>JARJEI010000003.1:3162120-4412120 GCA_029955415.1 Lottia scabra | reverse complement strand
GTTATATACACCTGTAATGTTTACATCAAAGATAAAATCATATTATTATAATAATTCTACTAATATAAGATGTTTAATTTATAACTACCATGGGCCTTTTCTTTTTCGGAGCCACATCTATATCTACACTGGAGGGTGCCGATAGGTGTGACGAGACATCTGCATCTGTTTGATTACTTGTTCCACGTCGGCATTTTCTGCAAACATAACAAACTATGCCTGAGATCGGTGCTCTTGTATCTGGAAATAAAATATATAATTTGTTTTTTCATTATTACCGGGATGCTTGAATTTGTGAGACCTACTATGATTACACTTGTTACAAATATCACAGGATAAATCATGGGCATTAGCTTTTACTGTTTTGTTTTTGGTTCTCCAGTAATCCTCACCCATAAAGTGCAAACGAAAAACAAAAATCCAACCAACATATCTTTCTTGAGGTTCTCTATACGATGATTTTCTTATGAAATATAAGTACTCTTGCAGTTAAAGCTAGTAATTGTTTCCATTCATCTGATTTTCATTCGAGTTTATGCTCGGGTACTGGAGATAGATGAGCCTCAGTGACAACATACTTCTCTTAGTACGTACGTGTGGATGTCTATGCAAATTTATCTGACGACGATCAGCCTATTGTCTATGCAAGTAAAAAACTTTTTAGGACAATTGGAATAGAATATTTGAAGTAGTTTTGTTAGCCTTAAGTCTTTGCTTTGTTAAAAATATAAATATGAACACACTTCAGGTCTTCAAAAATTATTTACGAGGAAACTTTTCAACTAAAATTAGTGAATTTTTTATCCCTATTCCCTGATGAAATGTATCACTGATGATTTTATACTGAAGAAATGTAAAGTGAAATCTGTGTTTAAATTTCGAACAAAAGTTGAAGCACATAAATGATACTTTTTTTTAAATATTTGTAAAAGGAAAGATTATGTTTATATAGATTATAACTTGACATATTGATTAAGAGAACGAATGATGATTTTAGTGAACAAATTTTGATTATGTTGAACGAATGAATGTATAGGAATTAAGCATTAAGTATTAAGTGAATTACTTACACTTGTATAAATATAAACAAATAACAACTACAACTACAACAGGAGTAACTATAATCGTAAGAGTTTTCTCATCTATCGTCACAGTTTCTGAAAAGACACAGCTGAACAGGTTTATAGCGAGACTAAGATATCATTGGCTAATTTTTTTAGACCGACATACATTGTGTTAGAATAACCAAGGTATTTAAGAATCATGATAACAATAACATTATTCATTGATTCTACCTCATATTTATAGATAATACTAACACATCTTTTCACGGAAACTAACTCATTTGTTGAAAAACATTTGCAATAGTAGGATTCAGTTTTAAACATTGCAAAGAAACAGAGTATCATTTGAATAGAAAAACAACAGATATTTCGATTGAAATTGAAAAATCTTTCGTTTAACGGTTATTTAGGCCCAATAATTTGTAAGAAAAGAACTATCTTTAGCTATATTTAGTATATGAAAAGACGATTTGTTCTGGCGGAGCTTTTTGATTCTCATTGAAAAAACACACAACATTTTCTCAATTCATACCTGTAACTTTAAGAGTAAAATTCTTCTCCGCCTCTCCACGATCGTTGTTGACCAGACACGAGTATGTACCCTCATCAGTACTTCTGATGTTTTCAATTCTCAAAGTATTTCCAAAATTCCTGGAGTCAAGGTTTTGAGAATCTTTTTCCCATGTTATGTCACACTTCGGGTAACATTTGGCTGAGCATGTCATTTTCAAATCTTCACCTTTATTTACAGTTATCTCCCTTTGATCTGGTAGGAGTTTTACATCAATCGGACCATCTGAAAAGTTAATCTTACTGCTTTAGTGATGATTGATTGCGAGTGAACATACACAAGCATAAAAAAAAGTCACCTGTTTGCAAAATAAAAATATTTTTGGTCTTTGAAAAAGATGGTAGGAATCCATCTTTCCAAACATATCGAAAATTTGTGGATTCGCGGTAAATAAATATGTTTAAAACCCCCACACCCGCAGAGGTGCGGAAAATCGCAAGTTTTGGGGCCTAGTTTTTCTGACTCTCTCCCAGCCATATCCGTCCAAATAGCTATCAGAGGCTGGGGAAAGAGTAAGCAAGTTTCGGACTACAGAAACACATGCTTTTCAAATCGAAAAAATCGAATCTAAAATGACCTGGTGTAAATTGTTTTCCAAGAAATAAAATGAAAGGCTACACGCGCAAGATTTGGAAAATCCCAAATTGTGTGGCTTAGTTATTCTAACCGTCCCCCTGCCACATCTGTCCAAATAGGTGTCAAAGGCTGGGAAGTTTTGGACTAGTGTTTCTGCAATTAAAAGTTGGAATGGTTATATCGGGTGGGCCTAAAGTAATGTCCCAACTTTTGACCTTCACTATTTTCCAAAGCATTTACTCAAATGGACTGAAATTTTGCATATGATTAGTTTATTATATTATCTACCTCTGGTGCGAGTTTGAGTAATATAGCATCATTAACCTTTAAAGGGTATACAAAACTAAATCAGAGGTCGAAAAAAAATAATGCCGGAGTCTTCTGAAATCATCTTTGCATGTGCATGGTGCCATGGTGTCACCTGTCAATCATGTGTCATATGGGATGTTCGTGGGTTTGAGGCGGCAAAAACTGAACAATAACACCAGTGTTTTCCAGGAAATTCTCTTACTAAACGTCTTCCTCTCCATCCTTTCTCAACAAAACATGTTTTAATAAAATCCCGATCAGCACTACTGTAAACCATGTTGTTAGCTAGGGGTATAAAATCTAGCTGGGAAGTTTATGTTTTAACATCATCTAGGCTCTCTGTCTAGACATTTTGGTACCTCAAACCCACGAACATCCTATTTGACACTTGATTAACAGGTGACACCATGGCACCATGCACATGCAGGGATGATTTCAGAAGACTCTGTCCGGCATTGTTTTTTTCGACCTCTGATTTAGTTTTGTATGCCATTTAAAGGTTAATGATGCTATATCATTCAAAACTTGCACCAGAGGTAGATAATATCATAAACTAATCATATGCAAAATTTCAGTCCATTTGAGTAAATCCGTGGTTCTCAAATGCGAGGTCGCGACCCCAAGTGGGGTCGCAGAGACGAAATGGTGGGGTCGCAGGACCGACTTGGGGTCGCTGGGGTCGCGGGGTCAATTTCCTGGTTGTTTTTTTTTTTTCAATCTATTATTCCCTAGCACTGCCTTGAAACAGTGGCTATATACTATCTACCAAGATTTTCTATTTGTTTTCTATGAAAACTATTGTCTATGATTACAACTTCGTGCAAATAATATTCTTTGCAGCATGATTATCGCACGAGGTCACATTGGTAATGAATTTCGAAGTTTCCAGACTTTCAAAACACAGATAATGATGCTGGCATAATACTAAACTTTACCATATTTCAGATCAGTCTATTTCCATGTTTCAGTCGTATTTACAGGACAGACAACAGAGGACTTTTGTTAATGGTGACTTATTTAGCTTGAATTCTATTCTAAATGGCGTTCCTCAAGGCTCCGTCCTAGGACCGTTGCTTTTTAATATTTTTATAAATGATCTTCCGTTACATCTAAAATCTAATTGCGATCTTTTCGCAGATGATACTACTGTTTATGCTACCGGTAATAGCTTGGATATTGTACGATCTAACCTTCAAGAAGATACTGATTCCATTATGAAATGGTGTAAATCCAATTTGATGATAGTAAATGTTTCTAAAACAAAATGTATGTTATTAACTACTTATCAAAATCGTCAGCTACTCCCTGTCTCTGATTTAGATATAAATATATATAATGATAAAATAGAAAATGTCTCTAATTTCAAACTACTTGGTGTTGTTGTCAACCCGGATATGAACTGGAAATTTCACGTAAAAAGTATTTCTAAAATTTTAAATACAAAATTATTTCAATTGCGTAAAATACATAAGTAGCTTCCGGAAAATCTTCGTTCTTTGTATTTCAAAGGGCATATTCAACCTTATTTAGATTACTGTTCACCAATTTGGGACAGTTCCAGTTTGAAATCAAAGACATTAAAACGCCAACAAAAACGGGCTCATAAATTAATTTTGAATTCTAGGAACTGTAACTCAATTAATTATAAAAATAAACTTAGTTCTATGAATATCATTGATTATACTCTTCGACATAAGATAAATTCTGCTGTATTTATGTATAAGATACGTAATAATTTATGTCCAAGATATCTTTCTAATATGTTTTCACACTACAAAACTTCTTACTCATCTATTAATAAAAAGCTGATGCTTACAAAACCTAGAATAGATCTATATAAACACAGTTTTAAACATAAAGGTGTAAAATTGTGGAATAATCTACCTGTAAAAATAAGAGAGACTAAATCAGTATACTCTTTTAAGAAACTGTCAAAACTCCATTTCTATGGAGCTTTGAAATGAGTTGTCGTTTCAGGATATTCACTATTAATTGTAACCCCTCAACACTTGTATACATATTATGTAGATTAGTTATATTCCATTTCACATGTTGTATGTTATGTATTTTTCTATGGGCTCGATGTTAGAAAGGCATTGTCCTAATTGATTACCCAATAAAGAAATTATTATTATTATTATTATTATTATTTATTAATGGTACTAATAATATGTACATTTTGAGATTAAATTATAGGTTAATGTTTGCTTTGTGACTAAAAGAGTTTGGCATGGGGTCGCAACAAGATGCTCGATGGTGGAAATGGGGTCGCGGGAAAAAATCGGTGAGAACCACGGGAGTAAATGCTTTGGATAATAGTGAAGGTCAAAAGTTGGGACATTACTTTAGGCCCACCCGATATAACAATTGACGAATCAATCCCACTTTGGCGAGTTAATTTCATTATAATCGTGCCATGCTGTTTTTCTGAAAAATTCTTGTTTCAGAAGTTGGGATTGTTCTATGTCGATTACCGAAACTACTAGTTGATAGGACCGAGCAGGGAACATCATATTGTCTGTGACGTTTTTGTGAAGAAGGGACCAAAGCCGACCCCAATCTCTAACCAACTTGAAATTAAACACACCCGTAGAAACGTCACTGACATACAATCTGGTAGTAAGGAAGAATAAAAAAACTTACTTTGACGTCTAAATGTAAATTTTTTACTCTCGAAGAAATTGTAACACTCTTCACTATTCACCACTACAAAACAAATTGGAAATTAATATGTGAAATCAAGTTAGAAATTGTCGAAAAGTGGGCGACAGTGCCTACACCTGCTAGAAAACTGAATTGATCCGCATTAGTGATGGCCTCTATAAAGGCGTCTTTAGTGCTGCCGGGTAGGGTTTGCAGCATTCCCGGATATCTCAATCCAGGGAATCAATTTCAGCTTATAATAGCTACTCAAAACTAGCAACCTCTACCGAAATATAGGACATAATACTATGTAGTTTCATATCAAATTTTATTTAATTCGCAATATTTCAGAACAACTTTTGAACCCAAAATGTCTTTTTGCAAATAGGTTTTAGTATTGTTAGTGGCAGTATGGAAGTGGATTGTGCTACCGACGAATCTATCTCCCGAAACCAATGTTTAGGGAAGACCAAGATTCCATCCTAGGGCGAGATCTTATCTTCGGTAACATCATATAAAAAAAATATCAGCGTCAGGACTGTAGATTTACTTGAGAGTAGGAAGTAAAATAGGTATTAATGTTATATTTACCATCATAATGTTTTGTGGTCTGTAGCCTGTTGTAACACGGGCGATATTCCGTAGCCAGACACGTAAAAATTCCACCATTCTGGTCTACAGTTACTTTAATTTTAGATGAATTTGGATCCAAGTCTGTCATTCTCGTTCCATTTTTATACCACAATATATACATAGAGTGACAATCTCCTATACTGGTTGAAATACTGTTACATTCAAGTTGTAAGGTTGTTGTATAATTATCTTCTGGTTTTAACACAGGATTTGGTGGAGACTGACCTTTAATTGTGGGTTTGCCTGAAACATCAGATACATTTTAAATGAACTCATTTCAGTGAGTAAGCTTTATTAGAATAGATACTATGATGAAGCAGGAGACTGAGGGGCACGATGATTGGGGGGTGGGAGGCTTGTGGGGGTGGTGTTGGGGAGGGCGTTGGTGTTGCTAATCATGGTTACAACTTGGATTATAAAACAATTCGGGAATTATCTCTTTGAAATGATTGAAAATATTAATAACCTAAACCCGGTGAAAAACTTGAGTAATGGCCTGAAGTCGCTTATTTCAGCTATACTTCTGGGATTTTGTATCCTCCAAACCAACCAATGATCAGAATAGAGTACATGTACATCAAATCTTCACCCTATTTTCCTATTTAATATTTCATGACACGCCATCACCCACGCACACTAATAATCATCTGGCAGTGGTAAGGAATCTCTGGATCCTATAAAAATTAATTACCTGCGACAATCAAATACTTCTTTCCCAAAGAAAAAGATCTAAACTCTATCCAGTACATTCCAGCATCTTCTTTCTGTAGTTTTGTTATTTTTACCACGAAGGCGTCATTAGTCATGAAGATTTTTGTCCTGCCTGAACCATATGTTGGACTTCCATCTTCAAAAATAATCTGCTCACTACCAGAATCCATCTTCTTTCTATATCGAATTTTAATCTTCTTTTTCAGATCCTGAACATTAATTTCATTTTTTATTTTGGAACCTTCATGCCAAGAGACAATTGATACCATCAACTTGTCTTTGAGATCAGCAAATGGAAAATTTAACACACATTCTTCTCCAAATTGACCCTCAACTATTTCTGATTTATTGCATTGGTCACTTTCAACTAGAAAAAAAATATTATAAAAACAATGAAACAACTATTTCTGTTTGTAAACAGTTCAGCGGCTTCCGAGCAGTTTTGAGCAATTTTACGCGTTTGTAAAACATGAAACTAAGCTCATATTTATTATGCTACAAGATGAATGTCAGATCTCTCAATTTCCTGGCTGTATATTTCATCTAATAAAGCTTAGTTTGAGGTAGTGGAACGGGGTTGTGTGATTACACTTTAGTAATTTTCAGGGCTCCATTGCATAACATTTAATACCCAGAAAAAAAATAACTATTAAACCAATATAATTACAAACTTTGAGGTTTTGAATTAGCACCCTTGAAAAAATTGTTATATTTTGATTATGCATAATAATGATTTATACATTGTTTTAAAGCTGTGAATTTACAAATTTATGTAAGTGAAATAAACCCCCCCCCCCCCCAAAAAAAAAATTAAAATTGTTCATTTTCAAAACCTTATAAAGTCAAAAATAATTTACCAAAATTATAAATGTTGGTATAAAATGAAAGCGTAACCAAAGAAACTTTTTTGTCCAAGTTAAAGGATGCATGGCTAATCACAAAAACATTGAATGTACGTTGTGCAAAGACAAATTCAAAACTAGAGCTGTGAACAGCACTGAGCGTGGCCCGTGATACTTTGCCTGATAGCTGTAAGATTTTTTGAACTTCAAACCCCTAAAGTCTGGTGTTCACTCCCTCATTTTTAGTAAAAAGTTTTGTGAAAGGGTAGATTCAATATTATATCAATATAACTTATAGTATGGTAATTTTTATAGCTTCATGGTAGCTATAATATACAGGTAGGCCTATGTGTGAAATGTGAACATTATGTGACAGAATTCCTTTACTGATATAAATATGATCTATAAGTGTTTCACCTGTAGTGTAATGCTGAACAAGTTGTTGAAAATCAAATTTTTGAAAACAATTAAGTATAGACAAATGACCCTCCAAGATATTTTGATTGAAATCTCCCATAATAACATACACCAGATTCTTGTAATTCAACTAGTGATCTTTGTAACATTGGGAGAAATAATTCTAATCGATAAACAGGTGGTCTATGGATAACAATTACGTTAATATTCTTATCCAGAATATTGTAATCTGTTCTATTTTTAAAACTCCCAAGTTTAAGATATTGACATTTTTTCTTCTTTATAATATATTCCTACTCTTCCATGCCCCTTTTCTTTTAAAAATTTGTAATCGTTAGTGTAATCATAGCTGCTGCTTCGAGGAAACGATTTATTAGTTTTATTGGAGTTATTGAATTATTAAGCCATGTTTCTGTTAAACAAATGATATCCCTGGTATTTTCCTGTGTTTCTGTAGATCTTGTATGTGAATAGATATAAACCCTGAACATTGTGTAAAATTATATTACTATCAGTCGATATGGTCCTATTTTCGGGTTGTAAAAAAGTATCCATTGCTCCTATAATGCCTATTCAAATTTTTCATCACATTATGTTTTTTTCCGTAAGATTCTGTAATGTTTTAGCTCTGCTTAACGCAGCATAGGCTTGACTAGCTTGATATATTTTATGATGAGATATTACACCTCTATCGAGACTAAGACATTGTACTTTGTGAATAGTGACTGCATAGACGATACATTACAAACACATTCAACAATTACGAACAAATAAAACGGGGCCTCTGTACTCTCACAAATACATTCAACAATAACGAACAAATAAAACGGGGCCTCGGTACTCTCAAAAATACATTCAACAATTACGAACAAATAAAACGGGGCCTCGATACTCTCACAAATACATTCAACAATTACGAACAAATAAAACGGGGCCTCGGTACTCTCACAAATACATTCAACAATTAGGTACAAATAAAACGGGGCCTCGGTACTCTTACAAATACATTCAACAATTACGAACAAATAAAACGGGGCCTCGGTACTCTCACAAATACATTCAACAATAACGAACAAATAAACGGGGCCTCTGTACTCTCACAAATACATTCAACAATTACGAACAAATAAAACGGGGCCTCGGTACTCTTACAAATACATTCAACAATTACGAACAAATAAAACGGGGCCTCGGTACTCTTACAAATACATTCAACAATTACGTACAAATAAAACGGGGCCTCGGTACTCTCACAAATACATCCACATAGGCCTACACAGGGATATTATATTCAACTATTACTTAAAAACGGTAGCCAGTTGATGTATGTTGGGCAATTATGGGTAAGAATTTCGCTCTAAGTAAGAACAAATCTGATGCCATATAAAGTGTTTTCGTAGTTTGTAGTTTATCTTTGACCTATAATAAGCTTAGCAGACGATAAAAACCGTTTGAACACTGCAGACGCGTAGCCAGTTAAATAATTTATTGCTGTCTGCTATAGAGTAGAGTTAAAAGATTATGTACTAATTTGTTAATGACCTATAATAAGCTTAGCAGGCGAAATTGTTGTTATTGGTGTGTGTATCTTCAGTTCAGTCAATAGTACGGAAAAAAATTCGAACAGGTTAATGTATCAAAAATTCACTGCTCTAAATGATTGTATGTAAAATTAATGTAAGTGAAAATTTTGCAAAAAAATGAATAACAATTTTATTTTTTAGAGTGTTAAAAGATTACGTAATAAGATTAAGGTTGGTTGGTTCGCTTCCAGCTTCAGCTGACATCGCAAACTAGGTAGTTGTTGGTAGTGGTGGTAGTTGGTAGTTGATAATATGACCTTAAATACTTAACACCTGCATGTCAAAAGTTCATGTCGGTAGTTTTATTACCATATTATATAACCTGTTATAAGGCCTGTCAATCACTTTAATCCTCTCTATTTCTTTTTTTCTCAGAAAAGGGGTATTCTATGCCTATTATCCCAAAATAATTTTTGTATTAAACTACTCATGTCACATATCGTTGAAAAGAGAACATTGTGTACATCCTCATTATACAATCCATATTGCTATTAGATAATAACATTGTAAGTTAGAACCCTCAGTTGAAAAAACGCAATATTTTGAAAGCATATTCTAATGGATTATTGTCATGTATCGTTTAAAAGATAATCAAATCGCCATTACCAAATTGAAAAATTTAATTCTCTGCGTTCATTAGAGAATGTGATAGAGACGTCCAAAGTTGACAAAAATATCAATTTTCGAATGTGCATAAAATCGTAAGTTTATATTTTTCAACTAATATCAGCACACCTATGGATAGCTGAGGTCAAGGACATCCTTCATTGAAATTTTCAAGGTCATCAAAGGTCAAGGTCACATAATATGGCCTCTGAAATTTTCAAAAAATTCAAACAAACGTAAAAATAATTTAAATTCGAAATTCAAAATTCTGTTCCAGAAAACTGTAGACAAGGTTACAAGGTTTTGATAAACACCAAAATCATAAAAATCGGATAAAAAATATAATACTTATTGTTAGAAATTTTGAGCTTTTTGGAAAATTTTGGTTTCAAATTGTTTGGACACACATATTTAAAAATTGAAATTTGTGTAGCCCCACCTGATACTTCTTTTACAATGAAGATATTAAAGAAAATTTCAGCCAAATCGGTTCATAAATAAACCCTACAGACTAAGTGCGAAATAGTTGCACACTTCCGGTTGAGCAAAAATTTAGTTATTATGTTGATATTCATTTTTGATTCCAGGTCATTTAATAATCTTTGGTGGATACAATTATGCTACACCATTTTCTATTTTCTCTAGAAAGTCCCCCCCCCCCCAAAAAAAAATATCATAACGAAAACAAAGCGTGATAAATCGAAAGATTATTATTTTTATTATTATTATTATTATATAGGCCTACTGTACCACTGATGGTACCAGATTATTGATAGGCCTACTGTACCACTGGTAGTACCAGATTATTGATAGGCCTACTGTACCACTGATAGTACCAGATTATTGATAGGCCTACTGTACCACTGATAGTACCAGATTATTGATAGACCTACTGTTCCACTGATGGTACCAAATTATTGATAGGCCTACTGTTCCACTGATGGTACCAAATTATTGATAGGCCTACTGTACCACTGATGGTACCAAATTATTGATAGGCCTACTGTACCACTGGTAGTACCAGATTATTGATAGGCCTACTGTACCACTGATAGTACCAGATTATTGATAGACCTACTGTTCCACTGATGGTACCAAATTATTGATAGGCCTACTGTTCCACTGATGGTACCAAATTATTGATAGGCCTACTGTACCACTGATGGTACCAAATTATTGATAGGCCTACTGTACCACTGGTAGTACCAGATTATTGATAGGCCTACTGTACCACTGATAGTACCAGATTATTGATAGACCTACTGTTCCACTGATGGTACCAAATTATTGATAGGCCTACTGTTCCACTGATGGTACCAAATTATTGATAGGCCTACTGTACCACTGATGGTACCAAATTATTGATAGGCCTACTGTACCACTGATGGTACCAGATTATTGATAGGCCTACTGTACCACTGGTAGTACCAGATTATTGATAGACCTACTGTTCCACTGATAGTACCAGATTATTGATAGACCTACTGTTCCACTGATGGTACCAAATTATTGATAGGCCTACTGTACCACTGATGGTACCAGATTATTGATAGGCCTACTGTACCACTGGTAGTACCAGATTATTGATAGGCCTACTGTACCACTGATGGTACCAGATTATTGATAGGCCTACTGTTCCACTGATAGTACCAGATTATTGATAGGCCTACTGTACCACTGATGGTACCAGATTATTGATAGGCCTACTGTACCACTGGTAGTACCAGATTATTGATAGGCCTACTGTACCACTGGTAGTACCAGATTATTGATAGGCCTACTGTACCACTGGTAGTACCAGATTATTGATAGGCCTACTGTACCACTGGTAGTACCAGATTATTGATAGGCCTACTGTACCACTGGTAGTACCAGATTATTGATAGACCTACTGTACCACTGATAGTACCAGATTATTGATAGGCCTACTGTACCACTGGTAGTACCAGATTATTGATAGGCCTACTGTACCACTGATAATACCAGATTATTGATAGGCCTACTGTACCACTGGTAGTACCAGATTATTGATAGGCCTACTGTACCACTGATAGTACCAGATTATTGATAGGCCTACTGTACCACTGATAGTACCAGATTATTGATAGACCTACTGTACCACTGATAGTACCAGATTATTGATAGGCCTACTGTACCACTGGTAGTACCAGATTATTGATAGACCTACTGTACCACTGATAGTACCAGTTTATTGATAGTCCTACAGTACCACTGATAGTACCAGATTATTGATAGGCCTACTGTACCACTGGTAGTACCAGATTATTGATAGACCTACTGTACCACTGATAGTACCAGATTATTGATAGTCCTACAGTACCACTGATAGTACCAGATTATTGATAGACCTACAGTACCACTGATAGTACCAGATTATTGATAGACCTACTGTACCACTGATAGTACCAGGTTAGTGATAGTCCTACTGTACCACTGATAGTACCAGGTTATTGATAGGCCTACTGTACCACTGATAGTACCAGATTATTGATAGGCCTACTGTACCACTGGTAGTACCAGATTATTGTTAGGCCTACTGTACCACTGGTAGTACCAGATTATTGATAGGCCTACTGTACCACTGGTAGTACCAGGTTATTGATACCGACATCCCCTCTAAACCGACATTATAACCTGGTCCCACAAACTGTCGGTTTTGAGGGGTTTCACTGTACTGTGCCTGTATGAATACAATTGTAGAGCTGCCAGAGGCGGATTGGGGCCGTGACGCGGACATGGCTTTTTTCCAGTGACCGACTGACCGGCCCACTTAGGTGTGTCGGGCAAAGCACGATCCCGAGCGTCGGGGTCTTAAGGGGTCCTCCCCCAGAAAATTTTGAAAAGTGACTGCCATAAACTTGATTTCCGAGCGCCTTCCGCTCTCAAAAAGGTTGGCCAGAAAATGGACACGCATACCAAAATTAAGAAAATTATCAAGATAATCAGATCTATTTTTATTGTAGGTACCATTGGAAGATATAGTGATTGGTCGCAAACGACTAAATTTCGGATTTCTGCCACTTTCTTTTGAATTTTTTTTCAAAATATAAATATTTTTTTTGTCATTTTTCACAAACCGGCCCTCTGCACACAGGCCCGTATGGCTTTAGCCATGTGGCCATGCGGCCCAGTCCGCCCCTGAGAGCTGCACGTATGTGTCTGTAGGTTTTCAATATTGCACGAGGGTCTTGGCGTAGGGGTATCACGAGTGTGCGTAGCACAGTACGCACGCGAGTGGTATCCCACCGCCATGCTCTTAGTGCAGTATTGAAGACCAGAGACACTTGTGCTGCTCTACTTTTATAAAATACTTTATTGTTGATTGGTTAAATTGAAGTGTAGGTTATCATATACACTGAAACACACACTGTACAATGACCTATCGCCTGACATTCGGCTCAACCTTCGTCATTGTTCGAGACTATGTTCGCGACTATATAATGACTCGGCTATGATAGACTGCCATCTTGCCCGGTATTTGGGCAGGAAAATACAACTCTTGTTTCAAAGTTGATTCTGATTGGCTGTTTTTTTCCGTGGAAGATGATGATACATTCTGAAGAATGATTGTGATTGGTTGAACTATAATTTAATCAACATGGAAACTACCTTACAGTGTACGAGGTTATCTAGCCAGTCTAGTTCCGAAGTTGATACGAATGAACGCCTGATTGATAGAGATCCAATCGTATATACGGCGGCCATTGTTTGTAACAATAACCACGTATGCAGATAGAAGAAAACCTTCCAAGATTATTGGGCGGAAGTAGAATACGCGTTAAAAAAGTTCCTGAGTTACCACGAAAACCTTCCAAGATTATTGGGCGGAAGTACAATACGCGTTAAAAAAGTTCCCGAGTTACCTCCCTTGTACATAATCTTTCGTAGACAGAAGATGTCTGGTTGTCAGAGACTAGTCAGAAGTCAAGAATGGAGACTTGAAAGTAGTGCACTTTATCCACCAGCTGCATACGAGGTTGTTGTCAGGCGTAGCTAGAATGGCCGACATATTTACGATTGATAGAGATCACGACGAGGCAAGAGGAATTTCAATTCTATTAATAGACGCTTTCGGCTATTTTAAGCGACACACCCTATATACATATTATTTTGAATCTTAAATTCGGTGGAAGATGTCAGGAATTTGAGTATCCAGGCGCCTAATTCTCAAAATTTTCTTCCGGTGATCCCACAACCCACAAGTTCGTCAGGAAATTGCATATTTTGTGGGCGTCTATTTCTCAAAATTTTCAAGGCTAGATTCCTCAGACCCTATACAAATAATTTTAAACTTAAATACTGTGGAAAATGTAAGAAATTAGCGTTTCCATGCGTCAAATTCACAAAATTTTCTTCTTGTGATCCTGCATTCCCTGTACAAATAGGCTAAACCTTAAATTCGTCAGGAAATAACGTTTCAGGTAGTTTCTTTTTTAATTTCTGGTTCCAAGGGGTTCCAAGACTCCAGAAATTCACATTTCTTCCAATGGGCACCCTTGAAGCAATACAGGTAGCAATAACTCAATAGATTCTTAACCACTGCAAAGCATAAAAAATCACAAAGTTTTCGAGGAGAGGAGGGCTCCCTAAACTGTTCCCCTCCCCACCCCCCCCTTTTTTTTAGAAGTACTTGGGCCTAGATTTCTATCTTTAACATTATATTACAAATTATTAACTATCAATTTGAAATAATGTCCAAGACTCAAATTTGAAATAATACAGAGATATTTTTTTGTAAGGGAGAACCCATCTTTAAATGTCAACAAGAACATGTATCAATGCGCATGCATGTTTATTAATTTCCGAACATTTCCGCCGCTTTTTTTGTATGCAAATGATAATATGTCATCATTCCATATAAGGTATATGTTCTATTATGTAAAAGTCTATTCGTCTATTCCGCAAGGCTTGATAATGCAGAATGGGTAATGCAAAGTAGGGTTTGCAGCATTCCCGGATATCTCATTCCCGGGAATGGGAATGAAATTTATGCTGTTCCCGGGATTCCCGGGAATCCCGGGAATCAATTTCAACATGTAAGAGCTAGTCAAACTAGCAACTGTTACAAAAATATAGGACATAATAGATAAAGCTATCTATGTAGTTTCATATCAAATTTTATTTTCATATAATTCGCAATATTTAAGAACAACTTTTGAACCTAAAATACCTCTATGCAAATAGGTTTTAGTATTGATTAGTGGCATAGCCGTAGGGGCCCACGTCTCAACAGTAATATTTTCCCAAGGATTGCCCGATTTTTTGGAACTTTTTGCCCGAAAACATACTTTTTCGGGGGGGGGGGGGTGGCCCCCCTGTCTCCTACGCCTATGATTAGTGGCGGTGGAAGTGGATTATGTTACGGACGAATCTAACCAATGTTTTAGGAAGACCAATGCGCACAATGATTTCACTCCTAGGCGAGAGCAAAATTGCCTGCAACTGAAAACCTTATTCCGCTGCGACTGATTACGGATTGATTGACTTCAGAGCTTATGTATAAATTCTAGATTCGATGTCAAAGTCTTTATCTGCTCAAATGACCTAAATTCACAAATGAAAGTGGTAATACATGTATTCTCTTTCTGACATTACTTGAGTTCCTCGTCGATAGTTTTTATAAGTTCTTTTTCCAAAGAAATTTCAACAGATGTCTCGGGTGTCACCACTATCACTGCCGTCAGAGGCGGATTAGGGCTCTGGGGCTTGGATGGAGGAAATTTTGGTGATTTGTATCTCTCCAGGTGACAGAATTTACCACTGTTAATGGTGAAATAAACGTGAAAAAAATCTATGTTCCCATTCCCGGGAATGGAGTGCTGTTCCCGGGAATGAGTACTCGCCAGAAACTCCGGGAATCCCGGGATTTCCCGGGAACGGGAATCCCGGGTACAAACCCTAATGCAAAGTGACTAATACAGAATGTATAATGCAAAAGTGCTTAATACAAAATGCATAATGCAAATAGTAAATTATTAGCTGCATTCGTGTGGCATTTCATTGGATTTTTGAGTATGCTTATACATTTTGCATTTTTACACATCGACAATTGTACTTTGTAGCATTGACAAATGTTAACGTTACAACACAATCGACAATATTGGCAACGTTATACCTCCATATTATAATAAGAGAATACAATATCCACGAACAACAGCCCACTCACTATAGCCCAGTCATTCATCGTAATTCAACTTTACGAAACCTGCCATAACATTTAATACAACTTTATACATTAAATAAAATAATTGTCAACCTTCTATAACATGTAATAGATATTTATTGTCAACTAACAATACCTGAATAAAGAATCACAAGATCTATAAATATACTTATTTCTATATGTCTTATAAACAATACAATACCTGAATAGTCTAACAACACCCAGACCAAAAATGTTTCGTATTTTATATTCTTATACATGTATTTTTATTTCAAAATATGACGTAATAGACGATGACTGTATCCTGTTCGAATGTTTTTGGGGGCCACTCCCTAGGGAGCCATGATGGAATATTTGTCAGGGGGCCATGCCATGCCTTAGCAACGGCTATCATTTCATTTCATTACATTAAGATAATGCAAATGTCTAACTTTGCTGAAGGAAGGCCATGGCCCCCCCAAACGGTAAGATTTCACACCATTTACTATAAAGTATACATGGTCCACGTCAGAAACCGTTAAATTATTCTATGTTTTTAAGCCAAAAAAAGGTCAAAGTTTTATAGGAGATTTGTGAATTTGGGCCACAGCTTGAAAAAGGTTAGGAACCACTGGTATAAATAAATGGCAGCGTCAATATGCCACTGTCTGGCAAACAGTTGCAAGTACAGCTATTTACCACGGCATGGTTAATGAAATAAGTCATGATTTGATATTTTGATGATTTTGATTAACGGAATTGTTTTTCTTATACGGATTTTTTATTTATATTTTAAGGTAAATCAAATTGCTGAACTTTCGCACTTATATTTAAATAACATATTCACACTCAAACATTACATTTATTATGCTTACTCTTGTGACAAAAATATTTTTTCTGATTAACAAATAGAATTAAAAGTTAAAACTGATCTCGACCAATTTTACGTTTAAGATTATTTAAAATTTCAGAGTTCCGCTTTTTTCGAACTGAATTGATTTTTGAACTCCGAAATAAAAACCCGATGCATCATTAAACTTGAAGGCTTGATGTACCTCGTTGTCTGTCGACAGAAATCATTGCAAGTTGTAACAAGACTAACAACACGCCTTTAAAATTCAACGTCATGATGATGGTATAAAAACGTTTGAAGGCCAAATTTTGCGATTCTGGTCGATTTTTCAAACCCTTGGCCGTTCAAAAATGTTTGGCCGAAAAGGCAAATTTAGCCGAGTTTTTGCCATAAAGTGAAAAGCCGCAGCAGACATGTAGAAACAACTGGCTTTTGCATCAGAATGCAAATTTATTACGCCTCCGCTAGCTCCCTCAATTGAAAAGCGCGTGGATGATCGAGGCTATTTATTCAGACACTAGAAGTGTGTTGCCAGACAAATGGAGTTAGGGCTTCGTCCCAATATTTTTGGCCAATTTTTGATTTTTTATGGCCGGCCAGTGGCTGTGTACAAAATAAAGAATCGAATTATGAATTACAAAAAATTAACGACAAACGACAAAAATTTTTCTATCATAAGTGGTAATGTACAAATACAGGAATTAAATTACGATTTACAATATTATGACAAAAAACGATTCAAATTAAAAATACTTTTTCATTAGAATGTACGGTGGTCCGTATACGACATCATTATTTTTTTTTAATTTTGAATTAAAAATCTAGAATATAATTATGAAACTTTAAATTCAAAAATTTAATTCAATAATTTATAATTAAAAACTTGAATTTCCACCGAGGTGAAAATTAATTTTCACCCAGGTGATAATTCGATAATTTATAATTAAAAATTTGAATTTCCACCGAGGTGAAAATTAATTTCCACCCAGGTGATAATTCGATAATTTATAATTAAAAACTTGAATTTCCACCTAAGTTAAAATTAATTTTCACCCAGGTGATAATTCGATAATTTATAATTAAAAAAAAAATGCATGGTTTAGGATTCTGCTAATCACGTGTATAGCGCCAGTCACGTATATTATTTTTTATAAGCCCACATGAATATGTGGTCGTATATTGTCGTCGCCCCTGTCCGTCGGTCCGTCGGTCCGTCCGTCAACATTTCTTGTGAGCACAACAGACACTACAGTTTTCATCTGATTTTAATGAAACTTGGTATGATCCTTTTGATTGATAAGATCTCGGTCAAGTTCGAATTTGACGTATTTTCGATGAACGGTTTTTGAGTTATTGCCCTTGACTTTGAAAAAATACGTCAAATTTTGTTCGTGAGCACTCTAGAGACTACAGTTTTCATCTGATTTTGCTGAAACTTCCTATGATCCTTTGGATTGATAAGATCTCGATCAAGTTCGAATTTGACGTATTTTCGATGAACAGTTTTTGAGTTATTGCCCTTGACTTTGAAAAAATGCGTCAAATTTTGTTCGTGAGCACTCTAGAGACTACAGTTTTTATCTGATTTTGATGAAACTTGCTATGATCCTTTGGATTGATCTCCAGACAAGTTTAAATTCTGATGATTCTCAGTCAAGTTCTAACATGAGGCATTTCTGATGAACAGTTTTTGAGTTATTGCCCTTGACTTTTTATTCTTTTGATATACCGGTAATAAAATCTGTATTATCGTTTAAACCCCCATCACACCGGACCGCGACCATCTACGTTCTTACGGCGACCAGAAAATGGACAAATTCGCGGCAAACGCGACGAAAACTCGAGAAAAAGACTCCGAAAAAAAGCAAAATCTATAACAGCCGCGCTTTTACCACGACCTATGCGATCATACTGCGTTCTCACGACGCGCCCGCCACGACTTTTACCCGCTTATGGCGTTTCTGTTTAGATCTAACGGCGTTCACCTGAGTTCCGTAAGGGCTCTCACTACGCTTTTGGGGTTGTTACCAAGCGTCTTCCACGTGTCTAACGCGTAGTAGGGTCGTATCAGAAACCCGAGGGCATAGGCGTAGTTGAGCGGGGGGGCAAAACCAATTTGCCCGACAACTAATGCTAATTTGCCCGACAACGAAATATAAATGCCCGACAAGTCGACCCCCACCCAACACCTAATTCCAAAAACTTCTCGCCATCTGCCTGATCACATCATTTCCGAACGATTTTATTTTTTTAAATTTCCTTCATGAAAATCACTGGGGGGGCAATTGCCCCCCCTGCCCCCCCGGCCCGTACGCCTATGCCCGAGGGTCGTGGTGAGGACGCCTTGAAGTCGCCGTTTCAAGTGTAACCGTTTTCGCAGCGTCTTTACCACGCGTGTACTGCGCTTATACTACGTTCATGGAGATGTTATGGCGTTTGTATTACGACCTTTGTGATCCCACCGAGTTCTCAACGCGTTCCAAGACGGATCGCCGGACCTTGGCGTTTGTTTTGAACATGTCCAAAACAAACGCCGTGACTCTGCGATCATTGGCGACCATGGCGACCACAGCACGATGTCTGGCGACGTTACCACGCTAATACCACGCTTATGGCGACGTTACCACGCTCTGGGACCATTTTCCGTCGCCGCAGCAGCGCAATAAGGACGCCTCTCCGGTGTGATGGGGGTATTCCTGAATTATGATCATTTCCGACATCTGCCAGTGGGCGTATGTTACCTTGCCTGGCAAGCCCTGGTCTCGTGTAAACATGCGATTGAATTTCTGCGAAATGTTTTTTTTTTATAAGAAATTAAAAAAAAAAATTATAAATTATCGAATTATCACCTGGGTGGAAATTAATTTTCACCTCGGTGGAAATTCAAGTTTTTAATTATAAATTATTGAATTATTACCGAGGTGGAAATGCAAATTTTAAGATTAAATTAAAGTTTCATAATTATATTCTAGATTTTTAATTCAAAATTAAAAAAAATAATGATGTCATTTACGGACCACCGTAAGAATGTCACATTTGATCTTACAGCGCCTGTAAAAAGGACCTATCGCAAAATATAAAAAGATGTAACCTTAAGCTCTAATTCTATTAGTGGCCTGTGGGTAAAATGAAGGACCGACAAGTCAAAGACGAAAACACTACATGGCCAATTCTTTGTTCTCTTATAGCGATGGGGGTGGGTGGATTTTATAACGGATTTAGCATATTCCCAATCCTACAGCTCCATCTTAGCCGTTCATATCGAAAAATTACCATAAAAATTACATCTTAAGGCCTAAACCCGTAACTGGCCAGTGGGCGAAATTAGAGACGAAGACTCGACATGGACAATTAGTGATGGGGGTGGGGCAGTTTTTTTGATGGAATGTGTTTATATGGCATCCATCCGGTCCATCTAGGCCATTAATATTAAAAAATCTAAAAAAAATTAAATCTTAAGGCTTAAATCGAGTACTGGCCTTTGAGCGAAATCCAATATGGCGAATTTTTTTATTCTCTTATAGCGATGGGGGTGGGGCGAATTTTATAAGAATTGGCATATTACCAATCCTACAGCTCCATCTACGCACCCTTTTAAAAAAACATGGTTCCGCCACTGCTAGTTCCGCTTGGAAGCTGCAACCCCCCCCCCCCCCTCCCCGCCTGGCTACGGGCCTGAATATAGTGCATTATCTTTGTTTACTACGATAACTAGATTATTAATATAACATTACCTTTTAGTAGACAGCCCATCACCAAAACAACAATCTTTAAGATTCTATAAACTTTCATTTTTACATCCGAAATCGACAGATATACAGACACAAGTAAATACAAGTTTTGTTAGTTTGGTTGTGAGGAAGTATTTTAAACTAATACATGTAGCCACTCATATCAACTTCGGAACTAGATATGCTAGTTAAACTCGTTGCCAAGTTGAATAAATTATAGTTCAACAAATCATAATCATTCTTTATAATGCAAGGTCATCTTTCGCGGAAAAAACAACCAATCATAATCATTCTTTATAATGCAAGGTCATCTTTCGCGGAAAAAACAACCAATCAAAATCAACATGACGGATGACGATTTTTC
The DNA here is from genome assembly GCA_029955415.1 of Lottia scabra. Taxonomy (NCBI): domain Eukaryota; kingdom Metazoa; phylum Mollusca; class Gastropoda; family Lottiidae; genus Lottia; species Lottia scabra. Next base: position 4,391,054 of record JARJEI010000003.1, on the reverse strand, counting down.
TATCAAGTTTAAACAAGCAGTGAAACTAACGAACATTGACCAAAATTGTGCCGCACTGCTCAGACGTTGCTTCCCTTCTTTATGACTTTATTGGATACTATTAAAGGTCCGGATTAAGTAATACCGAATAAAATTGTTCGAAGTTTTCCGTTTCAACGAAAGTGACATAAAATGCTGTGGATTGTTGTTTTGATTATATACTGTCTACGAACAGGTAATGTTGTAATATCTTATTCAGATTATGCCAAGAGAGTTGGCCAAACACAAGCTTGGAGAAAGGACACTCACAGAGTTAAAAAATATAGATGTTTCTCCTTTCTTTCTAGCTTATAGATTAGGCCGACGCATTTGTTGCATTTTTACACGGTGCAGGAACAGTTTAATTAAAATCAGACCCTAATTTCGTTTGTTCGGTTTTTTTAATCCGTTTTTTTAACCACTACATTAGGGTCTGAGAACCAGGCGCGATAAGAAACGTTCACGTTAACTTTGACCTAACCTTGATGACCTTTGTTTTAGCCATAGCCGTAGGGGCCCACGACTCAACAGGGGGGCAGACAGACTGTTTGCCCTATTTTTACCGAATTTTGATGAAATTTTGCCCGATTTCGCGAATTTTTTGCCCGAAAGCATAATATTTATGGGGGCCGCTGCCCCCCCCCCCCCCCTGCCCCCCTGTCTCCTACGGCTATGGTTTTAGCCAATCAGATCTCTGCCCTCTCCATCGCTGGGATTTTGTGACGCGAACAATATGTGCATTCCGAAGTGCCATAGTCTCGTTTTTCAAGTCCATTTTGTGTACTATGCCGAACTCGGTTGAAACACTTTTTTTTATTGGCTGTTCCATATGACGTCATTGAGATCTTAAAAGACATGAGAGCTAGATGAAATTGAAACTATCTTATTGATGACTGCAAGGCATGACCAAGTCTATGGCGGGGGAAAGCGGCAAAAACCTAATGCTATGTAGAAATGTCTAATTCAAAACACAAATGTAACATAATGCAATATCAAATACATAGGCGCACGGGGCGTTAGTTGAGCGGGGGGTTGGGGGTGGGGTGGGGGGCAAAACCAATTTGCCCGACAACTAATGCTAATTTGCCCGACAACGAATTATATTTGCCCGACAAGTCGACCCCCACCCAACCCCTAATTCCAAAAACTTCTTGCCATCTGCCTGATCATATCATTTCCGAACGATTTTATTTTTTTAAATCCCCCCCCCCCCCCCCTGCACTCCCAGCTCGTACGCCTATAACAAATACCTAAAACGTCTAATGCTAAAGACTAAATAAAAGAAACCTCTAATACATAATACCTCATACGTCTAATTCAAAAGACAAAAAGTTTCAATTGCAATTTTTCAGTTAATTGGCACAATTTCCAGTAAATACACAATTTTAAAAAACGTCTTTCAAGAAAAAAAATATTCTGCATGGGGATTACTCTGGGTCCTCGCTCAGACTATTGAAGCACCAAAATAGGCTATCCTGTCCCCATATTCCTGTGAATTAGACTTGATTTTACAATTTGAAACACCGTTAGCATTAGATGACATATCTCGATGAACTTACTTACATTTCTACATTGCAATATCTTTATTTGGGTCAATGTCAAGGCCGTATTATTTGGCTATGTTTGTTTACTGTCTTCCCGTTGAGCTACCGTTATCAAAGTTGGCAGATATGTTCTATTATGTATCCTGAATATTCACTGAATATTTCAGATAATTCTGAAACTTAAAAGGATACGGCATCGAACATGATGAAGGAACATTGAAGGGATTCTGAAAATTTTGAAAGTTGATGATTTCCTAGCGTCTCAGACTTTTTTCGTTCTTTGAAAACGACCAATTTGAAGAAAGTTAGAGTACTTTACCCCAAGAAATTAAAAAAAAAAATCTAGGCTCGATGCCTTTCCTTTCCGAACAGAATTCCTGTAAGAAACAATTCGCTTTCCCTTGGGCATATAGCCTATACAGCACTGCAAGAAAATTTTGAAAATAAAATTTGATTTCCTTGCATATTAGGCATTTCTGAATAGCAGGCGAATTTGACGGATTGCACCCTCAAAATGTTAAAAAAATATAATTTAATTCCTTGCATCTGATGTTTTTCCCGAACTCGTTGATAAGGTTTGCCTATGGAGTAGGTTTTATTGGGGGATTGTAACCCAAGAAAGATTACCTTACACCCCAGACCTTTAAAACTACATGCGGTTTGGAGAGGTGGCATCCCATAGAAAGGAAATTTTGAAAATTAAAGTTGATTACCTTGTATCTGAGACCTTTCCTGACCGCTCGACTGACGGTCCTATTATCTTATGAAGAGTTTAGACACTGAAGAAAATATTCAAAAAGTGGGTTGGTGTTAGGGAAGAATTATCTGAAATTTTCAATGAATATTCAGGATATTTAGGGCCATATGCACCGCTCTACCATAGTTGGGGATCCGTCCTATACGAACCTATGGCGGAAGTTCGGGAATGAGGATTCCCGCTGTTTGAACGCCTCACAGGTCTTAGCGAATTAGCCCACATTTATAAATTTACGTTTTTCGGAAATTTCGAAGAATTTTCTCATCGATGGAATGTAAAAACTCCCAAAAGTACCGTCTTACACTGAAACAAAATTTAAGGCAGTCACAGACGACGGAAGTCGGGATAATTAAAATGGCAGCCATCACTGATAAAATTTTCGCTAGGAAACTTTCGATCAAAATAAAAGATATTTTTTTTTAGCTAGAAGATAATTTAATTTACATTTTTATTTGATATTTTATGAAAATGTATCGAGATGTGCCGATTTTGGCTTTTGAAAGGAATTGAATATCCAGAATGCAATGGTACAGCATGGCAGTCTGACGTTGACCACTCAACGAAATTTCCGAAAAACGTAAATTTATAAAGGTGGGACAATTCCAAGACCTGAGAGGCGTTCAAACAGGTGGAATCCTTATTCCCGGACTTCCGCCATAGGTTCGTATTGGACGGATCCCCAACTAGTCAACACAGTGATCTTGATAACGATTGAGTACGTAATTTAACCTGGTTTAATTATGAAGTATCGCTTTAGTAAGCAATCCACATTGATGTGTCCAAATTACATGTAGCTAAGATTATCCTAAAAAACAAGAATATTTTCTCCATGAAAAATCAAGAAATCGTTCAACAGATTTTCTTGATGTTGTATGAAAAAGGTTTAATTGTCGTTCTATAGTACTCTTGGGATTAAAAAATGTGATGAAACAATATGACAAAATATCGTGGGTATCTTGATATTCTTTCTTTTTTGTGAGGGTCGCAGTTATCATGTGTTGCTTCTTTACAACTGTCAAGTTGACCCATACCCATTATATCTGAAATGGCCCACAATTAGGGTTTGCAGCATTCCCGGATATCTCATTCCCGGGAATGGGAATGAAATTTATGCTGTTCCCGGGATTCAATTTCAAAAATCAATCAATTTCAACATGTAAGAGCTAGTCAAACTAGCAACTGTTACAAAAATACAGGACATAATAGCTAAAGCTATCTATGTAGTTTCATATCAAATTTTATTTTCATATAATTCGCAATATTTAAGAACAACTTTTGAACCTAAAATACCTCTATGCAAATAGGTTTTAGTATTGATTAGTGGCATAGCCGTAGGGGCCCACGTCTCAACAGTAATATTTTCCCAAGGATTGCCCGATTTTTTGGAACTTTTTGCCCGAAAACATACTTTTTCGGGGGGGGGGGGGGTGGCCCCCCTGTCTCCTACGCCTATGATTAGTGGCGGTGGAAGTGGATTATGTTACGGACGAATCTAACCAATGTTTTAGGAAGACCAATGCGCACAATGATTTCACTCCTAGGCGAGAGCAAAATTGCCTGCAACTGAAAACCTTATTCCGCTGCGACTGATTACGGATTGATTGACTTCAGAGCTTATGTATAAATTCTAGATTCGATGTCAAAGTCTTTATCTGCTCAAATGACCTAAATTCACAAATGAAAGTGGTAATACATGTATTCTCTTTCTGACATTACTTGAGTTCCTCGTCGATAGTTTTTATAAGTTCTTTTTCCAAAGAAATTTCAACAGATGTCTCGGGTGTCACCACTATCACTGCCGTCAGAGGCGGATTAGGGCTCTGGGGCTTGGATGGAGGAAATTTTGGTGATTTGTATCTCTCCAGGTGACAGAATTTACCACTGTTAATGGTGAAATAAACGTGAAAAAAATCTATGTTCCCATTCCCGGGAATGGAGTGCTGTTCCCGGGAATGAGTACTCGCCAGAAACTCCGGGAATCCCGGGATTTCCCGGGAACGGGAATCCCGGGTACAAACCCTACCCACAATCCAATAATTGCCCACAAGCATACTGATGTGCACATTCCTTTAGCAACGGTATTTACGATCTGCCTGATCTATCTGTTGCTTGCATGAGACTGCTTTTTGTAAAGTTCCAAACCGAAAGCTGAACACAAAAGGTCAACAAGTCATATATGACGAGAAAGGTGTATCATGCAAGTAACGGTTGGATCATCAATATCGTACACAGTTTCTAAATGAACAATACTGATGTAGAATCAAAAGATGTTTTACGCAGGTAAAAAATGAATAGTTTGATCGCAGCATAGGTAAATATTAAACTATACCATATACCTGCCACTAATGCTAAATTTGTTATATCTTCCATTGTATTAGATCGATCTTTGAAAGTTTTAGACTTCATATCACATTAAATTTGGTGTATAAAAAAAAACAGTAAAGTTTAGCGAAAGTTTAGTTCAAGTCACCTACTGGGGTGACTTTGCCACAACTTTCATTTTATACATTTGAAAGTTAAAGTTAAGTAAAACTTTAGTAAAGAATGAGCGGTACATACCCAAAGTTCGACTTAAGTCTAACTTTAGTCAAAGTACGAGCGCTGCCTATGGCCCTTTAGCCGGTCGACTAATATTAGGCCCTTTCATTATATAACTATAAGGTAAGTCACATTATCATCTTGTTGACATGAGATACCACTTGCCTATCATCTTAAAATATTCTTAATAAACGACCCTGACTTTCACGTCAACGACTTCTTTCAATTTCATAATAATTTTTCTTCATCTCCATAGAAAGTTTTATTAAATCGGAGATAATTTAGTCCAGTTACTCAGTGTTTTTATCTCCCAAATTACTTTTTTTCTTGCCGTTTTGAAACCGTCAAAGCAGTGGTATCTCATGTCAACAAGACGATAGTGACTTACCTTATATAGTTATATAATGAAAGGGCCTAATATTAGTCGACCGGCTAAAGTTTCAAATGCAATTTTTCAGTTAATCGGCGCAATTTCCAGTAAATACACAATTTAAATAAACGACTTTCAAGAAAAAAAAATATTCTGCATGGGGATTTTTATGGGTCCTCGCTCAGAATAATGAAGAACCAAAATAGGCTATCCTGTACCCATGTACCTGTGGTCTAACTGTCTAATTAAAATAATACCCAAATTCGTTTCGTTCGTCTTTTTAAATTCCGGTTATTATATTGGCTAAATAAGAAATTAACGAAATTTGGGTCTAATTTTAATTGAACTGGGTCATGATGAAGATTTCATTATCATTTAAGATTTTTTCGTATTGTTTTTAGCTGACTGTGAAGAGTGCAACAAATCAGAAATAATTGTGGGTCGACTTGGTGACGAACTGGTATTAGAATTTTCAGTTTCTGATGTCAGAGATGAATATAACAACTATATGGCTGAGTATTATGGAAAAAATGAAATTGATATTCAAGATCCGATATCGAAATCAAATATTTCGATTCGATTTAAAAAAAGTGTGAATTCTACAACAGAACAAAACCTTTTTGTAAACGGTTATCTGACTAATTCAGCCGGTAATCGAACAGAAATCTTCACGACCAATGACACATTTGTGGTAAAAATAAAAGATTTACAAAAAGAAGACGCTGGATTATATCGGATCGAGTTCAGATTAATTAAATTGGTAAAACGTTTGATTATTGCAGGTAAGACATTGGTTTGATAAGGCTAGATACGATTTGATGTATTTTATCTTGTACACCCAGGGGGCCAAAATATACTCTCAAGAGTTCTCTCAATTCAACCATCTGAAATTATCTGATTCTGATAAATAATCCTTAAAAATGGAATGACAAAATAAGCTTTCTAATTTTGTGTTTGGTAATCATCGCATCAGGTGTTCCCAGGCTCGTAGCCAGGTCTTTAAATGGGGGGGGGGGGGGGGGGGGGGTGCTTACAGCCTGCAAGCGGAACTAGCAGGGGCAGGGGCGCCGGAAGGAAATGTTAGCGGCGGGGGCGGAGCTGTGATATAAAGGGCACTATGTGACCGAGCGAGGCGAGGGAACCTTCCGCTTTTGGGGTTCGGAAGGCGCCGTAAGCCCCCGAGAAAATTTTGTATTTTAGAGCTTCTTAGATCACTTCTTATGTATACCAGAACGTCATGTCTATATTTTGGGGCATAGGGACACATTGGCTAGAAACAAATTGTCCGTGTCTCCGTGACAAAATGGGCACATGTTCGCCCCCCCCCTCACCCCTGGCCCCCTCAGGTTCCGGCGCCCAGGTTTTTCGAAAGGGGGGGGGGGGGGGGGCGTAGCGAAGCGAGGCGAAAATTTGTTTGGCTTAAAAACATAGATTTAGTATAAATTGTACTAATTAAACGGTTTTTGACGTGGACCATGTATGTTTTAAAGTAAACGTTAATGGGTTAGACATTTTTGATTTCGTATTCTCCCCATTCTTAAAAAAAATGACAAAGTAAAGGGGGCGTACGCCCTCTACGCCCCCCCCCCCGGATCCGCCACTGACTAGTTTTTTTCCATAGCAGTAGCTTGTCGTTCATTCATCTGGCAACACACTTCTAGCGTCTGGATAAATAGCTTCGATCATCCAAGCGCTTTTCAGTTGAGGGAGCTAGCGGAGGCCCCAGAAATTTGCATTCTGATGCAAAAGCCAGTTGTTTCTACTTGTCTGTTGTCCACTTTATGGCAAAAACTGGTCCAACTTTTGCCTTTTCGGCCAAACATTTTTGAACGGCCAAGGGTTTGAAAAATCGACCAGAATCGAGAAATATGGCCGTCAAACGTTTTTATACCATCATCATGACGTTGAATTTTAAAGGCGTGTTGTTAGTCTTGTTGCAACTTGCAATGATTTCTGTCGACGGACAACGAAGTGCATCAAGCCTTCAAGTTTAATGATGCATCGGGTTTTTATTTCGTAATTCAAAAATAAATTCAGTTCGAAAAAAGCGGAACTCTGAAATCTTTCGAAAATTTTCGTCGCACCCGACGCATCCCCGACCGCCCCTCCCTTGCCTACGGGCCTTGTTCCTGTTGAGTGGACAGTCTTTGCCTCGCTAGCTACACCCACCCTAGTATTTATCATAGCTTAATGAGATTTATTTAGAATCCATCTTTTTAAGTCAAACCCATAATTAAAGGACAGTTTCCACCAAATCCTGTGTTAAAACCAGAAGATAATTATAATACAACCTTACAACTTGAATGTAACAGTATTTCAACCAGTATAGGAGATTGTCACTCTATGTATATATTGTGGTATAAAAATGGAACGAGAATGACAGACTTGGATCCAAATGTATCTAACATTAACGTAACTGTAGACCATAATGTTGGAAAGTTTACGTGTCTGGCTACGGAATATCGCCCGTGTTACCACAGGCTACAGACCACAAAACATTATGATGGTAAATATAACATTAATACCTATTTTACTTCCTACTCTCAAGTAAATCTACAGTCCTGACGCTGACATATTCTTCATAAACAAATTCCTTTATCAGTTGACTGAGATCAATTTAAGTACGATTCAACAAAAACACACCCACTTCCTGTGTGAGGTTCTATAGCACAGTGGTTAGCGCATCGGTTCTCAATCAGGGTGTGAAAGTCCGACAACCTTGAATAAGTCATCTTCACTCATAATTCCAGTCAACCCAACTGTAAATGGGTACGGAAAGATCAATGCCAAGGGGTTTTGCTAAGGACCAGCTGGGAGAAAGGATCCTCACGGAACTTAAGTTGTTATCCTTGTAAAATATAGCTGTTTCTTTTTTTTTTTTGTTAAAATAAAAAATACTGCATTCATTTCATTATTTGGCGTTAGTTTTCAGTATAAATTCCATGTAATTTTTTCAGTTTTTAATATTGAAGAGTGTGATAATGTCTTTGAGAGTGAAACCTTTTTAGTTAGACCTCCATGTAAGTTTTTTATTTTTCAAATAAGACCAGGACCAATAGATTAAAAACAATTTTTTCTATGAATATTGCCAAATTCCAACTTGATTAAAATCTCATCACTATTTACATGCTTACCAAATTTCATTAAAGGGATTGTTAAGAGTTTTTTCTAAACTAAACAGACAGCATCCAGGGGCGGATCGATGGGGGACTCCATATTTTTAGCCGACTGAAGAACCCTCTAAAGATTTTCCGCTCACGCTTTCCCCTCTCCCCGTTAAATTAGAAGTATTTTGTGCTTTTCGCTTTTGAAGAGCGTAAAAAAGAGTGGGGATAAATGTGTTACACTTTTATTTGATTGTATTTTGAATACACCATATATTATGTGTTTTAGCTTTACTATTATCACTATACACTATACACGCTATTGGAATAACACCCCCCCCCCCCCCCTTTGCGATCTCTAAATCCTGGATCCGCACCTGGCGCCCCAATTTGCTCTTGATTGAACTTGTTAAACAAAAGTTTAATAACATTTTCAGATGCTCAGATTGATGTAAAACTAGAACCAGATAAAAGGGAGATAACTGTAAATAAAGGTGAAGATTTGAAAGTGAGATGCTCAGCCAAATGTTACCCGAAGTGTGACATAACATGGAAAAAAGATTCTCAAAACCTTGACTCCAGTTATTTGATCCCGCTAGAGGACAGTTATTTAAGAAATGATTTGAAAATTAAAAACATCAAAAGTTCTCATGAAGGTATATACGTGTGTCTGGTCAACAACACTCATGGACAGGAAGAAAAGAATTTTACTCTTAAAGTTACAGGTAAGAATTGAGAAACATGTAGGCCTATATCAGTTTTGATGATAAATTGAATATTTTTGTGTAAACTTGCAGGATTTAATAAAAACCCCCTGAGCCTTTTTATCATCTCAGAAAAACAAGAAATTCATCAAAAACAAGTTAATCTTTAACAAATTTTGCACTAAATATAGGTCATTTGTACAAAGGTAAATAACATATTTGTTATCATTGCAGTTGTTATTGTTATTGTTGTATCTGTATTTGTAGTTGTTTTTTTTAAACCTGTTTTTTAGATAATGAGAAGTTGAACTCAGCTGAGATGATTATGGTAGTTGTTATTGTTATCCTTGTAGTTGTTATTGTAGTTGTTATTGTAGTTGTTATCATTTACAACAAATATCAGAGTGAGTAATCAAAATCAGTTAAAACTGTAGCATCTACTTTTCTTTAAAAAAAAATGATGCGTTTTCTCAAGATCATGGGCAATAACCCAAAAACCGTTCAACGAAATTTAGTCAAATTAGAACTTGTCCGGGATTTTATCAATTCAAAAACAGCTTTTTCATCAAAGATTTAAGCCAGACCTTCTCAATCAATTTTTAGAAAGGGCCAAATAGAGCTTAGCTAGCATATCGAGCAGGGCGTTTAAGCAAAAAAAGTCACCCATTAGGGGCCAATCTTGAGGTGAGCCGAGCCGGTCTTTATTAGAGACGGCCTGATTTAAGCTCTCTCTCCTAATATTTAGATTAAGATTCTGATTCATTAATTAATATTATTAGGTGTCGTTATTAAGTATGGTGTCTCGGTCTTAGAGGGGGGATAGTGGTGTCTGCAACATAATTGAAATGTTAAAAATAGGATTTTAGTTTATAACTAGTTTACCTTTTTTCTCTCATAATAAAATACTAGATATAACTACATGGATACCCACTTGGAGATTGTTTTGTTTTATTTTATCAGAAGTGAAGAATGACCGTCATCATGAGGTACCCCAAGAAAGTCATTCAGAAGGAGGTTTGTTGAATATTATTTCTTTTGGTATTGAGAGGGGGGGAGGGGAGATAGCCACATACTTACTTACAAGAAATGGATTTATTTTAAACACCTTTTATCATTATTCTGTTTATTTGATCGGTTATTGATTAAAATTTGTCAAAAAAATTGTTTTCAGTTGAAAATTGAAAATGAGTGACCTGTGATTTCAAATAACTGTAAAAACAATTGTGGAAGGATACTCTCCATTATGGCCAGTCAAGTCCCAATTGTTTCAATGTGATTTGTAACATCATTTCAAATTTTATTTTTGTTCAATTATAGATGAAACTGTACATCAAGCTATGGAGTTACAACAAATGGAACCTCTACCAGCAGACTCCAGATTGATTATAGATGATAGAATTTACGAAACGATAGATGGATCGAATGAACCATTACATGGATCGAATGAACCATTAAATGGATCGAATGGAACATTAAATAGATCGAATGAACCATTAAATAGATCGAATGGAACATTAAATAGATCAAATGAAACATTAAATAGATCGAATGGAACATTAAATGGATCGAATGGAACATTAAATAGATCGAATGGAACATTAAATAGATCGAAAGAACCATTGAATAGATCGAATGAACCATTAAATAGATCGAATGAAACATTGAATAGATCGAATGGAACATTGAATAGATCGAATGAAACATTAAATGGATCGAATGAAATACTAGAACCGTGATGACGGTACCCAGGGGCGTAGCGTGACCAATTTGACTGGGGGGTGTAAGGTCCATGTTTTACCGACGATCACGTGGTTTTCAGATGAAAATTCGGGGGGAGGGGGTTTGCTTAGATTTGAAGGGGTTTGCACCCAAAGAAAAACGACCTCACATTTGAAGAGGGTTTGGAGGCATTGTAGGCCTACTCCAAGAAAATTTAGAAAATTAGGTCCGAGTTCCTTGCATCTGATGCTTTTCCGAACAGAATTCTCTTAGAGAACGACCTCACATTTGAAGAGGGTTTGGAGGCATTGAAGGCCTACTCCAAGAAAATTTTGATAATTAGGTCTGAGTTCCTTGCATCTGATGCTTTTCCGAACAGAATTCTCTTAGAGAACGACCTCACATTTGAAGAGGGTTTGGAGGCATTGTAGGCCTGCTCCAAGAAAATTTTGACGCAACGCAACGCCCCTTAGTCGGTACCGAGCAGTGTACATCCTACACGGATGAAACGTCGCATTTTTAAATCAATGATAAGAGTTTTGTAGATGAAATAAAACAATCAAATAACTTGTTTATATTCAGTCGGTAGTGAAGATTGCGATAACAGGTTCATGTTCATGTTCGGTAGTGAAAAGACAATTGATCATAATGAAATCGGTTCCAAGTAAAATACTTCCACTTCGTTTAGCAGGAGCGAGTGCACTGCACTGGTGTGTATATAGTTTGAACAGCAATTCACACTACTTGATAACTATAATGTTGTTACAAGATTATATACCCTCGTGTTTCTTATGATAACTTTTTCCTGGTAGACGTTTATATACAACATTATAAAGCGTATTTCACTTTTTATTAATTACAAAATTGGATTTTTAGAATGGAACTTTTTCTTATGGAATGGAATCTTTATATACTACCGGTACATTTTTTGTATAGTTTTTAGTGCATTATCTTATATTGAAAAAAAAAATCACACAGTTTGCAAGAAGTCGGAAGAGAGTAGGCCTGCACAATTTCAAATTTCAAAATGCGCAATTTTCATTCAAATATTTCATTTCACCGAGCATATCAAGCATAAGAAAGATTTTGTGTTGTATGCCAATTAGGTCACGTGACAGAGCTGTTTAAAGTTAAAAATTGCAATTTTCGGAAGGCCATAAAACCGGAAGTAAACATTTGGCATCTAAAACAACTTTTATTCAGGTCATAAGGTCACTCAAGGTCAAGGTCACAAGATAAGAGCCTTACAAAATTTGACTATTACTGAAAACTGTTTACCGGAAATGAAAAATAATCGAAATTCAAAAATCGGCTTCCCATGTTTTGTTAGCAATCGACTGTAGATTCCACACACATCATTTTTATTCAAATTAGATGATTCCCTGATTCTGAATTTCTATATAAAGTAAAATCAGTCAGTTCAAGATGGCGGCCGATATGAAACATCTTGGTCAGATTTTATTATTTCATATTTTGTCAATGATGATTACTAGCACATTGCAAAAACATTTTTTAGAATATCTTCATTATTCCGGAAGTTGAAATTTCAACTTTACAAGCGAATGACGTCAAAACCGGGAGTGATATAAAATTTTTGAAAAGATCATTTTGTTTGTTATCAAAATGTCTATGCATATGTAAGTTTTCATATTGATCAAAATAAAATTGCAAAAGTTGAAAAAATTGTCAAAAAAGTGCTTCAAAAAGTCAGCGACAAAGTTTAAAAATGTATGTTTTTAAACCCCCAATTTGAAGACAATCGATTAATAAAATAAACAAAAAAATTTTCATCAAAATCGGTTGAAAATCAGAGGTGAAAATAGTAAAAACATTAAATTGGGCTTATTTGCCATACGTCATTTCCTGTTGGACGAAAATGCACCATTTTATATTTACCTAATACCGTGCAGTTAGGCATAGTGAGAAATTATCTGAGATAATATGTGGCATGTGTCCTTTATACCGAAATAGCGTGACCAGAAGTAGACAAAAACTAGAACTGTACAGTTAACAGTGCTGGTGCAGTGCGGGTTACGACATACAGGTACGACGGTGCGGCAATATTCGATTGCACATGCACTGTAATGATAATTCAATGCACGAGAATTATATTTCAACAGGGTGATGCAATTGAGACTATGATTATAGACATACATACCAAATTTAAAATATTTCAACAAGAAAAAAGAAAATTGGCAATGCGCATGTGCACTGCACAAATTCTCTATTTCCATGAAATCCCGAATCAGTCTATACTTATGCATACCAAGTTTCATGCAATTCGGTTGAGAAATAAGAAAGTTGTTACTGCGCATGCTCACAACACAAATTCATTATGTCCATGAAATTTCGAATCTGATTATACACATACATGCTAATTTGGAAGAAATTCTGATAAGAAATAAGTAAGTTGGCAATGCGCATGCACACTACATAAATTTAATATGTCCATGATATTTCAAAGCTTATTATACAAATGCATGCCAATTTTGAGTTCGGTTCAGAATTAAGAAATTCAATATCTTCATATTTGGAATCGGAATATACATATGCATACTACACAAATTCAATATGTCCATGATATTTCGAATCTGATTATACACACACATGTCAATTTTGAAAAAAATTGCATAAGAAATAAAAAAGTTGAAATTGCGCATGCGCATTACTCAAATTTAACATTTCCCCCAGATTCTAAATCTGATTATACACGCACATACCAAATTTCGTAAAAATCGGATAACAAACAAAAAAGTTAGCATCGCGCATGCACACAACACATGTTTTCTATTTTCCTTCAAATCACTATTCGAACATGAAGGTATATGCACATTTTGAAGAAAATCAATTGATAAATAAGGAAGTGGGACAATTAAGCAGTAGGCGTGGCTACAGGGTGCTTCAGTAAGCTAAATCTACAGCATGACGTAGTTTAATCCATCCCAGACCTCCCTTTAATGTTTAAACTGGATATAATACATATTTAACAATAATCAAGGTAGAGCCTCTTTAACTTTAACATGTCAACTTAAGAAATTTATCAGTTGTGACATTTTATAAACAGTCAATTAACCGACATACCTATTATTGTCCTAAGTTAAAGTATAGGATGTAGAAATATGCAAGTAACATAGAAGTGTTGCATATTTTTGGAAACCTCAGGATCCCAGCATTACGGATCTGCAATAATTATTGCTATACATATATATATATATATTAGGGCCCTCGTGAAAACGATTTAAAGATGCAAAATCACCTTTGAGTCGCATCCCTAAAATAGAAAGCACGTGTCGGAGGTGAAAAATGAATACACCATATTAAAGCCCTCATAAATAGTTATAAAATCTGTAAATATCAACTTGATCTAAGGTCACCTTTTTTAGAGAGACGCCTTTAAAGTTTCAACATAATCGCAACATTTTGTTGAATTGAATTTAGACATCGCCAAATCTGATATCATTTGAAACCCTTTAAAAAGTACATTAATAATCAGCAAACATTAGGCTGTTATTCCAGTTAGGTGTTGCGCTACAGCACTGACAATATGCTAAAAAAGCCATGTTTGGAGACCTATAAAATAGGTTATAGTTGTCTGACCCCAAAGTTCAAAAGGTCATCAGAAGGCCAAGGTCGCAAGGTATAATTATGTTCAATATTAAGGTCATCCAAGGTCAAGGTCATGTGATACAAGCCTCTAAACATTCAGTTATACAAAAAAGGCAAAATCGAAAATGAAAATTCGGCTTCCCATAAGTTGTAGAGAAAGTTTTAATCCTTCGTTTAACATCAACATTGTGAAAGTCGGATAACAAATGGATTCAAAATAGCAATTTTAGCCAAATTACCAAAACCAATATGGCGGCTTAATTATAACTTCCGGTAAATATTTTTTGGATCTGAACAGTTTGTAATAAGAGCATAAACATTATGCATACCTTATTTTTATCATAACTCAGTTTTATTAGAAATCACACAACCGGAAGTGAAAAAACATGATATCATTGAAACCGGAAGTGATGAAAAAAATTTGATTGTGCAGAATTATTTGCAATTGCCGACAGTATACATCATAGAAATTTCAAATTGATCCGTTTAAAATCAAACAAAAAATCATACTTCGATTCGAATTTTTTCAAGTTCCATTATTTGTCCCTTCTAACAAGAAATACGATGAAGGTAATTCGAGCAAAATCGGTTGATAAATACGTTCTCTGGAGTCCATTTTATGATTGTTGCTAATGTCGCTTAATGTTGCTCAGAAAAATTTCGTTTTACATTCATTTTTTAATGAGTCACGAGTTAGAAAACGTCATGAAATCCGTTTTTCCGACGAAACAAAATAAAAAAAATAATCAATACGAAAACAAAGCAGGGCGTACGAAGTACGCCCTGCAACTAGAACTGTACAGTTAACAGTACTGGTGCAAGGCGGGTTACGACATACAGGTACGAGGGTGCGGCAATATTTCGATTCGCATTCACTCTGCACAAATTCTCTATTTCCATGAAATCCCGAATTGGTTTATACGCATGCATACCAAATTTCATGCAATTCGGTTGAGAAATAAAAAGTTGGCAATTCGAATGTGAAATACACAAATTCAATATGTTCATGAAATTTCGAATCTAATTATATACATACATGCCAACTGTGAATGAATTCTGTTCAGATATAAGAAAGTTAGCAATGCACAACAAAAATTCAATATATCCATGATATTTCTAATATTATTATGCACATGCATAACCATTTTGAATGAATTAGGTTCAGAAATAAGAAAGTAAGCAATGCGCATGCGCATAACACAAGTTCAATATCTCCATGATATTTCGAATCGGAATATACATATTCATACCAAATTTCATGAAATTCGGATAAGAAATAAAAAAAGTTGGCGACGCGCATGCGCACCACACAAATTTAAAATGTCCACGATATTTCGAATCTGATTATACACACACGTCAATTTTGAAAATTAGATAAGAAATAAGAAAATTGATAATGCGCATGCGCAGTACTTAAATTTGACATTTCCCCTGGATTCTGAATCTGATTATACATGTACATACCAATTTTGTATTTCCTTCAAATCACTATTCTAACATGAAGGTATATGCAAATTTTGAAGAAAATCGGTTCATAAATAAGAAAGTGGGTCAATCAAGCAGTGGGCGTGCCTACAGGGTGCTTCAGTAAGTTAAATTTTCAGCATGACGTAGTTTAGTCCATCCTAGACCTCCCTAAACTGCGTAAACTGGATATAATAATATCTAACAAAAACCGAGGTAGAGAGCCTTTAACTTGACCATGTCAAACTCAGTGACTCTAGAGCCCATTTTATGTTTGTTGCTAATGTCGCTTAATGTTGCTCAGAAAAATTTCGTTTTACATTCATATTAAATTTAGCCACAATTCAGAAAACGTCACGAAATCTGTTTTTTAGTACATAGTACCATTGCTGAGAAATAGGTGCACCGACCGACGAAAAAAAAAAAAATCAATACGAAAACAAAGCAGGGCGTACGAAGTATGAAAACCCGAGCAAAATCGGTCAAAAAATGGCACCTTCCAGGCCCCGAAAACCACTTTTTGCACATTTTGCAAATGCACCACTTCCGGTTTTGCAAAAATGTTTCAATTTATATTCATTAAGTACGTAGAAAAAAAGTAACAGATAGGATAGTAAAACTGTTGCTACAGCTGTTGTAGTTTAGGCTGTGTGCCCTGTGTAAAAAACGAAAAAAAAAAAATGGAAACATTTCGATAACAAACTGGGACTTTGCGGAAGCAAAGTCCCACAAAAAACATACATTTTGAAAACAAAGCAGTGCGTTCTAACTGCAATTAAATAGATCGAATGAACCATTAAATAGATCGAATGAAACATTAAAGATGGGTTTTCACATTTTTTTATGGGTCGAATCAAGCTTACTAATTGATTAACTGGTGTTTCTAATCTAATTCATTATGCTCAGGAGTAGGCCTAATCGTCACTTTGATAAAGGAGAATTCCAATAGCAACCACCTTGGTTTGACGATGAGTGTCGTGCTTTACGCAACACAGAATATCATGAACTAATGAAATAGAAAATATGTTTTTCAAATTCATCTGGAATAACAAGCCTGACAAGGTAAAAAGAGAAATTATGAAACAAGATTATCCAAATGGAGGTATAAGAGTGCAGGATATACAAATTTTCAATAATGCATTAAAAATCACTTGGATTAAACGTATTTACACAGGAAATGAACGTTATGCCTATTTTACAAACAAATATAACTAGAGCCGTACCAAAACGGCACTGGGCAGTGCGTCATCCTGGAAATCTTTCATAAATTATAAGGCACAAAGCAAATGGTTACAGAAATGTGAACATTAGACAATAGCAAAATTTCTCTTGGCTAGTTCGCTAGTTTTAGGGTTGGCTTGTTTCATAGTAAGCGCTTATTATCGATGTTAATAGTCCTATATGTGTATATCAACTGAAGGGCCTGGCTTAATCGGCTCTAAAGTCGCTAGGTGGCGGCCATATTTCTTCAACAAGTAGTAAATATGGCTACCAATGGCAGATGGCTTGACTTATCTTTTAAAAACATTATTATTTCTAGCGTATTTAATACATGATAGCTTTAATCAAGTTTTACAACTACAATTGAAATAGTAGTTCTCTCCCTTCAACTGTTTTGACAATAATTGTATGCGTTTGGGCGATGTTCTTTTTCTGTAGATTAGTATCGCCAAAACTCAAGTCAATTGCATGTTGAAGGTAGAGCACCATAATTTAACCATTAAAACATTTTATTCTAGGTCATTTTTTTACAAGCCAATAACGTCAAAACCGGTAGATATATCGAAATTTTGAACACAGATTTTCAGTTTTCAGAACATGTACATAAAATTTGAAAAAACACGCACAGTTACAACGGAACTTTTCAAAATTTTAATCGCGCAATTTTCATAGATACATTCAGGACTATAAAGTGTTATATATCATATAAAAGAATAGATAAGGCACACTAAGAATATTTAATAATATATGACGTATTTAAATTAGGTCACGTGACAGAGCTATTTAAAGTTAAAAATCGCAAATTTCAAATAGATATAGAACCGTAAAAAGAATCGAACGTCCATAAGTTCCTACGACATATTTCTACGAACCCCAGCTGTCAATGCGGTCATACAATCGAAGACTCGGATCTCTTCCTTCTTCATTGTCCTCTTTACCATGAACAGCGTTCACGAACACTTTATGATCTGAACCCATGTTACCTTGATCCTCGGATTTTGCTGAAAGGTGAATCAAGTTTATCTGTAAATGAAAATATCACTATCTTCCGTGAAGTTCAAGATTTCATTGGTACATCTAAACGTTTTGAAAAAGGCTAATTTGTCTCTAAGTTGCTGATACTATGATCTACATCTTATATAGACTTGGCCCGCTGATACTTGGTCTGCTGATCTACATGTTATACTCACCTGGTCTGTTGATACTAAAATCTTCCCACTTGATCTGCTGATACTATGATCTTCAATCCTCAGCCACTTTGTGAGTTGACACTATGATCTACGTTATATACCCACTTGGTCTGCTGATACTATGATCTGCGCTCACTTGGTCTGGATATACGATGATCTCGCAGTCATCTACATTATATACTCAGTTGGTCTGTTGAAACTATGATCTACATTCTATACTCAGTTGGTCTGTTGATATTATGATCTACATTCTATACTCAGTTGATCTGTTGATATTATGATCTACATTCTATACTCAGTTGGTCTGTTGATATTATGATCTACATTCTATACTCAGTTGGTCTGTTGATATTATGATCTACATTCTATACTCACATTGTCTGTTGATATTATGATCTACATTCTATACTCAATTGGTCTGTTGATATTAGTATCTACATTCTATACTCACTTTGCCTGTTGATACTATGATCTATATTCTATACTCAATTGGTCTGTTGAAACTATGATCTACATTCTATACTCACCTTGCCTGTTGATATTAGTATCTACATTCTATACTCACTTTGCCTGTTGATATTATGATCTATATTCTATACTCACCTTGTCTGTTGATATTATGATCTACATTCTATACTCACCTGGTCTGTTGATATTATTATCTACTTTCTATATTCACCTTGTCTGTTGATACTATGATCTATATTCTATACTCAGTTGGTCTGTTGATATTATGATCTACATTCTATACTCACCTGGTCTGTTGATACTATGATCTATATTCTATTCTCAGTTGGTCTGTTGATATTATGATCTACATTCTATACTCAGTTGGTCTGTTGATATTATGATCTACTTTCTATATTCACCTTGTCTGTTGATATTATGATCTACATTCTATACTCACCTTGCCTGTTGATATTATGATCTACATTCTATACTCACCTGGTCTGTTGATATTATGATCTACATTCTATACTCAATTGGTCTGTTGATATTATGATCTACATTCTATACTCACCTGGTCTGTTGATATTATTATCTACTTTCTATATTCACCTTGTCTGCTGATATTAGTATCTACATTCTATACTCACTTTGCCTGTTGATATTATGATCTACATTCTATACTCACCTGGTCTGTTGATATTATGATCTACATTCTATACTCAATTGGTCTGTTGATATTATGATCTACATTCTATACTCACCTGGTCTGTTGATATTATTATCTACTTTCTATATTCACCTTGTCTGTTGATACTATGATCTATATTCTATACCCAGTTTGTCTGCTGATATTATGATCTACATTCTATACTCACCTGGTCTGCTGATATTATTATCTACTTTCTATATTCACCTTGTCTGTTGATACTATGATCTATATTCTATACCCAGTTTGTCTGCTGATATTATGGTCTTCTTCCTGTTCTCACATGTTCTGTTGATACTATAATCTACACTCTTTACTCAATTGGTTTGGTCATACTATGACCTGTATTCTATAATAATCATTCTTAACTATATTTTATAATCACCTGGTCAAATACTTCATCAGTGTAATGATACTATGCTTAGCATCCAGTGGTTACATGGTGTGACCTGTGATAACCATCCTATTCGGCCGGGCTGACTGTGGTTTGTCAGGTTGACGACCTTGTACACATGACGGTGATCAAATCTCTGACTTTCTGTCTCTCACCTCCTATTACAACTGCTTTTTCATATCATCTATAATAACAAATTTCCCCTCCCCACTTTTCAAATTTATATTATAGTCTTCTGTACATACTGTATCGTATTTTGCTATTTTTATTATTTTCTCCCAGCACCCATTATTTTTCGTAAAATGTATATTGTTATCACCTTATTAAGTAGTTCTTTTTTATCCTATTTAAGATAACACTACTTTTGTATTTACATGTAAATATCATATGGAGACGGATTAACATAAGCTTTGTTCTTTTTTTCCTAATCCAATTTTGTATAATGTTGTAATTAGCATTACTGTATCTTCTTAAAGAAATATTGTTTAAATCAGAATCGGACAATTAAAATAGATATATCATTGGATAGATCTGGTCAAGAGCAGTAACCTTTTTTCAGTGCACAAGATCAAAAAGGGTCAAGGTCACGAGTTAGATTTCTTTGAAATTTTGGCAATTATATAAAAAAAAAATATACCGGAAATAACAAGAAAGCAACATCGAATATTATAATCGAATTGCGTACTTTTACGGGCAATCGACTGACCTGTTCAAAAATACTACAATCACGAAAATCGTATATAACCCTGAGGCCCCATTTTAAGTTTTATAAACGTTGGTCATATCAATATGGCGGCTGATCTATTACATCCGGGTCAGATTTTATTGATTAATTGTTTAAATAGCATCATTTCTAGTATATTGCAAACAAAAAATTTCGAATATCTTCAAAATTCCGGAAGTTAGATTTAAACTTTAAATTGCCAATAACGTCAAAACCGGAAGTGATATGGGCATTTTGAAAACAGATTTGAGTTTGTAATCAAAATGTCTATCTAATTGGAAGTTTTCAGAACGCTCAAAATAAAATTTGGAAAAAAACATGCGCAGTTACAATGGAACTTTGCAAAAAAATTTCAAATTTTGAATTGCGCAATTTTAATGAATACATAAAGTGTTATATATCATTGGAAAGAGTAGAATTGGCACACTAAGAATATATAAGAATTTGTGACGTATGATAATTAGGTCACGTGACAGAAGTGTTTAAAGTTAAAAATCACAGATTTCAAATGGCTATAAAACCGGAAGTAAACATCGGTCAACAAAAATTGATATAGCATTGAATAGATCTGTTCAAGTGCCATAACTTGTGTTCAGGTCACGAGGTCAAAAAAGGTCAAGGTCACAAGTTACAAGTCTTTGAAATTTTGGCAATTACATAAAAAAATTATACCGGAAATAACAAAAAAGGAACATCAAATATCAAAAAACGAATTCCTAGCTTTTTGGGCCAATCGATTGAGCTTTCTAAAAATACTACAATTACCAATTCCGCTCATAACCCTGAGGCCCCATTTTGAGTTTTACAAAAATTGGTCATATCCATATGGTGGCTGATTTGTTACTTCCGGGTCCATTTTTTTTGGTTCGCTGTTTTTCAATTATTATTTCAATCATATTGCAGAAAAAAAATTTCAAATATCTTCAAAATTCCGGAAGTAAAAATTTCAACTTTGCGAGCAAATGCCGTTAAAACCGGAAGTGATATCGAAATTTTGAATATAACATTAAGTTTACAATTTAAATGTGTATATACTTGTATATTTTCAGAATAATCAAAATAAAATTGTAGAAGTTGAAAAAATCATAAAATAAAAATTAAAAAAGTAAGCGACAAAAGTCAGAATTTTCATTTTTTTAATCCCCGAATTGTAACGTTTAGTTCAAAGGAATAAACAAAAAAAATCCGGACAAAATCGGATCTAAAATAGAGCCGTAAATAGGAAAAAACTGAAATTTGTCGTTATGCCCTAGGTCATTTCCGGTTGGTCAAAAATGCATCAATTTATATTCATTCCCCAAAGTTTTACACTTCATCGTAGGAAATCGTATCATAATACATGTAACATGCGTAGTTTTGGCTGGGCGCTCTGGGAAGAATTCGAAAAAAAAAAAAAAAGAAACATTATGAAAACAATGCAGTGCGTTCGAAATCGATAAATCTATTTATTCTCATGTGGTTCCACATATCTGGAAAATTTAAAACCACAAAATCCTTTCTGGAAAGATGTTTTTAGTGCTTGGAAAAGTTTTTGTAATATTATCAATGATTCTGATTATAACATAGCCTACCCCATCTGGTTCTCTGGTAGTGACATTTTTTTTTATTCAAGAATGGTTTGATAAAGGGATACGTACAATTTTAGATCTGTTTAATGAGAGTGGCGAAATATATTCATTTAACGTTATAAAACGTATATTTAAATTGTGCAACGGAAATTTCCTGGACTATGAAAGAATTATTCGAACAGTCAAAAAAGTACATAAATGCAATTCTATAAAACCTGCACAAACTTATGGCCCACATCACTCAATGTATCATATAGTTCTTTCTAAACAAACTGGCAGTAGACATATACATGATCTTCTAATAAGAACCAATTTAGTAGAAAATATAAGTCAATTAAAATGGGAAAATAAGTTTAACCAAAAAATTGATTGGAAAATAATATATATGATAGCTAGGACAAATTCTTCGAATACTAAGATACTAGAACTTCAATTTAAAATTCAAAATAATATTTTAAACAGTAACGTCTTTCTGTTTAAGATAGGATATGTGCACTGTTTAGCTACCCATTAAATTCAACTTTAGAAATAAATGTGTCATTAATTGTTAAATATACCTCTGTAAAAACCAAGACAGGAAGCCAACAATCAAAAACATGATTCCTTACATTAATTCTCAAATAGATTCTGAATATTTTCGATCAGTTAATCATAAAAATCACGATTCCAACACCTTTAATGAAAAATGGCTTCATTTCCGTTCTTTCCTCAATATGTAGATTAGAAATAACATAAATTTGTATCTGTTTTGGTCACTATGATTTTCTAAATGTATTCTTTTTTCCTAAATGTTCCATCTCTAAGACATGTGTAGCTCTTCCATTGATTTTCGACTTTTCGCACAATGGAGACTACAAACATGCCTTATATGTCTTAAATGCAATGCTAGGCTGGCTAAAAGATAGTCCTTCAATGTTTATTATTATTACAAATCTTACTAAATTTATTACAAAATAACTAGAAGGAGTATTGTTACAGCCATTGCCTGCCTTTTCGAACAATATCCGAGGTTTACTACTGTAAATTTTCTACTATTATTATTATGTACTATGTATTGTATATTTAATGTAAATGTGTAGATGTGAATGATGTAATATATATATGTATATGTTTATCTGTACAAAAGACGTCTAATAAAATTTGAAAAAAAAAAAAAAGAACTAGAACTGTACAGTTAACAGTACTGGTGCAGGGCGGGTTACGACATACAGTTACGACGGTGCGGCAATATTCGATTGCGCATGCACTGTACTGACAATTCAATGCGCGAGATTAACAGGGTAATGCAATTGAGACTATGATTATAGACATACATACCACGTTTAAAAATATTTCAACAAGAAAAAATAAAGTTGGCAATGCGCATGTGCACTGCACAAATACTCTATTTCCATGAAATCCCGAATCAGTCTATACATATGCAGACCAAGTTTCATGCAATTCGGTTGAGAAATAAGAAAGTTGTTACTGCGCATGCTCACTACACAAATTTATTATGTCCATGAAATTTCAAATCTGATTATACACAAACATGCTAATTTTGAAGAAATTCTGATAAGAAATAAGTAAGTTGGTGATGCACATGCGCACTACATAAATTTAATATGTCCATGATATTTCGAATCTTATTATACACATGCATGTCAATTTTGAATGAATTTGGTTCAGAAATAAGAAAGTTAGCAATGCGCATGCGCAAAACACAAATTCAATATCTCCATCATATTTCGAATCGGAATATACTTATGCATACCCAGTTTCATGAAATTCGGATAAGAAACAAGAAAGTTGGCGACGCGCATGCGCACTTCACAAATTCAAAATGTCCATGATATTTCTAATTTAATTATACACATACATACCGATTTTGAAGAAATTTGGATAAGAAATAAGGAAGTTGATATTGCGCATGCGCAGAACTAAATTTAACATTTCCCCTAAGTTTTGAATCCGATTATACATGTACATACCAAATTTCGTAAAAATCGGATAACAAACAAAAAAGTTAGCATTGAGCAAGCGCACATCACAAATTTTGTATTTTTCTTTAAATCACTATTCGAACATAAAGGTATGTGCAAATTTTGAAGAAAATCGGTTCATAATTAATAAGTTGGTCAATTAAGCAGTGGGCGTGCCTACAGGGTGCTTCAGTAAGTTAAATATTCAGCATGCCGTAGTTTAGTCCATCCTAGACCTCCCTTTAATCACAGGTACATGGGGACAGGATAGCCTATTTTGGTGCTTCATGGGTCTTCAGTACCCCAAATAATCCCCATGCATTAATTTTATTTTCTTGAAAAAAAATGCTTATTAACATTGTGTATTTCCCGGAAATTGTGCAGACTTACTGAAAATTCCAATGTTTGCCGGTCGACTGATATTAGACCTACTCTCTTTATAATAATACTTAAAGGTAAGACACTATCGTCTTGTTGACATGAGATACCACTTGCCTATCATCTTAAAATATTCTGAATTAACGATCCTGTCAGTGACTCCATCGAAAGTGACATGTTTATTACAGTCAATTAACCGACATACCTATTATTCTCTATATAGTGTAATATAGGAGAATGCTATTTTTTTAAATATGCAAGTAACATATAAGTGTTGCATATTTTTGGAAACCTGAGAAACTCAGCAATACGGATCCGAAAAAAATATTGCTCTATCTATATTAGGGCCCTCGTAAAAATGCAAAATCAATGAGTCACACCTCTAAAACAGAAAGCACGTGTCGGACATGAAAAATGAATACATCATGTTAAAGCTCTCATAAATCTTTATGAGATCTGTAAATATCAAGATGATCTGAGGTCAAGTTCTCGAGATAGAAGCCTTTAAAGTTTGATCAAAATTGCAACATTTTCTTAAATTGAATTTTGACATCGCCAAATCTTATATTATTTGAAACCTTTTAAAGAGTACATTAACATCAGCAAACATTAGGGTGTTATTCCAGTTAGGTTTTGCGCTACAGCACTGACAATATGCTAAAAAAAAAGTCATGTTTGGAGCCCTATAAAATAGGTTATAATTGTCTGACCCCAAAGGTCAATAGGTCATCAGAAGGTCAAGGTCGCAAGGTATCATTGTGTGTCATATCAAGGGCATCCAAGGTCAAGGTCATGTGATACAAGCCTCTAAACTTTGGAAAAAACATTACGTTATACAAAAAAGTTAAAATCGAAAATCGAAATTCGGCTCCCATGGAACTATCGACAGAGCTGTAATGCTCCGTTTGACATCAAAATCGTGAATGTATAATAAAAATAGTGGACCTCGGCCTTATACGCCTAACGAAAAAGTCTAACGGTCGAAAAAGCTCAAATTCGAACTTGATCTTTGTTTTCTGATTATGTATATACATACTGAATTTCATTAGATTCCATCAAAAATTCTAGTTTTTAGAGCGTTTACAGGCAATTAATGTTTATAGAAGCACTTACTGTATAGAGGTTAAAGGGCGAAAACTCCTCAACGCTGATGAAAGAGGCCTTAATCTTGAAAAGCTTTAATTTTAATCAGGAGAAAACTAAACTTTCTCAAACCTTTCGATTTAGGACCAATAACATCCATTTTAAGTTTCATCCAAATCGGTTGAAAACTAAGAGAGTAATAGCATATTTAAGATTTGGGGCAAGGGCAATAACTCTGCTTGTAACGATCGAAAATAGCTCAAATTCGAACTTGATCTTCGTTTTATGAATATATATACACATATCAAATTTCATTTGCTTCCGTCAAAAACTCTAATTTTTAGAGCGTTTACAAGCAAATGTTGATGGACAGACTGACAGATTTGGGGCAAGGGCCATAACTCTGCTTCTAACGATCGAAAATAGCTCAAATTCGAACTTGATCTTCGTTTTATAAATATGTATACACATATCAAATTTCATTTGATTCCGTCAAAAACTCTAGTTTTTACGAGGAAATGTTGACAGACGGACGGACCACCGGACGCACCGACGGACGGACGGACGGACGGACAGGGGTGCCGACAATATACGTCCTCATAGAGAGATGAGGGCGTATAATAAAACTATTCTGAATAAAAATTTTGGAAAAATTATTTCAACCAATATGGCGGCCAAACTATAACTTCCGGTGAATATTTTTTTAGTCATAACAGTTTGTAATAATAATATTAAGATTATGCATATCCTAATTTCATCATAAATAAGTTTTACCGGAAGTGATGTAACCGGAAGTGATATCATCAAAACCGGAAGTGATGCAAAAATTTTGAGTGTGGAGAATTATTTGCACTTGCCTTAGGTCTAGAAGGTCATAGAAGTTTCATATTGATCCGTTAAAAATCAAACAAAAAAATCATACTTCGATAAATTACGGCAAGAAAAAGTGACGAACGATTTTCATGTAATCGAATATTTCAAAGTTCTATTATGTGTCCTTTGTTACAAGAAATACGATGAAAGTAATTTGAACAAAATCGGTTGATAAATACGGTCTCTAGAGGCCATTTTGTGTTTGTTGCCAATGTCGCTTAATGTTGCTCAGAAAAATTTCGTTTTACATTCATTTTTTAATGAGTCACGAGTTAGAAAACGTCATAAAATCCGTTTTTCCGTACATGTTACCATTTCCAAAAAATAGGCCGAACACTCGACGAAAAAAATAAAAAATAATCAAAACGAAAACAAAGCAGGGCGTACGAAGTAAATATCATGAACTAAATCAATTCCGATCTACAAACTTTAACCAAGACTTTAATACCTATAAGTCCACAAAAAACAAATTTAAATGCTTGTGTGCTGACAAAAAGAGTTTTACGTCAACACAATAAGGTTACAATTAGAGAATAATTAGTCCTGAGGATTGGCGTTTACATTTCGAAACACTTTTAAATGTAAACACGGATGAGAAAATTAGTGAACTGTTTACTACCCCCACTGATGAGCAACTATATGGAACTGATAACCTTGACATTTTAAACTCTGAAATAACGTCTTCTGAGATCGATATGAGCATCTCTCTCATGTCATCTGGCAAGGCCACTGGTATAGATGGAATATGCATTGAAATGATAAAGGAATCAAAACAGACATTATTGCCCATACTTTGCCATAAGATAAGATAAGATTAGATATTTTATTGTATCATTACGTACCATAAAGGACAGCATACAATATACACATATTCATTAATGTTATAAAGACAAATATATAGACCGGTAATAGTTTAAATACTAAAAAAAAACTGTAGTATATGGATATGAAATATATTTGATCTAGATTTACTTCAAATAGCAAGTATTAACACATAATTTAAATTCACCGTGTCAAGTATAAATCGAAAAATACAAGATACAAAAATGTTATATAATAAATATTGAAGAACAATCTATGGTTTCAACAATATAGTTAAAAAGACATAAAGATATAAAGATACAATAAAATTTGAATACTTTGAAATTAATATAATTATATATATAAAAGAAGTGAAGATATTAATAAAAGCAGGTTTTGTAATTTTATAACAGATACATTAAATATACCGGTAATAGTTTAAATACTAAAAAAAAACTGTAGTATATGGATATGAAATATATTTGATCTAGATTTACTTCAAATAGCAAGTATTAACACATAATTTAAATTCACCGTGTCAAGTATAAATCGAAAAATACAAGATACAAAAATGTTATATAATAAATATTGAAGAACAATCTATGGTTTCAACAATATAGTTAAAAAGACATAAAGATATAAAGATACAATAAAATTTGAATACTTTGAAATTAATATAATTATATATATAAAAGAAGTGAAGATATTAATAAAAGCAGGTTTTGTAATTTTATAACAGATACATTAAATATATAGACATTGTTTACTCGTTATAATTTGTAAGCGTTTTTCGGAGATCAGTGGCCTTAACAAGAAAGGTACATATAGATTTTGCAACCTCGGGTGGGGGATCAAATAGAGTTCGAAATGAATACTGAAGTTCATTAAAAACTTTAAAAACAGCATCAATATGTGTTTTTCGTAGGGATTCATACCGAGGACATAAAAGAAGAAAATGTTTCACATCTTCAACTTGACCGAGAATCTACAAAATCTACATATTCTATCTGGTACAGGGATATGGTTATAACGTCCTCTCTCTATTTCTAACGGATGGGCACTTAGTCTTAAAGACGTCAGGGCTAATTTATTTTGGGGATTTTTGACAATGTGAAGATAATTGGCTGTACAGTCCTAAGTTTTACTACCACTTGGCGGCCATTACCAACAAATCTGGAATGTGATGCTTCATTACTCTTTGACAGATATGATACAAATATATCGGGTGTCGCAAAAAAACGTCCCCAACTTTGACGCAAAGTAACTCAACTGCTGACGAGCCGATCTCTTTCAAATTTCTCACAGATTTACTTCAACATGTCCTTGTCAGACCCTGAGAATATGAAAGTCATCGAACAACAATTATACAAGTACTGCCACGAACAAAATAGCATGACAAAAAATTCAATATCAGAGCAAACTACACATTTAACCTGTGTCCATTGTGCTTTTTCCACATCAACCACTAATATCAAACATTTTCCATCCTGCTTAACTCTCACGGATCTCATCTAAATATACCACTCGAGAAGCCACCATCCTGCATTTCGGTTCCTGTTCAGTTATTGTGCCCCTCTAACCCAAGAGCAGTACACCTGTTAACAAAGAGAATATCATACTGCCCAGAGTCATTACCATCACCAGTGGAACAAACTGGATTAACAGGAACTATAATAATAATAATAAAATCTTTATTAGAAATCCAGTTACCAAAGGTAATCTTCCCTGGAATCTACTAACTACAAATAACATATATACAAAGACAATAGTGACATGGTATAAAAATGTTGACATATATATAAATACAGGAGAGAACTGAAAGGCAGGAAGGTTGCTTTTTGGGAGAAAATATCTTAAGATGAGATTGTATAATATGGAAAATGAATAATATTGGTTGTCGATGTGGTAAAAGCACAATAGACACAGGTTGAAATGTGTAGTTTGCTCTGATATTGCATTTTTTGTCTTACTATTTTGTTCGTAGCGTACAATTTTTATTCGATGACTTTCATATTTTCAGGGTCTGACATGGACATGTTGAAGTAAATCTGTGAGAATTTTAAAAGAGATCGGTTCACCAACAGCTGAGATACTTGCCATCAAACTTGAGGACGTTTTTATTGGGACACTCGATATATAGCACCTTGTCACCAATAGAAAACTCATTACTAACAAAGTACCAAAACTTGACCTGTTGTTGGTACTCTAGTATTAGATTTCATGCTCTATATTTAGCACAGAACCCTACTTCAGAGCTTCACTGGATTTCAATTTGAAACTTTACTCTTGTACAATGCAACCTATATTTAAAGGAGTATAGTCAGTATTTTAAGTGGTTTATTTGTGTCTTGAATATATTATGTAAATAGTATTCATAAAGTATCAGAACTGCATGGACAATTCCTTCATATTTGTATCTCAAACTAAAATTTTATACATGTTTTTTTCTATATATGGCGTGATATCACATAAATTTGCTTAAAGATTCCTGTTTCTGAAACAATTTGTACAAAGCACAATTTGTCGAGCGAATGTTGAACATGCCCCTTTAAAGTCAAATTCACTAACAGTAAGACCAAAAAACTTTTAGTTTCAGAACCTGTATTTTTTTAGCTAATCTAATCTGTAATAATGTCTCAAACTCTCCCTTGAAATTTAAGCCTTCAAATCCCTGAATATCCATAATTATGAACGTTTGAAAGTCAAAAATACGACTTGTAAGACTATGCCATATATAAACCGCGTTTCCACTGAGAATTGTGAAGGAAAGCTAGCTCTAAGCTTTATTGCCGAACACGTTGCGTTCAGGGTTTCCAATCGAGTCCGGACCCGGACTCGAAGACCCGGGTACTCGGTATTTTGATCGGACTCGGAATCGGTAAAAGGAATCGGGTCTGGACCCGGGTCCAAAATCGAATTCGTATATGGCATGTTGTCATAGTTATTCGTTTGTTGTTCATGTCTAACTTACTAGCAAATGCTGCAAATGGTTAACTCAAATCACTGGGACGTGCAAGTTGTGTTCACGCTATCCGTTTTACTATTCGTTTGGCTTTCCTGGTGTCCAGATTCCCCCACAGTAAGTCAGACGCTACATCACTATAGCACACAGAGACAGAGGGGTGGAACCTCGGCATGGCAAGGGCCAGTGGGAGCATCAATGCCGATAAAACCATCGAAATTGTCAGTACCAATTTTAGGGAGTTTGGTGTTTCCTTCATTGACGCTTATAAACATAAATTTGTGTTTGGGACAACTGAGGTTATGAATTATGATGTCCTTTTAGCTACTATTGATATCAAATGTGCAGATCACTGTCAGTCACGTCATAAAACGTGTTACTTTTAGTGGAACCACGGACGTCGGAATGAAAATTGGAATGGTGCAAATTGATGTTATCAGTATATCCAATACATATACACAGTTTAAAAAACCTCTTTACAATCCCTTAAACAAAAACAATTGCAAAATTTCGAAAAGATATTGCCTGGTTGGAATATGAAATGTATACAGAATGTTAGAGGGTCATTTTGCTTTTTTGAAAAAAGTTTTTAGTAACAAAAACGCCACAAATATTAACTGAAAGTAATTCTAAAGCATGCTTATTGTATCTCTGTATCTTCTTGATCAAACTGGATTTGTTTTAATGGGTTAATTAAGGGAGTACTTATTGTTAATTAAGCAGCTTGTCCTAGTTTTGGTGTTTGTCTCAATAATTGCTAAATATTTTTAGATTAAACTTTTGGAATACATCGGAGATACATTTCTCTACAATTACATGTAGACGTTTATCTGACTCAAATCCATTCAGTAGTTTACTAACAGCGTTCAAAAAGCGTAACGAACTTAAAAACGGTTTTTTAATATTTTAGCATGTTTTTAGCGTTAACGGCTGGATTTATTTAGTTTAAACTTTCATGTCCGGCACATGTGTCTAGCTTATGATGTATAGTTTTCCTAACTTTGAGCAAAAAATAATTTCGACCTAGAAAAAATTCAGACTGTCCCTTTAAATAAAACGTAAAATGTATAAGTTTGGTAATTCTCAATCTTAAATTTTTGTAAGATAACGATGCTGTTTTCCTTCGTGCTTTCAGCTCTGAATATCTATGTATTCTGTGAGGGACCAATATCGAAGGACTCGATTCGAGTCAGACCCGGGTCCAAGGGCCAGACTCGGACCCGGACCCGGACTCGGTAATCTCTAAGACCCGGGTATTTTGGAAACCCTGGTTGCGTTTTGAGTTTTTCTGTTTTTCCGAACGACTTTAGTCTTTATCATAAATCACACATTATAGACAGCACGCGATCTACAAGACTTACCATTTACTCTACTAGTTAATTAAGAGCGCGCGCCCCCTATTGCCGAACGAGATAAAGCCGGCTTTTTTGTGTTTCCACTGAGTAACTGAAAGCCGGTTTTCATTTGGCCCCCGATAAATTGCCGAACGCGAAAAGCTTCAATTGCCGAACCGTTATGGTTCGGGAACCGTAACGGTTCGGCAATTTGTCAGTGGAAACACAAACTAGCTAGCTTAAAGCCGGCTTTTTATGTCAGTGGAAACACAGTTATAGAAAACACAAATGCAGAGAATGAAAGATAAATGTAAAGGTACGGCTTCTATTGAAGGGATTGTGCGATTTGTGTGCAGTTCTAATGATTCTGAAGGCTATTTACATAAATTCAAGGCTCAAATAAGCCCTTGAAAATGCTGAACATCCCCCTTTAAAAGATGTAAATTGCGTTTTTTTTTAAATTAATGTATAAACTAGACCTGTTAGACACAGATCTGTCAGCTTCCGAGCAGTTTTTGTACGAAACATTTATTTTGCGTAAAAGATAAACACGATCTCAGGATTGAATACAGATGATTTCCCTATTTGGCGAAAAAATTCTTTGTCAAATTAGGAATTTTCTAATTACAGTCATTATATTTTTCAGAATATAACAAAATATTTGCTTCAGAAACATGACATTTAATTTCCCTGACACAGGTCTTCCCATTTTGGAGCAATCTAATTTATTCACAGAGTGAATAATTTGTCATGCATGTGTTAAAGAATGATTCAACTTGATTGATATAAATGGTCACAAAATGTTTTTTTTATGAACATAGAAATGATTTTACAAAAAGCACCATTTTGGAAAGCAATTACTATCTTTATTCAAGCAATGTTTTAACTAGGTTACACTAGTCTTCATCAGGCAATGATACAGATATCCAAAGAGTTACATGTATATACTAAATGGTTAACACTAACAACAATCTAAATAAACATGCAAGGTATAAAAATTATAAGAATTAATCTACATGTACCATTTACTGGCACCTCCCGTTACAAGATCCAACTGCTTGTAAAAACTGGAATTAATGTGACATTCACCTCCAACCAAACAGCCATTGCGGAACATGCTTCAAATAACCGTCAAAATAGAATTCGGTGAAAACATTGACCACAAATAAACACAACAAAAAAGAAAAGAATTATTTGAAGCCATGCTTAAAGCCATATACGCCCAACGAAAAAGCCTTAAAGCGATACTTCGTCTTAGAATGAACAAATAAATTAAATTTTCAAACTTGGCCAATATGAGTAGGCTATATATTCATCAGGGGACAAACCTAGTGGCATTACTACGTCTTAGAATACTTAGAATGAACAAAAAAAAATGTTCGAACTTGGTCAATAGGAGTATATATTCATCAGGGGACTTGTCTGGTGTCATAACTATAAAACAGATTACCTAAATAATCTGATAAATCCAGAAAACTATGTTTAAATACAATAATTGATAAATGCCTTAATCCAATTTAAGACATTTATTAATAATAATCTGTAATTGTATGGAAAATTACAGAATTTTATAGGTTTATTTAATTCTGTTTGTATACTTTGGACACTTAACTTAATTTTTTGGTACATTCTAAGAGGTCGTATCGCTTTAAATTTTTGCCCTCTCCTGCGCTGGGATTTTGTTCACGAACAATAGGTGCATTCTAGGATTCCTAAGTGCTGTAGACTAGTTTATCAGGTCATGTTTATCAAGGTAAGGTCAAAGTTAACGTGAACGGCTGTTGCCGCGCCTGGTTCTCAGACCCTAATGTAATGGTTAAAAAACCGGATTAAAAAAAAAACGAACGAACGAAATTAGGGTCTGATTTTAATTAGACTGGAATAAAGATGATTTCCCTTTTTTGGCGGAACTATTCTTTGTCAAATTTGAAATTATTTGAATACAGTCATTATAGTTTTCAGAATATAACAAAATATTTGCTTCAGAAACATGACATTTAATTTTCCTGACACAGGACTTCCCATTTTGGAGCAGTCTAATGTACTTCTCATGCATGAGTTTAGGAATAATTGAACTTATGTTGATTGACATAAATGGTCACAAAATGTTTTTCTTTATGAACAAGGAAATGGTGTTATAAATAAGGCACTATTTTATGGAATGCAACTACCATCTTTATTACAAGCAATGTTATAACTAGGTTTAAATAGTCTTAATCAGGCAATGATACAGATATCCAAAGGGTTACATATATATACTGAATGGTTATTGGTTAACTCTAACAATAATCTATATAAACATGCAGGGTATAAAAATTATAAGAATTAATGTACCATTTAATGGCACCTCCAGTTACAAGATCCGACAGCCTGTAAAAACTGGAAATGATGTAACATTCACCTCCAATCAAACATTGAAGACTATACTTCAAGCAAAAGTCAGGCCAGAGCCAGCCGAAAAGCAGGCAACAATCAGTCATTTCGGAACATGCTTCAAATAACCGTCAAAATAGAACACAATGGAATTCGGTGAAAACGTTGACCACCAATAAACACAACAAAAAAGAAAGGAATTATTTGAAGGCATTCCAACCGACAATTAATAGATATCCTGGGTTATTTAACCTTATCAAAGACAGAAAAACAGTATAACAGTATTATCAAAGTTTTTATACCCTACATGTTAATATAGATTGTTATTATTGTTAACTATTATATATGTATTTCTCCATAGAAATGTATAAGACAGGAAGTCTTAGTAAACTCATAGTCTATTGAACTTCCGTTCAAATTTATGGTTGACCGAATTTCTACTTGGAGATTTTCTGTTAACTTCCGGTGCAGCGTAAAAATAGTTAATGTAAACAATAACAAAAGAGGTTAAATTACAAATTATCACAGAAAGTCTAATTTTACAACTGTAATGTTATGATTTGATATGTAATGATAAGTATATATCGGGTGTCCCAATAAAAACGTCCCCAAGTTTGATGGGATATATCTCAGCTGCTGATGAACCGATCTCTTTGAAAATTCTTACAGATATACTTCAACATGTCCTTGTCAGACTCTTAAAATATGAAAGTCATCAAATAAAAATTGTACAAGTACTGCCTCGAACAAAAAAGCAAGTAAAAACTAGAATCGTGAGACGATACTGGGCAGTGCGCATCCGGTTTCGTCTATGGGTGAAAAGTGTCATTTTCAATCCATACATATAAATTGTTTTTAATCGGGAGTGAAAAGTAGAATAACCAGTTGACGTTCGGTGAAAAATGGAATAACTAGCGTATGATCGGTAGTGAAAAGTCATTTGATTAAAAAGTTGTTGTTTTTATTTATGTACATTTTTATACATCATTGGAAGTATAATAGTTAAAGAATATATTAATATTTTTCATATGCAATATCATACATATGAAAGAAATGAAGTGAAATGAATGGAGTTTACGTCCTATTTTTTCTGCACTTATATGGGCTAACTGAGGACGGGCATACGCCATGCAGTGTGCATTAGCCTGCTCTTTTTTTCGTTTTCCAACTGTCGAGGGGTCTTTAACGTGCGCAGCCAATAGCACACGGGACCTCGGTTTATTGTCCCATCCGAACGACTAGGTGCTATTTCCATGTCAGCCCCTCCGACCTGCATCACTGACGGGATTCAATCCTGGACGTTCAGGTTGGCGAGCAAGCGTCTAACTCACTGAGCTGCCGCATAACACCATTACTTGATATGATATATAAATGACATCAGAATTCTGAGTGTCAACTTTCTTAAAAGTTCGCAGTTCAGGTCGTAATTTATCATTTTAATTTGAACTTAGCAAAAAATTTAAATTATTATTTTTTTTAAAAACATTTTAATGGTCAACGTTTTTAGACATACAGTTTTAAAACTTTTATTTTAATAAATGACAGAACCAGATTTTTAGAACGAATTTATTTCTTTTGGCATCGGATCGTTTTCTTCTATATTTAGATTTTATTTTTTCATTTTACTACATAATTTAAAACGTTAAAAGCGCAAGTGACAATGTAAGAAAGTAAGCACTTGCAATTGTCAGTTGAGGGGATAGAATTGCATTTGAACATATAGACAACAAACATTTGTCAGTTGAAGGGAGAGAACTGCATTTAAACATACAGACAACAGACATGTAAGTTTTAATCTTATATTTTGCAAGCAAGTCTTTTTTCAGATCATTTGAAAAATTCTTAATATAGTTCAGTAGGATACAATTCTCCCCAAAAAATTTCATTGTATGAAAGAAATGAAGTGAAATGAATGGAGTTTACGTCCTATTTTTTCTGCACTTATATGGGCTAACTGAGGACGGGCATACGCCATGCAGTGTGCATTAGCCTGCTCTTTTTTTCGTTTTCCATCTGTCGAGGGGTCTTTAACGTGCACAGCCAATAGCACACGGGTCCTCGGTTTATTGTCCCATCCGAACGACTAGGTGCTATTTCCATGTCAGCCCCTCCGACCTGCATCCCTGACGGGATTCAATCCTGGACGTTCAGGTTGGCGAGCAAGCGTCTAACTCACTGAGCTGCCGCATAACACCATTACTTGATATGATATATAAATGACATCAGAATTCTGAGTGTCAACTTTCTTAAAAGTTCGCAGTTCAGGTCGTAATTTATCATTTTAATTTGAACTTAGCAAAAAATTTAAATTATTATTTTTTTTAAAAACATTTTAATGGTCAACGTTTTTAGACATACAGTTTTAAAACTTTTATTTTAATAAATGACAGAACCAGATTTTTAGAACGAATTTATTTCTTTTGGCATCGGATCGTTTTCTTCTATATTTAGATTTTATTTTTTCATTTTACTACATAATTTAAAACGTTAAAAGCGCAAGTGACAATGTAAGAAAGTAAGCACTTGCAATTGTCAGTTGAGGGGATAGAATTGCATTTGAACATATAGACAACAAACATTTGTCAGTTGAAGGGAGAGAACTGCATTTAAACATACAGACAACAGACATGTAAGTTTTAATCTTATATTTTGCAAGCAAGTCTTTTTTCAGATCATTTGAAAAATTCTTAATATAGTTCAGTAGGATACAATTCGCCCCAAAAAATTTCATTGTTGTATTTTAGTTTTATGACATTATAAAAAACCATTTGTTGTACATTATATCAAAACATTGACCAGTGAGAAGCGTTAAATGAAACAATACACTGTACACAGTACACTGATCCTGAATTGTTAGACGTGCTGAGGGGATTATACATTGTAACATAACAATGTAGTCTCTCACATGCCATCAGGTATGCTTGCTCGCCATCCTGAACGTCCAGAGATGAATCCCGTCAGTGATACAGGTCGGAGGGGCTGACATGGTAAGGGCGTTCAATCGTGGGTGTAAATAAACCGATGTGCTAATTGGCTGTGCATGTTAAAGATCCCTCGACAAATGGAAATGGATAATAATAATATCAGGCTAATGCAAAATTTTCCTCATTGCGCACTGCATGGCGTTTGCCCGTCCTCAATATAGGTGCAGAAAAGCAGGACGTAAAACTCTATTCATTGCATTTTATTTTTCAAAAATTGAAAATTTTTATAATACTTCCACTGTAATATATTTTTTCCGGGTCGCATTACATTATTTATTTCTTTTATGATGACCATTTTTAACATAATGCAAACAAATATTTTCAAATATCTTCAAAATTAAGGAAGTTAAAATTTCAAGATTACAAGCAAATGACGTCAAAACCGGAAGTGATATAAAGATTCTAGAAATATTTCTTTGTTCAGAATCAAATTGTCTATCTACCTGTAAGTTTTTAGATCGATCGAAACAATTTAAAAAAAACACGCACAGTTTCAATGGAATTTGACACAAAATTTGCAAGTTTTAAAAAGCGCAATTTTGATTCAAATGTATTGTGTTATATATCATTTGAAAGAGCACATTTAGCATAGTAATAATGAAATACAATTTGTGACGTATGTAAATTAGGTCACATGACAGAGCTCTTTAAAGTTAAAAATTGCAATTTTCAACTGGCGATAAAACCGGAAGTAAACATCATAAATCGGAAATGAATATATCATCTGATAGATTTCGTCAAGGGCAATAATTTTTTGTACAGGTCACAAGAGGTCATCAAAGGTCAAGGTCACTAGATATGAGCCTTGAAAGTTTCGGTCATTACTGAAATTTTTGTTCCGGAAATGTAAAGAAATTGAAATCGAAATTCAAAAATTGACAACCTACATTTTTTTGCAATCGATTGCAGAAGTCGTAGATTTCAAAATTAAAAAAATCCGATTAACCCTAACCCTAAACATAGGTCAGTTCAAGATGGCGGCTGATCCCTTACACCTGGATAAAATTTCATCATTTTATTTTTTATGTATGACCAAATCTATGATAACACAAAACATTTTTTTCAAATATCTTCAATATTCCGGAAGTTGAAATTGAAAGTTTAGAAGCAAATGACGTCAAAACCGGAAGTGATATCGAAACTTTGAAAATTGATTTTCTTTGGAAATTCATATGTCTATGTTATTGAAAGGTTTCAGATCGATCGAAATAAAATTGCAAAAGTTAAAAAAAATGCTTTAAAAAGTGCTCCAAAAGTCAGCTACAAAAGTCAAAATATGAATTTTTCAAAATTGCAATTTGTAGCTATTGGGTTAAACAAATGAACCAAAAAAGACCGATCACAATCTGTTGGAAAAATGAGTTGAAAATGGAAAAACCCTGAAATACGACTTTTTAATATACGTCATTTCCGGTTAGGCAAAAATGCGCCATTTTACATTTAAGCAACACCGAGCAGTTAATCATCGCAGGAAATGATGTCAAGTTATGTGTGGTATGTGCAGTTTTGGCTGGGGAGCGTGACCAGAAATAGACAAAAAAAAAAACTAGAACCGTGGACGGTACCGAGCAGCGTGTATCCGGTGTCGACCATGGGTGAAAAGTTACATCTTTCGACCCAAATTGAGAGATTTACAGCAAAAATCTATATTTGTATTCGTTGATTTAAAAGTAAAAATAGTTAATGTTAAGGATTGAAAACTAAATGGAATAAATAAAAATTCCAACCCATAGCACATACGATTTGAATATAGGACATTCTTCAAAGGCTAATTTGAATTTGGATTGACCAAACAAATTTACTTCACAGTCTGCAACTGCTGCTCATAATCCAATCAAAAGTTTGTCGTTAAAAGAATAAATCATACTCTTATGTTTCTTTACAAAAACATTTCACCTTGAACAGTTTAATGCAACGTATTATATAAAACTAAATTTTTAATACTATTTCAATAAATCACAATCACATTATATTTGAAAAATATAATTTCTTCTTAAGAAATGTATTGGTATATTCTACAGTTAGAATTTACTACCAATCTGAAAAATACTGAAAAGGATCACTTATAGTCTTGATACAATAATTACTCTAAATACTAAAAAACGCAGAAAAATTGGCGTGAACATGTAGGAAAATTAATGCTTATAGGCCTATGGGGTTGAACACATTCGGATTATTCATAATTTCTTGCGAAAAGCTTATTTGTTGAAAATATGACAAATTAATGAATCTAAAAAGGTTTAAAGAGACTAACCAAAGGCACGAACCTAACATATTATACACAATTATGAACACATATAACACCGTTTTCCCCGATGAATGGAGCTTTATAACAAAACTATTAAATTATGTACATCAGGACCATGCGGATATGTACTTGTTTCTGCTTTAATGACGTACTTTATTACTTAAATCAGAGCCTCCAAAAAAATTGAAATGACATTGGGGCATTATGCATCAGGGGAGGTAATCTAATTATTAACTGTGGGTTTGAACAAACATAGTACACTGTCAACAGTATGTGTAAAATTTCTTGTAAATTACGGAAGTTGAAAATCTTAATTGAAAAGCGAATGACGTTAAAACCGAAAGTGATATCAAATTGTTAAATACAGATTTTTGTTCGCAATCAAAGTGTCTATCCAACTGTAGGTAGGTTTTCTGATTGATCAAAATGAATTTGAAAAAGTCGGACAAAATACGTACATTTTAAATGGCAGAAGGAACAAATCTTCTAAATTCCGAAAGGCGGAATTTTAATTAAAAAATCTTGTATTATATCCCTGGAAAGAGTAGATCAAGCATTGATGGATTGAGAAATGATTTTTGACGTATGTAAATTAGGTCACGTGACAGGGCTTTTTAAAGTTGCAATTTTCAAAGGGCTATAAAACCGGAAGTAAGCGTTTTGTCTCTGAAAATATTATGCCATTAAATGCTTCTCATCGAGGACATTAATTTTTGTAGAGGTCACTCAGTCACGAAAGGTCAAGGTCACGAAATATTTACCCTGAAAGTTTTGACAATTACTGATTTATTTCAACCGGTAATTAAAAAAAATCAGAATTGAAATTCAAAAATCGGCTTCCCATGTTTTGGTAGCATTCAACTGTAGATTCCATAATCATCAATATTATGCAAATTCCATAACACCCTGAGGACCCATTTTGCGTTTTATAGAAATATACCATTTCAAGATGGCGACTGATCCGTTACATCCGGGTCACATTTTAACACTTGTATACTTCTGTGTCTACAAAAAACATATACTGCAAAAAGCATTTTCGAATATCTTCAAAATTCCGGAAGTTAAAAAATCCACTTTAACAGCGAATGACGTCAAAACCGGAAGTAATAATAAAATTTTTGAAATAGATTATTGTACACAATCAAAATATCTATCTATTTATTATTTGTCAGATAGATCAAAGGTCAAGGTCAAAAGATACAGGCCTTCAAATTATTGACACAATTTAACCGGAAATTGCAGGAAAACCAAATTGAACTTCAAAAATCGGCTTCCCGAATTTTTTAGAATTGTTATGTTCTTTTATTTGACACCAGATTCGTCAAAATCGGATAAACTGTTTTTTCTGAATAAAATTTGGGCACTTTTTACAAAAATCAAAATGGCGGCCAAACTATAAATATTTTCTTCCCGTTTTTTCTTCTCATTTTTTGAGTCATAATGATATCTATCTATTAGTATCAGTTTTTTTGACAACCATGTGATTTTCGTGGAGTGGGTCAACCGGAAGTGAGAAGTTTGATATCATGAAAACCGGAAGTGATAAAAAAAGTTTAACCAAGGAAATTTGTTCTCTAATGTGATCTGCCAATAAACCATTTTTTGCACAGTTTTTAATATTGCACTTCCGGTTGTGCAAAAATGTAGCAATTTACATTCATGCAGTAATAAACCATATACAGTGAAGTAATGCATTGCAAATATTGCTGTAATTATCACAGTTTCTTCAGAGTACTCGGTACAAAATTAATTTTTTAAAAAATTATGAAAACAAAGCAGTGTGTTCGCGAGAACACACTGCAAAAAAATAGTCAATTGCAAACCAAAGCAGTGCGTTCGACAAATCGAACGCACTGCAAAAATTCAATATCAGAGCAAATTACATATTTGAGTTTGTGTTCATGGTGCCTTCACCACATCAACCACCAATATCAACCAT
This sequence comes from Lottia scabra, assembly GCA_029955415.1. Classification (NCBI taxonomy): domain Eukaryota; kingdom Metazoa; phylum Mollusca; class Gastropoda; family Lottiidae; genus Lottia; species Lottia scabra. The sequence continues at coordinate 4,350,041 of JARJEI010000003.1, read as the reverse complement.
TTTCCATCCTGATAAACTTTCACGGATCTCATCTAAAGGTATTATTTCTAAAGAAGCGACCATCCTGCATTTCAGTTCCTGTTTAATCAGTGTGTTCCTCTAATCTAAGTGCAGTACACCTGTTTCTTAAGAGAATCCCAAACTGCCTGGAGTCATTACCGACACCAGAGGAATAAACTGGCTGAACAGGAATTGAAATGCAGGATGGTTGCTTTTTGGGAGAAAATACCTTAAGATGATATCGGTGAGAGCGTTTCAGGATGAAAAATTAATTTTATTGGTGTTCAATGAGGTGAAAGCACAATGGACACAGGTTAAATGTGTAGTGTGGGTTCTAATTCTAATGCGTTTTAAATCCCGCCTGTTCGACCAAATATTTCTTTCACTTTCAGATAAAAACACCAGTCTTCAAAAATATAATCTTTAATTATCAGCTGGTTAATAATATATGGTATCCTACAGGTTGGACGTAAACGATTAACTGAAATAATAAATCAGAAATAATAAAGTTTTCGCAAAATATAGGTAGCCTAAGCCGACAAACTAACAGCGCTTCAAAATGCACGTTAGATCGATTCAAAAAGAACATTAAATAACAGGTAAAATAGTTAGGGGAAGGGAGCAAGAATGCGCTATTTTATGACAAATATAGTATATCAAATAAATTAAAAGATTCATACCGAATTGTTATTTACCACAGTCTCATCAAAAATAAACGTTGAATTAAAATTTAGATCGCCGTTAGTTTTAAACAACAATTACGTCAACAAATAAATGACGTCATTGTCAACAGTCTCGGTTAACTAGGCACTCCGTGGCAGTAACATACCGGCTCCCTAATTGTGTCCTTTCCAGATACAATTAAAACATTCGCAAGAAAATTCACATCATAGAAAGATGTGTTACATATTATTATAATAATAATAAAATAGCAATAATCTAAACATGCGGCGTATTATACATATGTGCGTATTGTATTCGAAATTATACACTATAACTCTGTATTGAACCATCTCGTATCCCGGTTCAATTTTAATTTATCACTTATATATTATGAATCGCTAAATATTAATCATCAGCTTCTAACAATGTACATAATTTGGTAATAGGTCTTTCTAAGGTACACGATTGTGTTTTGAGTTTTGCGATTCGAACTAAACCGTTTCTATCTGGTTTTGTGTCTATTACACGAGCTAATGTCCACGAATTTCTAAGGCTGTTGTCTAATATCATGACGACGTCTCCTACTTTGATATTTCGTTGAGGTTTTAACCACTTCTTGCGTTCCTGTAGCATTGGAAGATATTCTAAGGTCCATCGTCTCCAAAACAGATCGGTTAGATACTGGACCTGTCTCCATCTTCGTCTAACGTATAAGTCTGTTTCTTCAGTTGGTGTTGGTGACAATTCATTATTGTGTCCAGTCAATAGTAGATGATTTGGAGTGAGTGCATCGAGATCATCTGGTGAATCTGACAGCTTCGTAAGTGGTCGACTATTTATTATAGATTCTACTTCACACATGAGTGTCGACAACGATTCATCATTCAGTCTGTGCATTTGATCTCTTTGCAGGGAAAATAAAACTTTTCTAATCGTCCGAATGATTCTCTCCCAGACTCCTCCGTGATGTGAAGCAGCGGGTGTGTTGAATCTCCAATCGATGTTCTGTTTTGCCATATCATTAGTAATCTTCGTTTCATCCCAGGAATCTATAGCTAATCGTAATTCTTTCTCGGCTCCAACTAGATTGGTACCATTGTCTGAGCGTATAAAACGAGGTTTCCCTCTTCTTGCAGTAAATCTTCGCAACGCATTAATGCAGGAATCTGTATCAAGACTATGGGCTATCTCAATGTGCACTGCTCTTGTATTCAAACATGTGAATATTACACCGTATCTCTTCACCATACTTCGTCGTTGTTTGATCTCGTACGGACCAAAGAAGTCCATTCCTGTGTATTCAAATGGTAAACCATTAGGAGTTAATCTTTCAGCGGGGAGACTTGCCATCTTCTGATTGTTTATTTTTGTAGTGTGTCGCTTGCATGTTACACATCTACTCAATATGCTCTTGATGATACTTGAGGCTCCTATTATCCAGTATCTCTTTCTAAGTTGTGACAATATGTAATTTTTACCAAGGTGTCCAACTATTTGATGGGTATGCTGGATCAAGAGGTATGACAATCTTGACTGTTTGGGCAATATTATCTGGTGTTTGGCTTCAGTAGGTATCTGTGATTTTTCTAAACGTCCGCCAACTTTTAAAATACAATTTCTTACTTGTGGATCCAGTTGCAACATAAACTTCTCTTTCATCATTTTCGACTTTTCTTCCATAAAGTTTCCAAAATATATACCTTGTTCATGTTTGATAAGAATTTCTTCAGATTCTTTCATGTTTTCAGCAGTAATCATGCATTTGATTTTTCCATCGGCTTCAGGTTTCTCTCTTCTGACTCTGGATTTCAATTCATTCTTCACCCATATCAAAAGTGCTAAGGCTTTCTTTAATCTATCAAAAGTAGAGTAATATTCTAATAGTTTCGTAATTGGATCAGGATCTAGCTTCTCAATGTTTGTTGCATAGCATGATCTTTTCATTTCAAATTCGACTTCTTCTGGGATTTTCATCATTGGTTTGTTGTTTGGCCACTCTGATTCTGGTTTGCTTAAAAAGTCAGGACCGTTAAACCATCTCTTGTTGTTTATTAGGGCTTTAAGAGTTATTCCTCTTGATGCTTCATCTGCTGGGTTTTCTGAAGTGTTAATGTATCTCCATTGATTGGTTTCTGTACATTCTCTTATCATGTTGACTCTATTAGCAACAAACGTTTTATATCTGTTCTCTTCGTTTTTAATATAATGCAACACGGCTGTGCTATCTGTCCAGTAAAAAATATCATCTATTTTCATCATTAATTCGTCTATAATCTTCTTCGTAAGTTTTACAGATGTGGTGGCTGCAGTGAGCTCCAGTCTTGGTATGGTAACTTTCTTCAATGGACTAACCCTAGCTTTACCAAGTATTAAACTACAGCTTATGGTTCCCTTTAAATCTACCAAACGTAAATAGCTTGCAACTCCGTAGCCTCGTTGACTGGCGTCTGAAAAACTATGAACTTGTGCAGTGGAAATTTCTTCAAAGTCTTGAGTCTTGACACATCTTGGTATCTTCACGTTTTCTAGGTCTGGTAACTGTTTAATCCATTCTGACCATACTGATTTCTGTTTGTCGTTAATTTGTTCATCCCAAGCGAGTCCTTGGTGACATAATTCCTGTAACAACAGTTTCGGTGGTAGAAGTGCTGGGGCTGCAAATCCAAGTGGGTCGTAGATAGATGCAATCATGGACAGGATTCCTCTTCTGGTAGTTGGTTGATTTTTCACATTAATCTTAAATGTCAAATTATCGGTGGCTACATCCCAATTTACTCCAAGGGCTCTCTCTACCATGTCGTTATTTTCTCCAAATGATGGTAGTTTCGATGCAGCTCTTTCAGATTCTGGAATAGTTTTCAAAATTTCGGTGTTATTACATACCCATTTGTGTAAATTGAATCCTGCTTTACTACATATTTCTTTAAGTTTTTCTACCATAACTGAAGCAGTTGGTACATCATCTACAGATTTCAAGCAGTCATCTACGTAAAAGTTGTGTAGGATAGTTTCACGTATTTCTTCGTCGTATAAATCTTCAAAATCGACTGTTGTTCTTTGAAGTGCAAAATTTGCTATGCTTGGCGAGGAAACAGCACCGAATAGATGTGATGTCATCCTATATTCTATTGGTTTGGTGTTGATTTTTCCATCTTTCCACCAAAAGAAGCGTAAACTGTCTCTGTCTTCTACGGGTACTTTCACCTGATGAAACATGGCTTCAATGTCGCTCATGAAGGCTATTTTGCCAAGTCTAAATCTCATCAAGACGCCAACGAGAGTATTGGTTAAGTCGGGGCCTGATAGTAAAACATCATTCAGGGATATTCCATAATACTTTGCAGAGCAGTCGAATACAATTCTCAGTTTATTTTTCTTCTTATGGTACACACCATGGTGGGGGATATACCATTTCTTTGTATTTTCTGTTTCAAGATCTTCTTTCTTGATTTCTTCAGCGTATCCCTTTTCTAATACAGTAGTCATAAATCCATTGTAATCCTTGTAGAATTCTTCGTTCTTCTGTAGTTTAACTTTCAAATTCTGTAGTCTGTTTAAAACCATATTCTTGTTATCTGGTAATACAGTTTCTTGGTTCTTAAACGGGAGTGATATTTCGTAGTGATTGTTTACAAGTACAGTAGACTTTTCCACGCTTTCATAAAATTTCTTGTCCATTACCGAGTTTTCATCTTTCTCGTCGATAAGTCTTTCTGGAAAATCTAACGATGTTGACAATCTAATCATTCTATCCAGTTTGTTTAGTTGCTGATACTCTTCAACAGCTTCTACATGATTGACTTGTAGATTTTCAATTCTGGTGCTTGGTATATTTCTTGTAACTCCCCATAGTGTCCAACCTATTGCTGTTCGTGAGGCATGGGGGCTACCACGTGGTCCAGTAATAATTTCCAAGGGTGCGTAGGCATCTGGTACGTTATTTCCTATCAGAAGTCCAATCTTACAATTTGGATTCGGAATTCGTAAGCTTCGAAGATGCTGCCAATTTTCAATATCATTGGAAGATGGGATTTGTTTTACATCAACGGGCATCTTGTCTTTTGAGTAGAGGATAGGTAGATGTATTTTGTCTGTCATATCAAAGTTCATGACCTCTAAATCTTTTACTACATCGGAATTCAAGGAAATAGTCTGCCCCATGGTATCTAGTTTTATTTTAGTTGGTATTCCATGCAGGCCTAATGAATGCATCAAAGGTTTGCTGATAAATGATACATTGCTTCCTGGATCTAGAAAGGCGTAAGTGTCAACGACGTTCAAACCATTTCTAGTCTTTATCTTCACTGGAGTAATTACGAATGTGCATAAGTTCTCTGCACCGGCTCCCATGGACTTACCAGGGTCTTCTAAACTTCCTGCAAATGTCTTGAGTGTAGACTTGTCTTCTCTGGATTTTTCTTGTGTTGATTCTAAAGATTCTTTTCTTCGTTTAAAATGCAAAATAGAAGGATGCTTACCATTGCATTTCTCACAGGATAGTCGACTTTTACAATTCGCTCTCATGTGTCCTTTCTGTAGGCATCCATAGCATAATCCTTTCGAACTCAGGAATTTTATTTGTTCTGTATAATCTTCATTTTCAAATTTGCGACAATTAAGCAAGGAATGCTTATTAGTACAAAAGGAACACTCTTCATCTGTATTCTTCCTTTCTTTGATATTAGTGGCAAATGTTGCCTTATTTCTTGGTCTGTACGTTTGATTTCTATTTTCACCTCGATTTTCTATTCGATTATGCGTAATATTTTCTGTCATAGCTTCTCGTCCGAATGTAGGATCTGTAGCCTTTCTTGCTTCTTGACGAACAAAGTTCACTAAAAGTTCAAAGTTGATTTGCTTGTCTCTTCTCTTGGAATCTTGAATTACAGATCGCCATCTTTCTTGTAGTGCGTAAGGCAACTTTTGGATTATTTTCTTCAAATTGTCAGGATATTCTAGAGTCTTGATAGTTTCAATTCCATTAATTGCGTGTTTGGTTTCTGCTAAAAATATTCCATATTCGTCAAGTCCTTTTGGATTATCTGATTTGATTGTGGGCCAACTTAGGACTTTCTTGGTGTATGCAGATGAAATTATACATTCGTCGCCATAGCGTTCATTCAATTCTTCTAACGCTGCTTGGTAGCCAATATCTGCAGGTAAATAGCTGTATCCCGAGATAATTTTATTTGGCTGTCCGTAAGTGAACTGTTCAAGGTATGCTATTCTTTCATCATCGTTGTTGGTAAAAAAGGCTATTCTTGACTGGAATTGACGAATGAATTTCTTGTAATCCATAGGATCTCCACCAAATTTCTTAATTTCAAGTGTTGGTCTTCTAATATTCTGGATCAAAGTTTTAGCATCTAATTCGTCGATTCTGTTAACTATAGGTGAACTGGTTCTCGTAGTTTCTTGTAGTACTTGATTTTTAGGAACAAATGATCTGACACTATGATTCAAACTAATTTCTGAATTTCTTCTACTTCTGGTTTCTATGACTTCTTCTATTTTCTGTGATTTAATGTTTACTTCAGCTAATTCAGATCTTAATTTTAATTCATCTTCTTTGAATTTCAGTTTTAATTTCTCCATTTCTAAATCCTGTTTCTCTGTTAAAAGTTTCTGTTGTTCTATCAAGACTGCTTTTCTTTGATCATGTTCAAATTTCTGGATTGATAGTCTGCTTCTTCCTGATCTTTTACTATCACCGGAATTCTGAGAGGCGCTGTCATCTGGTTGAATTTCGTCTTCTTGTTTTTCGTTTCGCATACTTACAGAGGTACCATTTACTGGCTTACCATACTGTTTGATTGGGTCTACTGATAGTTCATTATCACCATTACCTGCTTCTAAAATTTCTGAAGTTCTGTTTCGTCTTTCTGGAGGTTGACTTTTAAACCAATCATCGATTTTCTTCTTGAACGTTAAGATTTCGTCTTCTTTTGTGCGATAATACGTTTCCAAATATTCTTCGAGTTCTTGCTCGTTCAAATTTTCACAGTAGTTGTCATGGGCTACTTGAAATTCTTCAAAAAGTTCCATCCATGTTGTATGTTGATCAACTATTTCAGCTCTGTTGCCTTTTTCCAGTTTCTTCTGCATGACTCTCATTTTAGACTTTAATCTGTTGAAAGCTACATCTCTACTTAGACTTAGTTTATTCTGCTTCGCAACTCGAGCCTTCTCGCTTGTCTTTCTTGTTCGTCGACGGTTTTCTTCTTCTTCGGGTTCTTCTTCATAATCATGAACGGTCATTCTAATCTTTGGATATTCAATTTTACTTCTAACGTCACTCATCTTTTCTGTTTTCTGGTTTTAATTCGTTAATGAAATGTGGGTTCTAATTCTAATGCGTTTTAAATCCCGCCTGTTCGACCAAATATTTCTTTCACTTTCAGATAAAAACACCAGTCTTCAAAAATATAATCTTTAATTATCAGCTGGTTAATAATATATGGTATCCTACAGGTTGGACGTAAACGATTAACTGAAATAATAAATCAGAAATAATAAAGTTTTCGCAAAATATAGGTAGCCTAAGCCGACAAACTAACAGCGCTTCAAAATGCACGTTAGATCGATTCAAAAAGAACATTAAATAACAGGTAAAATAGTTAGGGGAAGGGAGCAAGAATGCGCTATTTTATGACAAATATAGTATATCAAATAAATTAAAAGATTCATACCGAATTGTTATTTACCACAGTCTCATCAAAAATAAACGTTGAATTAAAATTTAGATCGCCGTTAGTTTTAAACAACAATTACGTCAACAAATAAATGACGTCATTGTCAACAGTCTCGGTTAACTAGGCACTCCGTGGCAGTAACATGTAGTTTGCTCTGATATTGAATTTTTTGACATGCTATATTGTTCATGCCAGTACTAGTACAATTTTTTTTCGATGACTTTTATATTTTTAGGGTCTGACAAGGACATGTTGAAGTAAATATGTGAGAATTTTAAAAGAAATTGGTCCACCAACAGCTGAGATACTTACCGTCAAACTTTGGGACGTTTTTTTTGAGACACCGGATATATTTCAAAATGATATAGGCCTACCCTATGCTACCGTATAAATGATGTAATTATTAGATTTAAGCATGACAACCTGTTATGCCATGGCTTAAATTAAGTCCTACCATGCAGTGAGTTTTACCGGGCTGAAGGTAGCATACACTAAGCCAGCAAACAATACGCAATATATGGTCGAAAAATGTTTAACATGGTATCTCAAACTAATCCATCCATGTCTGAACGTCTGTATAATTGTCTGACGAAGACTTGTGAAACTTAGTTGAAAAGGCGCTTGTAATAAAGATAGTAATTGTATTCCATAAAATAGTGCCTCAACTCCACAAGAATAATAGAACAATTGCGAATCATTTCAATTGACCCATTGAATATCTTCTTGTTCTGCCCATAGAAAAAGTATATGTCTCCACATCAATCAAACCAAAAACCAAGCGATTGCAAAAATACGAACTGTCTAAATATCCAGCATGACGATAAACCCTAAAGATCCTCAGTGACCACGCCCATAGCAAATCTGATTGGTTAAGAAACTCTAATGACAGTTCAAAAACATGTCAAAATTGAAAATTCACCTGTCAATCAAGTTTCATATGGGATGTTCGTGGGTTTGAGGTGCCAAAATGTCTAGACAGAGGGCCTAGATGATGTTAAAACATAAACTGCCCAGTAAGATTTTATACCCCTAGCTAACAACTAGGGTTTGTACCCGGGATTCCCGTTCCCGGGAAATCCCGGGATTCCCGGAGTTTCTGGCGAGTACTCATTCCCGGGAACAGCACTCCATTCCCGGGAATGGGAACATAGATTTTTTTCACGTTTATTTCACCATTAACAGTGGTAAATTCTGTCACCTGGAGAGATACAAATCACCAAAATTTCCTCCATCCAAGCCCCAGAGCCCTAATCCGCCTCTGACGGCAGTGATAGTGGTGACACCCGAGACATCTGTTGAAATTTCTTTGGAAAAAGAACTTATAACTAGAGCTGTGAACAGCACTGAGCGTGGCCCTTGATACTTTGCCTGATAGCTGTAAGACTTTTTGAACTTCAAACCCCTAAAGTCTGGTGTTCACTCCCTCATTTTTAGCAAAAAGTTTTGTGAAAGGGTAGATTCAATATTATATCAATATTACTTATAGTATGGTAATTTTTATAGCTTCTTGGTAGCTATAATATACAGGTATGTGTGAAATGTGAACATTATGTGACGGAATTCCTTTACTGATATAAATATGATCTATAAGTGTTTCACCTTCATTAGTATAATGCTGAACAAGTTGTTGAAAACCAAATTTTTGAAAATAATTATGTATAGACAAATGACCCTCCAAGATATTTTGATTGAAATCTCCCATAATAACATAAACCAGATTCTTGTAATTCAACTGGTGATCTTTGTAACATTGGGAGAAATAATTCTAATCGATAAACAGGTGGTCTATGGATAACAATTACGTTAATATTCTTATCCAGAATATCCAAAGCCATGTGTTCTATTTCTAAAACTCCCAAATTTAAGATATTGACATTTTTTTCTTCTTTAAAATATATTCCTAATCCTCAATGCCCCTTTTCTTTTAAAAAATTGAAATCTTTAGTGTCATCATAGCTGCTGCTTCGAGGATGGTGGTAAAGGATGAAACGATTTAACTTGAGTTTTGTTGGAGTTATTGAATCATTTAGCCACGTTGTTAAACCAATGATATTATCTAGCATTTTAGTGTGTTTCTGTAGATCTCGTATGTGAATAGATGTAAACCCTGAACATTGTGTAAAATTATATTAGTATCAGTCGATATGGTCCTACTTTCAGGCTGTAATTGCTCTTAATGCTGATTATATTTTTTCATCACATATATGTTTTTTTCCTTAAAATCTTGTATTGTATGACCCTGTAATGTTTTAACTCTGCTTAACGCAACATAGGCTTGACCAGCTTGAAATATTTTACGGAGAGATATTACGCCTCTATCGACCAGACGATAGAAACGGGTTATAGTCAATTGGGCCCCTATCCAAAATGGCCCCTCGTTTGGTCAAAATGGTCCCTGATAAATGGTCAAAATGGTCCTCAAAAAAGGTCAAAATGGTCCTTCCAAAAAGTCAAAATGGTCTCAAAATAATATTTTTATTACATTATACATAATATATTTTTTTTATAATCTTTTTGAGAACTGGAACTGGAACTTCAAATTAATATTGTAAGTCTTAGAATGTCTTTGCTTTGATGAAAATATAAATAGGAACACAATTTATGTCTTCAAAATTTGTTGTTACAGAGTACAATTTTCAGTCAAAATTAGTGACCTTTGTTAGGGTTAAAATAGCTTCCAACTATTCCTTTGATTATCATCATATAAGCTACAATTTATAAAAAAAAAATCAGGGACCATTTTGACTTTTATTATTTTGGCCATTTTGACCATTTTGTCCTCAAAAGGTCATTTTGACCAAAGAATTGGTTGAAATCAAAGAATAAATACAGAGTCCATTTTGACCAAAATAGGGGCCATGGTGACCGGTCCATTTTGACCAAAATAGGGGCCATGGTGAATAGCCATTTTGACCAAATTTAACTGTTATGGCCATTTTGACTAGGGGCCATTTTGTATTTCCCCAACATTCGAACTGTGTAGACGTCAATATTTTCCTTTAATGCTGAGTTGAAATACTGTCTTTTGTTTCAATGGATTGGAGCAGTCAATAGCCAGTTGAATTGATGTATGTTAGTCAAATAAGTGTCGTGGGTAAGAAGCACCCTCAAAATAAGAAAAAATCAGATATTATATCAAATATAGCAAACACTCGAAAAACATGTTAATTTTTATAAAGTTAACACAATGTGAAATGAGATTAATTTATTTTTGACCTATAATAATCTTAGCAGACGATAAAAAACAGTTTGAGCGCTTACTTTTGTATTGCAACGGATTAGCGCAGACGCGTAAACAGCCCCTAGAGTTAAAAGATTATGTAGTCTGACTAATTTGTTTATGACCTTTAATAACCTTAGCAGACGACAAAAAGAAAATTGGTCTTGTAGAAAGAGTTCTATCAATGGTAGAGGAAAAATTCGAACAGGTTAATGTATCAAAAATTCACTGCTCTAATTGATTGTATGTAAAATTAATATAAGTGAAAATTTTGCAAAAAAATGAATAAATTTTTGATACTTTTTAGAGTGTTAAAAGATTACATAATCAGATTAATCTGTTTATGACCTAAAATACTTCACACCTCCATGTGAAAAGTTCATGTCAATAGTTTTATTACCATATTATATAACCTGCTATAACCCTGTCAATCATTTTAATCCTCTCTACTAGGGCCTACTTTATTCTCAGAAAAGGGGTATCCTATGCCTATTTTCACTTTAATGGATTTTGTATTAAACTGCTCATGTCATATATCGTTGAAAAGAGAAAATTTAGTACATACTGACTATACACACCATATTGATATGAGATAATTGCTTTGTAAGTTTGAACCCTCAGTCGAAAAAAAACGCAATATTTTGAAAAAATATTTTAATGGGTTATTGTCATATATCGTTTAAAAGATAATCAAATCGGCATTACAAAATTGAAAAATTTAATTCTCTGCGTTGATTAGACAATGCAATATAGATGTCCAAAGTTGACAAAAATGTCAATTTTCAAATGTCCATAAAACGAGAAGTTAATATTTTTCAATTAATATCAGCATACCTATGGATATCTGAGGTCAAGGACATCCTTCATTGGAATTTTCAAGGTCATCAAAGGTCAAGGTCACATAATATGGCCTTTTGAATTTTCCAAAAATTAAAACGAACATAAAAAAATTTCAAATTCGAAATTCAAAATTCTGTTCCAACAAACTGTAGACAAGGTTACAAGGTTTTGATAGACACCAAAATCATAAAAATCGGATAACAAATAGAGGACTTATTGATTTTTTGCTGAAATGTGTCAGTCTGTGACGGCAGCTTATGCAACACTTCCGGTTTGGATTTTTTATGCTAAGTGCATTCTAATTATGACTGACAGACAATATATGTAGTTTTTGTCAATATCTGAAATTTATACCGGAAGTGAGGCTGCTAGGCGATATTTTGAAAAACCGGAAGTTCTTACGTCAAAACCGGAAGTGATGAAAAAATTTTGATTGAGTAGTTTTATTTCTATGGACATTCTGTATACGTCCTGTAAATTTCCGGTCGATCGGATAATTAGCGGCTGAGTTAGAAATTTTGAGCTTTTTTGAAAATTTTGGTTTCAAATTTTTTGGACAAAAATATTTAAAAATTGAAATTTGTGTAGTCCCATCTGATACTTCTTTTTACAATGAAGATATTAAAGAAAATTTCAGCCAAATCGGTACATAAATAAACCCTACAGACTAAGTGCAAAATAATTGCATATTATGCAATAGCCCACTCCTGATTCAGCAAAAATTGAGTTTCAGATATTCATTTTTGATTCCAGGTCATTATATAATGTTTGGTGGATACAATTATGCTACACCATTTTCGATTTTCTCTAAAAAGTTTCCCAAAAAAAAAAAACACTAGAACCGTGATAACGGTACTGAGCAGTGCGCAATTTAAACATCCTTGAACGGTTGCATTTTAGTCCTGCATATAAATTAGATCATGTGACGAGCTGTTTATAGTTAAAAATCTCAATTTTCAATCGGCTATTAAACCGGAAGTAAACATCGGAAAACACAAAGTAAAACGTCATTTGATAGATTTTATCGAGGGCAATAGCTTTGGTTCAGATCAAAAGGTCATCAAACATCAAGGTCACGAGTTTTGAGCTTTGAAAGTATTTGCTATTGCTGAATTTCTTTAACCGGAAATAGACAAAACTTTTAATCGAAATTAGGAAATCGGCTGTCACCATTTTGTTAGTAATATATTGAAGATGCCATAGACATCAACATTATGTAAATCGGATGATATCATGATCACTTATATCTATTTAAAGAAAAGTGGGTAATTTCAAGATGGTGGTCTACTAGTTACTTCCAGGTCCAATTTTATCCTTTTTTTTCTATGAATGTTATGTCATTTTATATCTTCAAAAGAATGTGTCGACTCTCTTTAAAAATCCACGCAGTTACTTTAGAACAATGAACAAAATTTCCAAATTTAAAAAAAAGCAAAATGATTAAAATAACTACTATTATATATAAGAGGAGATAAAGCATAATAAGAAAAGACGATTTTTTGTGACGTACGTGAATTAGGTTCAAACTGACAATTTTCAAATGGCTATAAAACAAGAAGTAAATATTGGACAACAAAAATGAATTCACCATTGGATAGATCTCATTTCGGGCAATAACTTTTGTTCGGATCATAAGGTCAACAAATGGCAAGGTCACAAGTTATGAGCTTTAAAAGTGTTACAATAATTACTGAATATCTTATACCGGAAATAGACAAACACCATAATCGAAATTAGCAATTCAGCTGCCCTCATTTTGTTGGCAATAGATTGAAAATGCCATAAATATCAAAATTATATAAATCGGATGTCGATTTAAAGAAAACATGTTCATTTCAAGATGGTGGTCAACGTATTACTTCCGGTTACGATTTTGTCATATTTTTTTCTTTGTTAGTCATGTTCTTTCATATCTTAAGAAGAAATTGTTACCTATCTTATGAAATCTGTAATTCAGATAACACGTGTTTTTTCCCGCCAAAAAACCACGCAGAGTTACTATAGAACAAAGAACAAAATTCGAAAAAGCAATTTTGATCGAAATATCTAGTGTTATACATTTTTGGAAACAGGAGATAAAGCGTGATAATAATAAAAGATAATTTGTGACGTACATGAATTAGGTCACGTGACAGAGCTGTTTAAAGTCAAAACTCGACATTTCCAAATGGCTATAAAACCGGAAGTAGACATCGGACAGCAAAAATGAATACATCAGTTGATAGATCTCATCATGGGTAATGACTTTTGTTCAGGTCACAAGGTCACCCAAGGTCAAGGTCACAAGATATGAGCCTTAAAAGTTTTGACTATTTCTGAAAATCTTAAACCAGAAATAAAAAAAATTCTGAATCGAAATTCAAAAATCGGCTTCCCATGTTTTGTTAGCAATCGACTGTAGATTCCGTAGACATCATTTTTATTCAAATCGAATGATTCCCTGATTCTGAATTTCGATTTAAAGAAAAATCAGTCATTTCAAGATGGCGACTGATATGAAATATCTGGGTCAGATTTTTTCATTCCATATTTAGTCATTGGTTATTTCTAGCACATTGCATAAAGATTTTTTTGAATATCTTAATTATTCCGGAAGTTGAAATTTCAACTTTACAAGCAAATGACGTCAAAACCGGAAGTGATATAAACATTTTGAAAATACCATTTAGTTAGAAATCAAAATGTTTATACACCTGTAAGTTTTCAAATTGATCGAAATAAAATTGCAAAAGTTAAAAAAACGGTTAAAAAAAGTGCCCCAAAAAGTCAGCAACGAATGTCTAAAAGTGCATTTTTGTTGAAATCTATATGTAGACATTAGAATAATGAAATAAACAAAAAATATTCTATCAAAATCGGTTGAAAAACAGAGGTAACAATTGTAAAAAACATCAAATGGGTTTTTCTCTCATATGTCATTTCCGGTTGGACAAAAACCGCCATTTTACATTCACCCAACACCGAGCAGTTAGTGATTGTAGGAAAACATGTGAGATAATGTGTGGCATGCTCCCTTCATACCGAATTAGCGTGACCAGAAGTAGACAAAAAAAAAAAAAAAAAAAAGTCATTATGAAAACAAAGCAGTGCGTTCGCTAGAACGCACTGCAATAACGAAAACAAAGCGTGACAAATCGATAGATTTGCCACGCAAAAACTATCGACGAGGAACTCAAGTAATGTCAGAAAGAGAATACATGTATTACCACTTTCATTTGTGAATTTAGGTCATTTGAGCAGATAAAGACTTTGACATCGAATCTAGAATTTATACATAAGCTCTGAAGTCAATCAATCCGTAATCAGTCGCAGCGGAATAAGGTTTTCAGTTGCAGGCAATTTTGCTCTCGCCTAGGAGTGAAATCATTGTGCGCATTGGTCTTCCTAAAACATTGGTTAGATTCGTCCGTAACATAATCCACTTCCACCGCCACTAATCATAGGCGTAGGAGACAGGGGGGCCACCCCCCCCCCCCGAAAAAGTATGTTTTCGGGCAAAAAGTTCCAAAAAATCGGGCAATCCTTGGGAAAATATTACTGTTGAGACGTGGGCCCCTACGGCTATGCCACTAATCAATACTAAAACCTATTTGCATAGAGGTATTTTAGGTTCAAAAGTTGTTCTTAAATATTGCGAATTATATGAAAATAAAATTTGATATGAAACTACATGGATAGCTTTAGCTATTATGTCCTATATTTTTGTAACAGTTGCTAGTTTGACTAGCTCTTACATGTTGAAATTGATTCCCGGGATTCCCGGGAATCCCGGGAACAGCATAAATTTCATTCCCATTCCCGGGAATGAGATATCCGGGAATGCTGCAAACCCTACTAACAACATGGTTTACAGTAGTGCTGATCGGGATTTTATTAAAACACGTTTTGTTGAGAAGGGATGGAGAGGAAGACGTATAGTAAGAGAATTTCCTGGAAAACACTGGTGTTATTGTTCAGTTTTTGGCACCTCAAACCCACGAACATCCTATATGAAACTTGACTGACAGGTGACACCATGGCACCATGCATATGCAAAGATAATTTCAGAAGACTCCGGCATTGATTTTTTCGGCCTCTGATTTAGTTTTGTATGCCATTTAAAGGTTAATGATGCTATATCACTCAAACTCGCACCAAAGGTAGATAATATAATAAATTAATCATATGCAAAATTTCAGTCCATTTGAGTAAATGCTTTGGAAAATAGTGAAGGTCAAAAGTTGGGACATTACTTTAGGCCCACCCGATACATCACATTGTATAGGAAACATTGATAATTCTGATATACATCCCACGTTTGAGGCTTTCCTTGACAGGCCAAGTATACATTTCGCTGTTTTAATAGTAAGCGTGTTGTGGTCTAAAAGATACCAACGATCAAAGAATTTCTTTTTACTATTTAATATTTGTAAACCCCAAATGTCGGATGAATACAGGGCGATTTGTTTAACAACACAGTCATATATTTTAATCAGAACACTGGTTGGAATATTGTCAGCTGTACATAATTTATGTTTAGCACTAAACTGACTAAACCATACACGAGTTGCCTTTTTCCGTAAATCAATAATAGCACACGAGTTATCTGTAAAACATATACCTAAGTATGTGTAAGAAGAGACAATTTGTGTTTTTTCTGTATTGAAAACAAAATTAAAGGAATTTCTTTTCAAATGAGGATTAAGAATCATAATTTTGGATTTTGTATATTCAGATTTAATTTCCAATGTCTACAAAATCTGTGTAAATTATCCATTGAATTTTGGAGGCCTTTTGATGATCGTGAAAATAAGACTAAATCGTCAGCAAAAAGTAAATGTGTTAAAGGCTTACCATCGAGGCATGGAGCCGTTGAACTTAGATTTTTGAGATATGTTTGAAGATCATTCATATAGATGTTAAAAAGAGTTGGACTTAATACACAACCCTGTTTAACTCCATATTTCGATTTTATGTTTTTCGTAATGCCGGTAGCAGTTCTTACTGTATATGTCGTTGAAGTATATATTGAAGTTATTAATTTTAAAATATTGCCATTTATATTGTTTTTAAGTAATTTATAAAACATACCCGTTCTCCATATGGTGTCAAATGCTTTAGAGAAATCTAAAAAAAATATATATAATGCATCCTTTCTACAGTTAAACTTGTTTATAATTGTTTTTAATATGAAAATATTGTCGACTGTTCTGCAATCTTTTCTAAATCCGAATTGAGCTGGATCTAGGAGGTTGTTGGTGTTCCGTAAGTCTATTATTAATGATAGATAAAAATACTTTAGATAGGCAGCTACCAAGTGCTATACCACGATAATTGTTAGGATCTGTTGTTGAACCCTTTTTATGTATAGGAATAAGGAAAGATGGTGACCAAATTTGAGGAAAAACCCTCGATGACAGAATTAGATTAAATAATTTTAAAAAGTGATCAATCATTATATCTAAAGAAGCTATTAACATTTCATTTGAAATCGTATCTGGGCCTGTTGACTTATTTCTTTTTAGCTTTTGAAAAGCTTTCCTGATTTCCGATTTTCCGATTTTGTTGAAAAATATTGTTCGATTCAGGTTTCCAAATGAATTTGGTCAATATTTTATTATTATTGTGAGATTTACTCGGGTAGCTTGATATATCGGCTTCTGTTAATACAGAACATGTCATTAGGCAATGATCAGATAAATGACTTAAAGGTAAAACATGTTTTCTCTCCTAACATATCACCTATACATCTACCGTTCAAAATACAAACATTCGAATTTGAACACATCTGAATAAGATCTTTCCCCCAGCCACTGCACTTTTTTGTATCCTTATTGTTTCTAAAAGATAATAATGGATTATCTGGTATTGAGTGCAGTAATTGGGGAAAGGGCTTGTCAAATGGAGTTGAAGGGTACATTACCTAATTTACTGTATTTTGATATACTTTTTTCAAAAATGTCATATGGTTATTAATTTTTGATCGCCAAATAGTGGAATTTACAGGTGGAATATAAACTATAGCTACATATAAATCATATTGAAATTTGAAATGAGATTTTTTAAGTTTTATCCAAACAATATCCCCATCACAATCTTTAATGATTTCAATGCCATTCTTAAATATATTTTTGTAAAATACTGCGGAGTCTCCTCTTACATTTGAATCCGAACCGTTGACTTTTCTATAGAATAATTTACCTGTATACCCAGGGAGAGCATCGACATATAAATTTGTTGTCGACTCCTCCCTTGATACCCAGGATTCTACGAAGCAAACTATATCTAAATGTTGAATTTTATCATACAAATCCAACTTATTTTTAGAAATTTTGGCTGGAAAACCATAATATTCCAAAATCCTATTTTTAAGTCCATAAATACTTAATATAAAGATGAAATGATAATGTGAAAAAACCTATATCGACATGCTCGAATAAAATGATTCAATTAACAAAAGCAAATATTTAAAATTAACAGATGAGGGATTAATTAAAGTAACATAAACAATATAGACAGTGTTGTTGACATAATAAAATTAAGGGGTATAAACCAGTCGGTGTCTTCCCGGGAAGTCACCAGTACGAATTTCAAAATTCCCGGGAAGTCACCGTTTTGTTTTCTTTGATGATTTGAGGTAAATGCCGCCACGAGATTAAAGGTGTTAAGACCTAATTAACGGTGACAAAAATTCATGAAAATCGTTCACTTACATTAATTACTATTACCGATGTCACTCATCGTTCTGTGATTGAAATATTGAACTTTATTCACCATTTGATATATATAAAGACGTTTATGTCAAGGAAATGCATGTTCATTCAAAATGGCAAACGCTCAGCTCGCTTCCGACTTTTTACAGACACGAAACGGCCGATACTGTTGTTGACAGTTTTTCCAGATTCGCAATGGAAAGGTTCTTTCTTCCAATATACACAGTGCATATATGGAGACGCACGCAGCAGTGTGGTCTACAACGACAGTATGGTGATGACGCAGATATTACCCGTTTTGTTCGAAGATGTGCTGTTTTGCCAATGGTACCAAGTAATATGGTAGAGGAAGTCTTCGTCAATGCCATGAGTGAAATGCCAAACATCCTAGATTGGTAGAACTAGCCGACTACGTAACGAATCAATGGTTGGAAGGAGTTTATGGCTTAGATGAATGGAACCACTATGGATCCGAAGCTCCCAGAACAAATAACAATTTAGAAGGTTGGCACAGTCGCGTCAAAAAACTTGTTGGAAAAGCACATCCCAATATATTTGAAATAATTAATTTTTTGAAAGAAGAACAGAAATATGCCGGTGGTCAACAACAACCTATCAAGAAACGAAAGTACAGGACCCTCGAAGCCCGTCTGCTTCAGACCAGACAACAATTCACTAATAATAATGTAAATGTGTTTGAATTTGCGGATTCTGTTTCTCATTTGTTAAAATTAAAGTACTTCTGTTAAAATGTTAAATACTTTTTTGTTTAATTGGCTATAACCCGATTAAGTAGGCTTAAGTCTGCTAAGATAACAAAAAATAATCGTATTGTTTCCAAAATCCAAATTTTGAAAAAATTCCCGGGACGTCACCGTTTTTCATTTTTTGGGGGTTAATTATGCCCCAAGCGGTGACTTCGTGGGAATGAACCAACCAGTCATACAGCTTCTTGATTAGTAAGGATTTCTATGGGTCATTGGGAATCTGGGAGTGTAATAGGGGTTATCTAAGGGATAGGGTGATTTATGGTGTTGATGGTATGGTTTTCTAAAAAAAAGTTCATTGAAAAGGTGGAATTATAGTATGAGGGGTATGGTGATTTATGGGTTAAAGAGTAAGGTTTTCTACCGTTTATTTGAAGACTGGAATGCAGGGTCGTAGGGTACAGGATATGGAGGGTATGGAGGTGTATATCTGGTGTCTGGTGGGAAAAAATGCCTAGGTTGTTGGAATGACTTGTTTAAGGGTTGATTGCGTGTGGACATTCCAAGATTTACCTTTATTAATCTGGCTAATTCGGCAGTACCAAAAAAGATACTGTTTGATTTCGCCTGAGATTCCTGTAAAGACATGATTTGTTGGAATTCACTCACAATTATTCCATACATATTGATTTCAGAATAGAGTAAAGTGATCTAATTTTGTCTCTGATATGTTGTCGAGGTAAAAGTTCTAGAAACTTGATTGTTGAATTTCTATAAACTGCTTTTGTGGCATCAATAAGTTCAATATCATCTCTTTTAGAATCTTGTAAGGCTTTCCCACCTGCATCATTTGATCCTACTACAAATTGAATGGTTATGGGTTTATCAGATTGTTTTCTTGTAATCCAGTCGGTTTGGACTCAGCCCTTTTAGTATAGACGAGCCTATAATAGCAATGGGTTTGTAACTCAACACTGTAGCTGTCTGTGCCCTAATTTGTGCATTACGTTGGTATGTGTTTTGGCTTTCGGTGAGGACTTTGAATCGATTGGTCCTTCATCTTGGTTTCGGAGTTTCGCTTTCAATTCACATATCTGATTTTGCTGTTGGTCGACTAAAATTTGGAATGCATCTGAGACAGCAAGTTTTCCATAACACTTGTTCTTCCTTCAAGTTCTGCACTGATATTGGAATTCTTTGTTTCACATTCTGCTTTTAGTTTTGGTGGCTTGATATTCTGTAGTAGCTTCCAAGCACTTGTATTTTAATTGTAATTCTTGAAAACGATGTGTTTTATGGTGGCTGATAACGTCCTTTTTCGATCTTCGCACTTTTGCGTTATGAAGACAAAAAAATGAAAAGCGAAGATGCGAAGATGCGAAGTTGTCTGGCTCAAAACGGCCACTTCGTATCTTCGCGTTGTCATTTTTTATTCGAGTCAAAAAGCGAAGATACGAAGATGCGAAGCAAATTGCCTTCGCATCTTCGCTTTTCATTTTACATTTCTACTTTAAAATTTTCATAATTTCAAAATGCGAAGATGCGAAGTGGCCGCTTTGAGCCAGTCATCTTCGCATCTTCGCATCTTCGTGTTAAATTTTTTATATATCAATTTCGAAAAATATGATAACGCGAAGATACGAAGATGCGAAGATGACTGGCTCAAAGCGGCCACTTCGCATCTTCGCGTCTTGAAATTAAGAAAATTATAAAGTAGAAATGAAAAATGAAAAGCGAAGATGCGAAGGTTATTTGCTTCGCATCTTCGTATCTTCGCTTTTTGACTCGAGTAAAAAATGACAACGCGAAGATACGAAGTGGCCGTTTTGAGCCAGACAACTTCGCATCTTCGCATCTTCGCATCTTCGCTTTTCATTTTTTTTGTCTTCATAACGCAAAAGTGCGAAGATCGAAAAAGGACGATATCAGCCACCATAGTGTTTGGTTTGTCAAGGTTAGCTCACACTCCCGTCTTTTTGAGCTGGCCTCTTCCAACAATTGTTTAAGCATTTTAGTGTCCTCACAGTTTTTATCAAGTTGTTGTTGTTGTAAAAGTACTTGATTTTCTAAGATCTGGATGTTTGTCTTAAAGTACACACATTCTGTAATGGGGACTGGGTCTTTTTCAAGAACTCTTTTTGTTAGCTTAGCTTTTAATTTTGTGGCAAGCTTTGAGATTTTTTTCTTCTTTTTGATCGTTGGTGTGTCTAACCCATCTAATGATGTATCTGAATTGACAGTACTAAACGAGGTGACGTCGGATAGTTCGAGGTTCTGTGGTGGGGGGCTATCGTTTGGAATGGCGGACAAAAGCCCCACCGGACAAAAGCCCCACTTTGATTTTTTACCCTAGTGGACAAAAGCCCCACAATATAAATTTACCTAGGACAAAAGCCCCACTATGAAAAAATAAAATATTTAGGAAAAGTACATTTGAAGAATCATTTATTTTTTAAATAAGAAAAAAAATTAGAATTTAAATACATTTAGAGATGGAGTACTGGTATTTTGGGGTTTTTTGACACTTGATCTATTCTTATTTTGTGCAGTTGCAGATTCCTGAATTAGTTTGTTGAGGTTTTGGGCTTTGGTCTGGTCTATTTCTTTAAATATAATAGGTAAATGCTCTTCAATAAATCGAGCACTGTTTTTACCATTCACTAACACTTTCGATGTTGTGCGGTATAGGTTGATAGTAAAAGTCGTATCTAAATTTCGAACCTTTATTGAATCCGCTTCGAACATATCAGCTTCATCAAACTTTTTGTTGATTTCAATATTTGCTGATTTTGTTTGGTTTTCGTAAAATTTGTGGCAGGCAGTTTTAAATTCAGCATACTGACCAGTGTTCAATTTAAGACCAAATCCACCCCTAGTTTCTTCTATCGTAATATTGTCCTCACGAAAAGATGCATGTAGTAATTTATTCACTGATAATGTTCTATTAAGTTTATGGATTCGTTTTGAATATCGAATTTTTCCAGAATTGTAGCTGTCAGTAGAGAGTGAGTTTAGTATATCATTGTCAAGATTGACGGTCTCAGCACGGTTACTCTCAGGGGCGCCGGAACCACGTGTGCAACGGGGGGGGGGGGGGGGGGGGGGGTGGGCGATTGCCCCTCACCTGCCCCTCACCTGAGGTGCCGAGGGGGGAAACATGTGCCCTTTTTGTCACGGAGACACGGACAATTTTTATGTCATAATAATTACAGCCGACGGAGGCAAGAGACGGAAAATTGGGATTTTATCTGGACTGAGCTCACATCCCCCCAAAATAAGAGCCGGCAGATACTATAGACCATGCGGCAACCCAGAGCTACAGTCAGCTTGTGTTCACGGACCCTCTCCCCCCGCCCAGCCATCCCCTTCCTCTATTAACCATAAATCCAAGGAGCCCGACCAGCGCGTTGGATCCAGACTGTAGGTGTACATGTACCCGCATTATATTTTTATATTGGTATTAGTCTTGATGAGTGAAATAAGTGCCATTTTCGTCCTTTTTAAAAAAAAAATTCAATGTATTGATTCAAGCAAATTTGTTCCAACAAAATTTGTTGTGTCCCTATTCCCCAAAATATAAGCATGACGTACGTTCTTGTATACCTAAAAAGTGATCTAGGAAGCTCTAAAATACAACATTTTCTCGGCGGGCTTACGGCGCCCCCCGAACCCCCAGACCGCAAGGTTCCCTCGCTTCGCTCGGTCATATAGTGCCCTTTATATCACAGCTCCGCCCCCGCCGCTAACTTTTCCTTCCGCGCCCCTGGTTACTCTCTATGCTATAAATAGAACCACTATCAGCCATGATTCCCTATTTCACATTAACAATTTAACAAAAGATTTTCTACATAAAATACCTTTCAAAGAGTTAAATACAAAATCAAACTGGTCCAAGGGAACACCAGTTATCAACAGTTAAAATAACATCCAACACATTAAGAGCAATTGATATAGGTTTTTCAAGTCATTTTCTAGAGAGCCATAATTTGCGTCCTACTAGCTTGAGGGCCATATGTTTAACCTTGTGTATACTACAGGAGTCTTCCCGGTTAGGGGCGCCGAAAGGAAATGTTAGTGTACGGGGCGTTAGTTGAGCATGGGGGGCAAAATCAATTTGCCCGACAACTAATGCTAACTTGTCCGACAACGAAATATATATGCCCGACAAGTCGACCTCCACCCCACTCCTAATTCCAAAAACTTCTCGCCATCTGCCTGATCACATCATTTCCGAACGATTTTATTTTTTAAAATTTCCTTCATGAAAATCAATTGCCTCAAGGGCCTTCGTGGCTCGCTACCCCGGTCCAGGGTTCAATCCCGGAATGAGTCAAGATGATACTTTCGGATTTTTTAACTCGGTTTTCCCCTGTCAGTGATTCAGGTCGGAGGGTCTGACATAGAAAAAGCGTCTATTCGTTCGGATGGGACAATAAACCGAGGCCCCATGTGCAGTGTGCACACAAAAGATCCCTAGACAGTTGAAAGCCGAAAGAGATGTAATGTAAAGGAACGACAACTCTGTATAAGTCAATAAATTTTCATCATTCGATTAGCATGGAATTGGTCACGGATTAGTGGAAGTGACGTCATACATTTCATAGTGAAATTGCCACAACCACAGACGTCTAACTGAAAATTAGAATGGTGCAAATTGATACTTTTCATTTCTCCAATATCTTTAAAAATCCCTTTAAGACTCTTTCGTGGCCAGATGGCGGACTTAGTGTGTTTTTTCATGGCATTTCGCATTGTTCTGTTAGTGTGGCATTTAAAAACCACGATTAAAGATTAAGGGTGTGGTCTTTTTCACAGGACTCAACACTAACGCTTGCCCGACTGGAAATGGCAAGTAAAAGTCTCTGTCGGGAAAGTGAAATGTACTTAGCACTAGCCCGACGTGGCAAGTAAAACTTTTCACGAATACTTTGATATTTATTTCGTCGTTAAACTTCATTAAATCCTTCGTGCACCCAATTTTCTGTTGACAATTTCTCTCTGTCTTCATCTTAGAAATCACACAACACGTGCTCATAAACATAGCTGACAGACTTGTGCTAACGGTGGGACATTGAGGACGTTGCTAAACAGATCTAAAAGCAACGCCACGAAGATCGAACTGGAGTTTATTTTGATGTGTCCAATGTTCATAACCCTGTTTCTAGACTTGTAATTTGTACTACAACCACGCCTATAGTGGATGGGAAGAATAAAAACCCCGCCTTTAAAGAAAGGAACTTGCAAAACAAACAAAACACATAGAAAAACATACAGAAGTAGTGAGTAAGACGAGAGACACAAAGTAAAAGAACAGTTACTAAATGCACATACAACAGTAAGTAAGATAAGAGACAACATGGAAGTCGGTATATTTAAAGCCACATAAGCCCAGACTTGAACATTGACAAAAAGTCTTCTCATGGTTTTTTTTTTTAAAGTTAGCACTTAGAAATGAATATTGAACTAAAAAAAATAGATTCCCTTTCGTGGTTCCAATTCTACAGCCATTTGAAGGAAATTTTGATGGTTTACATTTCAACACCGAGTTGATTGAGGGAGACGTCAATAACTCACAAGCTCCGCCCACTACTAGCACGTGCTACTGGAGATTGGAGTGTGACGTCATTTAACTAACACGCCCCCCGCTTGACCTCATTAGCATTTTATTTATGGAAATCATTTTATTAGATCCCGATTTTAAATCCAGCTGCATCGAAGCCATCTGAGTACCCAAAGCCGTGAATTTTAGTTTTTTGACTTAATTAAACATCAGAGATTAAGCTAGAATACCTTTTGTCCCGAAATCCCATAAATTTCATTTTGTAAACAAACGAATCCCGCAATGTGACTTTAATACATGAAAACATGTGGCAAGTAACTTTTTTTTCGGGCAAGTAGATTTTGGATGTTATTTGCCCGACATGACAAGTGCCTTAAAAAGTTAACGTTGAGCCCTGCCTTTTCATGACAAAAAGGTGAGCTTTGTATTCTTTTATATAATGTTATTTCTTTTATTCCAGAATCTGAAAAATCAGAGATATGCTGCTTTAGGGTTCAAGGGTATTCCGAGCCAGTATACAAAACTTCGTCCTACACTACCGTCGATTTCAGACAATGTAGAACCGGAATCTAATGAGGAAGAATTATCTTAAAGTTAAAGGAATAATAATGTAAAATACAAAATTTTATTGCTTGTGAGGCAGGGTATGCTCATTATCTGGTACCATTCTATGACTTGGATTTCCAACTTGACTTTGCTGTCTGTGAATCCATCGAAATACTTTATCTGAAATCGATGTTAGAAAATAATTGTTATTTTTATAATATATATATATTTATATTAGATCTCATTTTTAAATCTTTGTAAAGGATCATTATTTTATACATTTTCGTATAATTATTTAACCATTCGAATTACCTTATACCTGTAAGGTTTAGAATATCATTGACATTATACCTATAAGGTTTAGAATATCATTGACATTATACCTGTAAGGTTTAGAATATCATTGACCTTATACCTGTAAGGTTTAGAATATCATTGACATTATACCTATAAGGTTTAGAGTATTCTTGACATTATACCTATAAGGTTTAGAATATCATTGACCTTATACCTATAAGGTTTAGAATATCATTGACCTTATACCTGTAAGGTTTAGAATATCATTGACCTTATACCTATAAGGTTTAGAATATCATTGACCTTATACCTGTAAGGTTTAGAATATCATTGACATTATACCTATAAGGTTTAGAGTATTCTTGACATTATACCTATAAGGTTTAGAATATCATTGACATTATACCTGTAAGGTTTAGAATATCATTGACATTATACCTATAAGGTTTAGAATATCCTTGACATTATACCTGTAAGGTTTAGAATATCATTGACATTATACCTATAAGGTTTAGAATATCCTTGACATTATACCTAAAAGGTTTAGAATATCATTGACCTTATACCTGTAAGGTTTAGAATATCATTGACATTATACCTATAAGGTTTAGAATATCATTGACATTATACCTGTAAGGTTTAGAATATCATTGACATTATACCTATAAGGTTTAGAATATCATTGACCTTATACCTGTAAGGTTTAGAATATCATTGACATTATACCTGTAAGGTTTAGAATATCATTGACCTTATACCTGTAAGGTTTAGAATATCATTGACATTATACCTATAAGGTTTAGAATATGATTGACATTATACCTATAAGGTTTAGAATATCATTGACATTATACCTATGAGGTTTAGAATATGATTGACATTATACCTATAAGGTTTAGAATATCCTTGACATTATACCTATAAGGTTTAGAATATCATTGACATTATACCTGTAAGGTTTAGAATATTCTTGACATTATACCTATAAGGTTTAGAATATCATTGACATTATACCTATAAGGTTTAGAATATCATTGACATTATACCTGTAAGGTTTAGAATATCATTGACATTATACCTGTAAGGTTTAGAATATCATTGACATTATACCTATAAGGTTTAGAATATCATTGACATTATACCTATAAGGTTTAGAATATCATTGACATTATACCTATAAGGTTTAGAATATCATTGACCTTATACCTGTAAGGTTTAGAATATCATTGACCTTATACCTATAAGTCTTAGAATATCATTGACCTTATACCTGTAAGGTTTAGAATATCATTGACCTTATACCTGTAAGGTTTAGAATATCATTGACCTTATACCTATAAGGTTTAGAATATCATTGACCTTATACCTATAAGGTTTAGAATATCATTGACCTTATACCTGTAAGGTTTAGAATATCATTGACCTTATACCTAAAAGGTTTAGAATATCATTGACCTTATACCTGTAAGGTTTAGAATATCATTGACATTATACCTATAAGGTTTAGAATATCATTGACCTTATACCTGTAAGGTTTAGAGTATTCTTGACATTATACCTGTAAGGTTTAGAATATCATTGACATTATACCTATAAGGTTTAGAATATCATTGACATTATACCTGTAAGGTTTAGAATATCATTGACATTATACCTATAAGGTTTAGAATATCATTGACATTATACCTGTAAGGTTTAGAATATCATTGACCTTATACCTGTAAGGTTTAGAATATCATTGACCTTATACCTATAAGGTTTAGAATATCATTGACATTATACCTATAAGGTTTAGAATATCATTGACATTATACCTATAAGGTTTAGAATATCATTGACATTATACCTATAAGGTTTAGAATATCATTGACATTATACCTATAAGGTTTAGAATATCATTGACATTATACCTATAAGGTTTAGAATATGATTGACATTATACCTATAAGGTTTAGAATATCATTGACATTATACCTATAAGGTTTAGAATATGATTGACATTATACCTGTAAGGTTTAGAATATCATTGACATTATACCTATAAGGTTTAGAATATCATTGACATTATACCTATAAGGTTTAGAATATGATTGACATTATACCTGTAAGGTTTAGAATATCATTGACATTATACCTATAAGGTTTAGAGTATTCTTGACATTATACCTATAAGGTTTAGAATATCATTGACATTATACCTATAAGGTTTAGAATATCATTGACATTATACCTATAAGGCTTAGAGTATTCTTGACATTATACCTATAAGGTTTAGAATATCATTGACATTATACCTATAAGGTTTAGAATATCATTGACATTATACCTATAAGGTTTAGAATATCATTGACATTATACCTATAAGGTTTAGAATATCATTGACATTATACCTATAAGGTTTAGAATATCATTGACATTATGCCTATAAGGTTTAGAATATCATTGACATTATACCTATAAGGTTTAGAATATCATTGACATTATACCTATAAGGTTTAGAATATCATTGACCTTATACCTGTAAGGTTTAGAATATCATTGACCTTATACCTGTAAGGTTTAGAATGTCCTTGACCTTATCCTAGTAATGTTTAGAATATCCTTAACCTTATACCTGCATTGGTTGATCAAAAATGGGTCGTTCGCATATCAAACGAATCAGCGTTCAATGACGCATCTTTTCAACACAAAGTAGTGGCGAAAAATTAATACAGGCAGTTTGTAGGGCCCCTCAAACATTTCTTCCGGTTGAGGAGGTCTTAAGCACTTTGTATAAAGTCAATTCTCGGTGGTGGTATGCGCACAAATGTGTCAGTTGTTGACCAAAAAACATTTGTATGATGTATAAGATCAAAAAAGAGTTCAAAATCTTTTCAAAAAAAATAAAGGGTTCGGTGAGGTCAAGATCCCAGGCCCCTAAGTGTGGCTCCAGTCCGCTAACCGCTTCGCCATCGCGATTTAAGAGAATTCTTAATTCAATTCTCGGTGATGGTATGCGCACAAATACGTCAGTTGTTGACAAAAAACAAGATCAAGAAAGAGTTTGAAATTTTGAGAAAAAAAAATAAAGGTTTTGGTGATCCCGACCCCCCCTAGGTGTGGCTCTATTACTGGACTTCTCTCAACCTGTCTATGACATCATGTACACTACTAGACCTCTCTCAACCTGTCTATTACATCATGTATATTACTAGACCTCTCTCTACCTGTCTATTATATCATGTATATTACTGGATCTCTCTCAACCTGTCTATTACATCATGTATATTACTAGACCTCTCTCAACCTGTCTATTATATCATATAAATTACTGGACCTCTCTCAACCTGTCTATTACATCATGTATACTACTGGATCTCTCTCAACCTGTCTATTACATCATGTATATTACTAGATCTCTGTCAACCTGTCTATTACATCATGTATACTACTGGACCTCACTCAACCTGTCTATTATATCATGTATATTACTGGACCTCTCTCAACCTGTCTATTACATCATGTATATTACTGGACCTCTCTCAACCTGTCTATTACATCATGTATATTACTACACTTCTCTCAACCTGTCTATTACATCATGTTTACTACTGGATCTCTCTCAACCTGTCTATTACATCATGTATATTACCGGACCTCTCTCAACCTGTCTATTACATCATGTATATTACTGGACCTCTCTCAACCTGTCTATTACATCATGTATATTACTGGACCTCTCTCAACCTGTCTATTACATCATGTTTATTACTGGACCTCTCTCAACCTGTCTATTATATCATGTATATTACTAGACCTCTCTCAACCTGTCTATTACATCATGTACATTACTGGACCTCTCTCAACTGTCTATTACATCATGTATATTACTGGATCTCTCTCAACCTGTCTATTACATCATGTATACTACTAGTCCTCTCTCAACCTGTCTATTATATCATGTATATTACTAGACCTCTCTCAACCTGTCTATTACATCATGTTTATTACTGGACCTCTCTCAACCTGTCTATTACATCATGTATACTACTGAACCTCTCTCAACCTGTCTATTATATCATGTATATTACTAGACCTCTCTCAACCTGTCTCTTACATCATGTATATTACTGGACCTCTCTCAACCTGTCCCTTACATCATGTATATTACTGGACCTCTCTCAACCTGTCTATTACATCATGTATATTACTGGACCTCTCTCAACCTGTCTATTACATCATGTATATTACTAGACCTCTCTCAACCTGTCTATTACATCATGTATATTACTAGACCTCTCTCAACCTGTCTATTACATCATGTACATTACTGGACCTCTCTCAACCTGTCTATTACATCATGTATATTACTAGACCTCTCTCAACCTGTCTATTACATCATGTATATTACTAGACCTCTCTCAACCTGTCTATTACATCATGTATATTACTGGACCTCTCTCTACCTGTCTATTACATCATGTATATTACTAGACCTCTCTCAACCTGTCTATTACATCATGTATATTACTAGACCTCTCTCAACCTGTCTATTACATCATGTATATTACTGGACCTCTCTCAACCTGTCTATTACATCATGTATATTACTAGACCTCTCTAAACCTGTCTATTACATCATGTACATTACTGGACCTCTCTCAACCTGTCTATTACATCATGTATATTACTAGACCTCTCTCAACCTCTCTATTACATCATGTATATTACTAGACCTCTCTCAACCTGTCTATTACATCATGTATATTACTAGACCTCTCTCAACCTGTCTATTACATCATGTATATTACTAGACCTCTCTCAACCTGTCTATTACATCATGTATATTACTGGACCTCTCTCAACCTGTCTATTACATCATGTATACTACTAGACATCTCTCAAACTGTCTATTACATCATGTATACTAGTTACTATATCGTAACTTCCACTCCTTTACTCCCGTGGAAGTTACGATTGGTACACTATACGAGTGTACGCGCAAAAAATACAGGCTTCTAAAACCTGATTCCCAGCATATACCATGACAATTTATGTACAAATGAATACTAATACTCTAAATAGTATAGTATGAACTAAAAAAACTAGCTACTGCCCACTTTCTCTTCATAGTAATTGGATTTGAAGTTTTTAAGCGTTATATTTCCTGATGCACGACTCCATTGTTGTTTATCGCGAGATCTCGTCTCGTCTAAGTCCCGCCCACTTGTTTCCTTATAAGGATTCTTTACTACGAATTCTACAACTCCCATTGCCTATTAAGGACAGCATCACCATATATGGAACGTGACGTATTTCCTGTATGACATGCGCACTTCATTGAAGGTCGCCATTCATATTTTAAAAATGTAAAAATATCAGTAGTCGTCGGATTTTTGCTAATCACATAATTAGACGGTAAGGTTTTACCCTTTTTTCAATCGGAATTAGTTTATTATATGTATAGCCATTGGTTGAGCTATCTACATTGCGTTTGGGGGCTAGTTTAATAGAAAATAAAGGAGCTTACTTTTTTGTCATCAAATGACAACAAATCTTGCGCCAAGGGTTATAGAGGGACCATACACTACTGTGTCTGTAATCGAAGAAATGGAAGACACAGTAGTGGGACATTTCTACATGTATACTACTAGACCTCTCTCAACCTGTCTATTACATCATGTATACTACTAGACCTCTCTCAACCTGTCTATTACATCATGTATATTTCTGGACCTCTCTCAACCTGTCTATTATATCATGTATATTACTAGACCTCTCTCAACCTGTCTATTACATCATGTATACTACTGGACCTCTCTCAACCTGTCTATTACATCATGTATACTACTAGACCTCTCTCAACCTGTCTATTACATCATGTATATTACTGGACCTCTCTCAACCTGTCTATTACATCATGTATATTACTAGACCTCTCTCAACCTGTCTATTACATCATGTATATTACTAGACCTCTCTCAACCTCTCTATTACATCATGTATAATACTAGACCTCTCTCAACCTGTCTATTACATCATGTATACTACTGGACCTCTCTCAACCTGTCTATTACATCATGTATATTACTGGACCTCTCTCAACCTGTCTATTACATCATGTATATTACTAGACCTCTCTCAACCTGTCTATTACATCATGTATATTACTAGACCTCTCTCAACCTGTCTATTACATCATGTATACTACTGGACCTCTCTCAACCTGTCTATTACATCATGTATATTACTGGACCTCTCTCAACCTGTCTATTACATCATGTATATTACTAGACCTCTCTCAACCTGTCTATTACATCATGTATATTACTAGACCTCTCTCAACCTGTCTATTACATCATGTATACTACTGGACCTCTCTCAACCTGTCTATTACATCATGTATATTACTGGACCTCTCTCAACCTGTCTATTACATCATGTATATTACTAGACCTCTCTCAACCTGTCTATTACATCATGTATATTACTGGGCCTCTCTCAAACTGTCTATTACATCATGTATACTACTGGACCTCTCTCAACCTGTCTATTATATCATATATATTACTGGACCTCTCTCAACCTGTCTATTATATCATGTATACTACTGGGCCTCTCTCAACCTGTCTATTACATCATGTATATTACTGGACCTCTCTCAACCTGTCTATTACATCATGTATATTACTAGACCTCTCTCAACCTGTCTATTACATCATGTATATTACTGGACCTCTCTCAACCTGTCTATTACATCATGTATATTACTAGACCTCTCTCAACCTGTCTATTACATCATGTACATTACTGGACCTCTCTCAACCTGTCTATTACATCATGTATATTACTAGACCTCTCTCAACCTGTCTATTACATCATGTTTATTACTGGACCTCTCTCAACCTGTCTATTATATCATGTATATTACTAGACCTCTCTCAACCTCTCTATTACATCATGTATACTACTGGACCTATCTCAACCTGTCTATTACATCATGTACATTACTGGACCTCTGTCAACCTGTCTATTACATCATGTATATTACTAGACCTCTCTCAACCTCTCTATTACATCATGTATACTACTGGACCTATCTCAACCTGTCTATTACATCATGTACATTACTGGACCTCTGTCAACCTGTCTATTACATCATGTATATTACTAGACCTCTCTCAACCTGTCTATTACATCATGTATATTACTGGACCTCTCTCAACCTGTCTATTATATCATGTATATTACTGGACCTCTCTCAACCTGTCTATTATATCATGTATATTACTGGACCTCTCTCAACCTGTCTATTACATCATGTATACTACTGGACCTCTCTCAACCTGTCTATTACATCATGTATATTACTAGACCTCTCTCAACCTCTCTATTACATCATGTATACTACTGGACCTATCTCAACCTGTCTATTACATCATGTATACTACTGGACCTCTCTCAACCTGTCTATTACATCATGTATATTACTGGACCTCTCTCAACCTGTCTATTACATCATGTATATTACTAGACCTCTCTCAACCTGTCTATTACATCATGTATATTACTAGACCTCTCTCAACCTGTCTATTACATCATGTATACTACTGGACCTCTCTCAACCTGTCTATTACATCATGTATATTACTGGACCTCTCTCAACCTGTCTATTACATCATGTATATTACTAGACCTCTCTCAACCTGTCTATTACATCATGTATATTACTAGACCTCTCTCAACCTGTCTATTACATCATGTATACTACTGGACCTCTCTCAACCTGTCTATTACATCATGTATATTACTGGACCTCTCTCAACCTGTCTATTACATCATGTATATTACTAGACCTCTCTCAACCTGTCTATTACATCATGTATATTACTGGGCCTCTCTCAAACTGTCTATTACATCATGTATACTACTGGACCTCTCTCAACCTGTCTATTATATCATATATATTACTGGACCTCTCTCAACCTGTCTATTATATCATGTATACTACTGGGCCTCTCTCAACCTGTCTATTACATCATGTATATTACTGGACCTCTCTCAACCTGTCTATTACATCATGTATATTACTAGACCTCTCTCAACCTGTCTATTACATCATGTATATTACTGGACCTCTCTCAACCTGTCTATTACATCATGTATATTACTAGACCTCTCTCAACCTGTCTATTACATCATGTATATTACTAGACCTCTCTCAACCTGTCTATTACATCATGTATATTACTAGACCTCTCTCAACCTGTCTATTACATCATGTATATTACTGGACCTCTCTCAACCTGTCTATTACATCATGTATATTACTAGACCTCTCTAAACCTGTCTATTACATCATGTACATTACTGGACCTCTCTCAACCTGTCTATTACATCATGTATATTACTAGACCTCTCTCAACCTCTCTATTACATCATGTATATTACTAGACCTCTCTCAACCTGTCTATTACATCATGTATATTACTAGACCTCTCTCAACCTGTCTATTACATCATGTATATTACTAGACCTCTCTCAACCTGTCTATTACATCATGTATATTACTGGACCTCTCTCAACCTGTCTATTACATCATGTATACTACTAGACATCTCTCAAACTGTCTATTACATCATGTATACTAGTTACTATATCGTAACTTCCACTCCTTTACTCCCGTGGAAGTTACGATTGGTACACTATACGAGTGTACGCGCAAAAAATACAGGCTTCTAAAACCTGATTCCCAGCATATACCATGACAATTTATGTACAAATGAATACTAATACTCTAAATAGTATAGTATGAACTAAAAAAACTAGCTACTGCCCACTTTCTCTTCATAGTAATTGGATTTGAAGTTTTTAAGCGTTATATTTCCTGATGCACGACTCCATTGTTGTTTATCGCGAGATCTCGTCTCGTCTAAGTCCCGCCCACTTGTTTCCTTATAAGGATTCTTTACTACGAATTCTACAACTCCCATTGCCTATTAAGGACAGCATCACCATATATGGAACGTGACGTATTTCCTGTATGACATGCGCACTTCATTGAAGGTCGCCATTCATATTTTAAAAATGTAAAAATATCAGTAGTCGTCGGATTTTTGCTAATCACATAATTAGACGGTAAGGTTTTACCCTTTTTTCAATCGGAATTAGTTTATTATATGTATAGCCATTGGTTGAGCTATCTACATTGCGTTTGGGGGCTAGTTTAATAGAAAATAAAGGAGCTTACTTTTTTGTCATCAAATGACAACAAATCTTGCGCCAAGGGTTATAGAGGGACCATACACTACTGTGTCTGTAATCGAAGAAATGGAAGACACAGTAGTGGGACATTTCTACATGTATACTACTAGACCTCTCTCAACCTGTCTATTACATCATGTATACTACTAGACCTCTCTCAACCTGTCTATTACATCATGTATACTACTGGGCCTCTCTCAACCTGTCTATTACATCATGTATACTACTGGACCTATCTCAACCTGTCTATTACATCATGTATATTTCTGGACCTCTCTCAACCTGTCTATTACATCATGTATACTACTAGACCTCTCTCAACCTGTCTATTACATCATGTATACTACTAGACCTCTCTCAACCTGTCTATTACATCATGTATATTACTGGACCTCTCTCAACCTGTCTATTACATCATGTATATTACTAGACCTCTCTCAACCTGTCTATTACATCATGTATATTACTAGACCTCTCTCAACCTCTCTATTACATCATGTATATTACTGGACCTCTCTCAACCTGTCTATTACATCATGTATACTACTAGACCTCTCTCAACCTGTCTATTACATCATGTATATTACTAGACCTCTCTCAACCTGTCTATTACATCATGTATACTACTAGACCTCTCTCAACCTGTCTATTATATCATGTATATTACTAGACCTCTCTCAACCTGTCTATTACATCATGTATATTACTGGACCTCTCTCAACCTGTCTATTACATCATGTATATTACTAGACCTCTCTCAACCTCTCTATTACATCATGTATATTACTAGACCTCTCTCAACCTGTCTATTACATCATGTATATTACTGGACCTCTCTCAACCTGTCTATTATATCATGTATATTACTAGACCTCTCTCAACCTGTCTATTACATCATGTATATTACTGGACCTCTCTCAACCTGTCTATTACATCATGTATACTACTAGACCTCTCTCAACCTCTCTATTACATCATGTATATTACTAGACCTCTCTCAACCTGTCTATTACATCATGTATATTACTAGACCTCTCTCAACCTGTCTATTACATCATGTATATTACTAGACCCCTCTCAACCTGTCTATTACATCATGTATACTACTGGACCTCTCTCAACCTGTCTATTACATCATGTATATTACTGGACCTCTCTCAACCTGTCTATTACATCATGTATATTACTAGACCTCTCTCAACCTGTCTATTACATCATGTATATTACTAGACCTCTCTCAACCTGTCTATTACATCATGTATACTACTGGACCTCTCTCAACCTGTCTATTACATCATGTATATTACTGGACCTCTCTCAACCTGTCTATTACATCATGTATATTACTAGACCTCTCTCAACCTGTCTATTACATCATGTATATTACTGGGCCTCTCTCAAACTGTCTATTACATCATGTATACTACTGGACCTCTCTCAACCTGTCTATTATATCATATATATTACTGGACCTCTCTCAACCTGTCTATTATATCATGTATACTACTGGGCCTCTCTCAACCTGTCTATTACATCATGTATATTACTGGACCTCTCTCAACCTGTCTATTACATCATGTATATTACTAGACCTCTCTCAACCTGTCTATTACATCATGTATATTACTGGACCTCTCTCAACCTGTCTATTACATCATGTATATTACTAGACCTCTCTCAACCTGTCTATTACATCATGTATATTACTAGACCTCTCTCAACCTGTCTATTACATCATGTATACTACTGGACCTCTCTCAACCTGTCTATTACATCATGTATATTACTGGACCTCTCTCAACCTGTCTATTACATCATGTATATTACTAGACCTCTCTCAACCTGTCTATTACATCATGTATATTACTAGACCTCTCTCAACCTGTCTATTACATCATGTATACTACTGGACCTCTCTCAACCTGTCTATTACATCATGTATATTACTGGACCTCTCTCAACCTGTCTATTACATCATGTATATTACTAGACCTCTCTCAACCTGTCTATTACATCATGTATATTACTAGACCTCTCTCAACCTGTCTATTACATCATGTATATTACTGGATCTCTCTCAACCTGTCTATTACATCATGTATACTACTGGATCTCTCTCAACCTGTCTATTACATCATGTATACTACTGGACCTATCTCAACCTGTCTATTATATCATGTATATAACTGGACCTCTCTCAACCTGTCTATTACATCATGTATATTACTGGACCTCTCTCAACCTGTCTATTACATCATGTATACTACTGGACCTCTCTCAACCTGTCTATTACATCATGTATACTACTAGACCTCTCTCAACCTGTCTATTACATCATGTATATTACTGGACCTCTCTCAACCTGTCTATTACAGCATGTATATTACTGGACCTCTCTCAACCTGTCTATTATATCATGTATATTACTAGACCTCTCTCAACATGTCTATTACATCATGTATATTACTGAACCTCTCTCAACCTGTCTATTACATCATGTATATTACTGGACCTCTCTCAACCTGTCTATTACATCATGTATAAAACTAGACCTCTCACAACCTGTCTATTACATCATGTATACTACTGGATCTCTCTCAACCTGTCTATTATATCATGTATACTACTGGATCTCTCTCAACCTGTCTATTACAGCATGTATACTACTGGATCTCTCTCAACCTGTCTATTATATCATGTATACTACTGGACCTCTCTCAACCTGTCTATTACAGCATGTATATTACTGGACCTCTCTCAACCTGTCTATTATATCATGTATATTACTAGACCTCTCTCAACATGTCTATTACATCATGTATATTACTGAACCTCTCTCAACCTGTCTATTACATCATGTATATTACTGGACCTCTCTCAACCTGTCTATTACATCATGTATAAAACTAGACCTCTCACAACCTGTCTATTACATCATGTATACTACTGGATCTCTCTCAACCTGTCTATTACATCATGTATATTACTAGATCTCTGTCAACCTGTCTATTACATCATGTATACTACTGGACCTCACTCAACCTGTCTATTATATCATGTATATTACTAGACCTCTCTAAACCTGTCTATTACATCATGTACATTACTGGACCTCTCTCATCCTGTCTATTACATCATGTATATTACTACACTTCTCTCAACCTGTCTATTATATCATATATATTACTGGACCTCTCTCAACCTGTCTATTACATCATGTATACTACTGGACCTCTCTCAACCTGTCTATTACATCATGTATATTACTGGACCTGTCTCAACCTGTCTATTATATCATGTATATTACTGGACCTCTCTCAACCTGTCTATTATATCATGTATACTACTAGACCTCTCTCAACCTGTCTATTACATCATATATATTACTGGACCTCTCTCAACCTGTCTATTACATCATGTACATTACTGGACCTCTCTCAACCTGTCTATTACATCATGTATATTACTGGACCTCTCTCAACCTGTCTATTACATCATGTATATTACTACACTTCTCTCAACCTGTCTATTACATCATGTATACTACTGGATCTCTCTCAACCTGTCTATTACATCATGTATACTACTAGACCTCTCTCAACCTGTCTATTATATCATGTTTATTACTGGACCTCTCTCAACCTGTCTATTATATCATGTATATTACTGGACCTCTCTTAACCTGTCTATTACATCATGTATACTACTGGGCCTCTCTCAACCTGTCTATTACATCATGTATATTACTAGACCTCTCTCAACCTGTCTATTATATCATGTATATTACTAGATCTCTGTCAACCTGTCTATTACATCATGTATACTACTGGACCTCACTCAACCTGTCTATTACATCATGTATATTACTGGACCTCTCTCAACCTGTCTATTACATCATGTATATTACTAGATCTCTGTCAACCTGTCTATTACATCATGTATACTACTGGACCTCACTCAACCTGTCTATTACATCATGTATATTACTGGACCTCACTCAACCTGTCTATTACATCATGTACATTACTGGGCCTCTCTCAACCTGTCTATTACATCATGTATACTACTGGACCTCTCTCAACCTGTATATTACATCATGTATATTACTAGATCTCTGTCAACCTGTCTATTACATCATGTATACTACTGGACCTCACTCAACCTGTCTATTACATCATGTATATTACTGGACCTGTCTCAACCTGTCTATTACATCATGTATATTACTAGTCCTCTCTCAACCTGTCTATTACATCATATATATTACTGGACCTCTCTCAACCTGTCTATTACATCATGTATATTACTGGACCTCTCTCTACCTGTCTATTATATCATGTATATTACAAGACCTCTCTCAACCTGTCTATTACATCATGTATATTACTAGACCTCTCTCAACCTGTCTATTACATCATGTATATTACTGGACCTCTCTCAACCTGTCTATTACATCATGTATATTACTAGACCTCTCTCAACCTGTCTATTACATCATGTATATTACTGGGCCTCTCTCAACCTGTCTATTATATCATGTATATTACTGGATCTCTCTCAACCTGTCTATTACATCATGTATACTACTGGACCTCTCTCAACCTGTCTATTATATCATGTATATTACTGGATCTCTCTCAACCTGTCTATTACATCATGTATATTACTAGACCTCTCTCAACCTGTCTATTACATCATGTATATTACTGGACCTCTCTCAACCTGTCTATTACATCATGTATATTACTGGACCTCTCTCAACCTGTCTATTACATCATGTATACTACTGGACCTCTCTCAACCTGTCTATTACATCATGTATATTACTAGACCTCTCTCTACCTGTCTATTATATCATGTATATTACTGGATCTCTCTCAACCTGTCTATTACATCATGTATATTTCTGGACCTCTCTCAACCTGTCTATTACATCATGTATACTACTGGGCCTCTCTCAACCTGTCTATTACATCATGTATATTACTAGACCTCTCTCAACCTGTCTATTATATCATATATATTACTGGACCTCTCTCAACCTGTCTATTACATCATGTATATTACTGGACCTCTCTCAACCTGTCTATTATATCATATATATTACTGGACCTCTCTCAACCTGTCTATTACATCATGTATATTACTGGACCTCTCTCAACCTGTCTATTACATCATGTATATTACTGGACCTGTCTCAACCTGTCTAATACATCATGTATATTACTAGACCTCTCTCAACCTGTCTATTATATCATATATATTACTGGACCTCTCTCAACCTGTCTATTACATCATGTATACTACTGGATCTCTCTCAACCTGTCTATTACATCATGTATATTACTAGATCTCTGTCAACCTGTCTATTACATCATGTATACTACTGGACCTCACTCAACCTGTCTATTATATCATGTATATTACTGGACCTCTCTCAACCTGTCTATTATATCATGTATATTACTAGATCTCTGTCAACCTGTCTATTACATCATGTATACTACTGGACCTCACTCAACCTGTCTATTACATCATGTATATTACTGGACCTCTCTCAACCTGTCTATTACATCATGTATATTACTAGATCTCTGTCAACCTGTCTATTACATCATGTATACTACTGGACCTCACTCAACCTGTCTATTATATGATGTATATTACTAGACCTCTCTCAACCTGTCTATTACATCATATATATTACTGGACCTCTCTCAACCTGTCTATTACATCATGTACATTACTGGACCTCTCTCAACCTGTCTATTACATCATGTATATTACTGGACCTCTCTCAACCTGTCTATTACATCATGTATATTACTACACTTCTCTCAACCTGTCTATTACATCATGTATACTACTTGATCTCTCTCAACCTGTCTATTACATCATGTATACTACTAGACCTCTCTCAACCTGTCTATTATATCATGTTTATTACTGGACCTCTCTCAACCTGTCTATTATATCATGTATATTACTGGACCTCTCTCAACCTGTCTATTACATCATGTATACTACTGGGCCTCTCTCAACCTGTCTATTACATCATGTATATTACTAGACCTCTCTCAACCTGTCTATTATATCATGTATATTACTAGATCTCTGTCAACCTGTCTATTACATCATGTATACTACTGGACCTCACTCAACCTGTCTATTACATCATGTATATTACTGGACCTCTCTCAACCTGTCTATTACATCATGTATATTACTAGATCTCTGTCAACCTGTCTATTACATCATGTATACTACTGGACCTCACTCAACCTGTCTATTACATCATGTATATTACTGGACCTCACTCAACCTGTCTATTACATCATGTACATTACTGGGCCTCTCTCAACCTGTCTATTACATCATGTATACTACTGGACCTCTCTCAACCTGTCTATTACATCATGTATATTACTAGATCTCTGTCAACCTGTCTATTACATCATGTATACTACTGGACCTCACTCAACCTGTCTATTACATCATGTATATTACTGGGCCTCTCTCAACCTGTCTATTATATCATGTATACTACTGGACCTCTCTCAACCTGTCTATTATATCATATATATTACTGGACCTCTCTCAACCTGTCTATTACATCATGTATATTACTGAACCTCTCTCAACCTGTCTATTACATCATGTATATTACTAGACCTCTCACAACCTGTCTATTACATCATGTATATTACTAGACCTCTCTCAACCTGTCTATTACATCATGTATATTACTGGACCTCTCTCAACCTGTCTATTATATCATGTATATTACAAGACCTCTCTCAACCTGTCTATTACATCATGTATATTACTAGACCTCTCTCAACCTGTCTATTACATCATGTATATTACTGGACCTCTCTCAACCTGTCTATTATATCATGTATACTACTGGACCTCTCTCAACCTGTCTATTACATCATGTATACTACTGGACCTCTCTCAACCTGTCTATTATATCATGTATACTACTGGGCCTCTCTCAAACTGTCTATTACATCATGTATACTACTGGACCTCTCTCAACCTGTCTATTACATCATGTATATTACTGGACCTCTCTCAACCTGTCTATTACATCATGTATATTACTGGACCTCTCTCAACCTGTCTATTACATCATGTATACTACTAGACCTCTCTCAACCTGTCTATTACATCATGTATATTACTGGACCTCTCTCAACCTGTCTATTACATCATGTATATTACTAGACCTCTCTCAACATGTCTATTACATCATGTATATTACTGGACCTCTCTCAACCTGTCTATTACATCATGTATATTACTAGACCTCTCTCAACCTGTCTATTACATCATGTATACTACTGGACCTCTCTCAACCTGTCTATTACATCATGTATATTACTGGACCTCTCTCAACCTGTCTATTACATCATGTTTATTACTGGACCTCTCTCAACCTGTCTATTACATCATGTATATTACTGGACCTCTCTCAACCTGTCTATTACATCATGTATATTACTGGACCTCTCTCAACCTGTCTATTACATCATGTATATTACTGGACCTCTCTCAACCTGTCTATTATATCATGTACATTGTGTTTTTATATCTTAATCTCTTCTTGTAGACACGATACAGTGTGCAATCAAGGAAATATTTTAAGAATTAGCTTATCTATTTTAATTTTGTAACCGTTAAGGTGCATTAAAAGCCTCATACTTTTTATTGTCATGTATATGAGGATTTATTCAAAAATATTTCAATGCAAAAATGACTCATACCATATTTTAGTGAATTGAATTGAATTGAATTGAATTGGTAAATGATTTGTTCAGCCTATTGAAATATTTCATAATAAGAACTAGGTTATGCATTATCGCCCAGGGATATATTTTTTATCGTGCGCGGACATTCCACACCCAGATAATTCCCGCCCGGACAATTCCCATTTCGCACCAGGATGATTTGCATCAGGACAACTTCCACCCGAGACATTTCACACCCGGGCACTCAAGTTTTCACAAATTTGAGCAAAAAAAAATTTTGACCTAAAAAAAATTCAGTCTGTCCCTTTAGGTCAAAAAATTTATTTGCTCAAATTTGTGAAAACTTTACACCAAAACCTGTAACTATGTCCCCTTTAATGTATCTGAAAGTTTTAACTAAAAAAATCCAGCCGTTAATTTTTAAACGCTAAAAACATGCTAAATTTTTTAAAAAAACCTTACGTAAGGTTTTTAAGGTTGTTATGTTTTTTGGACGCTGATAGGAAACTACTGAACGGATTTGAGTAAAATAAACGCCTAATGGTAGAGAAATGTCCCTCTTGTGTATTTAAAAGGTTTCAGCTAGAAATATTGAGCCATTTAAAGGGCAAACACCAAAACTAGGTCAAATTGCTTAATTAACAATAAGTATACTCCTTGTTTGTAATCAACCCTTTAAAACCAAATTCACTTTGATCAAGAAGATATAGAGATACATTAACCAAGCTTTAAAAAATACTCTCAGGTAGCATTTGCGATTTTTTTGATAATGGAAACTTTTTTCAAAAAAGCAGAATGGCCCTTTAAGGTGCACATAAAGCCTCATACTTTTTATTGTCATGTATATGAGGATTCATTCAAAAATATTTCAATACAAAAATGACTCATACCCTATTTTAGTGAATTGAATTGAATTGGTAAATGATTTATACAGCCTATTATAATATCATTTAAACATTTCATGATAAGAATGAGCAACACAATTGATAGGGGTTCAGGGTTCAACGTTCCCCTTTATATCTGATTCGATTACCATATTCAAGAAAATAATGAAGTCATAGAAATTTTATGTTCGGAATATTGTCCTCATTTAGTTTCATATTCTCACTCGTAACAAGAAAATGAACTAGACATGCTAGATAACCTCGTATACTATACGGTGATTGCCATACTGAATAAATTATAGTTCAGTCAATCACAATCTTTCTTCAGAAAGTGTTGTCTTCTCATGCGTTAAACAGTCAATCAAAATCAATGTCTAAATAAGAGTTATTTTTCTTGCCCATTTACCAGGAGGCCGCCTACCATGTCCGAGTTATAATGTAGGTCTGGAACATTGACGAAGTTTGAACCGATTATCATATTATCATACGTTTAAAATACAGAAACAATCTTTTTTTTTACTTTCAAAATGAAAGAGATTAGAGCAAACATTGTTTACCATATTATGAAAGAGAGATTTGAATACCGCAAAGTATCACCGCTATTTTTTTTAAAGAGAAGTCTTTATTGCAATTTTATATAACACACTTTTAAAAGCTTGTTTGTATAAACCTCAAACGGAGAAATTTTCGAGGGTTGATTTGGGCCTTGAATATTAAACAGCTTACAGAATTACTATTACTGCACAAAAATCGAATGCCCCTTTCAATAATATTTTCTTTATAAGATATAGTCTCACTAAAATAGGACTCGTATCTTCGACTTTCAAACACTGATTATTATGAAAGGAAAAGAATCAACTTATTATGAAAACCGCATTCATGTGGTATCAATAGGGTGGAACTTCAGTCGAAAAAAGAAAGGATATTGTTTTGAATTATTGTCATATATAATTTAGTTAAAACAGAACGACAATAGTAATCGCATAATCGTCCAAAGACGCAATAATCACCATTGTCGGATGGTTATAAAACCGATAGCATTAGATAGATTAGGTAAAGGACATTCTTAACTTGAAGCTTGGTGGATTGTATAGGCCTATATTGGTTATTGAATCTTTGGATACATAACGAGATGAATATTTGAACCTTAAATTATGTTATAGGCATGTTTGGAACACATTCCTTTATTAACCATGCCCTTTAATAAATTCCTAAATCCTCCACTGGTATCTTAATTCATACAAATTAAAACATACTTTTGATGATTATTATATTTATTTAAACACTGATTTATAAAGCGATTTAAATGTAAAAATTTGATCTGACTATAGTTAAACTAACTCTATAAACATACATAAAGATACAAAACATACATAACAAATAGCGATGGCCATCATATGAACACTCATACCAAGTTTCATCAAAATCCACCAAGAAACCAGCTCTCTATCGTGTCCACAACTTTGTTTAAAGCTGAAAAATTAACGCGTTTTAAAGAACAAGGGCAGTAACTCATCAAATATTTTTCGATGTTTCCGATTTTCAATAGGGTTTATCCCAAGGTCAATACAAACACTCATACCAAGTTTCATCAAAATCCATCAAGAAATCAGCTCTCTATGGTGTCCACAACATATTTTCAAAAGCAAGGTCAATAACCCATGAAATATTTTTCGATTTGTCTGATTTTCAATAGGGTTCATCCTTGGGTGATAACAAACACTCACAGCAAGTTTCATCAAAATCCATCAAGAAACCAGCTCTCTATTGTGTCCACAACATATTT
This sequence comes from Lottia scabra, assembly GCA_029955415.1. Classification (NCBI taxonomy): domain Eukaryota; kingdom Metazoa; phylum Mollusca; class Gastropoda; family Lottiidae; genus Lottia; species Lottia scabra. The sequence continues at coordinate 4,305,157 of JARJEI010000003.1, read as the reverse complement.
TCAAAAGCAAGGTCAATAACCCATGAAATATTTTTCGATTTGTCTGATTTTCAACAGGGTTCATCCTTGGGTGATAACAAACACTCACAGCAAGTTTCATCAAAATCCATCAAGAAACCAGCTCTCTATTGTGTCCACAAGATATTTTCAAAAGCAAGGGCAATAACCCATGAAATATTTTTCGATTCGTCTGATTTTCAATAGGGTTCATCCTTGGGTGATAACAAACACTCACAGCAAGTTTCATAAAAATCCACCAAGAAACCAGCTCTCTAACGTGTCCACAACTTTGTTAAAGGCTGAAAAATTAACGCGTTTTAAAGAACAAGGGCAATAACTCATCAAATATTTTTTCGATGTTTCTGATTTTCAATAGGGTTTATCTTAATGTCAATACAAACACTCATACCAAGTTTCATCAAAATCCATCAAAAAACGAGCTCTCTATGGTGTCCACAAGATATTTTCAAAAGCAAGGGCAATAACCCATGAAATATTTTTCGATTCGTCTGATTTTCAATAGGGCTCATCCTTGGGTGATAACAAACACTCACATCAAGTTTCATCAAAATCCATCAAGAAACCAACTCTCTATCGTGTCCACAACAATTGTGGACAGACAGGCGGACAGACAGACGGACAGACAGACGGACAGACAGACAGACGGACAGACAGACAGGGGCGACTACAATATACGCCCACATTAATGTGTGGGCGTATAACAATGCAGACAAAATGTATCTAAAACAAATGCAGTTAAACTAAATACAAACCTATTTGATCTAGAATTAATATATGTGTATAAAAATAGATGCACGTTTGTTTTTGCCTTCGAAAAATGCATCAAAGTATTGCCCTGTTTAAAAAATGTATCATTATAAATGTATCTTAGTTTTAAATCATACACCAAAATTTATGTAGAATTTTTCAAAGATATACGTCATGGTAAAACGATTTGATAACAAATAATAATTGAAAAATCTAAAAATGTAAACAAATAAAATACTAGTGAAGATGTCAAATTACTATATTGTGATGGGTGTGTAATATCAAAATTATAGCTCCCATACATTTTCCATAATATCATATTAAAGTGTGTTGCCACTTTTTTAGGCCCACCCGATATAAAAGAATACAAAGCTCACCCTTAATCTTTAATCATGGTTTTTAAATGCCACACTAACAGAACAATGCGAAATGCCTGGAAAAAAACACACAAAGTCCGGCCATGAAAGAGTCTTAAAGGGATTGTTTAAAGATATTGGGGAAACGAAAGGTATCAATTTGCACCAATCCAATTTCCAGTTAGACGTCTGTGGTTGTGGAAATTTCACTATGAAATGTATGACGTCACTTCCACGCTATGTTAATTGAATGATGAAAATCACTCATACATAGTTGTCGTTCCTTTACATTACATTATAGCCTACTCTTTCGGCTTTCAACTGTCTAGGGATCTTTTGTGTGCACAGTCTGTAGCACATGAGGCCTCAGTTTATTTTCCCATCCGAACGACTAGACGCTTTTTCTATGCCAGACCCTCCGACCTGAATCACTTACACGGGGAAACCGGGTTGAAAATCCGAAGGCATCATCTTGACTTATTCCGGGATTGAACCTTGGACCTTCGGGTTAGCGAGCGTGCGTACTCTGCATGAGGGTATCACCACGACTATCAGTGTCATGACAACCTCACATGAACTAAATCCAGACCAGGAAGGAACTCAGTGGTTCAGTAGGAAAGTTCCTGACAGAAATACAAACCTTGGTCGGATCACCACTCATAGGATTGTCAGTGGGTGTTTCTTCATCTGCATCTGTGGCGGCCCCCCACTCTGTGTGAGAGATTGACTATCAGTGTCATAACAACCTCACATCAACTTAATCCAGACCAGGATGGAACTCAGTGGTTCAGTAGGAAAGTTCCTGACAGAAATACTAACCTTTTTCGGATCAACACTCATAGGATTGTCAGTGGGTGTTTCTTCATCTGCATCTGTTGTTCCATTTGATTCATTCAATGTTTCATTCGATCTATTTAATGGTGCATTCGATCTATTTAAGGTTTCATTCGATCTATTTAAGGTTTCATTCGATCTATTCAATGTTTCATTCAATCTATTCAATGTTCCATTCAATCTATTTAGAGTTCCATTCGATCCATTCAATGTTTCATTCGATCTATTCAATGTTTCATTCAATCTATTCAATGTTCCATTCGATCCATTCAATGTTCCATTCGATCTATTTAATGTTTCATTCGATCCATTTAAAGTTCCATTCAATCTATTCAATGTTTCATTCGATCTATTCAATGTTTCATTCAATCTATTCAATGTTCCATTCGATCCATTCAATGTTTCATTCAATCTATTCAATGTTTCATTCAATCCATTTAATGTTCCATTCAATCTATTTAAAGTTCCATTCGATCTATTTAATGTTTCATTCAATCTATTCAATGTTTCATTCGATCCATTCAATGTTTCATTCGATCTATTCAATGTTTCATTCAATCTATTTAAAGTTCCATTCAATCTATTTAATGTTCCATTCGATCCATTCAATGTTTCATTCAATCTATTCAATGTTTCATTCGATCCATTCAATGTTTCATTCAATCTATTCAATGTTTCATTCAATCTATTCAATGTTTCATTCAATCTACTCAATGTTTCATTAGATCCATTCAATGTTTCATTCAATCTATTCAATGTTTCATTCGATCCATTCAATGTTTCATTCAATCTATTTAAAGTTCCATTCGATCTATTTAATGTTTCATTCAATCTATTCAATGTTTCATTTGATCCATTCAATGTTTCATTCGATCCATTAAATGTTTCATTCGATCTATTCAATGTTCCATTAGATCTATTTAAAGTTCCATTCGATCCATTCAATGTTTCATTCGATCTATTTAAAGTTCCATTCGATCCATTCAATGTTTCATTCAATCTATTCAATGTTTCATTCAATCCATTTAAAGTTCCATTCAATCTATTTAAAGTTCCATTCGATCTATTTAATGTTTCATTCAATCTATTCAATGTTTCATTCGATCCATTCAATGTTTCATTCGATCTATTCAATGTTTCATTCAATCTATTTAAAGTTCCATTCAATCTATTTAATGTTCCATTCGATCCATTCAATGTTTCATTCAATCTATTCAATGTTTCATTCGATCCATTCAATGTTTCATTCAATCCATTCAATGTTTCATTCGATCCATTCAATGTTTCATTCAATCTATTCAATGTTTCATTCGATCCATTCAATGTTTCATTCGATCTATTCAATGTTTCATTCAATCTATTTAAAGTTCCATTCAATCTATTTAATGTTTCATTCGATCCATTCAATGTTTCATTCAATCTATTCAATGTTTCATTCAATCTATTCAATGTTTCATTCGATCCATTCAATGTTTCATTCGATCTATTCAATGTTTCATTCAATCTATTTAAAGTTCCATTCAATCTATTTAATGTTCCATTCGATCTATTCAATGTTTCATTCGATCTATTTAAAGTTCCATTCGATCCATTCAATGTTCCGTTCAATCTATTCAATGTTTCATTCGATCTATTCAATGTTCCATTCAATCTATTTAAAGTTTCATTCGATCTATTTAATGTTCCATTCAATCCATTTAATGTTCCATTCGATCTATTTAAAGTTCCATTCGATCTATTTAATGTTCCATTCGATCTATTTAATGTTTCATTCAATCTATTCAATGTTTCATACGATCCATTCAATGTTCCATTCAATCTATTCAATGTTCCATTCGATCCATTCAATGTTTCATTCAATCTATTCAATGTTTCATTCGATCCATTCAATGTTTCATTCAATCTATTCAATGTTTCATTCGATCCATTCAATGTTTCATTCAATCTATTCAATGTTTCATTCGATCCATTCAATGTTTCATTCAATCTATTCAATGTTTCTTTCGATCCATTTAATGTTTCATTCGATCTATTTAATGTTTCATTCAACCTATTCAATGTTTTATTCGATCCATTTAATGTTTCATTCGATCTATTTAATGTTTCATTCAATCTATTTAATGTTTCTTTCGATCCATTCAATGTTTCATTCAATCTATTCAATGTTTCTTTCGATCCATTTAATGTTTCATTCGATCTATTTAATGTTTCATTCAATCTATTCAATGTTTCATTCGATCCATTTAATGTTTCATTCGATCCATTCAATGTTTCTTTCGATCTATTCAATGTTCCATTCGATCTATTTAATGTTCCATTCGATCCATTCAATGTTTCATTCAATCTATTCAATGTTTCATTCGATCCATTCAATGTTTCATTCAATCTATTCAATGTTTCTTTTGATCCATTTAATGTTTCATTCGATCCATTCAATGTTTCATTCAATCTATTTAATGTTTCATTCGATCCATTCAATGTTTCATTCAATCTATTCAATGTTTCTTTCGATCCATTCAATGTTTCATTCAATCTATTCAATGTTCCATTCAATCTATTTAATGTTTCATTCAATCCATTTAATGTTCCATTCGATCCATTCAATGTTTCATTCAATCTATTCAATGTTTCTTTCGATCCATTCAATGTTTCATTCAATCTATTCAATGTTTCTTTCGATCCATTTAATGTTTCATTCAATCCATTCAATGTTTCATTCAATCTATTCAATGTTTCATTCGATCCATTCAATGTTTCATTCAATCCATTTAATGTTTCATTCAATCTATTTAAAGTTCCATTCGATCCATTCAATGTTTCATTCAATCTATTCAATGTTTCATTCGATCCATTTTATGTTCCATTCAATCCATTTAATGTTCCATTCGATCCATTCAATGTTTCATTCAATCTATTCAATGTTCCATTCGATCCATTCAATGTTTCATTCGATCCATTCAATGTTTCATTCAATCTATTCAATGTTTCATTCAATCTATTTAATGTTCCATTCAATCTATTTAATGTTTCTTTCGATCTATTCAATGTTTCATTCAATCTATTCAATGTTTCTTTCGATCCATTTAAAGTTCCATTCGATTTATTTAATGTTTCTTTCGATCCATTCAATGTTTCATTCAATCTATTCAATGTTTCATTCGATCCATTTTATGTTCCATTCAATCCATTTAATGTTCCATTCGATCCATTCAATGTTTCATTCAATCTATTCAATGTTCCATTCGATCCATTCAATGTTTCATTCGATTCATTCAATGTTTCATTCGAACCATTCAATGTTTCTTTCGATCCATTCAATGTTCCATTCAATCTATTTAAAGTTCCATTCGATCCATTCAATGTTTCATTCAATCTATTTAATGTTCCATTAGATCCATTCAATGTTTCTTTCGATCCATTCAATGTTCCATTCAATCTATTTAAAGTTCCATTCGATCCATTCAATGTTTCATTCAATCTATTTAATGTTCCATTCGATCCATTCAATGTTTCATTCGATCCATTCAATCTATTTAAAGTTCCATTCGATCCATTCAATGTTTCATTCGATCTATTTAATGTTTCATTCAATCCATTTAATGTTCCATTCGATCTATTCAATGTTTCATTCAATCCATTTAATGTTCCATTCGATCTATTTAATGTTTCATTCAATCCATTTAATGTTCCATTCGATCTATTTAATGTTTCATTCAATCCATTTAATGTTCCATTCGATCTATTCAATGTTTCATTCAATCCATTTAATGTTCCATTCGATCTATTTAATGTTTCATTCAATCCATTTAATGTTCCATTCGATCTATTTAATGTTTCATTCAATCCATTTAATGTTCCATTCGATCTATTTAATGTTTCATTCAATCCATTTAATGTTCCATTCGATCTATTCAATGTTTCATTCAATCCATTTAATGTTCCATTCGATCTATTTAATGTTTCATTCAATCCATTTAATGTTCCATTCGATCTATTTAATGTTTCATTCAATCCATTTAATGTTCCATTCGATCTATTCAATGTTCCATTCAATCCATTTAATGTTCCATTCGATCTATTCAATGTTTCATTCAATCCATTTAATGTTCCATTCGATCTATTTAATGTTTCATTCAATCTATTCAATGTTCCATTCGATCTATTTAATGTTCCATTCGATCTATTTAATGTTCCATTCGATCCATTTAATGTTCCATTCGATCTATTTAATGTTTCATTCAATCTATTTAATGTTCCATTCGATCTATTTAATGTTTCATTCAATCCATTTAATGTTCCATTCGATCTATTTAATGGTTCATTCAATCTATTTAATGTTTCATTCGATCTATTTAATGTTCCATTCGATCTATTTAATGTTCCATTCGATCTATTTAATGTTCCATTCGATCCATTTAATGGTTCATTCGATCCATTTAATGTTTCATTCGATCTATTTAATGTTCCATTCGATCTATTTAATGTTCCATTCGATCCATTTAATGTTCCATTCGATCTATTTAATGTTCCATTCGATCCATTTAATGTTCCATTCGATCTATTCAATGTTTCATTCGATCTATTTAATGTTTCATTCGATCTATTTAATGTTCCATTCGATCTATTTAATGTTCCATTCGATCTATTTAATGTTCCATTCGATCCATTTAATGGTTCATTCGATCCATTTAATGGTTCATTCGATACATCTATCGTTTCGTAAATTCTATCATCTATAATCAATCTGGAGTCTGCTGGTAGCAGTTCCCTTTGTTGTAAATCTATGGCTTCATATTCGGTTTCATCTATAATTGAACAAAAATAAAATTTAAAAAGATGTTACAAATCACATTGAAACAATTGAAACTTGACTGGCCATAATGAAGAGTATACTTCTACAATTGTTTTTACAGTTATTTGAAATCTAAAAGCTATTAGAATGAACAAAAATAAATAAGTTCTCAAACTTGGTCAATAAGAGTATTATATTCAACTGCGGTGTCCAAAGTATACAAAAGGCATCAATAAATAAACAAATAAACCAATAAGACTATGTCATTTTCCATACAATTACAGATTTAAATGAAAGAAGGCATGGCCTTGAATGAGAGCGCAGATTATTGATAAAAAATTATCAATAATTGAATACTAATAATAGTAATTAGTTATAATAGATTGAGATATCTATGGTCCTATAAATCTAATTTTCTGTGTAATTAAAAGGTTTTTTTTTCATGAGAAATGGATTTTTTTTTTAATATACAATACGTGTTACCATAACAGAGAGCTTCGCTCTCGACGGCTTTGCTGTCGAGAGCTGCGCTCTCATATAATTGAAACACGCTTAAAATTTGAGTAAGAGTATTCAGTTATTGTATATAGGCCTAAACATAGTTTTTATCAGACTTTTTTAAGCTGAACGAAACGAATTTGGATATCATTTTAATTCAACAATTAGACTGTGTGTAATGCCTTGTCGTGTTCAAAAAGAGATTTTCATTTTCATTTAGCTGTCTTTAAATTGTAAGGACACGTGTATGTTATTTTAAATAAAACGTCAGTCATCTTTGATAAAAGAATGTTTTTGAGTCATTTCTTTACAAGACTTGTATGATCGAGAAATTTAAGGAAACAATTTTGATTTGAATGGTGATTTTCGTGGTATCAAAAATATGACCTATATTTTATAAGGATGACAACTTAGGTTCCGTGAGTATCCTTTCTCCCAGCAGGACCTTGTCCAAACCTCTTGGCTACATGTATTATTTCAAAATGTTTCCTACTAAAAAAACTTTACTTGTGTCTGTAGTCTGTATATCTGTCGATTTCGGATGTAAAAATGAAAGTTTATAAAATCTTAAAGATTGTTGTTTTGGTGATGTACTGTCTACTAACAGGTAATGTTATAATGATATTATATTCTGCCCGAATTTTTATTTAATTCTATATTGTGTATGCACCATAAAGAATAACTATAAATGTATTCCAAAACTGGCTAAATTAATCTTAAACTTAAAATTGGTCGAGATCAGTTAATTCCCAGGGGCGGATTAAGTAGGGGCGTTGCGGGCGTGAGCCCCCCTCCGCCCTAAAATAAAACCGGAAGTTAACATGGGGCATCTAAAATAATTATGTCATTGGATAGATCTTCATTCGGCAATCCTCGGCTGATTCCGGTACCCTACAACAAAAATCGGCTGTATGACAGTAGGAAACCCTTCCGCTTCAACAATCAGTTCTCAAAATCAGGCCTTCATGTAAAAGGCGCGTCATCGCGCTCGCGCTCCTGGACGCGCCCGGATGGCGATCTAAGTGCGCTTATTTTCACTCACCAGAAATAGCGCTCCTAAAATCAAATTCTCCGTCCTCGATAAAAATCCGGTAATATGCTGTGAAAGACACCCTGTGATTGGCTAGAATATTAATAACACCCAATCGGAGAAAGTATAAGATTGGTATCGGTATCGTTCACCGAGCGGTGCGATATCTTACACTCGCAGTGATTAGATGCGTTTACTATTTGAGCCGATCAAAGCAAGCCTTTCATTAATAATTAAGAGGTTGGGTGAATATAAACAACGAGATTCCATTCCGTTAATTTGTCACACCTTATATTAATTTCTTCAGGAGGGCTTGGATTCAATACAGAAACAAAGGAGGCAATAAAGGTTGATTGTTACTATAAATAGAATCAAAGTGCTGACATAGGATACAAGACCGGCAAACGGCATATTGCAGATTTCTTACATGAATTCATAATGAGGTTTAAATATAGTTCTATTTTGACAATATCTTTGCTTTTGAAAGATTCTCAAACTTAATCGGTTCACTAAATTTATCGACTAGTTTTGCCTTTTGTCAATCGAGATTCATACGCATGCGACCTTGAGTCAAGGTCATCACGGGGAGATAAAATATAAAAAACATTCAAATACTAATTGAATTTTTTTAATTAATAAAGACAATAGGACTTTCAAAACCATTTTTTGGGGATAATATTCCAATTCATTCAAAGATAATGGGCAGAATGTGATCAGCAAACGGTATCATGAGAATGCCTGCTTTGATGGCGTCCATGGGCCGTTTGGTATCAATATTTGTGGGTTTATTTTACCGACAATTCAATTACGAATCCACGTGTGGTGTGAAAGGATATATATATTTTACTATTTGATACATATAAATATATAATAGGAAATGACTCTACTTAAGACAAATGGGGGAGTGATTTGGCCTTTTTCCATTTTAGGGAGAGCTTTTTATGACTCTCCAGGATTTTATTAACGTGAAGGCCTGCAAAATGGCATCCTTCGAGGAATGTGTTTCGTTTTCCTTGCCAAAATTGCCAATTGTTTCACCAAGACCTTAATCTAAAAGAAAAGCAGCTTCAAACATTGCAAGCCCTGCATGTTGAATGCAGTAATCGCACCTCCAATCTTAAAAGTAGTCCCGATGCACGCAACCAATATACAGACGAGGCTAGATTATATCTTGTCAAGGCAACAACTTTTGTTCAGGTCACAAGGTCACTCAAGGTCAAGGTCACAAGATATGAGCCTTAAAAATTTTGACTATTACTGAAAATTTTTAACCGGAAATAAAAAAAAATCTGAATCGAAATTAAAAAGTCTGCTTTTATTATATTTTGTTAGCAATCGACTAAATTTTCCATAAACATCATTTGTATTCAAATCCGATGATTCCCTAATTCTGAATTTCGATTTAAAGAAAATCTGACATTTCAAGATGGCGGCTAATATGAAATATCTGGGTCAGATTTTATCATTTCATATTTTGTCGATGGTTATTTCTAGCACATCGCAAAAGGATTTTTTTGAATATCTCCGTTATCCCGGAAGTCAAAATTTCAACTTTACAAAAAAATGACGTCAAAAGCGGAAGTGATATAAAATTTTTGAAAATACCATTTTGTTCGCAATCGAAATGTCTATGAACATGTAAGTTTTCAGATTGCTCAAATTGCAAAAGTTAAAAAAAATTGTCAAAAAAAGTGCTCCAAAAGTCAGCAACAAAATTCTTAAAGTGCATGTTTTGAAACTTTTATATGAAAGAAAACCGATTAATGAAATAAACAAAAAAAAATTCCATCAAAATCGGTTTAAAAGAAGAGGTGATAATTGCAAAAATCTAAAAACACATTTGTTTTCATACGTCAATGAAAATGCGTCATTTTATATTCATCCACTAATGAGCACGTATTTATCGTGGGAAATCATGTCAGATTATGCGTGGCATGTGCAGTTTTGGCTGGGGATCGTGACCAGAATTCGAAAAGAAAAACTAGAACCGTGATGACGGTACCGAGCATGGATGAAACGTCACATTTTTAAATCAATGATAAGAGTTTTGTAGATGAAATAAAACAATCAAATAACTTGTTTATATTCAGTCGGTAGTGAAGAGTGCGATAACAAGTTCATGTTCCTAGCTCACGTGTCAAAATACTTACATTATGTTTAACAAGAGCGAGGGCACTGCACTGTACTGGTGTGTTTGCAGTTTGAACACTAATTCACATCTTCTCGAAATGAAACATGTTTTTACAACAAAATATACCCTCATGTTTCTTGTGGAAAGCGCATATCAATAAATTTCTAAGATTTGTAAATAAGTTCTAAAGTGCAAGAAAGGACACATGAAAGAGCCAAATCTCAATTTAGGAACGGACTGTACAGCATTCATACTTCATAGTTAAATAATTTATCATTACATAATTCGTTAAAAAAAAATATTTTATAAATGTTTCTTAAACAGTTACAATGTAAAAAGTACATTAATGATATACGTATCGCCCAAACGCAAGTTAATGGGAGAGAACGATATATTAACATGCAGACGAGTATCGCCCAAACGCAGTTGAAGGGAAATAACTGCATGTCAAAATGTAGTACTCTCCCTTCAACTGAAATTTGAATTTAATATTTTACAAGTAAATGGAATAATTCAAAAGGCGCTATTTTTATTTACTAATGTTGTGTTGTATATCCTTTGAAAGAGAAGATTTAGCATAATAAGACTGTGAAAGAATTTGTGACGTATATGAATTAGGTCACGTGTCAGAGCACTTTAAAGTGAAAAACTGCAATTTTCAAATGATATAAAACCGGAAGTAAACATGGGCAATAACTCATAAACCAACAACTGAAATAGCACCAATTTTGAACTGATCCGAGATAGTATCACGATGAATATACATACCAAGTTTCATTCCAATTGGATGAAAACTTTAGCTTCTATCGCGTACTCAAATTATTTTTAACGGTTTTTTTTTTCACTTAGTCAAGGGCAATAACTTTTAAACCGACGACTGGAATCGATCCATTTTCGAACTCATCCGAGATATTATCAAGATAAATACGCAGAGCAAGCTTTATTCAAATTGGATAAAAACTCTAGTCTCTATAGCGTGTACAAGAAATTGTTGTCGGACTGACGGACCGACGGACGGACAGGGGTGGCGGCAATATACGTTCATATTTTCATGAGGGTGTATATCAAGGCAGATAAAATCGATTCGGAAATACCAGCAGACAGACTCAATAAAAGGGACGCACAGCTACCAGTATACGGGCAGGTTAACTAAAAGGGATGCGGGAATACCAGCGAAACGAAACGAAACACGATCAGTTACAATGGAATTCGGCAGAATGTTTTCAAATTCTAAAACGCGGAATTATGATTCAAATACATAGTGTCATATATCATTGGAAAGCGTAGATCAAGCATAATACGAATCGAAAATAATTTGTGTCGTATGAAAATCAGGTCACATGACAGAGCGTTTTTAAAGTTAATAAAGTTAACTAAAGAAAAGGGGTACCATACTACTAATAGACAGACAAACGAAAGAACTGTTTGACTATACCTGTGAAATGAATATTGAAAAAAAAAACACTCACAGTAACAATGGAATTTAAATATCAAGATAAATACACATACCAAGCTTCATTCAAATCGAATAAAAACTCTAGCTTTTATCACAAGTTAATTTTAACGTCTTCACTAAGTCAAGGGAAATATCTGATAAATCGACGACTGGAATAGCGCCAATTTTGAACTGATCCGAGATAGTATCACGATGAATATACATACTAAGTTTCATTCAATTCGAATGAAAACTTTACCTCCTATCACACAAGTTAATTTTAACGGTTTTTTTTTTCACTAAGTCAAGGGCAATAACTCTTAAACCGACGACTGGAATCGCACCATTTTCAAACTCATCCAAGATAGTATCAAGTATACATATACCAAGCTTCATTCAAATCAGATAAAAACATTAGTCTCTATCGCGTGTACAAGAAATTGTTGACGGACGGACGGGCGAACCGACGGACAATATACGTCCACATTTTCATGTGGGCGTATTAAAAGGCAGATAAAATGGATTCAGAAATACCAGCAGGCAGACTATATAAAAGAGGTGCAGAACTACAAGCAGTCATACCAAATAAAAGGGGCGCACGGCTACCAGAATACAGTCAGGTTAACTAAAAGGGACGCGGGAATACCAGCAAACAGACAAACGAAACATGGACAGTTACAATGGAATTTAGCAGTATATTTTCAAATTCTAAAACGCGGAATTATGATTCAAATACATAGTGTCATATATCATTGGAAAGCGTAGATAAAGCACAATACGCATCAAAAATAATTTGTGTCGTATGTAAATTAGGTCACGTGACAGAGCTTTTTAAAGTAAAAAATTGCAATTTTCTGACGGCCATAAAACCGGAAGTAAACATTGGGAATCTAAAATGATTATATCATTGGATAGATATTGTTAAGGGCAACATTTTTTGTTCAGGTCACAAGGTCAGTCAAGGTTAAGGTCATTTTTATTCAAATCAGATGATGCCCTGATTCTGAATTTCGATTTAAAGAAAAATCGGTCATTTCAAGATGGCGGTTAATATGAAGTATCTGGGTCAGATTTTATCATTTTTATATTTTGTCAATGGTTATTTCTAGCACATTGCAAAAAGATTTCTTTGAATATCTGCGTTATTCCGGAAGTTAAAATTTCAAATTTGCAAGCGAATGTCGTCAAAACCGGAATTGATGTAAAATTTTTGAAAATACCAAAATGTCTATGAACATGAAAGTTTTCAGATTGCTCAGAATAAAATTGCAAAAACTGTCAAAAAAAGTGCCTGAAGGTACCTGAAAGCAAATCGATTAACGAAATAAACAAAAAAATACCATCAAAATCAGTTGAAAAGAAGAGGTGATAACGGCAAAAATCTTAAAACACATTTGTTTTCATACGTCATTTCCGGTTATGTGAAAATGCGTCATTTTACATTCATTCACTAACAAGCACATATTTATCATAGGAAATCCTGTCAGATTATGTGTGGCATGCGCAGTTTTCGCTGGGGATCGTGACCAGAATTCGAAAAAAAATAGTCATTATGAAAACAAAGCAGTGCAAAAAAAAAAAACATTTGCAAAACAAGAGAGAAAATACATGTACAGCAGAATATTTTCAAATTCTAAAACGCGGAATTATGATTCAAATACATAGTGTTTCCAATGATATATGACACTATGTATTTGAATCATAATTCCGCGTTTCAGAATTTGAAAATATTCTGCGAAATTCCATTGTAACCAGACCAATACTGTTTCGTATTATATATTTTTGTACTCTCGAACGCACTGCTTTGTTTTGCAAATGTCTTTTTTTTTGTTAGTTGACAATAAATATGTTTTACATGCAGGTTTCGTAAAGTTAAATTACGATGAATTAAAACACATTTGTTTTCATACGTCATTTCCGGTTATGTGAAAATGCGTCATTTTACATTCATTCACTAACAAGCACATATTTATCATAGGAAATCCTGTCAGATTATGTGTGGCATGCGCAGTTTTCGCTGGGGATCGTGACCAGAATTCGAAAAAAAATAGTCATTATGAAAACAAAGCACTGCAAAAAAAAAAACATTTGCAAAACAAGAGAGAAAATACATGTACAGCAGAATATTTTCAAATTCTAAAACGCGGAATTATGATTCAAATACATAGTGTTTCCAATGATATATGACACTATGTATTTGAATCATAATTCCGCGTTTCAGAATTTGAAAATATTCTGCGAAATTCCATTGTAACCAGACCAATACTGTTTCGTATTATATATTTTTGTACTCTCGAACGCACTGCTTTGTTTTGCAAATGTCTTTTTTTTTGTTAGTTGACAATAAATATGTTTTACATGCAGGTTTCGTAAAGTTAAATTACGATGAATTACTGAGCTATAGTGGGATGTTGTTCGTGGATATTGTATTCTCTTATTATAGGCCTTTTCTTAGAGGGAACTTAGACTTGCATGACATTAAGAATTCTATTACATACATGTATGTATAATACTTTGACAGTAATACAGGAGATTCATGCCCATGTGCCAATCAAATCCATTCGGGAGGTATGGACCCCAATTGGCAGGCCCCAACTCGAACCCCCACCTAAAGATTCGTAGAAACGTCACTGGCCATCTTTTGTTTCTATCTTGCTTCGAGTATTCCAAGATGCAATGTAAGTTTCAAATAATGCAAACGAATTAACATTAAATTATATTTAGAAATAGTCTAAAAAAATCCACACATATTTTCTTTTGACAGCAAAAATAGCACGTGTTATTCAGTTAATCTACAGTTAAACCTCGTTTATCCGCAGATTTCCGTTCCCGATATTATTTATATTGAAAACCTACAGACATATATGTGCAGTTCTACTATTGTCCAGACAGGCACCGTAAAAATATATAAGGAACGAACTTACAAAACCTGATAGTCATTTAAAATTATCCCCAAATTCTCGGCAATCCTCGGCAGCTTTAGTAAAAAATTATCTGCATTCGGTATCTGACACTGGTAGTGGTTCAATAGTAATAACCTGGAACTACCAGTGGTCTGCTATCAATATCCTCATTTTGTTTCCATGTATGGGATGACAACTCCTAAATCTTTTAACCGACATCTTGAAAAAAGCAAAATATCGTCCATCATTTTTAACTTGCTTTAAAATGTAATTTGGAATATTATCTAGGTCCTCTAGTGACCCTTTTTTGAATTTTGAATTTGTCTTTGCACAACATTCATTTAAAGGGTTTTTTTTTGTAATGGGCTTTGAATATCAAGGTTTTTAACTTTTTACCTTGACCTTCTGCATTCTTTAACTTTCGACAAAAAAGCTTCTTTAGCTACGCTTTCATTTGATACCAACATTTATAATTTTATTAAATTACCTTTAATTTTATGGGGTTTCGAAAATGAACAATTTTAATTACGATTTGTCGAACGCACTGCTTTGGTTTGCAAATGCAATTTTATTTCGATCAATTTGAAAACTTACAGGTGTATAAACATTTTGATTTCTAACTAAATCGTATTTTCAAAACTCAATATCACTTCCGGTTTTGACGTCATTCGCTTGTAAAGTTGAAATTTCTACTTCCGGAATAATTAGGATATTCAAAAAAAGTTTTTGCAATGCGCTAGAAATAACCATTGACTAAATATGAAATGAAAAAATCTGACCCAGATATTCCATATCAGTCGCCATCTTGAAATGACTGATTTTTCTTTAAATCGAAATTCAGAATCAGGGCATCATTCGATTTGAATAAAAATTATGTCTATGGAATCTACAGTCGATTGCTAACAAAACATGGGAAGCCGATTTTTGAATTTCGATTCAGAATTTTGTTTATTTCCGGTTGAAATTTTTCAGTAATAGTCAAATTTTTAAAGGCTCACATCTTGTGACCTTGACCTTGAGTGACATTGGGTGAGGTCAAATGTTGAGTAACCAGTGAGTCGATTTAACTCTGGGTTAACCCCGGGTTAACCTAACCACTCAACTCGGGGTTAACCCCCTGACGCGGTTAACTCGTAGTTAACTCAACTTTCGCAGTTGAGTCAACTCGGGGTTTCCCCATTTCTAGTTTCGTTTTTTCACACGTTTTTATTTTTGTGCGATTTTGCAAATTTTGTGATACTATTTGGATTGCGAATAAGGGAAAGATGAGCGGCTCTGTGTTACTTGAATAAATGGCACAAAAATCATCTCGAAATCTTCCTTTGAATTTTTCAATTCGATTTCAACTCAACTCGGGATTTGACCTGCACCTAAAGCTAACCCCTAAGGTGTTAACTAACACCAACTGGAATACACGTTGATTGTGGGCTCCGAGAGTTGTTCATCAGGTTGTATCAAGTACAGATACAATTTGCTGCTGAATTTTATGAATGACACGTTGATGAAACCATTTTTCTGCTTGAATTTTGGCGTGAGAAAAACGACAGGTCATGTTAACTCAACTGACCGAAACTTTCAAGGCTCATATCTAGTGATCTTGACCTTTGATGACCTTTTGACCTGTACAAAAGTTATTATATATTCATTTGCACTGTCTGATGTTTACTTATTTTAACTTTAAAGAGATCTCTCACGTGACCTAATTAACATACGTCCCAAATTGTTAGACATATTTACTATGCTAAATCTGCTCTTTCAAATGATATATAACACAATATATTTGAATCAAAATCGCGCTATTTAAAACTTGCAAATTTTGTGCCAACTTCCATTGTAACTGTGCATGACGTTTTTTTTTTTAAATTTTATTCTGATCGATCTGAAAACTTACAGATAGATAGACAATTTGATAATGAACAAAAATGTATTCCTTAAATTTTGATATCACTTCCGGTTTTGACGTCATTTGTGTGTAAACTTTAAATTTTAACTTCTGGAGATTCGGAGATATTTGAAATTTCTTTTTGAATTATGTTAAAAATGGTCATCATAAAAGATATAACTGATAAAATCCAAACCGGAAGTACTATGTCAGGTGCCATATTGTTGTGACTAATATTTACAAAACTCAAAATGGGGTCATAGGGGATAATCAGATTTGCATAATATCAGTGTCTATGAAATTCTTAGTAAATGGCCAACAACCTTATGACAACTGATTTTTTAATTTCGATTTTGATTTCTTTATATAACTGTAACAAGAATTTTACCTTGATCTTGACCGTTGAAAACCTTTTGACCTGTACAAAAGTTATTGCTCTTGACGATATCTATGCACGGATACTTCATTTCGATGTTTACTTCCGGTTTTATAGTCATTTGAAAATTAAAGGTTTTAATGGGGACCAGTCTTCATTTTAATTGGTTGATTTGGGTCTTGAATATACTTAAGTATCCTTCAGAGGCACTAGAAATGTACGAAAATTGCATATTTCCTTCAAATATATCTTAAATAAGACATTTCTCCTTCTATTTCTATAGATGCCTTTTCTATATATTGCATAGTATCGCTAATGTGTAGTAGGGCATTATAACTTTCAAATGCTAATAATTATGGATGCACGTGGATTTGAAGACTCAATGGTGAGTTGTGATAACCAGTACTAAATTGCTGAACTAAAAAAGTCCCTGTTTCTGAGACTTGGAAAAATCAACCCACAAAAATGAAGCCTGTGCCATTTTAACTTTAAAAAGCTCTGATACTAGACCTATTTTACATACACCACAAATTCTTTCAGTCTCACTGACTATGCTAAATCTATTCTATCAAAAGATACAATGTATTTAAATGAAAATAGCGCCTTCTGCCTTTAAGTTATTAAATTCAAACTTTGTCAGTTGAAGGGAGAGAACTACAGTACATGTTAAAAAACACATTTACATTCAACTGGTAATTGAATTAACAAGCGTTTGTCCCATTCGCACGACTCAGCGCCTTTTTCATGACAGCCTCTCCGACCTGCAACACTGACAGGGGGTAATTGTGATGATAAATCATCACCTTCAATTATCGTGTATGTGCATCACACATCGAGAGGGTAATACCATACTGATGATATCAGTGATATCTGATGACATGTGAGAGCCTGCGTTGTTATATTACAACGTATCATCCCCTCGTCATACGATTCATGTTCAGAGTACCGACATTTAGAAAGTTACAAGATACCATATTGTTTCTTTAAACGCTTCTCACTGGTCAATGTTTTGATATATAATGTACAACGAACGCAGTATTTTCAAATGTTGTTTTATAATATCACAAAATTAAAATACAACAATGAATTTATTTTTTTTTTGGGGGGGGGGGGGGGATTGTATCGTACTAAACTACATTGAGAATTTTTCAAATGATATGAAAAACTATTTGCTTGCAAAATATAAGATTAAAACTTACATGTTTGTTGTCTGTATGTTTAAATGCAGTTCTCTCCCTTCAATTGACAATTGCACTATCATGCTTAACATATCTTTCTAAAATTGTAACTTGCGTTTTTAACGTATTAAATTATGTAGTAAAAAAGATAAAAATAAATCTAAATGTAGTAGATAACGATCCAATGCAAGAAGAAAATCCGTTCTAAAAATCTGGTTGTGGCATTCATTAAAAAAAAATGTTTTAGAACAGCATGTCTAAAAACGTTGACCATTAAAATGTTTTTTTTTTTTTTTAAAATAATAATATAGATTTTTTGCTAAGTTTATGTTAAAATGCAAATTTACGAGCTGTACTGCGAACATACTGGTATGGAGGTTAGCACTCAATTTCCTAATGTTGAGAATTGGCTCTTCCATATGTATGGTAGTAATAAATATTCTTTAAGTATTCTACTTCCAATGATGTATAAAAATGTACATAAATAAACCCGACTTTTATAAACAGGTGACTTTTCACTACCGAACATTCGCTGGTTATTCCACTTTTCACTACCGAACGTAAACTGGTTATTCTACTTTTCACTACAGAATATAAACAATTTATATGCCGGTTTTTATTAAAAATATCACTTTTCACCAATGGAAGAAACCCGATGGGCACTACTTGGTACCGTCGCACCCTTGCATGTCTAAAAACGTTGACCATTGAAATGTTTTTTTTTAAATAATAATATAGATTTTTTTGCACGAAGTTTAAAGGATGAGTTAGCTAAATGTTCGACCAAAAAAAGATTAGATCTCAGAATACATTTTTTTAGCTTATCTAATCCGTCACATTGTTCACAACTCTCTTACAAAATATATAAAATGATATGAATTATAAAATATATATTTCACAAAGATTTGATGAAGTTAATGTAACCGTTCACAAACTTGGATGCACACTGCCCAGTATCGTCTCACAATTTTAATTGTTTTTTATTTGAGTTCGTTTTACTTACAAAAATAATTCGAACAGTATTATAATTTACAAATTCACAGCTTTAATTGTTTTGCTTGTACGGATTTTTATTATTTAAAACAATATAAATATAAATCATAATGAATAATCAAAATTCAACAAATTAAAAAAAAAAACAATCTAAGCTTCACCAAAATATAGATTCAATAAACAGCCAGGAAACTGAGAGATCTGTCATTCATCTTGTAGCATAATAAATATGAGCTTAGTTTCATGTTTTACAAACGCGTAAAATTGCTCAAAACTGCTCGGAAGCCGCTGAACTGTTTACAAACAGAAATAGTTGTTTCATTGTTTTTATAATACTTTTTTCTAGTTGAAAGTGACGAATGTAATAAATCAGAAATAGTTGAGGGTCGATTTGGAGAAGGACGTGTGTTAAATTTTCCATTTGCTGATCTCAAAGACAAGTTGATGGTATCAATTGTCTCTTGGCATAGATCCAAAATAAAAAATGAAATTAATGTTCAGGATCTGAAAAAGATGATTAAAATTCGATATAGAAAGAAGATGGATTCTGGTAGTGAGCAGATTATTTTTGAAGATGGAAGTCCAACATATGGTTCAGGTAGGACAGAAATCCTAGTGACTAATGACACCTTCGTGGTAAAAATAACAAAACTACAGAAAGAAGATGCTGGAATATACTGGATAGAGTTTAGATCTTTGTCTTTGGGAAAGAAGTATTTGATTGTCGCAGGTAATTTATTTTTTATAGGATCCAGAGATTCCTTACTACTGCCAGATGATTATTGTCATGAAATACTAAATAGGGTGAAGATTTGATGTAACCTATTCTAATCGTTGTTTGGTTTGGAGGATACAAAATCCCAGAAGTATAGTCGAAATAAGCGACTTCGGGCCGTTACTCAAGTTTTTAATCAGTTTTAGGTTATTAATATTTTCATTCATTTCGAAGAGATTGATCCTGATTGGTTTTATAAACCAATGATTAGCATCTCCCCCCCCCCCCCCCCAGCATCGTTCCCCTCATTCTACTGTTAGATCATAGTATCTATTCTAATAAAGCTTACTCATCTCTGAAATCATCTTCCCGTGTTCAAGTTATTCTCTTTAACTACCGTACATCTAATACCTTGACAGATAACCCCGAGTGAATCTCGGACAGTTGTCATCTATTACAGTGTAACTAATAATAGCAACCAATCAAATGTACTGTAGTATCGAGTTATGGCCATAGAGTTATATATGGCGACTATTACAACGTAGTCTTGGTTAACCAATGAATAAAATTTGAAATTCATTCGACGGCTGGATGATAAGAAATAAATAGCTTGCACATAGAATGATATCTTATAATAGACGGTGACGTCGTTTTGCTTTTACGTCATCTATAGCGTAGGGCCGATCTAGTCTATTATACTTATGATATATATGAGCTTGCATGCGTAAAGGTCGGTTATTCGTGACAGAGGTTTTCATTGGGACGTGTAGGATATTGTCGTCAATCAAATTTGTCCGTATTTCTAGTACTATTATCGGTCATGGCTTTTGACGTACATTATAGTAAAGGAGAAAGGTATGACATTGGGATGATGCTCTGAAATGAGTTCATCATAATACTGTATTTGATGTTTCAGTCAAACCCACAATTAAAGGACAGTTTCCACCAAATCCTGTGTTAAAATCAAAAGATAATTATAAAACAACCTTACAACTTGAATGTAACAGTATTTCAACCAGTATAGGAGATTGTCACTCTATGTATATATTGTGGTATAAAAATAGAACGAGAATGACAGACTTGGATCCAAATGTATCTAACATTAACGTCACTGTAGATCATAATGGTGGAATTTTTACGTGTCTGGCTACGGAATATCGCCCGTGTTACCACAGGCTACAAATCACAGAACATTATGATGGTAAATATAACATTATTACTAAAACCTATTTTCTACTCCATGGTCAGTTTCCTAATCCGTATGAAATAATATTTGTTATGACTGTGGTACAATACCGTATTTCCACTCACACTGTATTTTGTAAAAATTACCTTTTCAATAAAATTGAGACGGAATGTTTGGGACTATTTTCTTACAAGCTATACATACTACTAACGGCTGTTGATAAATTTCAACCAGCGGAATTTCTTAATTTCAAAATAGCGGAATGCGGTGGGAAACTTCAAAAAAAGAAGACGGTGAAAATATAAGCAATGAACGATGGCCCATTGCAGTAACGGTGATATGAATACATTGGTCAAGGTGCCAAATTTATCATGACTGCCTTCTGCAGCTCATTCAATTTGGCACCTTGCCAAATGTATTCATATCACCGTAACTGCAGTGGGTCCTTCGTTCATTGCTTAAATAATTATTATACTCACTGCTTCCTACACCCGGATAAAAAAAAACAAGTACTAACGATCCGAACCGCAAAACGAAATCCGAAATCCAAAAAGACATTTTGACGAAACATAGGTAACAGCTTATGAACTTTTCACATGAGGAATTATATCAATCATACATGAGTAAGTATATCATAATGAAAAGTGGTATCAGGTGTCTAGAAGAGTACGCATATGAGCAAATGGTGGTCGTTATGTTTGAGAATTCGGTTCTCGACCAGGGTGTGAAATACCCTTGAATAAGTCATCTTCACTCATAATTCCAGTCAACCCAACTGTAAATGGGTCCGAATAATCCTGGAAAGATTAACGCCAAGAGGTTTGGCCAAAGACCATCTGAGAGAAAGGATCCTAACGGAACCTAAGTTGCTATCACTCTTCCTTGTTATATATAAATGTTTCTTTCTTTCTTTTTTGTCAACTACTGCATTCAAGTTGTTTTGGCTTATTTGGCTGTAGGTTTGAAGTATAAATTCCATGTAATTTTTTCAGTTTTGAATATTGAAGAGTGTGATAATGTCTTTGAGAGTGAAACCTTTACAGTTAGACCTCAATGTAAGTTTTTTATTTCTTGAATAAGATTTCCTCATAAGGCTAACGTTGGCAATGATTTTAGAAAGCTTACCTCATTTTGAAACTGAATTGACCTTTAATAATCAAGAGATGAGTTCTAGCTAAATATACATTTAATGGGGATAAAAAAGAAGATGGAGTTGACGGGTAGGATAGAAGATTCAGGGGCGGATACATGATTTGACGTTAGGGGGGGCGCAGAATAAAATTTAGGCGAGCGGAGCGAGGTTAAAATAAACAAAGTTATTGAAATATTCTTCTAGAGTGGGTGCAATGTAGATAGATATCTTGCCAAGCGAAGTGAAACAATTGTGGTAAAATGGTGCGGACAACCCATGCTTAGCAAATTTTAGGGGGGGGGGGGGCGCACGCCCGCCACGCCACCCCCTAAATCCGCCCCTGAAGATAGTTCCTATTCTCAAAATGGTCCAACAGGTCCTAACTTGATGGTCTTATCCTAACTTAGAATAGGTCACTCTCCACCATGGAAACAAACAGTGGTGATAGTTTTCAGAGGATAAATGAAGACAATTGCTTCTGCAGCCATTATGCTGCTTCAGAATTATGACAATGAGATGAAATGAATTCACAAATTCATGATTTGACAAAGCAAGTATGTCTAAACAAAAGAGTTATGCCCCCTTCCCATTTTGCCAAGATGGATGACAAATCACACCTGAAAACTTTGAACATTAATTTGAAATGGAAGATTTCTGTCCTAAGTTAGCTCGGGTTGTTTTTTGAGAATAGGATAGGACATGGTTCTAACTTTTGAAACTTTTTCTAGGACATCCTAGCGTTAAGATCGTCGAGAATAAGGGGCCTGGATCCGCACCTGGCATCCCAATTTGCCATTGACTGAACTTGTTCGAATTAAACAATTAATAACATTTTAACAACATTTTCAGATGCTCCGATTGGTGTACAACTAGAACCAGATCAAAAGGAGATAACTGTAAATAAAGGTGAAGATTTGAAAGTGAGATGCTCAGCCAAGTGTCAGCCAAAGTGCACCGTAATGTGGAAAAAAGATTTCCAAGGCTTCAATGTTTTTATTAAAATAACAAAAAGTGTATTTGAAAATGATTTGGAAATTAAAAACATCAGGAGTTCTCATGAAGGTATATACGTGTGTCTGATCAACAACACTCATGGAGAGGCGGAGAAGAATTTTACTCTTAAAGTTACAGGTATAATAAATTGAGAAACATGTATATAGGTTGTTATTTTTCCATTTTTTATGATAAATTGAATATTTTTGTGTAAACTTGCAGGATTTAATAAGAAACCCTGAGCCTTTCTAACATCTCAGAAGAAAAAGAAATTCATCAAAAACAAGTTGATCTGAAACAAATTTTACACTTAATATAGGTCACAGGTAAATAACATATTTATGATCTGATATGATCTGAAAAAACCTTTGCTTGCAAAATATAAGATTAAAACTTACATGTTTGTAGTCTGTATGTTAAAATGCAGTTCTCTCCCTTCAACTGACAATTGCACTATCATGCTTAACATGACTTTCTAACATTGTAACTTGCGTTTTTAACATATTAAATTATGTAGTAAAAAAGATAAAATAAATCTAAATGTAGTAGATAACGATCCAATGCAAGAAGAAAATCCGTTCTAAAAATCTGGTTCTGTCATTTATTAAAAAAAGTTTTAAAATTGCATGTCATGATCTGAAAAAAACATTTGCTTGCAAAATATAAGATTAAAACTTACATGTTTGTTGTCTGTATGTTAAAATGCAGTTCTCTCCCTTCAAGTGACAATTGCACTATCATGCTAAACATAACTTTCTAACATTGTAACTTGCGTTTTTAACATATTAAATTATGTAGTAAAAGAGATAAAAATAAATCTAAATGTAGTAGATAACGATCCAATGCAAGAAGAAAATCCGTTCTAAAAATCTGGTTCTGTCATTTATTAAAAAAAAGTTTTAAAATTGCATGTCTAAAAACGTTGACCATTAAAATTTTTTTTTTTTTTTTTTTTTTTTAAATAATATAGATTTTTTGCTATATTTATGTTAAAATGCTAATTTACGAGCTGTACTGCGAACATACTGATATGGAGGTTAGCACTCAATTTCCTAATGTTGAGAATTTTCTCTTTATGAAATCAATAAATATTCTTTTTTTTTTTTTTTTCTTTTTTTTTTTAAATTCTTTATTATACATTTACATCTACATCTATTCTTTTTACATTACTTGTAATATATGTAATAGTAATAATTATAATAATGCTCACATAAATAAGATTAATAAATAAGAAAAAGATTTATCTAATTAATTTCATAAGTTGTACATAAATATTCTTTGATATTCTTTAAATATTCTACTTCCAATGATGTATAAAAATGTACATACTTAAAAACGACTTTTATAAACAGGTGACTTTTCACTACCGAACATACGCTTGTTATTCTACTTTTCACTACCGAATATAAACAATTTGTATGCCGGTTTTTATTGAAAATATCACTTTTCACCAATGGAAGAAACCGGATGTGCACTACTTGGTACCGTCGCACCCTTGCATGTCTAAAAACGTTGATCATTGAAATGTTTTTTTTTAAATAATAATATAGATCTGTTTGCTCGAAGTTTAAGGGATGTGTTAACTAACTGTTCGACCAAAAAAAATTGAATCTCAGAATATATATATATTTTTTTTAGCTTATCTAATCCGTCAAATTGTTCACAACTCTCTTATAAAATATATTAAAGAATGTGGATTATAAAATATATAAGTTAATGCAACATTCACAAACTTGGATGCGCACTGCCCAGTATCGCCTCACGATTCTAGTCTTGTATCTGTAATTGTAGTTGTTATTTTTTAAAAACCTGTTGTTTTTTAGATACTGAGAACAGAATGCTGAAGGTGAACCCTGCAGAGTTGATTGGCATTAAGTTTGTTATTGTTGGAGGGGTTGTTGTTATTGTTATCCTTGTAGTTGTTATTGTAGTTGTTATTGTGTACAAAAAATTTCAGAGTGAGTACTAGTAATCAAAATCAGTTGCTTATAAACAAATTTTGATGCGTTTTTTCAAGATCAAGGGCAATAGCTCAAAAACCGTTCATCAAAATTTAGTGAAATTAGAACTTTTATCAATTCAAAAGCAGCTCTTTAATCCAATATTTAAGCCAGGCCTTCTCAATTAATTTTTGAAAAAGGGCAAAATGCATGTTAGGCCTATAAAAAATATTAGATCCAAATAGAGCTTAGGTAGCATATCGAGCAGAGCGTTTTAGGATTTTAAATATTTTATCATGTTTTTAGCGTTAAAAAATTAACGGCTGGATTTTTTTAATTAAAACTTTCAGATCCTTTAAAGGACACATGTTTAGAGATTTTGATGTATAGTTTTCACAAATTTGAGTAAAAAACATGTTAACCTAAAAAAAAATTTGGACTGTCCATTTAATTATGGTATCTCGGTCTCAGAGGGGAGATCTCTTTTCTGTCATAATAACAATAACTAGCTATAACTATACTGTTTTGTTTTATTTTATCAGAAGTGAAGAATGACCGTCATCATGAGGTACCCCAAGAAAGTCCTTCAGAAGAAGGTTTGTTGAATATTATTTCTTTTGGTATTGAGAGGGGGGAGGAGATAGGCACACACTTACTTATATCAAAAATGGATTTATTTCAAACACCTTTTATCATTATTATGTTTATTTGATCGGTTAATGATTAAAATTTGCCACAAAAATTGTTTTCAGTTAAAAATTGAAAATAAGTGACCTGTGATTTCAAATAACTATAAAAATATTTGTGGAAGGATACTCTCCATTATGGCCAGTCAAGTCTCAATTGTTTCAATGTTATTTGTAACATCATTTTAAATTCTATTTTTGTTCAATTACAGATGAAACCGAATATGAAGACATAGATTTACAACAAAGGGAACTGCTACCAGCAGACTCCAGATTGATTATAGATGATAGAATTTACGAAACGATAGATGGATCGAATGAAACCTTAAATAGATCGAATGAAACATTAAATAGATGGAATGGAACTTTGAATGGATCGAATGAAACTTTAAATAGATCTTATGAAACTTTAAATAGATCTTATGAAACATTAAATGGATCGAATGAACCATTAAATAGATCTTATGAAACATTAAATGGATCGAATGAAACATTAAATAGATCTTATGAAACTTTAAATAGATCGAATGGAACATTAAATAGATCTTATGAAACATTAAATGGATTGAATGAAACATTAAATAGATCTTATGAAACTTTAAATAGATCGAATGGAACATTGAATAGATCTTATGAAACATTAAATAGATTGAATGGAACATTGAATAGATTGAATGGAACAACAGATGCAGATGAAGAAACACCCACTGACAATCCTATGAGTGGGGATCCGAAAAAGGTTTGTATTTCTGTCAGGAACTTTCCTACTGAACCACTTAGTTCCATCCTGGTCTGGATTTAGTACATGTGAGGTTGTTATGACACTGATAGTCATGATGATACTCTCATACAGAGTTGGGGCCGCCGTGGCTCAGTGAGTTAGACGCTTGTTCGCTAATCCGAAGTTCCATGGTTCAATCCCGGAATGAGTCAAGATGAAACTTTCGGATTTTTCCACCCGGTTTCCCCGCGTAAGCATAGGCGTACGAGCCGGGGGGTCAGGGGAGGGGGGCAATTGCCCAGTAATTTTCATGAAGGAAATTTAAAAAAATAAAATCGTTCGGAAATGATGTGATCAGGCAGATGGCGAGAAGTTTTTGGAATATAGGGGTTGGGTGGGGGTCGACTTGTCGGGCATTTATGTTTCGTTGTCGGGCAAATTAGCATTAGTTGTCGGCAAATTGGTTTTGGCCCCCCCCCCCCCCCGCTCAACTAACACCCCGTACGCCTATGCGCGTAAGTGATTCAGGTCGGAGGGGCTGACATGGAAAAAGCGTCTAGTCGTTCGGATGGGAAAATAAACGAGGCCCCATGTGCTACAGACTGTGCACACAACAGATCCCTAGACAGTTGAAAGCCGAAAGAGTAGGCTGTAATGTCATGTAAAGGAACGACAACTCTGTATGAGTGATTGAATGATAGCATCAATTAATGTCATTCAATTAGCTTTGCACTAATTAGACACTAAAATCATTCAAATCGGACAATGTTAAAATTTGGTCTCTGTCAAAAGTTCGTTGACCTTGGGACGTTTTTGACCGTAGCGCTCTTATTTAAGGTCGGAGGTATAACAAACTAGATATTTTCTGAATCCTCATGACTTTACGAGTAATTTGATATGCATATCGACACCATAAGACTATATTTTAATTTTGATCCCTATTTGACCTTTGTTGACCCCTACCGGAAATGCCTGACATCTTCAAGGAGGCAGCCCAAGTCAAAATTGTTCGGTATTCATCAGGGAACACAAAAACACTTTCAAACCTTTATTCCCAGACTTTGGTCACGGGACCTGTAGGTTGATCTCCTACTATGTGGTCTTTTTCATGACAAAAAGGTGAGATTTGTATTCTATTAGATAATGTTATTTCTTTTATTCCAGAATCTGAAAAATCAAAGATATGCTGTTTTAGGGTTCAGGGGTATTCCGAGCCAGTATACAAAACTTCGTCCTACACTACCGTCGATTTCAGACAATGTAGAACCGGAATCTAATGAGGAAGAATTATCTTAAAGTTAAAAATAATAATTATGTAGAATACAAAACTTTATTGCTTGTGAGTCAGGGAATTCTCATTATCTGGTACCATTCTATGACTTGGATTTTCAACTTGGCTTTGCTTTCTGAGAATCCATCGAAATACTTTATCTTAAATCGATGTTAAATAAGAGTATAGCTCTTGTAAAAACCATAATTGTTATTTTTATATATATTAGATCTCATTTTCCCATCCTTGTAAAGGATCATTATTTTATACATTTTTCGTACAAATGTGTTTAATTATAAAACCATTCGAACGGTTCGTGAAGACGGTCATGTAATTATTATTTTGGAAGCCCCTTCTGCGTTTGATTATTGTACATATGTTTAAAGAATTTAAAATTAGGCTTTAAGTTTGATAGTAGAGGTTGTGATAGTTCCTTTTTAATCTAGTATTTTATTTGTTTACATTTTTAGATTTTTCAATTATTATTTGAAAAATTGTACACAAATTTTGGTGTATGATTTAAAACTAAGATACGGCATGTATATGGAGACATTTTTTAAACAGGGCAATACTTTGATGCATTTTTAGAATACGACAAAATAACAAACGTGTATCTACTTTTATATATATTATATTAATTCTAGACCAAATTGGTTTGTATTTAGTTTAACTGCATTTGTTTTAGATAAATTTTGTCTGCATTGTTTTTGTATTATCCTTTTTGTTTTTGTATCATCATTTTGTGTTTCTGTGTTATCTGTTTTGTTTTAATACGCTCACATTGTAATGTTGATGAGATCTAGACAAGTCAGAATTTGACGATTTTTTTTTATGTGTATACATATTCATAAAACGAAGATCAAGTTCGAATTTGAGCTATTTTCGATTGTTAGAAGCAGAGTTATTGCCCTTGCCCCAAATCTTGAATATGCTATTACTCTCTTAGTTTTCAACCGTTTTGAAGAAACTTAAAATGGATGTTAATGGACCTAAATCGAAGGTTTGAGAAAGTTTAGTTTATCCTGATTAAAATTAAAGCTTTTTCAAGATTTAGGCCTCTTTCATCAGTTTTGGAGAGTTTTTGCCCTTTAACCTCTATGCAGTAAGTGCTTCTATCAACATCAATTGCTTGTAAACGCTCTAAAAACTAGAATTTTTGATGGAATCAAATGAAGTTCGGTATGTATATACATATTCAGAAAACAAAGATCAAGTTTGAATTTGAGCTATTTTCGACCGTTAGTAGCAGAGTTATTGCCCTTGCCACAAAGTCTATGCTATTACTATCTTAGTTTTCAACCAATTTTGTTGAAACTTAAAATGGATGTTATTAGACCTAAATCGAAAGGTTTGAGAAAGTTTAGTTTTATCCTGATTAAATTTAAGGCTTTTTCGTTAGGCGTATATGGCCGTGGTCCACTATCTTTATAATCAGATAATTCTTTTCCCTTCATCCGTGTTTGAAAGTCGAAGATACGAGTCCTATTTTAGTGAGACTATACCTTTTAAAGAAAATATTATTGAAAGGGGTATTCGATTTTTGTGCAGTAATAGTAATTCTGTAAGCTGTTTAATATTCAAGGCCCAAAATCAACCCTCGAAATACTGAATGTTCTGCTTTAACAATGTCTCCGTTTAAGGTTTATACAAACAAGCTTTTAAGAGCATGTTATATAAAATTGCAATAAAGCCTTCTATTTTTTTTTAAAGTATCGGTTATTCAAATCTCTTTCATAAGGTAAAAAATGTTTGCCCTAAACTCTTTCATTTTAAAGGTAAAAAAAAAAGAATTTTTAGTATTTTAAACGCATGATCATTCGGCTCAAACTTCCTCAACGTTTCAGACCTACATTATGACTCGGACATGGTAGACGGCCTCCCGGTGAATGGGCAAGAAAAAACAACTCTTTTTAAGACATTGATTTTGATTGGCTGTTAAAAGACAACACTTTCTGAAGAATGATTGTGATTGACTGAACTATAATTTATTCAATATGGGAATCACCGTATAGTATACGAGGTTATGTAGCATGTCTAGTTCATTTTCTTAGTTGTTACGAGTGATAATATGAAACTAAATGAGGACAATATTCCAAATATAAAATTTCTAAGACTTCATTATTTTTTTAATATGGTTATTGAATCAGATATAAAGGGAAACTTTTACTAACCTAGTTGGACAATCGAAACCTGAACCCCTATGTATTTTTATTTTGAAATGTTTAAATGATATTATATTAGGCTGTATAAATCATTTACCAATTCAATTCAATTCACTAAAATAGGGTATGAGTCATTTTTGCATTGAAATATTTTTG
The DNA here is from genome assembly GCA_029955415.1 of Lottia scabra. NCBI lineage: Eukaryota > Metazoa > Mollusca > Gastropoda > Lottiidae > Lottia > Lottia scabra. The sequence continues at coordinate 4,275,020 of JARJEI010000003.1, read as the reverse complement.
AATAAATCCTCATATACATGACAATAAAAAGTATGAAGCTTTATGTGCTAAAATATTTAACATAGATAGGCTAATGCTTAAAATATTTCCTTGATTGCACACTGTATCGTGTCTACAACAAGAAATGAAGATATAAAAAACATTGATTTAGTGCGTCATTGAACGCTGATTCGTTTGATATGCGAACGACCCATTTTTGATCAACCTATGACAGTTTTCTGTGCTAAAACGTGATTGGCTTTAGAAAAAGGGCGTTTACCCCCCTACGGAGTTAGGGTCACGGCTGACTCTAGCGAGAATTCTCTTAAGTCGCGATGGCGAAGCGGTTAGCGTGCTGGAGCCACACCTAAGGGGGGGGGGGGGGCGGATCGAGACCCAACCGAAACCTTTATTTTTTTCAAAATTTCAAACTCTTTCTTGATCTTATCCATCTTACAAATGTTTTTTAGTCAACAACAGACACATTTGTGCGCATACGACTGTTGATTCGAAAACCTATATTTTTTTATGTTATTGTAGTCTGTGGTACGGAAGTAGTCTTACAGGATTTACCTCCCTTGATCTCATATTGCATAGAAAATTTGAGTCTTGATAACCGCAAGTAGCGAATGTTGTGATTTAGTTTAGACCGAAAAACGTGTTCGAAGAATCTTATTGTAATAAGCCAAAAGTTTGAATTTAGATGAAGGATGTTCAACGTGTTTGTAAGCTGTTGTTTACGTTTATTATAATTGCGTTTCATTGTTTATAATGTACAGCAGTTTGCATTCAGTGCATTGCCTAGGCCCCCTCCAGTTCTTAGCTCTCTGTTAGAGACGTACTTCATTTTGCTCGTGTAACAAATTTAAGGAAGTTATGGACTGGTTGTCTTGCGTGGATATTGGTGTTATAACATTGCCCAGCGTCCTACTTATATTAACAACAGCAATCATGCATAAGCTGTGACTTGAATTAATTTGTCTTTATGGACATGCAATTTCATAATAATAACAACCAGTAGCAGTGGCGTGGTGACTGCCCCCCCCCCCCACCCAGCGAATGGAAACCAGGGGGCGCCAGACGTTGCAAGGGGGGCGCCAAAAGCCCATTGAAAAAAAGTCGGTCGTTAAGAAATAATAATTATTTTCGAGCTTATTCTTTTAGTCCCAATACTAAGGGCCCTCACCCTTATTTTTGACCGAATAATGTCAGAACACTCTATAAAATTGCCACTCGCGCCTTCGGCGCTCGCAGTGCCGTTCCATTTGAAGCATGTTATATTTCAGAGTCCCCCCCCCACATTTCTATAAAATCCTGGATCCGCCCCCGTTATTGATATCCGTCTGTAAAGTTGAGCCGACCGACCGCAGACATAAACATACAAAAATATAGCTTCAAATAGCCTTCCTGCATTGTTTCAAATAGCTAAAGCCTTGAAGTTTCCGAGTGTTTGTAATCACCCAAGGATTAAGCCTATTGAAAATAAGAGCAATTGAACAATATTTACTATGAATTATTGCCCTCGTTCTTGAATTGTTTGTGGACCCGATAGAGAGCTGATTTCTTGATGGATTTTGATGAAACGTGTGAGTGTTTTAATCACCCAAGGATAAAGCCTATTAAGTTGTGATAAATGAAGGGAGTGAGCCGAAATGTTACATTTCACTGCTTACAGCTATTCAAGGGAGACAACTATGAGGGTCTCTCATAGGTCCGCGCTCGCTACAAGCGTTCACTATGACAAATGGTAAAATTGCTTTTGTACTTCAAAATTAGGTCTTTCCGGTCTTCCTATGGACTGAATTAATTATTTTGGATCTTTGAATTTACTTCTGGGGTCCAAAGCCTAATTTCAATTTTAGAACAATGTTGAATTAACCCGCGTTTACTACAGTTAAAACGTAAAACCTAAAAAAATTGTGTTTAGCGTTTCAGTATCGAATATTTTTATCGGAGCTGCAAATGCCTGAAATATATCTAGATCGCACCTACAACAGTCTTAATTTTCAAAATTTTCCATGAAAGGAACCCCTTATTACCTCGTTCCTCCTCTTCGACGTGGTGTTCCACGGTTGAAGGGCTCCAGAGGTTTTACATGTGCATCAGTGCATTCATGCATTGTGATCCATACCTGAACAGAATACCTTAGGGTGTGGGTGGGTACCATGAGTTGCAGGGAGCGCCAAAAAGGGTTTGTGCCCCCCAAGCCAATTTGGAGCCACCACGCCACTGACCAGTAGCATAGTTTAAAATACTTTAATAGACATAGTTTATTTACATTAAAATCTGGTTCAAATTTGTATATTACAGAAATTCTTCTTAAAGTAATGTTAGTTTTTGATGTTCTAACGAGTACCAAATAAATTCGTCAACAATTCAAGGAGTTTTCACTGGGCATACCTTAATAACCGCAACAACGACCACCGAGAATTGTCTTTATACAAAGGACTTAAGCTCTCCCCAACTGTAATGAATGTTTGAGGGGCCCTACAAGCTTCCTATATTAATTTTTCGCCACAATTTTGTGTTAAAAAGATGCGTCATTGAACGCTGATTTGTTTGATATGCGAACAACCAGTTTTTGATCAACCTATGACAGTTTTCTGTGCTAAACCGTGATTGGCTTTAGAAAAAGGGCGTTTACCCCCCTCCAGAGTTAGGGTCACGGCTGACTCTAGCGAGAATTCTCTTAAGTCGCTATGGCGAAGCGGTTAGTGTGCTGGAGCACCCTCCGGAGTAAGGGTCACGGCTGACACTAGCAAGAATTCTCTTAAGTCGCGATGGTGAAGTGGTTAGCGTGCTGGAGCCACACCTAGGTCGGCCCGAGATCGAGACCCCACCGAAACCTTTATTTTCTTTCTTCAAAATTTCAAACTCTTCCTTGATCTTATCCATCATACAAATGATTTTTGGTCAACAACTGACACATTTTGTGCGCATACGACCACCGAGAATTGACTTTATACAAAGGATTTAAGCCCTCCCCAAACGGAACAAATGTTCGAGGGGCCCGACAAGCTTCCTATTTTAATTTTTCGCTACGATTTTGTGTTGAAAAGGTGCGTCATTGAACGCTGATATGTTTGATATGCTTAAGCCCTCCCAAACGGAACAAATGTTTGGGGGACCCTACAAGCTTCCTATATTAATTTTTCGCCACGATTTTGTGTTGAAAAGATGCGTCATTGAACGCTGATTCGTTTGGTATGCGAACGACCCATTTTTGATTAACCTATGAAAGTTTTCTGTGCTAAAACGTGATTGGCTTTAGAAAAAGGACGTTTACCCCCCTCCGGAGTTAGGGTCACGGCTGACTCTAGCGAGAATTCTCTTAAAGGGACAGTCTGAATTTTTTTTAGGTCAAAAAATTTTTTGGCTCAAATTTTTGAAAACTTTACACCAAAATCTGTAACTATGTACCCTTTAATGTATCTGAAAGTTTTAACTAAAAAAATCCAGCCGTTAATTTTTAAACGCTAAAAACATGCTAAAATTTTGTTTTGTTTTGTTTTGTTTTTTGGACGCTGATAGGAAACTACTGAACGGATTCGAGTAAAATAAAAGTCTAATTGTAGAAAAATGTCCCTTTTGTGTATCTAAAAATATTGAGCCATTTAAAGGGAAAACACCAAAACTAGGTCAAATTTCTAAATTAACAATAAGTACTCCCTGTTTGTAATAAACCCTTTAAAACCAAATTCAGTTTGATCAAGAAGATATAGAGATACAATAAGCATACTTTAAAAATACTCTCAGGTAGCATTTGCGATTTTTTTGATATTGGAAACTGTTTTGAAAAAAGCAGAATGGCCCTTTATTAAGTCGCGATGGCGAAGCGGTTAGTGTGCTGGAGCCACACCTAGGAGGGCTCGGGATCGAGATCCCACCGATACCTTTATTTTTTTTTCAAAATTTCAAACTCTTTCTTGATCTTATTCACCATACAAATGTTTTTTGGTCAACAACAGACACATTTGTGCGCATACGACCACCAAGAATCGACTTTATACAAAGGGCATAAGCCTTCCCAAACGGAACAAATGTTCGAGGGGCCCTACAAGCTTCCTATTTTAAATTTTCGCCACGATTTTGTGTTGAAAAGATGCGTCATTGAACACTGATTCGTTTGTGACCCATTTGTGATCAAACTATGTCAGTTTTCTGTTCAGGTATAAGGTCAAGGACATTCTATACTTTACAGGTTTAAGGTCAAGGACATTCTATACTTTACAGGGATAAGGTCAAGGATATTCTAAACCTTACAGGTATAAGGTCAAGGACATTCTATACTTTACAGGGATAAGGTCAAGTATATTCTCAACCTTACAGGTATAAGGTCAAGGACATTCTTTACTTTACAGGGTTAAGGTCAAGGATATTCTAAACCTTACTTGGTATTAAGTCAAAGATATTCTAAACTTTACCGGGAGAAGGTCAAGCACATTCTAAATTTGTGGCTTGGTGTTTTTTATAGGCCTACATTGGTTTTTTATACGCCCACATGAAAATGTGGACGTATATTGCCGTCACCCCTGTCCGTCCGTCCTTCCGTCGGTCCGTCAACAATTTTTTGTGTACACAATAGAGACCAGAGTTTTTATCCGATTCGAATGAAACTTGGTATGTGTATTCATCTTTATAATATCTCGGACAAGTTTGAAAATGAAGCAAATCCAGTCGTCGGTTTATGAGTTATTGCCCTTGACTTGGCGAAATAACGTTAAAATTAACTTGTGTACGCGATAGAAGCTAGAGTTTTCATCCGATTCGAATGAAACTTGGTATGTGTATTCATCTTTATAATATCTCGGACAAGTTCGAAAATGACGCAAATCCAGTCGTCGGTTTATGAGTTATTGCCCTTGACTTGGCGAAATAACGTTAAAATTAACTTGTGTACGCGATAGAAGCTAGAGTTTTTATCCGATTCGAATGAAACTTGGTATGTGTATTCATCTTTATAATATCTCGGACAAGTTTGAAAATGACGCAAATCCAGTCGTCGGTTTATGAGTTATTGCCCTTGACTTGGCGAAATAACGTTAAAATTAACTTGTGTACGCGATAGAAGCTAGAGTTTTTATCCGATTTGAATGAAACTTGGTATGTGTATTCATCTTGATAAAATCTCATATGAGTTCGAAAATGGTGCGATTCCAGTCGTTGGTTTTTGAGTTATTGCCCTTGATTTAGTGTAAAAATGTTGAAATTAACTTGTGTACGCGATAAAAGCTAGATTTGGATGAAACTTGGTATGTGTAATCATCTTAATAATATCGCTGATGAGTATAAAAATGGCGCGATTCCAGTTGTTGGTTTATGAGTTATTGCCCTTGACTTATTGAAAAAACGTTAGAATTGACTTGTGTACGCGATAGAGACCAGAGTTTTTACCTGATTTGAATGAAACTTGGTATGCGTATTCATCTTGATACTATCTCAGATAAATTCGAGAATCGAGATTCATCTTAATAACAGCTCGAATAAGTGCGATGGTGCAATCAACTTTTTCAAATATTTAAATTTGCTGAAGTGGGCGTATGTTACGTTGCCTGGCAAGCTATCTTGAATCTTTGGATACATTAAGAGATGAATATTTGAGCCTAACACTATGTTAAACTCAGGTTTGAGACACATTCTTTTCATTATCCACCCCCTTTATGAAATTCCTAATCCGCCACTGGTATCTTAAGTCATACAACTTAAAACGGACCTATGATGATTATTATATTTATTCAATGAACACAACTTAGAAACTGAATAAAATGTAAAAATGTGATCTTTGAAATTAACTATCAGTCTGAAACTTTCCTTGCATTCACGAATAGTCAACAAGATATCTATCAGAGGACATTAAGAGTCCATACGTTTCTGATTGTTATGGCTTTAATATATAACTTTATGTTCTTTAAAAGCTGATTGACGTAGAGCTACGAATAGCAAAACTAAGCCCTATAAACATACATGGCAAATACAGAACAGATAACACAAATACTAAAAAAAAAACATAAATACAAAACAGATATCACTAATACAAAACAGATATCACTAATACAAAACAGATATCACTAATACAAAACAGAAAATAGATATACAAAACAGATAACAAAAATACAAAAAGGGTAGTACAAACACAAAGCAGAGAAAAATTTATCTTAAACGGATAAATCAAATTAGTTAAACTAAATACTAACCAATTTGGTCTAAAATTAATATATCCATAAAAATATAGATAATGTTTGCTAATTTGTCGTAATCTAAAAATGCATCAAAGTATTGCCCTGTTTAAAAAATGTATTAATATACATGCCGTATCTTAGTTTAAAAAATAGACCAAAATTTGTGAACATTTTTTCAAAGATATACGTCATGGTAAAATGCGTTCGAATAAAACGATCTGATAACAAAGAATAAATGAAAAATCTAAAAATGTAAACAAATAAAATACTAGATTAGAAGTTGACTTTCACAACTTCTAAATAAAAACCAATTTGGTCTAGAATTAATATAATATAAATAGATGCCATTTGTTATTTTGTCGTATTCTAAAAATGCATCAAAGTAATGCCCCGTTTAAAAAATGTATCAACATAAATGTATCTTAGTTTTAAATCATACACCAAAATTTGTGTACAATTTTTCAAAGATATACGTCATGATAAAACGATTTGATAACAAATAATAATTGAATAAATCTAAAAAATGTGATAATAAAATACTAGATAAAAAAACTATCAAAATTCTTTAAATGTCTGTACATTTTTCAAAAATTATTTTCATCTTATTGTTTTTTTTTTAAATTATATATATATATGTATAGTATATTTGCATGTATAATGCGCGTGTTTTTAGTTTTTACCCAAAAGGAGCTTCCAAAGTAATAAATACATGACCGTTTTCACGCACCGTTCGAATGATTATATAATTATACAAAAAATGTATAAAATAATGATCCTTTACAAGGATGGGAAAATGAGATCTAATATATATAAAATTAACAATTATTTTCTAACATCGATTTCAGATAAAGTATTTTGATGGATTCTCAGAAAGCAAAGCCAAGTTGAAAATCCAAGGTCATAGAATGGTACCAGATAATGAGAATTCCCTGAAGTACAAGCAATAAAGTTTTGTATTTTACATTATTATTTCTTTAACTTTAAGGTAATTCTTCCTCATTAGATTCCGGTTCTACATTGTCTGAAATCGACGGTAGTGTAGGACGAAGTTTTGTATACTGGCTCGGAATACCCCTGAACCCTAAAACAGCATATCTTTGATTTTTCAGATTCTGGAATAAAAGAAATAACATTATCTAATAGAATACAAATCTCACCATTTTGTCATGAAAAAGACCACATTGTAGGAGATCAACCTATAGGTCCCGTGACCAAAGTCTGGGAATAAAGGTTTGAAAGTGTTTTTGTGTTCCCTGATGAATACCGAACAATTTTGACTTGGACTGCCTCCTTGAAGATGTCAGGCATTTCCAATAGGGGTCAACAAAGGTCAAATAGGGATCAAAATTAAAATATAGTTTTAGGGTGTCGATATGCATATCAAATTAGTCATGAGGATTCAGAAAATATATAGTTTGTTATACCTCCGACCTTAAATAAGAGCTCTACGGTCAAAAACGTCCCAAGGTCAACAAACTTTTGACAGAGGCCAAATTTTAACATTGTCCGATTTGAATGATTTTAGTGTCTAATTAGTGCAAAGCTAATTGAATGACGTTAATTGATGCTATCAGTCAATCACTTATACAGAGTTGTCGTTCCTTTACATGACATTAGAGCCTACTCTTTTGGCTTTCAACTGTCAAGGGATATTTTGTGTGCACAGTCTGTAGCACATGGGGCCTCGTTTATTTTCCCATCCGAACGACTAGACACCTTTTCCATGTCAGCCCCTCCGACCTGAATCACTTACGCGGGTAAACCGGGTTGAAAAATCCGAAAGTATCATCTTGACTCATTCCGGGATTGTACCATGGAACTTCGGATTAGCGAACAAGCGTGTAACTCACTGAGCCACGGCGGCCCCCAACTCTGTATGAGAGTATCATCATGTCTATCAGTGTCATAATAACCTCACATCAACTAAATCCAGACCAGGATGGAACTCAGTGGTTCAGTAGGAAAGTTCCTGACAGAAATACTAACCTTTTTCGGATCCCCACTCATAGGATTGTCAGTGGGTGTTTCTTCATCCGTATCTGTTGTTCCATTCAATGTTCCATTCAATCTATTTAATGTTTCATAAGATCTATTCAATGTTCCATTCGATCTATTTAAAGTTTCATAAGATCTATTCAATGTTCCATTCGATCTATTTAATGTTCCATTCGATCTATTCAAAGTTCCATTCGATCCATTCAAAGTTCCATTCGATCTATTTAATGTTTCATTTGATCCATTCAAAGTTCCATTCGGTCTATTTAATGTCTCATTTGATATATTTAATGTTTCATTCGATCCATCTATCGTTTCGTAAATTCTATCATCTATAATCAATCTGGAGTCTGCTGGTAGCAGTTCCATTTGTTGTAAATCTATGGCTTCATATTCGGTTTCATCTATAATTGAACAAAAATAAAATTTAAATCATGTTACAGATCACATTGAAACAATTGAGACTTGATTGACCATAATGGAGAGTATACTTCTACAAATTTTCTACTGATTTTCAATTTTTAACTTAAAACAAATTTTTTAACAAATTTTAATCATAAACCAACCAAAAACAGAATAATGATAAAAGATGTTTAAAATAAATCCATTTCTTGATATAAGTACGTATGTACTATCGCCTACTATATATATATTTTTTTTGCTTGATAAAGGGATTAGTCCCGAAACGTAGCTACATTTACTCTCATTATATCGACTTTTTACCTACTATTTTCACGTTTTCGTATTGAATATATTCATTTTTTCCTATGTTACAAGTCGATTCGTCATTTTATTTTTTATGTACTATCGCCTCCACACCCAAAAAAAAAAAAAAAAAAAAATTCAACAAACCTTCTTCTGAAGGACTTTCTTGGGGTACCTCATGATGACGGTCATTCACTTCTGATAAAATAAAACAAACAATCTTAGGTAGGTAGGTAAGGTAAACTAGTTATAAACTAAAATTATAGGTATAGTTATAGCTAGCTATTGTTATTATGACAGAAAAAAGATCTCCCCTCTGAGACCGAGTTACCATAATTAAATGGACAGTCAAAATTATTTTAGGTTAACATTTTTTTTACTCAAATTTGTGAAAACTATATATCAAAATCTCTAAATATGTGTCCTTTAAAGGATCTGAAAGTTTTAACTAAAAAAATCCAGCCGTTAATTTTTTAACGCTAAAAACATGATAAAATATTTAAAATCCTAAAACGCTCTGCTCGATATGCTACCTAAGCTCTATTTGGATCTAATATTTTTTATAGGCCTAACATGCATTTTGCCCTTTTTCAAAAATTAATTGAGAAGGCCTGGCTTAAATATTTGATGAAAGAGCTGCTTTTGAATTGATAAAATCCCGGACAAGTTCTAATTTCACTAAATTTTGATGAACGGTTTTTGAGCTATTGCCCTTGATCTTGAAAAAACGCATCAAAATTTGTTTATAAGCAACTGATTTTGATTACTCACTCTGGAATTTTTTGTACACAATAACAACTACAATAACAACTACAAGGATAACAATAACAACAACCCCTCCAACAATAACAAACTTGATGTCAATCATCTCTGCAGAGTTCGACTTCAGCACTCCGTTCTCAGTATCTAAAAAACAAAAGGTTTTTAAAAAATAACAACTGCAATTACAGATACAAGACTAGAATCGTGAGACGATACTGGGCAGTGCGCATCCAAGTTTGTGAAAAGGTTGCATTAACTTATATATTTTATAATCCACATTCTTTAATATATTTTGTAAGAGAGTTGTGAACAATTTGACGGATTAGATAAGCTAAGAAAAATATATATATATTCTGAGATCAAATTTTGTTTTGGTCGAACAGTTAGTTAACACATCCCTTAAACTTCGAGCAAACAGATCTATATTATTATTTTTGTAAAAAAACATTTTAATGATCAACGTTTTTAGACATGCAAGGTTGCGACGGTACCAAGCAGTGCCCATCGGGTTTCTTCCATTGGTGAAAAGTGATTTTTTGAATAAAAACCGGCATACAAATTGTTTATATTCGGTAGTGAAAAGTAGAATAACCAGTTAACGTTCGGTAGTGAAAAGTGGAATAACCAGCGTATGTTCGGTAGTGAAAAGTCACCTGTTTATAAAAGTCGTTTTTATTTATGTACATTTTTATACATCATTGGAAGTAGAATACTTAAAGAATATCAAATAATATTTATTGATATATTTCATAAAGAGACAATTCTCAACATTAGGAAATTGAGTGCTAACCTCCATATCAGTATGTTCGCAGTACAGCTCGTAAATTAGCATAACATAAATATTCACCTTTATTTACATTTATATCCCTTTGATCTGGTTCTAGTTGTACACCAATAGGAGCATCTGAAAATGTTGTTAAAATGTTATTAATTGTTTAATTCGAACAAGTTCAGTCAATGGCAAATCGGGATGCCAGGTGCGGATCCAGGCCCCTTATTCTCGACGATCTTAACGCTAGGATGTCCTAGAAAAAGTTTCAAAAGTTAGGACCATGTCCTATCCTATTCTCAAACAACAACCCTAGCTAACTTAGGCCAGAAATCTAGGACAGGTAAAGCTTCAGAAAATTGACTCTTGATTTGAAACTTTACAGAAACGTACTACATGCATCAAGGATAATCAAACACAATTTCAGACAATTCTAACGTTTCCTTCCATTTCAAATTTATGGTCAAAGTTTTCAGATGGGATTTGTCATCCATCTTGGCAAAATGGGAAGGGGGACATAACTCTTTTGTATAAATATAGCAAAAAATCTATATAATTAAAAAAAAAAAAACATTTAATGGTCAACGTTTTTAGACATGCAATTTTAAAACTTTTTTTTAATAAATGACAGAACCAGATTTTTAGAACGGATTTTCTTCTTGCATTGGATCGTTATCTACTACATTTAGATTTATTTTTATCTGTTTTACTACATAATTTAATATGTTAAAAACGCAAGTTACAATGTTAGAAAGTCATGTTAAGCATGACAGTGCAATTGTCAGTTGAAGGGAGAGAACTGCATTTTAACATACAGACAACAAACATGTAAGTTTTAATCTTATATTTTGCAAACAGATGTTTTTTCAGATCATTTCAGATCATAAATATGTTATTTACCTGTGTACACTTGACCTATATTAAGTGTAAAATTTGTTTCAGATCAACTTGTTTTTGATGAATTTCTTGTTTTTCTGAGATGATAAAAAGGCTCAGGGGGGGTTTATTAAATCCTGCAAGTTTACACAAAAATATTCAATTTATCATAAAAAATGGAAAAATAACAACTGATATACATGTTTGTCAATTCATACCTGTAACTTTAAGAGTAAAATTTTGCTCTGCCTCTCCATGAGTGTTGTTGACCAGACACATGTATATACCTTCTTGAGAACTCCTGATGTTTTTAATTTTCAAATCATTTTCAAATATACTATCTGTTATTTTCACCAAAACATTGAAGCCTTGGAGTTCTTTTTTCCACATTACGGTGCACTTTGGCTGGCACTTGGCTGAGCATCTCACTTTCAAATCATCACCTTTATTTACAGTTAGCACCTTTTGATCTGGTTCTAGTTGTACATCAATCGGAGCATCTGAAAATGTTGTTAAAATGTTACATAGCAAATTGGTACCGAGAGTGGAAGGCGTGAGCGGAAAATCTTTAGAGGGTTCTGACATCAGTCTGCCAAAAAAAGGGGCTCGAATCGGAGGAGCCTTCCATGGATCCGCCTCTGGATGAATCGAAAGAATTGCAGGAAATAAGAAATAACAGGAGAATAGAGTAACAAGTAAAAGTTCTCTTCCCGGTTTTCCATGGGTAAAATAGAGAAAAACATCTTTCTGGTCAGAATTACACTGGTCCAGGCACAAAGTTAGATCTACTTAGACTAAAACGATAAACCCAATACCAGGCGAAGAGCCTGTCAATAGAGTTGATGCTGCTGCACTCAAACATTACATATCATACAGAAATAAATACTTTAATAATGAAGCTAAATGGAAAGAAATAGATTATATTGACGATACTAAATTACATCAAGAAGTAACAAGTTTAAAAAGTTTCATTCTACAACAAATAGTAAATACAGTAGATAACACTCAGTTACAAGCTTTAAGTTCATTAATAACTAAATTAGATGATAAAATAGCAAAACAAAAGATTAATCTTATACAATTAAAGGGACAGTCTGAATTTTTCTAGGTCACATTTTTTTTTTGCTCAAATTTGTGAAAACTATACACCATAATCTGGAGACATGTGCCCTTTAAAGTATCTAAAAGTTTAAAGTAAAAAAAATCCAGTCGTTAATTTTTAAACGCTAAAAGCATGCTAAAATATTTGAAAACCTTACGTTAAAGCTATCATGCTGTAATTACACTAGAAATAATTATTTTTTTAAAAATAAGTCAAGCAAACCGTCAATGGTAGCCATATTTACTACTAGCAGTCGCCATACTTGTTGATGAAATATGGCCGCCACCGACCTACTATAAATCCCAGGTACGCCACGCCCATCGGTCAGTTGATTCATAGACCTCACAGTGTCATTACGATAATCAACACTCACAGTGAAACCAACCAACCTTGAAACTAACGAACCTTGACTTTCAAAACAATACAAATGGAGGTCTAAGTAAGAAAATGTAAATCCTCATATATTTACAATTACATTTGGTAGCAGGTCCAAATATGATCTCATATATGTACACCGCATCTGCAGTTATGGACTCTTTACAATAACACATTTACATAGCTTAGTTTTCTTCCATGATTTTTATATCGTTGACATGAAATGATGACAACTTCTTATAGTTTATTTTGTCATGTCAATGATGATAATATTCATATAATAAATCAAGGTAAGAATGTTTTATTGTAAAAAGTGCATAAATACATATGCATTGTGCATATATAAGATCATATTAGGAGCTTCTACCAAATGTAATTTGAAATACATGGGTTTTGTATTTTCTTACCTGTACGTCCATTAGTGTTGTTGTGAAAGACAAGGTTTGCTAGTTTCAAGGTTGGCTTGTGTCATAGTGAGTGCTTATTATCGATGTTTACAGTACGAGCTGTGTATATCAACTGATTGATGGGCGTGGTTTACCTGGGTTTTATAGTGGGTCGTTGGCGGCCATATTTCTTCAACAAGTATGGCGACTGCTAGTATTAAATATGGCGGCCAATGGCGGTTTGCTTGCCTTATTTTTTAAAAAATAATTTTTCTCTAGTGTAATTAGAGCATGATAGCTTTAAGTTCGTTATGCTTTTTGAACGCTGTTAAAAAACTACTGAACAGATTTGAGTAAAACAAACACTTAATTGTAGAGAAATATATCTCCTATGTATTCTAAAAGTTTCAACTAGAACTAGACCTGTTCGACACAGATCTGTCAGCTTCCGAGTAGTTTTCGTTTGATATATTTATTTTGCGTAAAAGATAAGCATGATTTAAGGATGGAATACAGATTAATTCCCTTTTTGGCGAAGCCATTCTTTGTCAAATTTGAAATTCTCTGAATACAGTCATTATATTTTTCAGAATATAACAAAATATTTGCTTCAGAAACATGACATTTAATTTTCCTGACACAGGTAATAGGGGCCATGGTGACTGGCTATTTTGACCAAATCTAACTTTTATGGCCATTTTGACTTGGGGCCATTTTGGATAGGGGCCCAATTGACTATACCCCTTTAGGGCAAATTATAAAAAAAAATTAATCAGAGAACATTCTTTCATTTTTGTGACCAATTTGACCAATGAATTGGTTGAAATCAAAGAGTAAATTCAGAGGCCATTTTGACCAAAATAAGGGCCATGGTGACTGGCCATTTTGACCAAATTTAACATTTATGGCCATTTTGACGAGGGGCCTATTGACTATACCCGTTTAGCAAAACATTGCTCTTTTTATTAACTTACAATATCCAACTTTCTTACTTGTAAAATGTCATTATCAATGATTGTCATTCATTAAACCCATTGTTTTTGGACAAACTAGTAAAATAATCCAATACACAAACCAATATCCAATTAAAATTGAACCAACTATAGCTCTTTGTTTGAAATAGAGAAATTTTAATCTATACCGTGCATTTTTGTATCCCACAAAAAGTTCTAGATCTATTTCGCAATTTACACTTGATTGTAGAACTAATTATGAACTACACAAGAGTTCAGTTCCACTGCCCATTGATACAGGCTTTAATGATGACCACGCCCCTTATCTCTTATATCTGATTTGATTGGTTCAGAAACTATCATGACAGTTGTAGTTTTCTGTTTCAGAAGTTTATGACCTTAGTTAACACCTGCTATTATCACATTGTTGACCAATTACATAATCCTTATAACTCCCTGTAAAATTATGTGTAGGATAATGCATGGTTTCGAGGGATTAGTTGACATAATGCCCGCGGGTTCGGGAAAGCACGAGGGCCGAAGGCCCGAGGGCTTTCCCGAGCCCAAGGGCATTATGACAACTAATCCCGATAGAAACCATGCATTATCCGACATAAAAACCGATTCCTAATTCAATAATTGGTAAATATGTTGAAAAATCAATCAATACATTTAACATCACATGGGAGGTAATCCATGTCGTGTGAAAAAATGTTCCAGAATTTTCAGAAATATTTAGTTTTTAATATTAAATATCTAATTTTACATTAAAAAATTCTAAAATGTAGTATTGAAAGATATAAATCCCTCGAAAATTAATTACGCTCTAAAAATCTAGTTTTGAAATTTTTAAAACCATTTTTAAAAAATAAGATGACCAGTAAAAAACATTACAAGAAATGTGAGGGTATATATTGTTGTATCAACCTTCATTGTTTCATAGGAAGCAAGAAACCTAACAGATCACTGGGTTGTGATTTAATACTGACTGATAAGATTGCATACTTTGTCACTGGGTAGTGACTTGTTACGATTCTTCAGTTTGATTTTGAAACTTCAATATTAAGTTTGAAAGAAAAAAATCTTTAAGATGTAGAGTTGATTGCTCAAATGTATTGGTGTAAGATTAAAGTATATTCTCTCGAATGTACTTTGGTAGAGGGGATATTATCTCTAATGTACCTGTCCGCGGGGATATTATCTCAAATATCCCTGGGTTGAGGGATATTCTCTCGAATGTCCCTGAGTGGAGGGATATTAGTGAAAAGAAAGACCTGCCATAACAATGGGATGACGTCACAAGAGGTTTTTATAATCCTCTAATTAGAGTATTCTATTTAAATTTTTTGATGAATTTTGTTTATAAATAATGATTTATGTATTATATTGAAGCTTTGAATTTGTACATTATAAATCTGTTTTAAAAATGTCTCTAAGTGGCCCATAACTCTATTAAGACTTTTTATAATATCAAAAAGACCCATTTTCAAAACTGAATATTTCATGAAATGAAAGTCACAAATCCAATACAAACATATTATTCGTACTAAACTTTTTTCTTAAATCTTGTTAAATTAAAATCTCTTCGGGACGATAGTTTGAAACAAAATTTCGGAACAGGTACTGAGTTTTCTCCTGAATACAGGATTCAATGTATAATTGCTGATATTGCTGACATTAGACTGTCAAAGAAAGATGTTACTAACGAACCACCACAAGTGAGTAAATCCTTTCTAAAGATCAAGTTTGAAAACAAAGGCATAGATGCTATCAATATAAGTAATATTTTACATCACAAAAATGTTAAATCGAAAATTCCACCTTATTTTAAAAATATTGCTATACCTAGGATTTCCTACTCTTATACAAAGTCAGTTGCATCTAAATTATTCAATTATAGGCCGGCTTTAAAGAACATTATAGCTCAAGATATCGTTACCAACCCTCCTTCTTGTTCATGCTCTGAATCTAAATTCTTATACCAGCCCGCTGGACATGTTGTTACCGGTGACCTTAACATAGTTTCGAATAGTAAACTAAGAAACATGTTGTCAAAAGGTCCCAAATACCGGGAACCCCAGCCTTTCACATGGAAACAAAATTTCAAACTTGTGATGGATGCGGATGTATGCCAAAGATTGGACTAAACATGAGGGAGAACAGGTTGATGTCTTGTCAGAATGGGTAAAAGCTATCAGGAGGCTTATAAAACGTAGACTTTATATCATTAATACACGCAATTCTATTGATACTAAGCCTATGTCTATTTTTAGCGATTCTAATGTCGCTGAAAATCTCAAGCAACTCCACGACAAATATGTTATTGTTCCAACAGATAAAGCCTCAAATAACATTGTTTTTGTTTGTAAGTCATACTATTATAGTCGATTAATTTCAGAACTCGGCATTGGGACTTCTTGTTGTAATCCAACTTACAAACATACAACATTAAGTAAGAATGAAATCCTCTCTAACCACAGGTCAGTCCTCACTTCATTCAAAATCCCATCTGGGAAAACGGATTTTGATCTGCCGGCTCTTTATTGGATTCCGAAACTACACAAAACCCCTTACAAACAACGTTTCATTGCCGGATCTTCTAAATGTTCCACTAAACAACTTTCTAAATTATTAACATCTATTTTAACCACTGTAAAGGAAGGCCTTCAAAAATATTGTGATACTGTTTATTAACGTAACGGTATTAATCAAATGTGGATATTAAAAAATTCCAAAGAACTTCTGGAATATTTTCAACATCATTCACTTTCAACAATTCACTCTATTAAGACTTATGACTTTTCAACGCTGTATACTACAATACCCCATTCTAAATTGAAATCCAGATTAAAAGATATTATATATCAGGCCTTCTTATCCAAAACCGGTAACAGAAGATATAAATATATTGTTGTAAATTATAATTACACCTATTTCGACAAAAATCACTCTGACGCTATAAACAAATACACAGAGGAGGATGTTGTGAAAATGTTGGATTTTTTTATAGATAATATATTTGTCGAATTTGGCGGAGAAATATTTCAGCAGGTTATTGGTATTCCTATGGGTACTAATTGTGCTCCTTTGCTTGCTGACATATTTCTCTATTCTTATGAGGCAGAATTTATTCAAGGCCTCCAAAGCAAGGGCAATAAACAACTAGCTCGTTCTTTCAATTCCACTTTCCGATACATAGATGACGTATTGTCACTGAATAACTCCGCTTTTGGAGACTTCGTAGATATAATCTACCCAGGAGAGTTGGAAATTAAAGACACTACTGATTCTAAGACTAAAGCATCCTATTTGGATTTGCTTCTCGAAATTGAAAACCATGATCTTTGTGTCAGATTGTATGACAAACGTGACGACTTTGATTTTCCTATTGTTAATTTTCCATTCATTTGCAGTAACATACCACAATCGCCTGCTTATGGCACGTACATTTCACAACTGATCCGCTATGCTAGAGCTTGTTCTTTTTATAAGGACTTTCTTGCAAGGGGTCGAATATTAACCATGAAATTACTGAAACAGGGTTACTTGACACACAAACTTAAAATTTCTTTTAGAAAATTTTATGGTCGTTATGGAGAACTCCTTGTCAAATATGACAAATCTGTTACTTGCATTTTGGCAGATTTGTTTAGTCAGGCATGAATTGATCTCGTTGCACCTCATGATTTTGACCTTTATAGTAGTGGCGGGTGTCGCGCGCTAAACAGACCATGCTTACTCTTTTCGAAACACCTGATGGTACTTCTCGTATGGGAAGTCCACTACTATATAATTCTTGCACTCGATTTTGTCATGCTCTGGACGAGATTTTTGATTAACGGAATTGTTTTGCTTGTACGGATTTTTATTATTGAAAAGCTTGTGGCGAGCACATTGCATTGACACCAAAATGATTGTTGTGAAAACACAAGTTCTAGTGTTATAATCCTCCAAACATGTGAGATTTTGGAAAATTGTTCATCTCCAAAACCCCATAAAATCAAAAGTAATTAACCCAAATTATAACTTTTGGTATCAAATGAAAGTGTAGCCAAAGAAGAATCGTTTTGTCCAAACATATAGGTTGCAGATGGTCAAGGTCAAAAGTTATAAGCCTTGATATTCAAGGCCTATCACAAAAAACTTTGAATGAAGGTTGTGCAAAGACAAATTCAAAATTCAAAAAAAGGGCGACTAGAGGACCTATAAAATCAAGTTTGAAAAAAATCGGATTAAAAATGGGGGAGGAGTAGTCTTTTTCCGATATTTTGCTTTTTTTAAGATGGCGGCTAAACGGTTAGGAATTTGCATATATGGCAAGTGTACAAAATGAATATATTAATGGTGCAAATTCAATGGAATAACTTATGTTAAATTTTTTGCAAAAAATAATCCGAAAACTCTGATTTTTGTGATTTTTCACATTTTTTGAAAATTTCCGAATGTTTCGGACAAATTTCAAAATATTTTTTTGGAGAATCTTAATCGATAATTTAAGTTCTACCCACCCATCAATTTTCGTGCAAATCGAATAAAAATTAAAGAAGTTTGAATTTTGACCGAAATTCGGTACAAAAAGTTATAGACAAAATTTTCGAATTTCAAATTTCATAAAGCGCAGACTGCTCAAAAGTTATTTGAAGATTGCACACAAAAAAAATCACGAAAATCAAACAAATAATAATCAAACAAATAATAATCAATTTAATGGCCATTACCAAATTTTAAGGAGTTTTCCGCTACACCACTTCCGGTCTGAATCCGTTATCTGGAAAAATATTTAAAAGGCAATTCCGCGGTTTTGAATTTTTTACCCAAAGCCAAAAATGTTCTAAGTATTACAGTTTTTGCTGGGTACTCTGACAACGATTACAAAAAAAAAAAAAAAAAAAAAAAAATATCTAAAAAATTAATGGAAACAATACAGTTTCGAGCGCAACTCGAAAGCTGTAAATATTGAACTGCTTAATTAACAATAAGTACTCCATGTTTTAATTAACCCTTCAAATGCAAATTCAGAAGATACAGAGATACAATAATCATACTTTAGAATCACTTCCAGGCAACATTTGCGACATTTTTGTTAATGAAACCCTTTTTTCAAAAAAGCAGAATGGCCCTTTAAATAGATAATAGTTCAACCAGGTATAAGTGAAGATAAATTAACCGCATTATAAAGTAAACTTAGTGATGATAGCGAAATACAAAAACAAATATATAAAGCACGTGGTTCTCAGACCCTAATGTAGTGTTTAAAAAACCCAACAAAACGAAATTAGGGTCTGATTTTAATTAGACTGACTCCACCACAAAGTCAAACTCTACATTTGATAGTGTTAGCAAAGTCGAACTTTTGCTAGAAATTCACCCTTTGCTGCTGTATACTTATGGTGTAATATAAAAGCTGTCTTTCTAAAGAAGAATAGGTGATCAACTCGTTGTTTGAATTGATGGTAAACTCTTCAAATTACTTGAGTACTGTAGAATCCAGTTTATTTAAAGAAAGAAAGAAAGAAATTAATAATAATAATAATAATACTTTATTTGACAGGAAAACCAGTTTGCCAGAAGCAAATCTTCCCTGGTATCCTCCTAAACTACACAAACAGAATTGTAATTCAAACATAGAAAAATAAAATACACATACAAAGTAACTACACACACAATTAAATACAAGATATTTACATTTAAGGTAATAATGAGAAAAAGGCAAAGCAGTGTTTTTTATGACAATTGTAAGGGCAGAGATTGGTTTTTTAACGACAGGACTAAACATAAATGGAAGATCGACTTGCCGATAGTGTCCATGAGCTAAATGAGAAAGTTTACAGACAGAAAGCAGAAAGAGATTACTACACAGCAGAGAAAAGATGGAAACGACAGATGAATGAACTGAATGATAAAGACTTCTCTCGGATGAGTGACCCAGAATTAAAGAAAGACAGAGAAACTATTTTTATTAATTATCAAAATTTTGTGCATGCAAAAACTTGCTTATTATCTTATATTCAAAATGATATAGAACGAGAGTCTTTTAATGAAAAATTCGATTTCAATGCAATAGAATTTTTTAAGATTATTGATATTTTAAATGATAAACTTGATAATTTTGTAAGTACATGTGTACAAGATAATGTTGATAATGTTAATTCAGTTAACCTTGGTAAGCATCCTATTACTAATATTGTTCCGGATAGATCGTCCAATGTTCAACATAATGACGTTTCAGTCGTTGGTCATTCTTCGAACACTTCTAAAAGTTATAATGGTATCACTTCCTCTAATTCAATACATGTTGTTAATGATGTTGCTAAAGTATCTAATGCTAATTCTGAATTTTTCGATTCAAGGTCCAGAAAATCGCATAGAGCGCCTCGGTCAGTAAGTTCGCGCAATGTTACTAGTGTAGGGTCATATGAATTAAGAGCAGAGAGAGCTATAAAGGCAGATCGACTTTAAACTGAATTGCAATTCTTTGAATCTACTAAGGAAATAGAAAAACTTAAACTTGCTAAGGATCTAGCTATAACTGAAGCTGAAATAAAGGCTATTGCAGACGTTGATAACGAGGACCAAGACCAACGAACAAAACTGTTGAATCTTTTCTAGATACTCGAGTAAAGAGTGTTTGTCCAACTCAACATGATTTGAATACATACAGCATTACCGATCCCAAATTCTTCTGACATAATTTCTATTCATGCATCAGATCCTATTGGGCACTAACCCGTCAACTCCATCTTTTTTTATCCCCATTAAATGTATATTTAGCTAGAACTCATCTCTTGATTATAAGGTCAATTCAGTTTCAAAATGAGGGAAACTTTCTAAAATCATTGTCAACTTTAGCCTAATGAGGAAATCTTAATGAAATCTGGTCTTATTCGAGAAATAAAAAACTTACATTGAGGTATAACTGTAAAGTTTTCACTCTCAAAGACATTATCACACTCTTCAATATTCAAAACTGAAAAAATTACATGGAATTTATACTCAAACCTATAGCCAAATAATCCCAAAACAATGTGAATGCAGTATCTTTAATTAGTAGTAGACAAAAAAGAAAGAAAGAAACATGATATAAGCTTATATTTTACAAGGATAAGTGATAACAACATGACGCCATGTTTGTATAGATTGATGCGCTAACCATTGTGCTATAGAACCTCACAAAGGAAGTGGAGGTGTTATTGTTTAATCATACTTAAATTGATCTCATTCAACTGATAAAGAAATTTGTTGGTGAAAAATATGTCAGCGTCAGGACTGTAGATTTACTTGAGTGAAGGAAGGAGTGCGTATTATAGTCGGTCGAAATTAAACAGTATTGAACCAGAGTCATAACAAATATTATTTCATACGGATAAGACCATAACCATGTTAAGGAGTAGAAATCAGGTTTTGGTAATAATGTTATATTTACCATCATAATGTTTTGTGGTCTGTAGTTTGTGATAACACGAGCGATATTCTGTAGCCAGACACGTAAAAGTTCCACCATTATGGTCTACAGTTACGTTAATTTGTGATAAATTTGGATCCAAGTCTGTCATTCTCATTCCATTTTTATACCACAATATATACATAGAGTGACAATCTCCTATACTGGTTGAAATACTGTTACATTCAAGTTGTAAGGTTGTTTTATAATTATCTTCTGGTTTTAACACAGGATTTGGTGGAAACTGTTCTTTAATTGTGGGTTTGCCTAAAAAAGATGGATTCTAAATAAATGTCATTAAGCTATGATTAATACTAGGGTGGGTGTAGTTAGAGAGGCAAAGACTGTCCACTCAACAGGAACACACGATGCGATAATTACCAAATACAAAACTAGAATCGTGAGACGATACTTTGCAGTGCGCAGTTTCGTCTATGGGTATTGGGTGTTATAGAAGATACTCTCCTATAGATTTGTTATCAATATTGGTATACATACTCTTTACATCTAAAGAAATAAATAGCGCGTTGTCAGGAATATCTAATTTTCTAATTTTTTCTATAAAATCGGTAGTATCTTTTAGATAAGACGGATGTTTACAAGCCAATGGTAGTAAGAAGTGATCAATGTATTCGGAAACTTGGTATGATTCGCTGGCACAATCCGAAATGATAGGCCTTCCTTTGGGTATTTTGTTCGCGACGCACCATTCAGAATCTGGATTTTTATGAATTTTCGGTAAAGTATAGATGTGACGTTGTCGAACTTCCGGCTTCGCGCAAAGATAGTCAAACTGAGAATCGGAGATAAAGGATTTCGCTACTAAAATTTTCAAAATATCATTAATCTTTTTGGCTGTTTCTATAAAAATAGGTTGGTCTAATTCACGGTAGTGGTTTTCATTATTTAGTTGCTCTTCTAATTCAAAGATGTAGTCAACGCGGTTTTGAATGACACAGCAATTGCCCTTGTCACTCTTCCGAATGGTGATAGATTTGTCTTGTTTCAAATTATTTAAAGCGGAACGTTCAAAATTGGAAAGGTTATTCTTTTCATTCACCAGTGGTAAATGGGAGACTTCGGCATATAGATTGTCGCATTTACTTAAAATATCATGGTCAATCGCGCTGTCTGGTGGATTCCAGCCAGACTTTTCTACAAATGGTAATCGTTTACCTCTACCAAGTCTTTCGCGAAAAAAGTAATTTAATTTAAAAGTCCTATTGACATGCTCAACCGACGACAAAATTGGTTCACGTGAAAGGGGTTTAGATGAAGGGATGAAAGTCAACCCTTTATCTAAAACCCTTTCTTCAAGGGGAGAAAGTTTTCGCGAGCTCAGATTCACGACGGTCTGGCCTAATTTTACAGCGTTTCCCCCCGCGTCTAGTTTAAATGGGAGACCCATTGAGAATAAATAGCTTTTGCAGTGGGGGCCATCCAGTGGATGTGGTCCGAAAAAACTCCAACCATTCCATTGAAACGTGGTATGGTTTTAGCGTCGACAGAGGGCTTGTGGTACAACAGATCGTTAAATCTTCTGCGAGATTGGTGGCGGCTTGTGGATGGGAAAGCTGGAGTCCCTTGGAAAATGGAATCTGTGTGACGAATAAAGAAGCTGATGGGAACTTGGTTTTGGTTAACTGTACTAGGTCCATCATCTTCTTATGCATGGATTCACCAGAATCATCCCTGTTATTTAAACCAATATGGAGTAACACTTTTTTCGGAATTGTTGATGGAGATATTTTGGAAAGAAGGTTATAGATATGCTGAATGCGTGCTCCAGGGTATGATTCGGCCTGTGTGTCGGGATTCACTAGAGGGATATTACTAATGTTGGACGAACCTATGATGACTGTGGACTTCTTGAACTCTGGTAGAGACCATTTGGTTTTGTCAGTCTGATTCAAATGGCGTCTTGGTTTGTTGGATGGTGGTGAGCTTCCTAAACTGAGGCGGCGACGGGTAGTTCGTGTGGATTTCGGCGTTTCTGGATTTGACTTCGGGCTGGTGTTCTGAGGCGTTGATGGTGGAAGTACGAATCTGTTTGGAGATGGTTGAAGACTCGGGGTACTAATGGTAATGGCGTTGTGGTTCACTCTTCTTTTAGGCGTTGACGTACTAGGTAAAGTTTCTGGTGACGGTACTCGTTTACGTTTAGGCGTTTCTAAACATCTGGTGGGCTGCCTAGTTAGTGGTAAGATTTCAGGGATATCCATATCCTCTACCACATTTCTGCGTTTCAAACTATCAATAATTCGCGCAAATTGATCTAAAGTGTCTTTTTGGAGTCGGCGATATGACTTTCGTGCCCAATTGATAGCCTCCGTGGAATATTTTTGAAGATCAGATTATGAAACATTGTTTGATTTGAACAAGTGAATTTTGGTGGCCAGCTGTGAATCATAGTGATTCTTAAGTGCTATTTCCACATTTGATGCCCATGATTTATTAATCGTCTCGATAGCCGAGGAAATCTGGGGGGTTTTCAAAGCTGGTTTTACAAACCGGTTTAAATCATTTACTTTGTATGAAAACCCTCTAGTTGGCGAACCATTGATTTGTTTAGAAATAATCGAAGCATGGTGAAGACATTGAATAATCTGAAATAACATCTTCACAAGTGGATTCGTGTCATGCCGTTGTCTGTTGTGTACCTGATGGGGGTTAGGTCTATAACTGTGATGGGGTCTATAATGCTGCTGATGAAACTGTGCTGGATGTCTTTCATAATAACGAGGCTGACGGTGATAACCGTTTCTTCTATGAAATACCCAATTAGATCGAAAATCCATAGTAGAAAACTTGATGTTATATAATATTTAATAAAATAATAACAACTTACAACAAACAAATAAACATATGACTGTTCAATAAATGCGATCCGGATTTCGCTATTGTAGCTTCTTCAGGGTAATGACAAAGTTGATTTCAGCTCTTATATACATAATTGGAATAAAGTGAAGCCACTGCTTAAGATTAAACTTAATTAGAATGAGTGATTACACTAGATCAAAGACTTTGTGTGGCTTCAATTCAATACAATGAGATCAAATAAAAATTAATCGAGATTACATGATTAGTGCTTAATTAAAACAAATGATAAAATCAATTAAAGATGAATCCATGAAAATTCAATGACTTAAGACTATACTGATTACATTTAAAATATACAAAGAATTTCCTAACTCAATGATAAAAAGTGTCATTTTCAATCCATACATATAAATTGTTTATATTCGGGAGTGAAAAGTAGAATAACCAGTTCACGTTCGGAGAAAAATGGAATAACTAGCGTGTGATCGGTAGTGAAAAGTCATCTGATTAAAAAGTCGTTGTTTTTATTTATGTACATTTTTATACATCATTGGAAGTAAAATAGTTAAAGAATATTTATTAATATTTTTCATATGCAATATCATACATATAAAAGAAATGAAGTGAAATGAATGGAGTTTACGTCCCATTTTTTCTGCACCTATATGGGCTAACAGAGGACGGGCAAACGCCATGCAGTGTGCAATGATGGAAATTTTGCCTGACAGCGGCATTAGCCTGCTCTTTTTTTCGATTTCCAACTGTCGAGGGGTCTTTAACGTGCACAGCCAATAGCACACGGGACCTTGGTTTATTGTCCCATCCGAACGACTAGGTGCTTTTTCCATGTCAGCCCCTCCGACCTGCATCACTGACGGGATTCAATCCTGGATGTTCAGGTTGGCGAGCAAGCGTCTTACTCACTGAGATACCGCGGCCCCCCTTCATATCATAACACCTTTACTTGATATGATATGTAACTAACATAAGATCATCATCTTAAGGTAAATTTAGCAAACAATTTATATTATTATTTTTTTAAAAAAACATTTTAATGGTCAACGTTTTTAGACATGCAGTTTTAAAACTTTTTTTTTTAATAAATGACAGAACCAGATTTTTTGAACGAATTTTCTTCTTTTGGCATCGGATCGTTATCTTCTATATTTAGATTTTATTTTTTCATTTTTACTACATAATTGAAAACGTTAAAAGCGCAAGTGACAATGTAAGAAAGTAAGCGCTTGCAATTGTCAGTTGAGGGGATAGAACTGCATTTGAACATATAGACAACAAGCATTTGTCAGTTGAAGGGAGAGAACTGCATTTAAACATACAGACAACAAACATGTAAGTTTTAATCTTATATTTTGCAAGCAAGTGTTTTTTTTTTTCAGATCATTTGAAAAATTCTTAATATAGTTTAGTAGAATATAATTCTCCCCAAAAAATTTCATTGTTGTATTTTAGTTTTATGATATTATAAAAAAAAACAAAAAAATAAGGGGCTCGAATCGGAGGAGCCTTCCATGGATCCGCCCCTGGATGAATCGAAAGAATTGCAGGAAATAAGAAATAACAGGAGAATAGAGTAACAAGTAAAAGTTCTCTTCCCGGTTTTCCATGTGTAAAATAGAGAAAAACATCTTCCTGGTCAGAATTACACTGGTCCAGGCACAAAGTTAGATCTACTTAGACTAAAACGATAAGCCCAATACCAGGCGAAGAGCCTGTCAATAGAGTTGATGCTGCTGCACTCAAACATTACATATCATACAGAAATAAATACTTTAATAATGAAGCTAAATGGAAAGAAATAGATTATATTGACGATACTAAATTACATCAAGAAGTAACAAGTTTAAAAAGTTTCATTCTACAACAAATAGTAAATACAGTAGATAACACTCAGTTACAAGCTTTAAGTTCATTAATAACTAAATTAGATGATAAAATAGCAAAACAAAAGATAAATCTTATACAATTAATAGATAATATTCAACCAGGTATAAGTGAAGATAAATTATCCGCATTATAAAGTAAACTTAGTGATGATATCGAAATACAAAAACAAATAGAATCTATTCAACAACAATTAGTCAATGTAGTGGATAAAACTCAGTTACAAAATTTAAGTTCATTAATATATATTTACATTTTATTGTCACCGCTACAGTGAACCCTTGTGAAAATTTTGCTTTCATTTACCGATGAACGCAAAATTCTAGAGTGATCTCCCGTGACGTCGCTAAACAAAATCTTCCCTGACAACGTAAATTGAGGCGTATGAATACACACCATCATTATATTAAGAATACCATGGATCAAACATAGGCCTGGGTACACTAAGAAATCGAAAATAAGATATTTTGAACTTTTTTAATAGGAAATAAAGTCTCATTAAGGACAAACAATAAATATACAAATCGTAAAAGTCGACTATTTGAGTGATCTGCCTTGACGATCTCCCTTTTGGACGTCATTCAAGTTTTGACGTCATATTAAAGGGATAGTAAGCTTTGTAAATTTGTGATAGACTAGAATAAAATGAACATGTTCCAAAAGTTTTTATTGTTGTACCTACTTTATTTCGTCTAATATCACAATTTAAAGTAAATAAATTACAAATCATGGAGGCCGCCATATTTGCTTGACGCGTCACGTGACATGACGTCACGTCGTAGATAGAACGTCACGTCGTAATAAAATGTCAACACGATGATTGGCAATGAGGGCATGAAAAATACAGCCGTATGATGAAGGTAAACTCACTTTGAGTTATGGTAGGCTGCTTAGAGAGTTAGCTCATACTTTGATGAATTAAATCCTATGAAGCCTGTATGAAATCTGGAATTTGTGTGTTTGGATTCCTCTTCAAATCATGTCGAAAGGCTGGTCAGATAAAACCTGCCGTTGAGCGGTAGTCGAAAGGCTTACTTAGTCTTTTGTTTACACCTGTACCGTCAGTTCTAAATTTCCAGCTTTATTTGTATCTTGATTGTCCAGTTCCTGTACTGATACTAATTCCTTTAGTAGTCTTGATTTTCAAGTCAGTTTATATTTTAATGAAACAAAAGAAACAAGACGGTACAAGTTATTTTCTCGCGGCATGGCTGGGTCATTTCATTTTCATTTTCCGTCTTATTTCTTTGAAAAACTTGATTTACTCTTGCATGGACTTTTGCTGACATAATCCCGATGAAACGCGCGTTTTTTTTTTAACCTGAGAGTCTCAATGAACTATTTTATAATCCCGGAAAACCATAATATTATGCAGGTTGATCCGCTGTTTTTCACGCTACACAACAAACACATTTTCGACACTCGGAAACTCAACGCCAGTAAAGTTTAACATTCTCAGTAGTATTGGGTCGAATTCATCAGGCGATCCTCTTTTTTATGTGTCATTGTCATTGGATGGTCTTTCCCTGTAAACCCTAGCGTTTGTGGCTCAAATCGATCGGCTGAATACCGGCCATGCTGTGTTTACCTTTCTATCTACGACGTGACGTCATCATCTCGCATAATCACGAACCATAACGTCATCAATGGCGGCTTCCATGAAAAGTGAATTTCGGCCGAAAATCGCTAAAAACTTTATTCTGTTTAAGAATTTGTTAAATTTTATCGCTTTAGGGTAATATTTAATTGTCTATTTATTGGAAAATTCGGATATCGTTATAAACCTTACTATCCCTTTAATTGACAGGAGTTCTGTTGCCGATTTTATTCCCAATTTGCTTACATTTGTAACTATATTATAGCCATTAAAGCTATAAATTTACCACTAAAATATGGTAAAAGATATCCGAACCGATAACCGAATGTAAATATAAGGATTGAATGCAGATTTTTTTGCGTTCATTGAGTGATGAACGCCGAATTTTCACAAAAATCTGCATTCAATCCTTAACTAATTTAGACGATAATTGTATTGGATTGCACTATCCAGATCTGATTTTTACACGCCCGATAAGACGTCAGCGCGTTACTATGACGTTACCGTTAGTGTGATCTGGCCCCGGGGCCACAAAACTTTCTCAACTTAAGAATAATTTTGTTCTTAAATCCTGAAAATTTACTCTGTTGAGAAATTACTCAAATATGGAGGCCACAAACCATTCTCAGGATTATTCTCAGTTGAGAATATAATTTTACTCAGTTAAGTCAAAAATGTTGATTTTAGCCACGCCCACTGTTTTTTCAACCAATGAAAATTGCAGTGGTCTTTTTATGAATGAGATTTCATGAATAATGATATTGTGGTCTGAAAACTTTATTTGTGGTAGTTGAGTTGCTTCCCTTTAAAGAAAATGGAAGCCTGTGGAATCATAACAAAGAAGTAGAGTAAACTTTCATAATAATATCTTGATTTATAGACCATCTTATCAAATTTAGACTCAATCAAAATAGTAAGTAACTAGTTCCCTCTTTATACATTATAGATTATAGGCCTAGAAATTAAACTAATTTCAACTCTCATATTTTAGATGTGTGTCTAAACCTATTTTGTTTGACAAAATGTCAAAATAATAGGCCTAATACTAATAGTAATAAAGGAAAGGCCACAAAAATAAAAAAGAAAGATAGCGAGAGCGAGAGACCACACTAGGCACAAACAAAGGCCTATAATGAAGGTTTCTATGCCTAAAGCTTGGACAAGATTGACAAAAATTGTTTTTTTTGATTAAACTATAAATTGAACAAAAGCAGGCGGAAGACCTATGTTTTCTTGTACCAAAAGACTAAATTAATGCCAATAATCAATTTCAAAGGTCTAAAAGCCTTACTATATGTCTTTTTGTGTCTGAGGCGTCTGTCAATGGCGGCCATTGTACTCTTCAGATTTGTCTTAAGTCTCCCCCCTACCTATCTCAAGGAATTACTCAAGTTGAGTAAGAAATATGACTTAAGACTTTTTGTGGCCCTCGATTTTACTCAGCTTGAGAAAATTCTCAGGTTGATCACTCAACTTAAGAAAATTCTCAAGCTGAGTAAAAAATGTTCTCAGAAAATTTTTGTGGCCTCGGAATTTACTTAAGATTAAAAAGTTGAGTAAATTTTGGGATTTGAGAACAAAATTGTACTTAAGAATTGTTTGTGGCCCCGGGGCCTGACTTCACCGCGCTAATGCAGCGTTACAAGTGTAGGGTCATATGAATTTAGAGCAGAGAGAGCTATAAAGGCACCTCGACTTAAAACTGAATTGCAATTCAACTCATCTTTGATTATAAGGTCAATTCGGTTTCGAAACGAGGTAAGCTTTCTAAAATCATTGCCAACTTTAGCCTAATGAGGAAATCTTAATGAAATCTGGTCTTATTCGAGAAATAAAAAACTTACATTGAGGTATAACTGTAAAGTTTTCACTCTCAAAGACATAATCACACTCTTCAATATTCAAAACTGAAAAAATTACATGGAATTTATACTCAAACCTACAGCCAAATAATCCAAAAACAATGTGAATGCAGTATTTTTAATTAGTAGTAGACAAAAAAGAAAGAAAGAACCATAATATAAGCTTATATTTTACAAGGATAAGTGATAACAACATGACGCCATGTTTGTATAGATTGATGCGCTAACCATTGTGCTATAGAACCTCACACAGGAAGTGGAGGTGTTATTATTTAATCATCTTAAATTGATCTCAGTCAACTGATAAAGAAATTTGTTTACGAAAAATATGTCAGCGTCAGGACTGTAGATTTACTTGAGTAAAGGAAGGAATGCGTATTATAGTCGAAATTATACAGTATTAAACCAGAGTCATAACAAATATTATTTCATACGGATAAGACCATAACCATGTTAAGGAGTAGAAATCAGGTTTTGGTAATAATGTTATATTTACCATCATAATGTTTTGTGGTCTGTAGCCTGTGATAACACGGGCGATATTCTGTAGCCAGACACGTAAAAGTTCCACCATTATGGTCTACAGTCTCGTTTATTTTAGATAAATTTGGATCCAAGTCTGTCATTCTCGTTCCATTTTTATACCACAATATATACATAGAGTGACAATCTCCTATACTGTTTGAAATACTGTTACATTCAAGTTGTAGGGTTGCTTTATAATTATCTTCTGGTTTTAACACAGGATTTGGTGGAAACTGTCCTTTAATTGTGGGTTTGCCTTAAAAAGATGGATTCTAAATAAATCTCATTAAGCTATGATTAATACTAGGGTGGGTGTAGTTAGAGAGGCAAAGACTGTCCACTTTACAGGAACACCCGATGCGATAATTACCAAATACAAAATTAGAAAGCTTATTTTGTCATTCCATTTTCAGCTATAACAATATACGGATTTTTATCAGAATCAGATAATTTCAGACGGTTGATTTGAGAGAAAAGTATTGTACATTTTGGCCATCTGGGTTTACAAGATAAAATACATCAAATCTTATCTAGCTATATCACACCAATGTCTTACCTGCAATAATCAAATGTTTTAACAAATGAATTAATCTGAACTCGATCCGATATAATCCAGCGTCTTCTTTTTGTAAATCTGTTATTTTTACCACTAATGTGTCATTGGTCGTGAAGATTTCTGTTCGATTACCGGCTGAATTAGTCAGGTAACCGTTTACAAAAAGGTGTTGGTCTGTTTTAGAATTCTTACTTTTTCTAAATAGAATCGAAATATTTGATTCAAATATCATATCTTGAATAACAATTTTATCTTTTCCAAAATATCCAGCCATATAGTTATTATACTTATCTCTGAGATCAGAAAATGGAAACTTTAACACCAGTTCGTCACCAAGTCGACCCACAATTATTTCTGATTTGTTGCACTCTTCACAGTCAGCTAAAAAAAATATGAAAAAATCTTAAATGATAATGAAATTCTTCATCATGACCCAGTTCAATTCAAATTAGACCCAAATTTCGTTAAGTTCTTTTTTAGCCACTATAGTAACCGGGATTTAAAAAGCCGAACGAAACGAATTTGGATATCATTTTAATTAGACAATTAGCCTGGGTCATGCCTTGCCGTGTTCAAAAAGAGATTTTCATTTTCATTTAGCTTTAAATTGTAAAGACACGTGTATGTTATTTTAAATAAAACTTCAGTCATCTTTGATAAAAGAATGTTTTTGAGTCATTTCTTTACAAGACTTGTATGATCGAGAAATTTAAGGAAACAATTTTGATTTGAATGGTGATTTTCGTGGTATCAAAAATATGACCTATATTCTATAAGGATATCAAATTAGGTTCCATGAGTTTCCTTTCTCCCTGCTGGACCTTGTCCAAACCTCTTGGCATAATCTGAATAAGATATTACAACATTACCTGTTCGTAGACAGTACATCAGCAAAACAACAATCCACAGCATTTTATGTCACTTTCGTTGAAACGGAAAACTTCGAACAATTTTCTTCGGTATTACTTAATCCGGACCTTTAATAGCATCCACTTAAGTCATAAAGAAGAGCGTCTCCGAGCTGTGCGACACAACCTTGGTCAATGTTCGTTTCACTCCTTGTCTTAAACTTGATAGAGAAATTGCATCCGGCTCAACCTTCGTTAAAATTTACGTTAGTTTATATCCGAAGTGATACGTAGACTATGATGCTAAATAACCTGGTATAATATCGGAGATCGCCATATTGAATAAATTATAGTTCTGTCTATAACAGTCATTCCTCAAAGTGTAAATATCGGCCAATTAAAATCAATATCTTAACAAAAGTTATCTTACCTTGCCAATTTACCGGGTAAGATGGTCGCCTATTATGGTCTAGTCATGATATAGTCTCGAACAATGACGAAGGTTGGGCCGAATGGTTGAACCAATTGCTGTTTTAATTTAAAGTAAAGAACGGGATAATAGAGGCTACATGTATTAGTTTAAAATACTTCCTCACAACCAAACTAACAAAACTTGTATTTACTTGTGTTTGTATATCTGTCGATTTCGGATGTAAAAATGAAAGTTCATAAAATCTTAAAGATTGTTGTTTTGGTGATGTACTGTCTACTAACAGGTAATGTTAATCTAGTAATCGTAGTAAACAAAGATAAAGATAATTTTATAATGATAATCTAGTAATCGTGGTAAATAAAGATAAAGATAATTTTATAATGATAATCTAGTAATCGTAGTAAATAAAGATAAAGATAATTTTATAATGATAATCTAGTAATCGTAGTAAACAAAGATAAAGATAATGTTATAATGATAATCTAGTAATAGTAGATAAAGATAATGTTATAATGATAATCTAGTAATCGTAGTTAACAAAGATAAAGATAATGTTATAATGATAATCTAGTAATCGTAGTAAACAAAGATAAAGATAATGTTATATTGATAATCTAGTAATCGTAGTAAACAAAGATAAAGATAATGTTATATTGATAATCTAGTAATCGTAGTAAACAAAGATAAAGATAATGTTATAATGATAATCTAGTAATCGTAGTAAACAAAGATAAAGATAATGTTATATTGATAATCTAGTAATCGTAGTAAACAAAGATAAAGATAATGTTATAATGATAATCTAGTAATCGTAGTAAACAAAGATAAAGATAATGTTATAATGATAATCTAGTAATCGTAGTAAACAAAGATAAAGATAATGTTATATTGATAATCTAGTAATCGTAGTAAACAAAGATAAAGATAATGTTATAATGATAATCTAGTAATCGTAGTAAACAAAGATAAAGATAATGTTATAATGATAATCTAGTAATCGTAGTAAACAAAGATAAAGATAATGTTATATTGATAATCTAGTAATCGTAGTAAACAAAGATAAAGATAATGTTATATTGATAATCTAGTAATTGTAGTAAACAAAGATAAAGATAAGGTTATAATGATAATCTAGTAATCGTAGTAAACAAAGATAAAGATAATGTTATAATGATAATCTAGTAATCGTAGTAAACAAAGATGATGGCCCGTAAATTTAATTCTATTCTGCCCGAATAACATTTTTATTGAATTTTATATTGTGTATGCACCATAAAGAATTACTATAAATGTATTTAAAAATCGGCTAAATTAATCTTAAACTTAGAATTGGTCGAGATCAGTTTTAACTTTTAATTCTATTTGTTAATCAGAAAAAAATATTTTTGTCACAAGAGTAAACATAAATGTTTTATTTAGATATAAGTTCAGCAATTTTATTTACTTAAAAATATAAATAAAATATCCGTATAAGAAAGACAATTCTGTTAATCAAAATCAAAATATACCAAATCATGACTTATTTCATCAACCATGTCGTGGTAAATAGTTGTACTTGCATCTGTTTGCCAGGCATTGGCATATTGGCGCTGCCATTAATACAGACAAATCACTTAAAACGGGATACAGTCATCGTCTATTACGTCATATTTTGAAATAAAAATGAATACATATAAGAATATAAAATACGAAACAGTATTGACTATTCAGGGGCCTTATTCTGGAAAACTTAACTTACAATGATTTTAGTGTTCCAGTCATCTGATTGGTCAATCACTAAAATTGATTTTAAATTAATTACTATTATCCAATCAGATTACTGAATTTCTTAAAATTTTAATTTTATCTAAGTTAAGTTTTCCAGAATAAGGCCCCAGGTATTGTATTGTTTATAAGACATATAGAAATAGGCATATTTATAGATCTTATGCTTCTTTATTCAGGTATTGTATTGTTTATAAGACATATAGAAATAGGCATATTTATAGATCTTATGCTTCTTTATTCAGGTATTGTTAGATGACAATAAATATGTATTACATGTTATGGCAGGTTGACAATAACTTTTATTTAATGTATAAAGTTGTATTAAATGTTATGGCAGATTTCGTAAAGTTGAATTACGATGAATGACTCAGCTATAGTGAATGGGCTGTTGTTCGTGGATATTGTATTCTCTTATTATAGGCCTATATAATTTAGACTTTAGACTTTCAAATAACGCAAACAAATTAATATTAAATCATATTTAGAAATTGTCTCAAAAATCCGCAAAGAATACCGTAATTACCGCTTCTGACAGCAAAAATAGCACGTATTATTCAGATAATCTATTTATATTGATAACCCTTTTTGGAGTCAGGTGTGCATAAATAACATAGTGTCGCATATAAGTGTGCTTAATTGAATATTTGCCTAAATGAAGGTGAGCCTAAATGGCAGTGTGCCTAAATTTAGTGTGCCTTAAAAGAGTGTGCTTAAGTGAATATGTGCATAATTGAAAGAGTGCCTAAATGGCTGAATACGGTCCACCATTTTTAATCCGATTTTTTTTTCAAACTTGCTTTAAAATGTAATTTGGAAAATTATCTAGGTCCTCTAGTGGCCCTTTTTTGAATTTTGAATTTGTCTTGGCACTACGTTCATTTAAAGTTTTTTGTGATAGGCCTTGAATATCAAGGTTGATAACTTTTGACCATGACCTTCTGCATTCTTTAACTTTCGGTTATAAGAATGCTTATTTAAAACCTCAAAGTTTATAGTTGTATTGTTTTACATGTTGGTTTTTTTCTGAGGATTAAATCTCTTGGAGCCCTGACATGGAATGAAAAATCACAAAAGTGTAATCACACAAACCAATTCCACTACCCCAATCTAAGCTTTACCAAAATATAGATTCAATAAACAGCCAGGAAACTGAGAGATCTGACATTCATCTTGTAGCATAATAAATAGGAGCCTAGTTTCATGTTTTACAAACGCGTAAAATTGCTCAAAACTGCTCGGAAGCTGCGGAACTGTTTACAAACAGGTCTAGTTATTTCATTGTATTTATAATATTTTTTTTCTAGTTGAAAGTGACGAATGCAATAAATCAGAAATAGTTGAGGGTCGATTTGGAGAAGAATGTGTGTTAAGTTTTCCATTTGCTGATCTCAAAGATAAATTTATGAAATCAATTGCCTCTTGGCATGGATCCAAAATAAAAAATGAAATTAATGTTCAGGATCTGAAAAAGGAGGTGACAATTCGATATAGAAATAAGATGGATTCTGGTAGGAGACAGATTATTTTTGAGGATGGAAGTCCATCAGATTGTTCAGCCAGGACAGAAATCTTAGTGACTAATGACGACTTCGTGGTGAAAATAACAAAACTACAGAAAGAAGATGCTGGAATGTACTGGATAGAGTTTAGATCGTTGTCTTTGGGAAAGAAGTATTTGATTGTCGCAGGTAATTAATTTTTATAGGATCCAGAGATTCCTTAACACTGCCAGCTGATTATTAGCGATTTTGGGTGATGGCGTGTCATGAAATACTGAATTTTGATGTACTCTTATTCTGATCATTGGTTGGTGTGGAGGATACTACTTCCCAGAAGTATAGCCGACTTCAGGCCAATATATATACTCAAGTTTTTTTTTATCAGATTTCGGTTATTAATCTTTTCAATCATTTCGAAGAGATAGATCCTGAATTGTTTTATGATCGAAGTTGTAATAGTGACTAGCTCCCCCAATCTCCTCCCCTCAAAGTTCCCCTCAGTCACCTGCTACATCATAGTATCTATTCTAATAAAGCTTACTCATCTCTGAAATGAGTTCATCATAATACATGTATTTGATGTTTCAGGCAAACCCACGATTAAAGGACAGTTTCCACCAAATCCTGTGTTAAAACCAGAAGATAATTATACAACAACCTTACAACTTGAATGTAACAGTATTTCAACCAGTATAGGAGATTGCCACTCTATGTATATGTTGTGGTATAAAAATGGAACGAGAATGACAGACTTGGATCCAAATTTATCGAAAATTAACGTAACTGTAGACCATAATGGTGGAACTTTTACGTGTCTGGCTACAGAATATCGCCCGTGTTACAACAAACTGCAGACCACAAACGATTACAAAGGTAACTAATGGCTATTTTTCGTTTATTATAAGGTAGGACAAGTGGGCTGTATGCGTTTCTTTGAGACAAGGATATTTTGTAGTGATGCGCATCCCAACTATTTTTTGGCATTTACAGTAAATTGATATCACCAACCATGAAGTTGTTCGTAGATGATAAGTTAACGTTTGCTTCCAGTATACTGCAGTGGCGTCTCTTATACATGATTAGGTGCAGGGGCCGGGGCATATTTTCAAGGGAATCCGTATTGGGGGTGGGAGGTAGTGTTGGGGGATGTTACCGAAGATAAGATCTCGCCCTGGAATGGAATCGTTGTGCGCGTTGGTCTTCCTGAAGCATTGGTTTCGGAAGATAGATTCGTCGGTAGCATAATCCACTTCCATACTGCCACTAACCAATAATAAAACCTATTTGCAAAAAGACATTTTGTGTTCAAAAGTTGTTATGAATTATATGAAAATAAAATTTGATATGAAACTACATAGTATTATGTCCTATATTTCGGTAACGGTTGCTAGTTTGAGTAGTTATTATAAGCTGAAATTGATTCCCTGAATTGAGATATCCGAGAATGCTGCAAACTCTAATCGGCAGCGCTAAAGACATCTCTATAGAGGCCAACACTAATGAGGATCAATTCAGTTTTCTAGTAGGTGTAGGCACTGTCGCCCACTTTTCGACAAATTCTAACTTGATTTCACATATTAATTTCCAATTTGTTTTGTAGTGGTGGATATAGAAGAGTGTGATAATGTCTTTCAGAGTGAAACCTTTACAGTTAGACCTCAATGTAAGTTTTTTATTCTTCCTCACTACCAGATTGTATGTCAGTGACGTTTTTACGGGTGTGTTGGATTTCAAGTTGGTTAGAGATTATGTTCGGCTTTGGTCCCTTCTTCATAAAAACAATATGATATTTCCTTAGACAATTGTGAGACCCTTGCTCGGTCCTATCAACTAGTAGTGTTGAGAATCGACACTGGGTGCTATAGAACAATCCCAACTTCTAAAACAAGAATTTTTCAGAAAAACAGCCTGGCACGATTATAAATAAATTGACTTGCCAAAGTGGGATTGACAAACATTTGCATGTTGAAAAATAACAAAATTCAATTTTTATATAACCATTCCAACTTTTAATTGCAGCCTGCATCAGAAACACTAGTCCAAAATTAACTGACTCTTTCTCCAGCCACTGATAGCTATTTGGACGGATATGGCTGGGAGAGAGTCAGAAAAACTGAGCCCCAAAAACTTGCGATTTACCAAAGTTGGAAGCATTTTTGTAATCGAGATAGGATTAAGTGAGCTCTAGTGAGTTTTAGAGTGGACTTTAGGAGTAACAGCTAGGATTGACCCCTCCAGTTACCCATTCATTCATTTCCTTGACAGACGCCACCCCCCCCCCCCCCCCACTCTCCACCTCTCCATCTAAAAACAAAAATATGTATATATATGTTTATGCCACTTATATGCTACGTCACTGCCGTGTATCTGGACGCCGCGCGGCACACTTTTGGGTGCCATGATGCGCGATTTTGGGCGCCTGATTTTTTTTTGGGCAAGTAGAATTTGGATGTTACTTGCCCGACATGACAAGTGGCTTAAAAAAGTTAATGTTAGATAAGATTATAATTTTACAAGGTGTTATAAGGATTATGTAACAAGTCAACAAGTCAACAGACACAAATATCTAGGTTATAATAAACAAGGCTGGGTTATAAGAGTGCTAATTTAAAACCTCAATGTTTATAGTTGTATTGTTTTACATGTTAGTTTTTTTTCTGAAGTTTAAATCTCTTGGAGCCCTGACATGGAATGAAAAAACACAAAGTGTAATCACACAAACCAATTCCACTACCTCAATCTAAGCTTCACCAAAATATAGATTCAATAAACAGCCAGGAAACTGAGAGATCTGTCTTTCATCTTGTAGCATAATAAATAGGAGCTTAGTTTCATGTTTTACAAACGCGTAAAATTGCTCAAAACTGCTCGGAAGCTGCGGAACTGTTTACAAACAGGTCTAGTTATTTCATTGTATTTATAATATATTTTTTTTAGTTGAAAGTGACGAATACATTAAATCAGAAATAGTTGAGGGTCGATTTGGAGAAGAATGTGTGTTAAGTTTTCCATTTGCTGATATCACAGAAAAGTTGATGAAATCAATTGCCTCTTGGCATGGAGAATCTAAACTAAAGAATGAAATTGATGTTCCGGAACAGAAAAAGGGGGTTAAAATTCGATATTTAAAGAACACGGATTCTGGTAGTGGACAGATTATTTTTGAGGATGGAAGTCCAACAGATGTTTCAGCCAGGACAGAAATCTTCATGACTAATGAGGCCTTCGTGGTAAAAATAACAAAACTACAGAAAGAAGATGCTGGAATGCACTGGATAGAGTTTAGATCTTTGTCTTTGGGAAAGAAGTATTTGATTATCGCAGGTAATTAATTTTTATACGCCCACATGAAAATGTGGACGTATATTGCTGTCACCCCTGTCCGTCCGTCCGTCCGTCCGTCAACAATTTCTTGTGTACGCGATAGAAACCAGAGTTTTTATCCGATACGAATGCATCTTGGTATGTGTATTCATCTGGATAATATCTCAGATGAGTTCGAAAATGGCGCTATTCCAGTCGTCAGTTTATGAGTTATTGCCTAAGTGACTTATATGACTTAGTGAAAAAACGTTAAAATTAACCTGTGTACGCGATAGAAGCTAGAGGTTTTATCCGATTTGAATGAAATTTGGTATGTATGTTCATCTTGATAATAACTCAGATAAATTCGAGAAACGTGCTTTTCTAGTCGTCGGTTTATGAGTTATCGCCCTTGACTTATTGATAAAACGTTAAAATATAAATAAGTGCGATGGTGCAATCAACTTTTTCAAATATTCAAATTTGCTGAAGTAGGCGTATGTTACCTTGCCTGGCAAGCTATCTTTATAGGATCCAGAGATTCCTTACCACTGCCAGATGATTATTAGAGTATGGATGATGGCGTGTCATGAAGTACACAATAGGGTGAAGATTTGTTGTACCCTATTCTGATAGTTGGTTGGTTTGGAGGATACAAAATCCCAGAAGTATAGTCGAAATAAGCGACTTCAGGCCATTACTCAAGTTTTTCATCAGATTTTGATTATTAATATTTTCAATCATTTCGAAGAGATAGATCCTGAATTGTTTTATGATCGAAGTTGTAATAGTGACTAGCTCCCCCAATCTCCTCCCCTCAAAGTTCCCCTCAGTCACCTGCTACATCATAGTATCTATTATAATAAAGCTTACTCATCTCTGAAATGAGTTCATCATAATACATGTATTTGATGTTTCAGGCAAACCCACGATTAAAGGACAGTTTCCACCAAATCCTGTGTTAAAACCAGAAGATAATTATAAAGCAACCTTACAACTTGAATGTAACAGTATTTCAACCAGTATAGGAGATTGCCACTCTATGTATATGTTGTGGTATAAAAATGGAATGAGAATGACAGACTTGGATCCAAATGTATCTAAAATTAACGTGACTGTAGACCATAATGGTGGAACTTTTACGTGTCTGGCTACAGAATATAGCCCGTGTTATCACAGGCTACAGACTACAAAATATTACAAAGGTAAATAATAGCTATTTTTCGGGACGATTCAAAATTGTGAAAATGGCCAGTTTCGTTTATTATAAGGTAGGACAAGTGGGCCGTATGCGTTTCGTTGAGAAGAGATTTTTTTTTTTTTTTGTGGTGATATGCATCCCAACCTATCCCTTATTACACTTTCGTCACATTTTTTTTCACTTTTCGACAAAATCTAACTTGATTTAAACAATATTTATTTAAGAAGATACAGTAATGATAATTACAACATTATACAAAATTGGATTAGGAAAAAAGAACAAAGCTTATGTTAATCCGTCTCCATATGATATTTACATGTAAATACAAAAGTAGTGTTATCTAAAATAAGATAAAAAAGAACTACTTAATAAGGTGATAACAATATACATTTTACGAGAAATAATGGGTGCTGGGAGAAAATAATAAAAATAGCAAAATACGATACAGTATATACAGAAGAGTATAATATAAATTTGAAAAGTGGGGAGGGAAATTGTTATTATAAATGATATGAAAGAGCAAGTGTAATAGGAGGTGAGAGACAGAATGTCAGAGATTTGATCACCGTCATGTGTACAAGGTCGTCAACCTGACAAACCACAGTCAGCCCGGCCGAATAGGGAAGGATGTTATCACAGGTCACACCATGTAACCACTGGATGTGGAGCATAGTATCATTACACTGATGAAGTATTTGACCGGGTGATAATAAAATATAGTTAAGAATGATTATTATAGAATACAGGTCATAGTATGACCAAACCAATTTAGTAAAGAGTGTAGATCATAGTATAAACAGAACATGTGAGAACAGGAAGAAGATCATAATATCAGCAGACAAACTGGGTATAGAATATAGATCATAATATCAGCAGACAAACTGGGTATAGAATATAGATCATAATATCAACAGACAAGGTGCATATGGAATGTAGATCATAATATCAGCAGACAAGGTGAGTATGGAATCTAACTTGATTTCACATATTAATTTCCAATTTGTTTTGTAGTGTTGGATATAGAAGAGTGTGATAATGTCTTTGAGAGTAAAACCTTTACAGTTAGACGTCAATGTAAGTTTTTTATTCTTCCTTACTACCAGATTATATGTCAGTGACGTTTTTACGGGAGTGTTGGATTTCAAGTTGGTTGAGATTATGGTCGGCTTTGGTCCCTTCTTCATAAAAACAATATGATATTTCCTTAGACAATTCTGCGACCCCTGCTCGTTCCTATCAGAAACGACACTGGGTGCTAGCACTCAATATTTAGATAATCAATCCCGACTTCTATATCACTAGTATTTTGCAGAAAATTAGCATAGCGCAATTACTTAAATTCATGTTCGAACTCGCCAGAGTGGGATTGCTAAACATATATGCATTTTGAAAAAGAACAAAAAAAAATTATTTGTTCGTTTCGTCATTCGTTATAAAACCATTCAAACGTTTAATTGCAGCCTGCATCAGAAACACTAGCCCAAAACTTGCTGACTCTTTCCCCAGCCACTGACAGCTTTTTAGACTGATATGGCTGGGGAGAGTCGGAAACACTAAGCCACATAAATTTGGGATTTTCCAAATCTTGCGCGTGCAGCCTTTCAATGGCGAGCCACAGATTTTATTTCTTGGAAAACAACTTTGATGGACTCACATACATGACCTGTATGGTGACAATTAAAACTGGAACCGTGAAGACGGTACCGAGCAGTGCGCAACACACCTGATACATGGATGAAATGTCACATATTTCAACCAATGATTAGAGTTTAACAGATAAAATCGCACTCGTCAAAATACTCACTCAATTTCATATGTGTGTCAGGAGAAAGTGAATTGCAAGATATATTTGCATGGATAATTAAAAGGATCTGCAACTAAAAGAAGCCAGACTAAAAAAATGGAAGCCGAAATACCAGAAGGCAGAACTACAAGAAGTGGGGGCGCATGGCTACCAGTATATAGGCAGGTTTAACTTAAAGGGATGTGGGAATACCAGCAGACAGCCAAACGCAACACGCAGTTAAAATGAAATTTGGCAGAATATTTTCAAATTCTAAAACGCGGAATTATGATTCAAATACATAGTGTCATTGTGGGACTTTGCTACCGCAAACAATATTTATTTAAGAAGATACAGTAATGATAATTACGTATAGGATAAAACACGGCCGAGGGTTTTTATGATATTTAAAACCCGCATCCCGAGGGACATAATCACGAGGGGCTTGCCCCGAGGGATTTACCGAGGGAAAGGGTTTTAAATATCATAAAAACCCAAGGGGAAGTGTTTTATCTGACTTATAAACCGATTTTGGACCTTAATTTCATTTTTATCGAAAAATAATTTTTCATCCACAATGTAAATCAGCCATGTCGCAAAACGAGTATAGCGCGAACACAACTCACACGTGCTGTGAGTGAAGTTAATCACGTGGTCTGTCAGTGAGTTGAACTCAGAAAGGACGCCATGGCTGGCGAAGACGAAATTTTCCAATACAGGGTTGGAGAGACCTTATGTGGTGAAAATTAAGAAGAGATTATTGTTTGAGATAAGTAAAATGTTTTATGAATGTTTTGATTATATTATTAAGTAAAAAATTGGAATAGCCGTCTCAAAATATCACTGTATGTCACGAGGCCTTGTGTGCTTCAGGCTGTGCACTAGACCGACAAGTTGACTCTAAATAATACTGCGTATTTTAGAGACAGACGACCAAGCATATAAATATCATGAAATGTTGTGTTACTTGATTTAGACCTTTGAAAATAGTATTTTTTGTAAAGTATTAGATAAGTATGAATTAAGATGTACCGTACAACAACTTGACATCATGTATTTGTGTACAAATTAGATGAAATGTCGATCAGGCGGGTATTTTAACTCAAACTACGTCGCCATTTTTCTAACATATGTGTTTATCCAATGAAATTCATGGTTACAATCTATAAATCTGTTTGGGAGATTTGGTTAATTTTGAGAGAAGTCTTTTGATTGGATGTAATTTCAATGACGATAAGTCTTATTTAAAAATGGCGGCCATGTTCAAAATACCTCCAGCTTGAAAATTTCAACTAGGATTATAGACAACAAGGATTAGTTTATTCTGTCGAAAAAGGGATTGAATGTTGAGAGGGCATCATAACATGCAAGAAAATGGTCAGTTTTTTTAATAATGACATCAAGGAAGGACAATAATTCAACGCAACCAAATTGGTTGCGCAATTTCAAGTTATTGAATAAAATGTAATCCTGACTCTCTGCCAGCGGCATTGAGAGAGACAGGTATTCCGGTCTAGCTGTGCACGCACGTTAAAGAGATATATTCACTAACTATTTAGCTATTTTAATCCATAATAATGTTCACAACTTTCCCTCGCAATATAAGCCTTCAAATCCCCGTGTATCAATAAATATCGGCGTTTGAATGTTTGACTCGCCGTTTAGTAATACTATGCATTATATAGAAAACACATACTAGTATACAGAAAATGAAAGATAAATGTCTAGTTTGGGGTATGATTATAGGGATTGTGTGATTTTGGAACTGTTACAGTAAATCTGAAGGCTATTTACATAAATTCAAGGTCCAAATCGATCCTCGAAAATGGTGATCATTCACCTTTGAAGAGTCCTCGACACTTGGAATTTGGAAATCGAACAAAATAGGCTATACCACTGTCCTGACAAATGTCCCTCATTGCACACTGCATGACTTTGCCAGGACTCGTTTGCCCAAACAGACGCGAAAAAGTAGGACGACAATTCATTTGCAAAAGAAAACAGTGCGTTTGAAAAAAATTACTTCAATAATTAGACTAAATTTAAATATCCAGCTAAACATTGTTTGATTTAAATGTCCAGTTTTTATAATTATCACGATATTTGTTTTACAGGACAACACCAGCGGTCAAAAGGAGAGGGTTTCTCAGCTCTTACTGAACAAAAGTTGCTCGAACATCCATCAACACGGTAACCACTGAAGAAGATAACATGTAGTTCCTGTGCAAACGGCAGTAACTTCTGCACCACTTGGTGTCGTTTTGTGTCAAAAATCTGTCATATATAATTTATGTTTTTTATTAAATACACTTAATGTTTTTGTTGTATTTTCGGAGCGATTTAACCAGCCAGGGGTATATTTTGGTAAAATATGAAGATTTTATACAGAATATCCCCGGGATTTTATATAAAATCCCGGGTATTTTATATAAAATCCCGGGGATATTATATAAAATCCCGGGTATTTTATATAAAATCCCGGGGAAATTCTGTATAAAGTCTGCCCAGGTATTTTATGAGATTTAAAATCCCGCTAGAACAATGGGATGACGTCACTAGAGGTTTATAAAACATTATACAAAATTGGATTAGGAAAAAAGAACAAAGCTTATGTTAATCCGTCTCC
The DNA here is from genome assembly GCA_029955415.1 of Lottia scabra. Lineage (NCBI taxonomy): Eukaryota > Metazoa > Mollusca > Gastropoda > Lottiidae > Lottia > Lottia scabra. Next base: position 4,230,776 of record JARJEI010000003.1, on the reverse strand, counting down.
ATATGATATTTACATGTAAATACAAAAGTAGTGTTATCTAAAATAAGATAAAAAAGAACTACTTAATAAGGTGATAACAATATACATTTTACGAGAAATAATGGGTGCTGGGAGAAAATAATAAAAATAGCAAAATACGATACAGTATATACAGAAGAGTATAATATAAATTTGAAAAGTGGGGAGGGAAATTGTTATTATAAATGATATGAAAGAGCAAGTGTAATAGGAGGTGAGAGACAGAATGTCAGAGATTTGATCACCGTCATGTGTACAAGGTCGTCAACCTGACAAACCACAGTCAGCCCGGCCGAATAGGGAAGGATGTTATCACAGGTCACACCATGTAACCACTGGATGTGGAGCATAGTATCATTACACTGATGAAGTATTTGACCGGTTATTTGACATGCGGTAGCAAAGTCCCAGTTTGTTTTCGAAATGTCTATTCTTTTTTTTTTCGAAGAATCGAACGCACTGCATTGTTTTGCAATTGACTATTTTTTTTTTTGCACTGCGTTCGATTCTTCGAACGCACTGCATTGTTTTGCAATTTACTATTTTTTTTTTTTCGTTTTCTGGTCTCGCTATTTCGGTATGAAGGGAGCTTGTCACGCTCAAACTGACACGATTTCCAACGATAAACTGCTGCTCATTGTGGCTTAAATGTTAAATGACGCAGTTTTGTCCAACCGGAAATGAGGTATGACAAAACGTGTATTTTCGTTTTTTTATCATTTTTACTTACAATTTCCAACCGATTTTGATGGATATTTTTTTGTTTATTTCCGTTGTGTCTTTTCTACACGATAACTACTTAAAAACTTATAATTTTGTACTTTTGACCCTGAATTTTGAAACTCTTTTTTCACGTTTTTTTCAACTTCCACAGTTTTATTTCGATCGCTATGAAAACTTCTGGGAATATAGACATTGTTATTGCGAACAAAACCGTGTTTTAAAAATTTTGATATCACTTCCGGTTTTGACGTCATTTGCTTGTAAACTTCAAATTTCAACTTCCGGAGTTTTTAAGATATTTGAAAATTTCTTTTTGCATTATGTTAGAAACTGTCATCATGAAAGATATTTATGATAAAATTTGACCCGGAAGTAATATGTCAGCCGCCTTGTTGTTGTGAGTAATTTTTATAAAACTCAAAATGGGGCCTCAAGGGATAATCGGATTTGCACAATTTTGATGTCTATGAAATCCTTAGTCGATTGCCACCAACCTTATGACAGCGGATTTTTGGATTTCGATTTAGACTTTTTTCTATTTCCGTACAAAGAACTTCAGTAACGACCGAAACTTTCAAGGCTCATATCTAGTGACCTTGACCTTTGATGACCTTTTGACCTGTACAAAAGTTATTGCCCTTAACGAGATCTATCAAATGATTTCTGATGTTAACTTCCGGTTTTATCGCCATTTGAAAATTGTAATTTTTATACGCCCACATGAAATGTGGAGCGTATATTGTCGTCACCCATGTCCGTCGGTCCGTCCGTCCGCCCGTCGGTCCGTCCGTCCGTCCGTCCGTCCGTCCACAATTGCTTGTTAACACTCTACAGGTCACAATTCTTTACCGATTTTAACGAAACTTGCTGAAATTGTTTATTATCACCCAAGGATGAACCCTATTGAAAATCAAAAGAATCGCAAAATATTTGATATGAATTATTGCCCTTGTTCTTTAAAACGCGTTCGATTTTGAGCTTGTTAACACTCTACAGGTAACAATTCTTTATGGATTTTGACGAAACTTGCTGAAATTGTTTAATATCACACAAGGATGAACCCTATTGAAAATCGAAAAGATCAAAAAATATTTAATATGAATTATTGCCCTTGTTCTTTGAAACGCGTTCGATTTTTAGCTTGTTAACACTCTACAAGTCACAATTCTTTACGGATTTTGATGAAACTTTCTGAAATTGTTTATTATCACCCAAGAATGAACCCTATGGAAAATCAAAAGAATCGAAAAATATTTAACATGAATTATTGCCCTTGTTCTTCAAAACGCGTTCGATTTTAAGCTCGTTAACACTCTACAAGTCACAATTCTTTACTGATTTTGATTAAACTTGCTGAAATTCTTTATTATCACTCAAGGATGAACCCTATTGAAAATCAAAAGAATCGAAAAAAATTTAATATGAATTATTGTCCTTGTTCTTTAAAACGCATTTGATTTTTAGCTTGTTAACACTCTACAAGTCACAATTCTTTACGTATTTTGACGAAACTTTTCTGAAATGGTTTATTATCACGCAAGGATGAACCCTATTGAAAATCGAAAGAATCGAAAAAAATCTAATATGAATTATTGCCCTTGTTCTTTAAAACGCGTTCGATTTTTGGCTTGTTAAAACACTCTACAAGTCACAATTCTTTACGGATTTTGACGAAACTTGCTGAAATTGTTTATTATCACCCAAGGATGAACCCTATTAAAAATAAAAAGAATCGAACAAAAATTTGATATGTATTATTGCCCTTGTTCTTTAAAATGCGTTTGATTTTTATCTCGTTAACACTCTACAAGTCACAATTCTTTACGGATTTTGACGAAACTTACTGAAATTGTTGATTATCACCCAAGGATGAACCCTATTGAAAATCAAAAGAATCGAAAAAAAATTTAATATGAATTATTGCCCTTGTTCTTTAAAACACGCTTGATTTTTAGCTTGTTAACACTCTAGAAGGCACAATTCTTTTTCAATAAGATTTTAATGAATCCTATTGAAATAGTTTATTATCACACGATAAACCCTATCGAAAATAAAAAAATATTTGATATGACTTATTGCCCTTTTCGTTCAAAATAGGTTTTAGTTTTAGCTCATAAACAGAAGAATTTTGATTATCTTGATGAATGCTGAATCCTTGATGAAATCGAGAGAAAAAAATGTTTAGACGACACTTAATTTAAGTTCGGAACGAAATGTAGGCCTATGACGACAGGTTGAATATTTGATGTGTTCTTTTTCGAACAAAGCTGCTAGTGGGCGTATATTACCTTGCCTGGCAAGCTATCTTTAACTTTAAAGAGCTTTGTCACGTGACCTAATAAACATACGTCACAAATTTTTAGACATATTTACTATGCTAAATCTGCTCTTTCAAATGATATATAACACCAAATATTTGAATCAAAATTGCGCTTTTTAAAACTTGCAAATTTTGTGCCAATTTTCATTGTAACTGTGCGTGTTTTTTTGAAAAATTGATTTTGATCGACCTGAAAACTTACAAGTAGATAAACAATTTGATAATGAACAAAACAATATTTCTGAAATTTTGATATCACTTCCGGTTTTGACGTCATTTGTTTGTAAACTTGAAATTTAACTTCTGGAGTTCCCGAATTATTTGAAAGTTTCTTTTTGCATCATGTTAGAAATGATCATCAGAAAAGATATAAATAATAAAATCCGACCCGAAAGTACTATGTCAGGTGTCATGTTGTTGTGACTTTTTCTTATAAAACTCAAAATGGGACCTCAGGAGATAATCTGATTTGCATAATACCGGTGTCTATGAAATCCTTAGTCGATGGCCAACAACCTTGTGGCAACTGATTTTTTAATTTCGATTTCTTTATATTTCTGGAACAAGAATTTTAATTCAGACTGTAATTTTCAATGCTCATATTTCTAAATCTGTTAGTTCATATGACCAGGAAGTATTATTTGCCTTTAATCGCCTAATAGGTGTATCACTCCTCGAGAGAAACAGCTTTAAGTACAATATCTATTAACATGTGAGAGTCAGCGCTGTTGTATTACAACGTATTATTCCCTCAGCACATCATACGATTAATGGTCAGTATACGAACATCTAGAAAGTTACAATTTACCATAGTGTTTCTTTTAACGCTTCACACTGGTCAGAGTAGTATTTTAAAATGTTTTCTCCCTTCAACTGAAAAATGTTTGTTGTCTGTATGTTTAAATACAGTTCTCTCCCTTCAACTGACAATTGCACCATGCTTAACATGACTTTCTTTCATTGTAACTTGCATGTTTAACATTGTAAATTATGTAAGATTAACAAAAAGAAGTAGATAACGATCCAATGCCAAAAGAAGAAAATCCGTTCTAAAAATCAGGTTCTGTCATTTATTAAAATTGCATGTCTAAAAACGTTGACCATTAAAATGTTTTTCTAAAAAAATAATAATATAGATTTTTTGCAAGGTTCGTGTTAAAATGACAATTTACGAACTGTGCTGCGAACTTTTATGTATGGAGGTTAACACTAAGAATTCTGATTTCATTTATTTGACATATTTAGAATTGTCTCTATCATGTAGGGAGCTGCGGTGGCACAGTGTAATAGACGCTTGGTCGCTAAGTTGATGTTCCAGGGTTCAATTCCGGTATGGGTCGGATTCGAGGGGCCGAGGGGCTGACATGGTAAAAGCGCCCAGTCGTTCGGATGGGACAATAAACAAAGGTCCCGTGCGCTATTGGCTGTGCACGTTAAAAACCCCTCGACAGTTGGAAATCGAAAATAAGAGCTGGCTAATGCCGCTGTCCTGGAAAAATTTCCCTCATTGCATACTGTATGGCGTATTCTACTTCCAATGGTATAAAAATGTACATTAGTAAAAACAACGACTTTTTAATCAGATGACTTTTCACTACTGAACGTGAAATGGTTATTTACTTTTCACTCCCGAATATAAAAAATTTATATGCCGATTTTTATGTTCTGTAAATTTCGCAGTATGGATTGAAAACGCCATTTTTCACCCATGGACGAAACCGGGTGCGCACTGCCCAGTATCGTTTCACGATTCTAGTTGCAGTGCGTTCGATAATCGAACGCACTGCATTGTTTTGCAAACGGCTATTTTTTTTTTTTTTTTTTTCGAATTTTACACTCGCTATTTTAGTAAGAAGGCAACATGCCACAAACAGATTTGTTCAATTCCCTACGATAAATTGTTGACCATGAACTTTTAAATATAAATTGGTGCCATTTTGACAAACCGGAAATGAGGTAGAACAAAAAACACAGTTTTGGTTTTTGGAATCTCACAGCTCTATTTTTGATCCGATTTTTATCAAACTGTTTTGAACTGTTTTCTATAACTGTGCGCTACTAAATAAAAGTTTTAAACTTCTCCAATTTTGACTTTTAGTTGACTATTTTCTTAATTTTAATTTTTGCGTTTTTTTCAACTTCTACAATTTTATTTCGTTCGATCTGCAAATTTGCAGGTGTATAGACATTTTGATTCTAAACAAAATGCAGTTTTCAAAATTTTGATACCACTTCCGGTTTTTACGTAATTAGCTTGTAAATTTAAAATTTCAACTTCCGGAAATTTGAAGATATTTCAAATTTGTTTTTTTCAATGTGTTATAATTTGTTATAACAACAATTTGAAATAAAAAAATCCGACCCGGAAGTAACAGATCATCCGCCATTTTGATATGAGTAACTTTTATAAAATTAAAAATGGGGCCTCAGGGTTATGAGCGACATCCGTAACTTTAGTATTTTTGGAAACTACAATAGATTTCTAAAAAAGTCTAGCCGCCGATTTTTGAATTTTGATTTCAATTTTTTTTTTTATTTTCGTTTTGATTTTTTATGCAATTACTAAAACTTTCAAGGCTCATATCTTTTGACCTTGACCTTTGGTGACCTTGGTACCTGCACAAAAGTTATTGCCCTTGATGAAATATATCCAATGATGTATTCATGTTTCTGATCCGATGTATACTTCCGGTTTTATAGGCAATTGAAATTTGTGATTTCTGACTTTAAGCAGTCATGTCACGTGACCTAGCGTAAATACGTCAAAAATGATTTAACAATCATATTATGCGTAATTTGCTCTTTCCAATGATGTACGACAATATACACTTAAATCAAAATTGCACGATTTAAAATTTGAACATTTTGTGCAAATTTCCATTGTAACTGTGCGTGTTTTTTTCAAATTTTATTTCAATCGATTTGAAAGTTTACAGATGGAAAGATATTTCGATTGCAATCCAAAATCCGTTTTCGAAAAATTGATACCACTTCCGGTTTTGACGTAATTAGCTTGTAAATTTGAAATTTCAACTTCCGGAATTTGGAATATATTTGAAATTTGTTTTTTGCAATATTTAACATTGTGGTATATCAACAATTTGAAATAAAAAAATTTAACCCGGAAGTTACAAATCGGCCGCCATATTGATATGACTAACTTTTGTAAAACTCAAAATGGGGCCTCAGAGTTATGAGCGGAAATCGTAACTTTGATATTTTTGGAAACTACAGTCGATTGCATTCATAGAATTGTTAATCGATTTTTGATCTTCTGTTTTGCCTTTCTTGCATTTCCGTTTTATTTTTTTCAGTAATTACAAAAACTTTCAAGACTCATACCTCGTGACCTTGACCTTCGGTGACATTGTAACCTGAACAAAAGTTTTTGCCCTCGATGAGATCTATCCGACTATGTATTCATATTTGTTGTCCGATGTATACTTCCGGTTTTGTGAGCAATTCAAATTTGCGATTTTTGACTTTACCAGCAACATCCAAGGTTTCGCTAGTTGTGGTAGCTTTCTTTGTCTATAAATAATACCATTACAGACCTTTTAAAAAACAGTTTTTAAGTAATTCCAAAACTGTTACGCACTGCTCAGAACCATGCAAAGCCTATGGATCTAGTTTTTTTTCGTTTTCTGGTCTCGCTATTTCGGTATGAAGGGAACTTGTCACGCTCAATCTGACACGATTTCCCTCGCTAAACTGCTGCTCATTGTGGCTTAAATGTTAAATGACGCAGTTTTGTCCAACCGGAAATGAGGTATGACAAAACGTGTATTTTCGGTTTTTTATCATTTATACCTACAATTATGAACCGATTTCGATGGAATTTTTGCAGTACGTTCGATAATCGAACGCACTGCATTGTTTTGCAAACGGCTATTTTTTGCAGTGCGTTCGATTTCGAACGCAGTGCTTTGTTTTCAGAATGTTTTTTTTTCTTTTGCAGTGCGTTCGATAATCGAACGCACTGCATTGTTTTGCAAACGGCTATTTTTTGCAGTGCGTTCGATAATCGAACGCACTGCATTGTTTTGCAAACGGCTATTTTTTGCAGTGCGTTCGATAATCGAACGCACTGCATTGTTTTGCAAACGGCTATTTTTTTTTTTTTCGAATTTTACACTCGCTATTTTAGTAAGAAGGCAACATGCCACATACAGATTTGTTCAATTCCCTACGATAAATTGTTGACCATGAACTTTTAAATATAAATTGGTGCCATTTTGACAAGCCGGAAATGAGGTAGAACAAAAAACACAATTTTGGTTTTTTCAATCTTACAGCTCTATTTTTGATCCGATTTTTATCAAACTGTTTTGAACTGTTTTCTATAACTGTGCGCTACTAAATAAAAGTTTTAAACTTCTCCAATTTTGACTTTTAGTTGACTATTTTCTTAATTTTAATTTTTGCGTTTTTTTCAACTTCTACAATTTTATTTCGTTCGATCTGCAAATTTGCAGGCGTATAGACATTTTGATTCTAAACAAAATGCAGTTTTCAAAATGTTGATACCACTTCCGGTCTTTACGTAATTAGCTTGCAAATTTAGAATTTCAACTTCCGGAAATTTGAAGATATTTGAAATTTGTTTTTTGCAATGTGTTACAATTTGATATAACAACAATTTGAAATAAAAAAATCCGACCCAGAAGCATCAGATCATCCGCCATTTTGATATGAGTAACTTTTATAAAATTAAAAATGGGGCCTCCGGGTTATGGGCGGAATCCGTAACTTCAGTATTTTTGGAAACTACAGTCGATTGCTAAAAAAGTCTAGCCGCCGATTTTTTAATTTTTATTTCAATTTGTTTTTTTATTTTCGTTTTGATTTTTTATGCAATTACTAAAACTTTCAAGGCCCATATCTTTTGACCTTGACCTTTGGTGACCTTGGTACCTGAACAAAAGTTATTGCCCTTGATGAAATATATCCAATGATGTATTCATGTTTGTGATCCGATGTATACTTCCGGTTTTATAGGCAATTGAAATTTGTGATTTTTGACTTTAAACAGTCCTGTCACGTGACCTAGCGTAAATACGCCAAAAATGATTTAACAATCATATTATGCGTAATTTGCTCTTTCCAATGATGTACGACAATATACACTTAAATTAAAATAGCACGATTTAAAATTTGAACATTTTGTGCAAATTTCCATTGTAACTGTGCGTGTTTTTTTCAAATTTTATTTCAATCGATCTGAAAGTTTACAGATGGAAAGATATTTCGATTGCAATCCAAAATCCGTTTTCGAAAAATTGATACCCTTTCCGGTTTTGACGTAATTAGCTTGTAAATTTGAAATTTCAACTTCCGGAATTTGGAATATATTTGAAATTTGTTTTGTGCAATATTTAACATTATGGTATATCAACAATTTTAAGTAAAAAAATTTAACCTGGAAGTTACAAATCGGCCGCCATATTGATATGACTAACTTTTGTAAAACTCAAAATGGGGCCTCAGGGTTATGAGCGGAAATCGTAACTTTGATATTTTTGGAAACTACAGTCGATTGCATTCATAGCATTGTTAATCGATTTTTGATCTTCTGTTTTGCCTTTCTTGCATTTCCGTTTTATTTTTTTCAGTAATTACAAAAACTTTCAAGACTCATACCTCGTGACCTTGAGCTTTGGTGACATTGTAACCTGAACAAAAGTTTTTTCCCTCGATGAGATCTATCCGACTATGTATTCATATTTGTTGTCCAATGTATACTTCCGGTTTTGTGAGCAATTCAAATTTGCGATTTTTGACTTTACCAGCAATATCCAAGATTTCGCTAGTTGTGGTAGCTTTCTTTGTCTAGAAATAATACCATTACAGACCCTTTAAAAAACAGTTTTTAAGTAATTCCAAAACTGTTACGCACTGCTCAGAACCATGCAAAGCCTATGGATCTAGTTTTTTTTTTCGAATTTTACACTCGCTATTTTAGTAAGAAGGCACTATGCCACATACAGATTTGTTCAATTCCCTACGATGAATTGTTGACCATCAACTATTAAATATAAATTGGTGCCATTTTGACAAACCGGAAATGAGGTAGAACAAAAAACACAGTTTTGGTTTTTGGAATCTCACAGCTCTATTTTTTATCCGATTTTTATCAAACTGTTTTGAACTGTTTTCTATAACTGTGCGCTACTAAATAAAAGTTTTTAACTTCTCCAATTTTGACTTTTAGTTGACTATTTTCTTACTTTTAATTTTTGCGTTTTTTTCAACTTCTACAATTTTATTTCGTTCGATCTAAAAATTTGCAGGTGAATAGACATTTTGATTCTAAACAAAATGCAGTTTTCAAAATTTTGATACCACTTCCGGTTTTTATGTAATTAGCTTGTAAATTTAAATTTCCAACTTCCGGAAATTTGAAGATATTTCAAATTTGTTTTTTTCATTGTGTTATAATTTGTTATAACAACAATTTGAAATAAAAAAATCCGACCCGGAAGTAACAAATCAATGGCCATTTTGATATGAGTAACTTTTGTAAAATTAAAAATGGGGCCTCAGGGTTATGAGCGACATCCGTAACTTTAGTATTTCTGGAAACTACAATCGATTGCTAAAAAAGTCTAGCCGCCGATTTTTGAATTTTTATTTCAATTTTTTTTTATTTTCGTTTTGATTTTTTATGCAATTACTAAAACTTTCAAGGCTCATATCTTTTGACCTTGACCTTAGGTGACCTTGGTACCTGAACAAAAGTTATTGCCCTTGATGAAATATATCCAATGATGTATTCATGTTTGTGATCCGATGTATACTTCCGGTTTTATAGGCAATTGAAATTTGTGATTTTTGACTTTAAACAGCCCTGTCACGTGACCTAGCGTAAATACGTCAAAAATGATTTAACAATCATATTATGCGTAATTTGCTCTTTCCAATGATGTACGACAATATACACTTAAATTAAAATTGCACGATTTTTAATTTGAAAATTTTGTGCAAATTTCCATTGTAACTGTGCGTGTTTTTTTCAAATTTTATTTCAATCGATCTGGAAATTTACAGATGGAAAGATATTTCGATTGCAATCTAAAAAATTTTTCGAAAAATTGATACCACTTCCGGTTTTGACGTAATTAGCTTGTAAATTTGAAATTTCAACTTCCGGAATTTGGAATATATTTGAAATTTGTTTTTTGCAATATTTAACATTATGGGATAACAACAATTTGAAATAAAAAAATTTAACACGGAAGTTACAAATCGGCCGCCATATTGATATGACTAACTTTTGTAAAACTCAAAATGGGGCCTCAGGGTTATGAGCGGAATTCGTAACTTTGATATTTTGGGAAACTACAGTCGATTGCATTCATAGCATTGTTAATCGATTTTTGATTTTCTGTTTTGCCTTTCTGACATTTCCGTTTTATTTTTTTCAGTAATTACAAAAACTTCCAAGACTCATACCTCGTGACCTTGGCCTTTGGTGACATTGTGACCCGAACAAAAGTTTTTGCCCTCGATGAGATCTATCCGACTATGTATTCATATTTGTTGTCCGATGTATACTTCCGGTTTTGTAAGCAATTCAAATTTGCGATTTTCGACTTAACAAAAAAACATCCAAGATTTCGCTAGTTGTGGTAGCTTTCATTGTCTAGAAATACTACCAATACAGACCCTTTTAAAAACAGTTTTTAAGTAATTCCAAAACTGTTACGCACTGCTCAGAACCATGCAAAGCCTATGGATCTAGTTGCAGTGCGTTCTAGCGAACGCACTGCTTTGTTTTGCAAATGACTTTTTTTTGCAGTGCGTTCGATTTCGAACGCACTGCTTTGTTTTCAAAATGTTTTTTTTTTCCAACCGGAAATGACGTAAGGCACAAAAGTGTATTTTAGAATTTTCCATTTCACGGCTCAATTTTTCATCCGATTTAACTCGGATTTTTTTAGGTTACTTCTTTAAACTAATGTCTACAATACGGCTTCTTCAAGAAATTGAAAATTTTTACTTTTGTCTATAACTTTTTTAAGTTTTAATTATAAAATTTTTTCAACTTCTACAATTTTATTTCGATGAATCTGAAAATATACAGGCATATAGACAATTGGATTGTGAACAAAATGCTAGTTTCAAAATTTCAATATTACTTCCGGTTTTGACGTAAATGACTCTTAAATTTAAAATTTCAACTTCCGGAATTTTGAAGATATCTAAAAAAAAATTTCGGAAATATGATTGAACTGACAATTCAAAAACAATGAATTAAAAAAAATTGACCCGGAAGTAACAAATAAGCCGCCATATTGATATGACCAACTTTTGTAAAACTCAAAATGGGGCCTCAGGGTTATGGGCGGAATTCGTAATAGTAGTATTTTAGGACAGCCCAGTCGATTGCCAAAAAAAGTACGTGATTAGATTTTTGATTTTAAATACTGCCTTTTTGTTATTTCCGGTATAACGTTTAAAGTAATTGCCAACATTTCAAAGACTTGTAACTCATGACCTTGACCTTTAATGACCTTGTAACCTGAACAAAGGTTATTGCCCTTGACTTGATCTATCCAATGAAATATCCATTTTCGTTGTCCGATGTTTACTTCCGGTTATTATTTTATTTTATTTTGACCGTCCTGAAAACTTACAGGTAGATAGATATTTTGATTGCAAACTCAAATCTGTTGTCAAAATTTCGATAACACTTCCGGTTTTGACGTTATTCGCTTTTTAAATCTAAAATCTAACTTCCGGAATTTTGAAGATATATGATTTTTTTTTTTTGCAATATATTTGAAATGATGCTATATAAAGAATCAATCAATGAAATTTGACCCAGTTGTAATAGATCGGCCGCCATATTTATATGACTAACTTTTGTAAAACTCAAAATGGGGCCTCGGGGTTATGAGCGAAATTCGTAATTGTAGTATTTTTGGACAGCTTAGTCGATTGCCCCAAAAAGTACGTGATTCGATTTTGATATTCGATGATGCTTTTTTGTTATTTCCGGTATATTGTATTTAATGTAATTGCCAACATTTCAGAGAATTGTAAATCGTGACCTTGAACTTTTTTGACCTTGTGACCTTAACAAAGGTTATTGCCCTTGACCAGATCTATGTACTGATATATCCATTTTAGTTGTCCGATGTTTACTTCCGGTTCTATGGCTATTTGAAATTTGCGATATTTAACTTTAAATACCTCTGTCACGTGACTTAACTTTCATACCTCACAAATTCTTATATATTCTTAGGGCCATATGCAGCGCTCGCAATTAACCTAAACTTTGACTAAAGTTGGACTTAAGTCGAACTTTGGGTATGCACCGCTCCATCTTTACTAAAGTCGTGCTAAACTTTAACTTCCAAATGTATGAAATGAAAGAATTCGCAAAGTCACCTCAGCAGGTGACTTAAGCTAAACTTTCGCTAATTTAACTGGTTTTATACACCGACAAATGGACAATTATTGAGATTGATTGCACCGTAAAATAGATCTCCACCAAAGTACAAGAATGCATTTACGCAGTGACTATTGAAAAATTAGTCACAGGTTACAAAATGTTACCGCGGGGTGGGGAAAGGAAGGGAGGCTTGGGGGGGGGGGAGGGGGGGGGGGGGTGGGGTGTATAAAAGCATCAACATGTCGGTGTTTCAAATGAAACAAACTTGATCAGGATTATACAAGCATCATAATTTTTGTGCGTTTCAAGGAGGGGGTACTCATCTTTGTTACACAGGTGAGTGTGTAATTTTTGCGTTATTTATTGTTAGACCGGCCGACTTGTTGGTCTTCTTAATTCTATGAATGGGATCTCTGAGACCTTCATTGATCGATCTAATATACTTGAAGATATACCAAATTTAGCGTAACGTTGATATTTTCAAAGGCAGGTATTTGATGCAGTTCAATTTTTACCAACGATCTAAACAAATTTTTCACTATCTATACCATAGGAATATTTTTGTCGATCATATTATATGATCAGTACAAATGACACTGCAAGAACACAACTTTGTGACAGGGCAACACACAATAACGGAGACATTTCACAAAAATGAAAGAAAATCGAGCCGTTAGTGATACACTGTGGAACCGCAGATACAGGCTATGATAATCGGGGACATGGTTTTACCACATTTTGGAATCCCGAGAGTAAATGAAACACTTTTCATACAACCTCTGAACGAATGTTTGGTGTTTTAAATAGAATATTCGCGTTTGTTTTTGATTTTGAGAAAATCACGATTGTTGATTCGTGATAAACATGTTGAATGGTGTTGGTAACTGATGAAGTACCCAATCATGATAACGACCACTAGAAATATTTGTATAACTGACTATAACTTCAAAAATACACTTTACTGTATGTTATTACAATTATTGATTAAATTGGTGACATCTGAATACTGCCATTTATATTTTCTTGTCATGTTTTGACTGGTATAGATATAGAAATTAAGATTGGTGGTTTAGAATGTCCATTTTAGCTTTATTCTTCGCAAACCACATGGATTTAAATCAAAGAACTCATGGAAAAGTGCAATTTCACCACCAGTTCACCATACTTTTCGATCATAACCAATACTTTATAAAGTTCGGCTAAATAAGAGGCCGTGCATACCAAATAAAGTTAAAGTTAAGTCCGACTTAATCGTAACTTTATAAAGTCAGACTTTAGCCAAAGTTCAACTTTAGTCAAAGGTAGAGCGGTGCATATGGCCCTTATTGTGCCTAATCTATTCTTTTTAATGATATATAACACTTTATGTTTTAAAGAAAATTGCGCGATATAATATTTGGAAGTTCTATTGTCACTCTGCGTGTTTTTTTAAATTTTATTTGCATGTTCTGAAAACTTGTGGGTAGCTAAGCATTTTGATTGCGAACTCAAATCTATTTTCAAAATTTCGATATTACTACTGGTTTTGACGTTATTGGCTAATTAACTAAAATAATATGTTTTTTGTCTAAATGGTTAACTGATAGTGCTCTCCCTTCAACCTGTAATTAACTTGAGTTTTAGCGATACTAAACCAAAAAAGTAAAAACTATCGCCAAAACGCTAACACATTCGATTAAATAACGCTTACAATTATCGTCCAAACAGTTGAAGGGAGAGAACTACTATTTTTATTGTTAATCTGTATTAAAGCTGTCATGATGTAACAAGACTAGAAAAAATGTTTCTAACTTTTTTAATATTAATATTTTCATGACCATTTGCTTAGTGCCTTGTGATTTATGAAAGATTTCCAGGATGACGCACTGCCCAGCGCCGTTTTGGTACGGCTCTAGTTTTTTTTTTTTCTTCAAATACTGGTCAGAGCACCCAGCAAAAACTGCTAATGTCACACATGCACTGATGTGATTTGCTTTTTTTCTCGAAAAACTAAATTTTTTAAATGTTATTTGATGCATTTTTGTCTAACCGGAAATGACGTAGGACAAAAAGTGTTTTTTTAGAATTTTCCATTTCACGGCTCTATTTTTTATCCGATTTGACTCAGATTTTTTTAGGTTACTTCTTTGAACCAATGTCTACAATACGGCTTCTTCAAGCAATTTAAAAATTTTATTTTGTCGATAACTTTTTTTAGTTTTAATTATAAAAATTTTTCAAATTCTACAATTTTAATTCGGAGAAACTGAAAATAAAAATGCACATAGGCAATTCGATTGTGAACATAATACTAATTTCAAAATTTCGATATCACTTCCGGTTTTGACGAAAATTTTTAGATTTCAACTTCCGGAATTTGAAGATATGTGAAATTTTTTTTTGGAAATATGATTGCAATGACAATTCGAAAACAACGAATGAAAAAAAATTGACCCGGAAGTTACAAATAAGCCGCCATATTGATATGACCAACTTTAAAACTCAAAATGGGGCCTCAGGGCTATGGGCGGAATTCGTAATAGTAGTATTTTAGGACAGCCCAGTCGATTGCCAAAAAAAGTACGTTATTAGATTTTTTATTTTTAATACTGCCTTTTTGTTATTTCCGGTATAACGTTTAAAGTAATTGCGAAAATTTCAAAAACTTGTAACTCGTGACCTTGACCTTTTATGACCTTGCAACCTGAACAAAGGTTATTGCCCTTGACTAGATCTATCCAATGAAATATCCATTTCCGTTGTCCGATGTTTACTTCCGGTTCTATTGCCATTTGAAATTTGCGATTTTTAACTTTAAACTGCTCTGTCACGTGACCCAACTAACATACGTCACAAACTCTTATATATTATTAGTGTGCTTATTTTACTCTTTCCAGTGATATATAACACTTTATGTTTGAATGACAATTGCGCGATTTAAAATTTGAAAATTCTGTGCAAAGTTTCATTGTAACTGTGCGTGTTTTTTTCAAATGTTATTTTGACCGTCCTGAAAACTTACAGGTAGATAGACATTTTGATTGCTAACCCAAATCTGTTTTCAAAATTTCGATAACACTTCCGGTTTTGACGTTATTCGCTTTTTAAATCTAAAATCTAACTTCCGGAATTTTGAAGTTATATGATTTTTTTTGTTTGCAATATATTTGAAATGATGCTATATAAACAATCAATCAATGAAATTTGACCCAGTTGTAATAGATCGGCCGCCATATTTATATGACTAACTTGTGTAAAACTCAAAATGGGGCCTCGGGGTTATGAGCGGAATTCGTAATTGTAGTATTTTTAAACAGCTTAGTCGATTGCCCCAAAAAGTACGTTTTTCGATTTTGATATTCGATGATGTTTTTTTTGTTATTTCCGGTATATTGTATTTAATGTAATTGCCAAAATTTCAAAGAATTGTAACTCGTGACCTTGAACTTTTTTTACCTTGTGACCTTAACAAAGGTTATTGCCCTTGACCAGATCTATGTATTGATGTATCCATTTTAGTTGTCCGATGTTTACTTCCGGTTCTATGGCCATTTGAAATTTGCGATTTTTAACTTTAAATACCTCTGTCACGTGACTTAATTTTAATACGTCACACATTCTTATATATTCTTATTGTGCCTAATCTGTTCTTTTTAATGATAAATAACATTTTATGTTTTAAATAAAATTGCGCGATATAATATTTGGAAGTTTTGTGCAAAGTTCTATTGTCACTGTGTGTGTTTTTTTTAATTTTATTTGAATTTTCTGAAAACTTGTGGGTAGCTAAGCATTGTGATTGCGATCTCAAATCTATTTTCAAAATTTCGATATTACTACAACTACAACTACAACTACAACTACAACTACAACTACCGGTTTTGACGTTATTGGCTAATTAACTAAAATAATATGTTTGTTGTCTAAATGGTTAAATGATAGTGCTCTCCCTTAAACTTGTAATTAACTTGAGTTTTGGCGATACTAAACCAAAAAAGTAAAAACTATCGCCAAAACGCTAACACAATTGATTTAATAACGCTTACAATTATCGTCAAAACAGTTGAAGGGAGAGAACTACTATTTTTATTGTTAACCTTTATTAAAGCTATCATGCTGTAACAAGACTAGAAAAAATGTTTCTAACTTTTTTTATATTAATATTTTTATAACCATTTGCTAAGTGCCTTGTGATTTATGAAAGATTCCAGGATGACGCACTGCCCAGCGCCGTTTTGGTACGGCTCTAGTTTTTTTTTTTTTTTTTTTTTTTTTCACTTTTTTTCAATACTGATGTTTTTGGAATCTGCAGTCGATTGCTACCAAAATATGAGAAGCCGATTTTTGAATTTCAATTCTGATTTATTTTAATTTCCGGTTAAGATAAATCAGTAATTGTCAAAACTTTAAAGGCTCATATCTTGTGACCTTGACCTGTGGTGGCCAAGTGACCTGAAACAAATTCATTGCCATTGACAATACCTATGCACAGATACTTTCATTTAGGTTTTCCGATGTTTACTTCCGGTTTTATATCCATTTGAAAATTGCAGTTTTTAGCTTTAAAGAGCTCTGACACGTGACCTAATTCATGTACGTCACAAATTCTTTCACAATCTGATTGTGCTAAATCTACTTTTTCAATTATATACAACACAATATTTTAAAACCAAAATAGCGCCTTTTGAATTTGAAAATTAGTTATTCCATTTGCTTGTAAAATATTAAATTCAAATTTCAGTTGAAGGGAGAGTACTACATTTTGACATAAAGCTGCGTTTGGGCGATCGTCCTCTCCCATTAACTTGCGTTTGGGCGATACGTTATTATTAATGTACTTTTTTTTACATTGTAACTGTTTAAAAGAAACATTAAGATATATTTTCTTTGAATGAAATATGTATTGATAAAATTCGATCTGTATTTCAAACTATGAAGTATGAATACTGTGCAGTTAGAACTTATTTACAAATCTTAGAAATTTTGTGATTTGCGTTTTCCATTGATGTATATCAAACTGTGATTACGCCTTTTTAGATGCCTTTTCACTACCGAACATGATATTTTTATTTCACTTTTGACTGTTTTTTCTACTTTTCACTACCCGATTCAAAATTGTGCATTTCAAAATTTTGTACCTTCTGCATTTTAATGTAAAACAAGCTTTCTTCTGTAAACCTGACATCACGGATTGAAAGATGTCACTTTTCACCAATGGACGAAACCGGATGCGCACTGCATGGTACCATTCATGGTTCTAGTTTTTTTTTTTTTCTTCGAATTCTGGTCAGAGTACACAGCCAAAACTGCAAATGCCACATATACACTGATATGATTTCTTTTCTGTACTCGAAAAACTAAATTTTTTAAATGTAATTTGACGCATTTTTATCCAACCGGAAATGACGTAGGATACAGAAGTGTATTTTAGAATTTTCGATTTTCCTACTCTATTTTAAATTCAATTCTAATCGGATTTTTTGTGTTTGATTGCAAAAACCAAAAGCTACAATTCGGCTTCTTGAAGACATTACAAATTTTGAATTTTGAAGCTAACTTTTTTGGTTTGAAATTTATGAATTTTTCAACTTCTACAATTTTATTTCGATCAATTTGAAAATAAACAAGCATATAGACCTTTTGATTGCCAAAAAATACAATTTTCAAAATTTCGATATCACTTCCGGTTTTGACGTTATTGGCTCGTAATTTCCGCAATTTCCGGAATTGTGAAGTTATTTGAAAAAAAATTTCTGCAATACGATTCAAATGATAACGCAAAAACAACAAATTAAAAAATTTTGACCCGGAAGTAACAGATAAGCCGCCATATTGATATGAGCAACTTTTGTAAAACTCAAAATGGGGCCTCAGGGTTATCGGCGGAATTCATATTTATAGTATTTTTGGACAGCTCAGTCGACTGCCCCCAAAAATACGCAAATCGATTTTTGATGTTTGATTGTGCTTTTTGCTCATTTCCGGTATAACGTTTTAAGAAAGTGCCAAAATTTCAAAGACTTGTAACTCGTGACCTTGACCTTTTTTGACCTTGTGGCCTGAACAAAAGTTATTGCCCTTGACTAGATCTATCAAATGATATATCCATTTTGTTTGTCCGATATTTACTTCCGGTTCTATAGCCTCAGGGATATGAGCGATTTTCGTGATTGTAGTATTTTTGGACAGCTCAGTCGATTGTCATAAAAAATACGCTATTTGATTTTTGATATTCGATATTGCTTTCTTGTTATTTCTCAGTATAATGTTTTAAGTAATTTCCAAAATTTCAAAGACTTGACCTTGACTTTTTTTTACCTTGTTACCTGAAGAAAGGTTATTGTCCTTGATTAGATCTATCCAATGGTATGTACAATTTAGTTGTTATAATATAATAATAATAATAATAATAAACTCTTTATTTTACATGGGTCAGAATTAGGCCCTATACCACGAGTGGTAACGGTCCTGTCTCACACCCAGCCCATGGGGACAAACATAGATACAATATACAACATATAGACACCAAAAAATGTTTATTTCCGGTTCTATTTCCATTTGAAATTTGCGATTTTTAACTTTAAACGCATACATTTATCGTCAAAACAGTTGAAGGGAGAGAACTACTATTTTAATTATAAATCTTTATTAAAGCTATCATGGTGTAATTAAACTAGAAATGTTTATGAAAAATAAGTCAAACCATCCGCCACTAATCCTAATCCATCTTAGCCTCCGTAGCGAAGAAATATGGCCGCCACCGACCCACTATAAAGCCGTGTAAGCCACGTCATTCAGTCAGTTGATATACATACATCGGACTGTCAACATCAGTAATAAGCGGTCACTATTATCATTATCAAGTCAACCCTGAAACTAGCAAAGGAGAAATTTTGCTATAATCGAAAACTAACCAATAGTCAATCTTTTAAGCATTCAGATCACAAACAGTTATTTTAATTCCTTAAAATAAGAAAATCTCTCTAGATTTAACTTTTCTAATGTTCATATTTTCATAACCAATTGCCTTAGACTTAGTTCCTTATGATTTATGAAAGATTTCCAGGATGACGCACTGCCCAGCGCCGTTTTGGTACGGCTCTAGTTTTTTTTTTTTCTTCAATTACTGGTCAGAGCACCCAGCAAAAACTGCTAATGTCACACATGCACTGATGCGATTTGCTTTTTTTTCTCGAAAAACTAAATTTTTTAAACGTATTTGATGCAAATGACGTAGGACAAAAAGTGTTTTTTTTAGAATTTTCCATTTCACGGCTCTATTTTTTATCCGATTTGACTCGGATTTTTTTAGGTTACTTCTTTGAACTAATGTCTACAATACGGCTTCTTCAAGCAATTTAAAAATTTAAAAATTTTATTTTGTCGATAACTTTTTTTAGTTTTAATTATAAAAATTTTTCAAATTCTACAATTTTAATTCGAAGAATCTGAAAATAAAAATGCACATAGGCAATTCGATTGTGAACATAATGCTAATTTCAAAATTTCGATATCACTTCCGGTTTTGACGAAAATTTTTAGATTTCAACTTCCGGAATTTCGAAGATATGTGAAATTTTTTTTTGGAAATATGATTGCAATGACAATTCGGCAGTATATTCGAAATGGTGTTATAGGAACTATTAATTAATAAAATCTGACCCGGATGTAATATAACAGCCGCCATATTGATATGACCAACTTTTGTAAAACTCGAAATGGGGCCTCAGGGTTATGAGCGGAATTCGTAATAGTAGTATTTTAGGACAGCCCAGTCGATTGCCATAAAAAGTACGTTATTAGATTTTTGATTTTTATTACTGCCTTTTTGTTATTTCCGGTATAACGTTTAAAGTATTGCGAAAATTTCAAAAACTTGTAACTTGTGACCTTGACCTTTTATGACCTTGGAACCTGAACAAAGGTTATTGCCCTTGACTAGATCCATCCAATGAAATATCCATTTCCGTTGTCCGATGTTTACTTCCGGTTCTATTGTCATTTGAAATTTGCGATTTTTAACTTTAAACAGCTCTGTCACGTGACTCAACTTACATACGTCACAAACTCTTATATATTATTAGTGTGCTTATTTTACTCTTTCCAGTGATATATAACACTTTATGTTTGAATGACAATTGCGCGATTTAAAATTTGAAAATTTTGTGCAAAGTTTCATTGTAACTGTGCGTGTTTTTTTCAAATTTTATTTTGACCGTCCTAAAAACTTACAGGTAGATAGACATTTTGATTGCTAACCCAAATCTGTTTTCAAAATTTCGATAACACTTCCGGTTTTGACGTTATTCGCTTTTTAAATCTAAGATATATGATTTTTTTTGTTTGCAATATATTTGAAATGATGCTATATAAACAATCAATCAATGAAATTTAACCCAGTTGTAATAGATCGGCCGCAATATTTATATGACTAACTTTTGTAAAACTCAAAATGGGTTATAAGCGGAATTCGTAATTGTAGTATTTGTAGGCAGCTTAGTCGATTGCCCCAAAAAGTACGTTATTCGATTTTGATATTCGATGATGCTTTTTTGTTATTTCCGGTATATTGTATTTAATGTAATTGCCAAACTTTCAAAGAATTGTAACTCGTGACCTTGAACTTTTTTGACCTTGTGACCTTAACAAAGGTTATTGCCCTTGACCAGATGTATGTATTGATGTATCCATTTTAGTTGTCCGATGTTTACTTCCGGTTCTATGGCCATTTGATATTTGCGATTTTTAACTTTAAATACCTCTGTCACGTGACTTAACTTTAATATGTCACACATTCTTATATATTCTTATTGTGCCTAATCTATTCTTTTTAATGATATATAACACTTTATGTTTTAAATAAAATAGCGCGATATAATATTTGGAAGTTTTGTGCAAAGTTCTATTGTCACTGTGCGGGTTTTTGTGGGACTTTGCTACCGCAAAGTCCCAGTTTGTTTTCGAAATGTCTATTCTTTTTTTTTTTTTTTTTTTTTTTTTTTTTCGATTTTTCCACAGGGCACACAGCTAAGGATTCAACTGTTTTAGAAACATTTCTACCTATGTTGACCTTCTCCTGTGGCAACCTCGTTTTTAAATATAAATTGAAACAGTTTTGCAAAAGTGCAATTTGCACATTGCAACATTAGCAAAAACAGGTTTTTCGACTCTGGAGGCTACATTTTTTGGCCGATTTTGCTCGGGTTTACATTATTGGAATCTGTGACTAAATTCCAATGTGATATGAGTTAAAAAAATTCAAATTTCGAAAATTCGTAGCAAACTTTTTTTGGCCGATTTTCGAAATTTTGGAACCGTTTTTCAGTTTTTTTCGGATTAATCTGAGATTTTGATAAAAGATGCGTGTCACAAATGTAAACAATTTGACGTATTCAAAATTTTTGCGTCACTTCCGGTTAAAGTGGAAAATCGATTTTCACTTCCGGTTGAATAACTTCCGGTGTAATTGAAATATTTCAACGAAATTATGTATATCGTTATTAATCGTAATTCTACAGCCGATTTTAAAATAAAATTTAGCCCGAAAAAAATACTTTGGCCGCCATGTTGATTTGTTACATTTTTATAAAACGAAAAATGGGGCCTTGGTGGTAAGTGTGGTGTATTAGCTGTTTGTATTTCTGGAAACTATAGTCGATCCCGACCAGAAACTAGGAGGCCGAATTTTGAATTTCGATTTTCCTTTTTTACAACTTCCGGTTGAATTTTTTCAGTTTTTGAAGGCTCATATCTCGTGACCTTGACCTTTGATGACCTTGACCTTAAGTAGGTCAAAGGTCATCGACCTTGGCTACCTAATGATACTTTAATATTTGATCTCCGATATCAACTTCCGGTTTTATAGCTGTCCGAAAATAGCCAAATTCGCAACTTTGTACTGCTTCTACAGGTTACCTAATTAACCTAGAGTGTTCATTTCTGCATATTCTGAATGGGCTTTATGAACACTTTCGAACGATATATCACTTTTTTGCAACTTCCGGTTTAATTTTTTCATTTTTTGAAAGCTCATATCTCGTGACCTTGACCTTTGATGACCTTGACCTTTAGTAGGTCAAAGGTAATCGACATTGGCTACCAGATGATACTTCAATTTTTGACTTCCTATATCAACTTCCGGTTTTATAGCCGTCCGAAAATAGCCAAATTAACAACTTTGTACTGCTCCTACAGGTGACCTATTTAACGTACAGAGTTCATTTTTGCATATTCTGAATGGGCTTTATGAGCTCTTTCGAACGATATATCACAATGTATTCTAATGCAAAATTAGTTCTCTTTAAATTTTGTAATTTTGAAAAGCTTTACCCGATTTTTTGAATTTTTCGACTTTAATATATGTATAGTTTATGATCTATTACGTTTAGAGGCTTGAAAATTGGAACATAAGTGAACATAGCATATATAAATGTATCCATAAAAAAAATTGACATGGGTGTGGCACATTTTGTTGTCTGGAAAAAACCATATAGACTACATTTTTTTGAAAAATGCTTTTGCACACACCAACCTCATTACTTTAACTCAATTATATGAAAATCTCAGCTATTTCTGCTGTATAGTTCAAAAAAGGGAACAAGGTTTATTAATTTCAAAATTACCGATTATAGATTTTGACCTTTTTTGACATTTATGATTGTATATCTCGTTAACCAATAGTTGTAAAGGCTTGATAATTTAGCCATAGTAAGATATTATTAATATAAATAAAGTCACATAAAAAAATCTGATGTGGGCGTGGCACATCCTGGTAAAATTTTGTTTTTGTCAAAATTTTGTTTATCCAAAAAAATGGTAAAGTTTAATTTTTTTCAAAAAATGACCTTGCACACAGTTACAGCATTGCTTTATTCAGCTTATGTTAAAGGCTCGTTGCTTTCGGCTTTGTAGTTCAAAAAAGGGAACAAGGTTAAACAAATTTTTTTTTTTAGTTTTTGACCTTGATCTTTGTTGACCTTGACCTTTTTAGGATCAAAGGTCATTGACTTTGGCTGTTCATTTATACTTTCATATTTGAAGTCTAGCGTCAACTTCCGGTGTTATTACTGTATGCATTTCCAAATTTTAAAGACTTGTTTCTCGAGAATTTGACCTTGAATGGCCTTGACCTTCAGTAGGTTGAAGGTTATTGATAAAGGCTTTCAGCTGATACGTTCAAATATTAGGTCTGGTGACTACTTCCGGTATCACAACCTTTCAAAAAAACAATTTTTTTTAAAGTTGTCGACTTTTTTGGCACTTCGGATTTACGTTAAGGGCCGATGTTTTCAAAATTTCCCTTACATTTTGCACATTTGCAAAGTCCCACTCTGTGCCACGTTTGGCTCTAGTTTAAAATTGTATTTGAATATTCTGAAAGTTTGTGGGTAGCTAAGCATTTTGATTGCGATCTCAAATATATTTTCAAAATTTCGATATTACTACCGGTTTTGACGTTATTGGCTAATTAACTAAAATAATATGTTTGTATGAGGTAGAACAAAAAACACAGTTTTGGGTTTTGGAATCTCACAGCTCTATTTTTGATCTGATTTTTATCAAACTGTTTTGAACTGTTTTCTATAACTGTGCGCTACTAAATAAAAATATACTAAATAAAAGTTTTAAACTTCTCCAATTTTGACTTTTAGTTGACTATTTTCTTAATTTTAATTTTTGTGTTTTTTTCAACTTCTACAATTTTATTTCGTTCAATCTGCAAATTTGCAGGTATATAGACATTTTGATTCTAAACAAAATGCAGTTTTCAAAATTTGGATACCACTTCCGGTTTTTACGTTATTAGCTTGTAAATTTAAAATTTCAACTTCCGGAAATTTGAAGATATTTCAAATTTGTTTTTTTCAATGTGTTATAATTTGTTATAACAACAATTTGAAATAAAAAAATTTGACCCGGAAGTAACAGATCATCCGCCATTTTGATATGAGTAACTTTTATAAAATTAAAAATGGGGCCTCAGGGTTATGAGCGGCATCCGTAACTTTAGTATTTTTGGAAACTACAGTCGATTGCTAAAAAAGTCCAGCCGCCGATTTTTGAATTTTGATTTCAATTTTTTTTATTTTCGTTTTGATTTTTTATGCAAGTACTAAAACTTTCAAGGCTCATATCTTTTGACCTTGACCTTTGGTGACCTTGGTACCTGAACAAAAGTTATTGCCCTTGATGAAATCTATCCAATGATGTATTCATGTTTGTGATCCGATGTATACTTCCGGTTTTATAGGCAATTGAAATTTGTGATTTTTGACTTTAAACAGCCCTGTCACGTGACCTAGAGTAAATACGTCAAAAATGATTTAACAATCATATTATGCGTGATTTGCTCTTTCCAATGATGTACGACAATATACACTTAGATTAAAATTGCACTATTTAAAATTTGAACATTTTGTGCAAATTTCCATAGTAACTGTGCGTGTTTTTTTCAAATTTTATTTCCATCGATCTGAAAATTTACAGATGGAAAGATATTTCGATTGCAATCCAAAATCTGTTTTCGAAAAATTGATACCACTTCCGGTTTTGACGTAATTAGGTTGTAAATTTGAAATTTCAACTTCCGGAATTTTGAATATATTTGAAATTTGTTTTTTGCAATATTTAACATTATGGTATATCAACCATTTGAAATAAAAAAAATTCACCCGGAAGTTACAAATCGACCGCCATATTTATATGACTAACTTTTGTAAAACTCAAAATGGGGCCTCAGGGTTATGAGCGGAATTCGTAACTTTGATATTTTTGGAAACTACAGTCAATTGCATTCAAAGTATTGTTACACGATTTTTGTTCTTCTGTTTTGCCTTTCTTGCATTTTCGTTTTATTTTTTTCAGTAATTACCAAAACTTTCAAGACTCATACCTCGTGACCTTGACCTTTGGTGACATTGTGACCTGAACAAAAGTTTTTGCCCTCGATGAGATCTATCCGACTATGTATTCATATTTGTTGTCCGATGTATACTTCCGGTTTTGTAAGCAATTCAAATTTGCGATTTTTGACTTTACAAGTAACATCCAAGGTTTCGCTAATTCTGGTAGCTTTCTTTGTCTAGAAATAATACCAATACAGACCCTTTTAAAAACAGTGTTTAAGTAATTCCAAAACTGTTAAGCACTGCTCAGAACCATGCAAAGGCTATGGATCTAGTTTTGTTTACATTTTGTTGTCTGGAAAAAATCCATATAGACTACATTTTTTTGATAAATGCTTCTGCACACACTTACCTCATTACTTTACCACAATTATGTCCAAATTTAAGCTATTTCGGCTGTATAGTTAAAAAAAGGGAACAAGGTTTATTAATTTCAATATTTCCAATATAGATTTTGACCTTTTTTGACATTTATGAATGTATATGTCGTGAACCAATAGATGTAAAGGCTTGATAATTTAGCCATAGTAAGATATTATCAATATAAATAAAGTAACATCAAAAAATCTGACGTGGGCGTGGCACATCCTGGTAAAATTTCGTTTCTGTCAAAATTTCGTTTATCGAAAAAAAGGTAAAGTTTAATTTTTTTTCAAAAAATGACCTTGCATACAGTTACAACATTGTTTTATTCAGAATATGTTAAAGGTTTATATATTTCGGCTTTGTAGTTCAAAAAAGGAAACAGGGTTAAAAAAGATTTTTTTTTTTCGTTTTTTGACCTTGATCTTTGACCTTTCTAGGATCAAAGGTCATTGAATTTGGCTGTTCATTTATACTTTCATATTTGATGTCCAGAGTCAACTTCCGGTGTTATTAATGTATGCATTTCCAAATTTTAAAGACTTGTTTCTCGTGAATTTGACCTTGAGTGACATTGATCTTCAGTAGGTTGAAGGTTACTGGTAAAGGTTTTCGGCTGGTGTGTTCAAATGTAAGGTCTGGTGACTATTTCCGGTTTCACAACCTTTTCAAAAAATCACAAATTTTAAAATTTGTCGACTTCTTTGACACTTTGGATCTACGCTCAGGGCAGATTTTTTTTGGCAATTTGCACATTTGCAAAGTCCCACTCTGTGCCACATGTGGCTCTAGTATATCATTGGAAAGCGTAGATCAAGCATAATAAGAATCAAAAATAATTTGTGTCGTATGTAAATTAGGTCACGTGACAGAGCTTTTTAAAGTTGAAAATTGTAATTTTCAAAAAGCCATGAAACCGGAAGTAAGCAATTGACATACAAAATGATTATACCATTGGATAAATCTCGTCAAAGGCAACAACTTTTGTGCAGGTGACAAGGTCACTCAAGGTCAAGGTCACGAAATATGGGCCTTGAAAGTTTTGACAATTTCTGATTTATTTTAACCGGGAATTAAAAAAAATTCGAATTGAAAATCTCCAATGTTTTGTGCATAATCGATTGAACATACCATAGACACTAGTATGATGCAAATTCCATAATACCCTTAGGCCCCATTTTGCGTTTTATGAAAATATATTATTTCAATATGGCGATTGATTTTTTACATCCGGGTCAAATTTTATCATTTGAATATTTTTGTGTGAAGATGTCAAAAATATCAAAAAAAAAAAGAATTTTTCGAATATCTTCAAAATTCCGGAAGTTAAAATTTCAACTTTAAGAGCAAATGACGTCAAAACCGGAAGTGATATATTTATTTTGAAATTATAGTTTTGTTTGAAATAAAAATGTCTATTCACCTGTAAATTTTAATATTGATCAAAATAAAATTGCAAAAGTTAAAAAAAATGTCAAAAAAGTGCTTTAAAAAGTCAGCGACAAAATTCTACAAGTGAGTGTATTTTAAGTACTATCAAGTAGACATTCAAATAATGAAATAAACAAAAAAGTCCCATCAAAATCGGTTGAAAAACAGAGGTGAAAATGGTAGAGAATAAAAAATGGGTTTTTCTGTTATACGTCATTTCCGGTTGGACAAAAATACTTCATTTTACATTCATTTAATACCGAGCAGTTAGGTATCGTAGGAAATTATCTGAGATAATGTGTGGCAAGTTCCCTTCATACCGAAATAGCGTGACCAGAAATAGACAAAAACTAGAACCGTGATAACGGTACTGAGCAGTGCGCAATTTAAACATCCTTGAACGGTTGCATTTTAGTCCTGCATATACATTAGGTCATGTGACAGAGCTGTTTATAGTTAAAAATCTCAATTTTCAATCGGCTATTAAACCGGAAGTAAACACCGGAAAACACAAAGTAAAACATCATTTGATAGATTTTATCGAGGGCAATTATGGAAGCCAGAATAGCCCAATATTAAGACTTCTTAATCCTTAATCCTTAGTTCTTAATGCTTAATGCTTAATTCCTATTCCTTCATTTGTAGGTCATTTTCAACATTTGTTTCACAAAATCAATATTTGTTCACAAAAATCATCATTTGTTCATCATAGCTAACTTGTCAAGTTATAATTTGTTTTAAATATTTTCTACTTCTATCAAATTATTCAAATATTAAATAATTTTTGTTTAAGTCCTTCTACAATATTTATAAACTTAAACACAAGTTCCACTTTACATTTCTCCAATAACAAATCATCAGAAACAAATCTTGCCCAACAAGTCTTGCGAAACATTTCATCAGATACATTTCTTGAATATAAAAAGCGCCACCTGTCTTCAAAATAGTGTGCATTGAAATTATGACGACAAGCGGCGCTGATGGTTGTCAGCCGGAATCAAGCTAGCAGACATTATATATCAGCCACAAACGGCGGACACTTCATGGAAATTTACAGGGATTTCCTACAGAGGGAATGGTGTCCGTGAACGTAAATTTTCAAGAAAAATACTATAATGCTAACGTAAATTAGAAAACAAAATGGAATTCCGGTTTTTTTTACCGACATAATGCAAATGTTAACAAATAAAGAATGTTTGAAATCACAAATTTTGCACATAGTAGAATCGGATAAATTTTAAGCTTGTATTGATATTAAGCTTGGTCTAACAGTGACATTGCTTATGGTGTTAAAAAAATCCTTTCTTTTCTTGTCAGGCCGAAAAACCAAAAAGGGTGGAGTGGGGAAATGGGTTTTGGTTTTTTTTTTGCCTCCTCTCCCTAATTAAAATCTATATTTAAATTTAAGTAGTCAAGGGCACTCTTTGTTTAAGATAAATAATCCTGAACATGCGAAAGATAACCTGTATAATCTTAAATTTCTAGGCAAGATCCCTCAGACTTTATGCAAATAATCTTGAATCAAATATTGACTAGGATATGTCAGGCAATCGCGTTTCAGGGAATTCTCGAGAAAAAAATTGTAGCCCGTCCCTCCAGACTTCCGAAAATGATGTTTTTATCGCATTTTTTCTTGTAAAATTAAATTTTCGGACACTATGTGTTGTAACAACATAAATTTTTTCCCAAAAGAAAATCCCAAGTATAAGAAAGTAAATATATTTCCAAGTATTGACTTCATTGTTGGTCTTATGAGTGTATCATCATATATGAGTGTATTTTAATCTTAAAATTTCACGTCCTCCTACCAGGCCCGTAGGAACTGCTCCACCCCCCCCCCCCTCTAATAATTTTGACATTAATGACTGAAGGAATAAAAAAAACATTTTTATTTCAAGATAAAACAAGACGTTACTGATATGTACTGGGTCCAGTAAATTCAAAATTGCATTATATAGGCAAGAGCAGCCTTGAATTCGGCACCTCCATCCTTGAGAATGAGTTTTTGCACAATTTGACCCCCCCCCCCCCCCCCCCCAATATGAAATTGCTTTCTACGGGCCTGCATAGATAGAAAGATAGATATTTATTGTATTGTTCGCCCTAATTAGACAGCATACAAACATAAAAAAAAAACAAATACATAAAATGACATAAAACTACATATAAATACATATAGATACATAAAAATACATATAAATACATAAAAGTACAATGTTGGGGATACTTAAACGACCAATATCGTCAGCTATTCCAGTGCCCGCAATCTTTTAGTTTGTGGCTGATAACTATGTTTGCTGGCTTGGGTCCGCCTTACAACCATCAGCGCCGCTTCTCGTCATAATTTCAATGCACACTATTTTGAAGACAGGTGGCGCTTTTTATATTCAAGAAATTTATTTGATGAAATGTTTCGCAAGATTTGTTGGGCAAGATTTGTTTCTGATGATTTGTTATTGGAGAAATGTAAAGTGGAACTTGTGTTTAAGTTTATAAATATTGTAGAAGGACTTAAACAAAAATTATTTAATATTTGAATAATTTGATAGAAGTAGAAAATATTTAAAACAAATTATAACTTGACAAATTATCGATGATGAACAAATGATGATTTTTGTGAACAAATATTGATTTTGTGAAACAAATGTTGAAAATGACCTACAAATGAAGGAATAGGAATTAAGCATTAAGAACTAAGGATTAAGGATTAAGAAGTCTTAATATTGGGCTGTTCAGGCTTCCATAGGCAATAGCGTTGGTTCATCAAACGTCAAGGTCACGAATTTTGAGCTTTGAAAGTGTTTGCTATTGCTAAATTTCTTTAACTGGAAATAGACAAAATTTTTAATCGAAATTAGGAAATCGGCTGTCACCATTTTGTTAGTAATATATTGAAGATGCCATAGACATCAACATTATGTAAATCGGATGATATCCTGATTACTTATATCGATTTAAAGAAAAGTTGGTCATTTCAAGATGGTGGTCTACTAGTTACTTCCGGGTCCAATTTTTTCTTTTTTTCTATGAATGTTCTGTCATTTTATATCCGCAAAAGAATGTGTCGACTCTCTTTAAAAATCCACAATTTAGGAACCACGTGTTTTTTCGCTCCAAAAAAGCCACGCAGTTACTTTAGAACAATGAACAAAATTTCCAAATTGAAAAACAAGCAAAATGATTAAAATATCTACTATTATATATCAAGAGGAGATAATGCATAATAAGAAAAGACGATTTTTTGTGACTTTCGTGAATTAGGTTAAAACTGACAATTTTCAAATGGCTATAAAACAAGAAGTAAATATTGGACAACAAAAATGAATTCACCATTGGATAGATCTCATTTCGGGCAATAACTTTTATTAGGATCATAAGGTCAACAAATGGCAAGGTCACAAGTTATGAGCTTTAAAAGTGTTACAATAATTGCTGAAAATCTTATACTGGAAAAAGACAAACACCATAATCGAAATTAGCAATTCAGCTGCCCTCATTTTGTTGGCAATAGATTGAAAATGTCATTGCCATAAAAATTATACAAATCGGATGATACCCTGTTCACTTATATCGATTTAAAGAAAACATGTTCATTTCAAGATGGTGACCAACATGTCACTTCCGGTTAAGATGTTATCATATTTTTTTCTTTGTACTATAGAACAAAGAACAAAATTCCTTAAAAGCAGTTCAGGTCATAAGGTCACCCAAATCCAAGGTAACGTGTAATGAGCTTTGAAAATTTTGGCCATTTCTGAAAATCTTTTACCGTAAATCGGCAAACATCATAATCGAAATTAGCAAATTGGCTGTCATCATTTTGTTGGCCATAGATTGAAAATGCCCTAGACATCAATATTATACAAATCGGATAATACCCTGTTCACTTCTCTCGATTTAAAGAAAACATGTTCATTTCAAGATGGTGGCCAGCGTGTTACTTCCGGTTACGATTTTATCATATTTTTTTCTTTGTTAGTCATGTTCTTCCATATCTTAAGAAGAAATTGTTACCTATCTTATGAAATCCGTAATTCAGATAACACGTGTTTTTCCCGCCAAAAAAACACACAGAGTTACTATAGAACAAAGAACAAAATTC
Organism: Lottia scabra; assembly: GCA_029955415.1. Classification (NCBI taxonomy): domain Eukaryota; kingdom Metazoa; phylum Mollusca; class Gastropoda; family Lottiidae; genus Lottia; species Lottia scabra. The sequence continues at coordinate 4,199,538 of JARJEI010000003.1, read as the reverse complement.
CAAAAATCAATTTTGATCAAAATATCTAGTTTTATACATTTTTGGAAACAGGAGATAAAGCATGATAATAATAGAAGATAATTTGTGACGTACATGAATTAGGTCACGTGACAGAGCTGTTTAAAGTCAAAACTCGACATTTTTAAATGCCTATGAAACCGGAAGTTTGGCCATTGCTGAATATCTTATACCGGAAATAGACAAACATCATAATCGAAATTAGCAAATCAGATGTCATCATTTTGTTGGCAATAGATTGAAAATCGGATGATACATTTCATTTCAAGATGGTGGCCAAAATGTCACTTCCGGTTACGATTTTATCATATTTTTTTCTTTGTAAGTAATGTTCTTTCATATCTGAAGTAGAAATTGTTACCTATCTTATGAAATCCGTAATTCAGATAACACGTGTTTTTTCCACCAAAACACACGCAAAGTTACTATAGGACAAGGAACAAAATTCCAAAAAGCAATTTTGATCAAAATATCTAGTGTTATATATCACTGGAAAGAGGAGATAAAGCGTAATAAGAAAAGAAGATATTTTGTGTAATCATTTTATTCTCGCAGAATTTCATATTACATAAAATTTTCTGTCATGGTAGTACTATGATTTATACTCAATATATTCAATATTTGGGTCAAGGGCAAAAAGGCTGCTAGCTGTCTAAAATAGCTCAAATTCGAACTTGATCTTCGTTTTATGAATATGTATACACATATTGAACGAATTTCATCTGATTCCGTTTACGAGTAAATGTTCTGAGCGGACGGACAGGGGTGCCTACAAAATACGTCCACATGTGAACGTATAAAAAAATTATATCCTCTTAACAATCATTTTAATAAAATGTAACAGCTGGGCTGTTTGGGATTCGTAAATGACGGAGCCGTTCTTATTCTTTATTTAATCAACCAGTTTCAATATCATAGGATTATTTTTCATAGGACCACAGACTTTAATCTCGCGTAAGAACTGGAAAATACTGAAAAAGATCACATAGTCTTGATCTTATTAAATAGACAAAAACTAATAACTATTACCAAAATTAGAGCTTCTTTAACAATTGAAATTACATTGGGGGCTTATGCAACAGGGGAGATAATTTAATTAGTAACTGTGGGTTTGAACAAAACATAGTACACTTTCAACAGTATGTGTAAAATTTCTTGTAAATTACGGAAGTTGAAAATCTTAATTGAAAATGGGAATGAATTTAAAACAAAAAGTTAAATCAAAATGTTAAAAAAAAAAGATTTTTGTTCACAATCAAAGTGTCTATCCAACTGTAGGTTTTCAAATTGATCAGAAATTGAAAAAGGCGGGGAAAAAAATACGTATAGTTTAAATGGCAGAAGGAACAAAACTTCTGAATTCTAAAAGGCGGAATTTTGAGTAAAAAATCTTGTATTATATATCCCTGGAAAGATTAGATCAAGAATTGATGGATTGAGAAATGATTTTTGACTGATGTAAATTAGGTCAAGTGACAGGGCTCTTTAAAGGGCTATAAAACCGGAAGTAAACGTTTTGCCAATAAATGCTTCTCATCGAGGACAATAATCTTTGTAGAGGTCACTCAGTCACGAAAAGTCAAGTTCACGAAATATGGACAATGAAAGTTTTGACAATTGCTTTCAACCGTTAATAAAAAAAATTCAGAGTTGAAATTCAAAAATCGGCTTCCCATGTTTTGGTAGTAATCAACTGTAGATTCCATAATCGTCAAAATTATGCAAATTCCATAACACCCTAAGGCCCCATTTTGCAGTTTATAGAAATATACCATTTCAAGATGGCGACTGGTCCTTTACATCCGGGTCAAATTTTATCACTTGTATACTTTTGTGTCTACAAAGCAAATATAATGCAAAAATAATTTTTCGAATAGGCCTATCTTCAAAATTCCGGAAGTTGAAAATTCAACTTTAACAGCGAATGACGTCGAAACCAGAAGTAATAATAAAATTTTCAAAATAGATTATTGTACACAATCAAAATATCTATCTATTTATTAATGGTCAGATAGATCAAAGGTCAAGGTCAAAAGATACAGGCCTTCAAAATATTGACAAAATTTAACCGGAAAATGCAGGAAAATCAAATCGAAATTCAAAAATCGGCTTCCCGACATTTTTTTTAATTTTTATGTTCTTTTATTTGACACCAGATTCGTCGAAATCGGATAAACTGTTTTTTCTGAATAAAATTTTGGCACTTTTTACAAAAATCAAAATGGCGGCCAAACTATAAATATTTTTGTCAGGAAATGCCTCTCATTTTTTGAGACATAACGATATCTATCTATAAGTATCAGTTTTTTTGATAACCATATGATTTTCGTGGAGTGGGTCAACCGGAAGTGAGCAGTTTTATATCATGAAAACCGGAAGTGATAAAAAAGTTTAACCGAGGAAATTTGTTCTCTAATGTGATCTGCTTGAGTATCAGAATTTTTGATAAAATCGGACGAATAGCACAGAAAATAGAAATTTTGGCCAAAAACAGCAAAATTCGACACAAAAAAAGTGTGCTATGAATTTTCAAAATTCGAATTTTTTTCACTACTATCCCATAAGATATTTGTACGAGATTCAAAAAACGTAACTCGGAGAAAAATCGGTTCAAAAATGCGCTTTCTAAGGCCAATAAACCACTTTTTGCACAGTTTTCAATATTGCACTTCCGGTTGTGCAAAAATGTTCCAATTTACATTCATTCAGTAATAGACCATATACAGGGATGTAATGCATTGCAAATATTGCTGTAATTATCACAGTTTCTTCAGAGTACTCGGTACAAAATTAATTTTTTAAAACTGCAAAAAAACACAGTCATTATGAAAACAAAGCAGTGAGTTCGAGAATCGAACGCACTGCAATAAGTTTGTTTTTTGGTGTCTTGAATCATACACCGGGTCATTCTAAGGCATTTTTACGCACTTAAATCTGATTCGATTACCTTAATCAATGTGACGTCACAAAACAAATCAGAATTTGTCGACAGGATAAATGTAATTTGAATATTTTCCAAGATGGCGGCTTACTAGCTGCCCCACCCCACCCCAAACAGAAATAATAAATATTAATATTTTATGCCCCTATTGACAGACTATTGCCTTTTTTGGACTAAAAACATAGTAAACATTTTAGACGCCATTACTTAAGCGGAAGTTAAAAAAGTAATTATGCTCCAAAGTTGATTTACTCGATTAACGTATATCGATTCGATTAGCTGCTACAATAAATGCTCTGATTACCATAATCAAATTTGATTTGATGTAGGATAAATGGTTTTTAGACCAAATCGAATCAGATTAACCCAGGATAAATTCGGCTTTAGATTCGATATTTTCGATTTGAAAAGCCCGTGTAGTCCGAAACTTGCTTACTCTTTCCCCAGCCTCTGATAGCTATTTGGACGGATATGGCTGGGAGAGAGTCAGAAAAACTAGGCCCCAAAAACTTGTGATTTCCCGCACCTCCTTAAACGTATTTATTTACCGCGAATCCACAAATCTTCGATATATTTAGAAAAATGGATTCATACCATCTTTATCATTGACCAACAAATATTTTTATTTTGCAAACAGGTGACTGTTTTTTATGCTTGTGTATAATGTTCACTCGTCTTGCAAACAATCATTACTAAAGCAGTAATATTAACTTTTCAGATGCCCCGATTGATGTAAAACTCCAACCAGATCAAAAGGTGCTAACTGTAAATAAAGGTGAAGATTTGAAAGTGGCATGCTCAGCCAAATGTTACCCGAAGTGTGACATGACATGGAAAAAAGATTCTCAAAACCTTGACTCCGGTTATTTTGGAAATAGTTTGAGAATTGAAAACATCAGAAGTACTGATGAGGGTACATACTCGTGTCTGGTCAACAACGATCGTGGAGAGGCAGAGAAGTATTTTATTCTTAAAGTTACAGGTATGAATTGAGAAAATGTTGTGTGTTTTTTCAATGAGCGTTTTTCAAAAAGCTCCAACAGAACAAATCGTCTTTTCATTTACTAAATATAGCTAAAGATACAGTGTACTCTGTGTAATCCGACATGCATTGGGACCATAAAAAATGTCGGATTACGGAGAGTGACGGAATACTCAAAGGTCAAGATTTTTCACATCTGTCAGTATGTTACTATTTATAGCTCAGTGACCCAGATAAGAAGTTATCATTACAATAGATCAGGGCTAGAAATGTCTACCTGTAGTCGGCGATAAGTATAAAGATAGTGGACCACGGCCATATACGCCTAACGAAAAAGTCGAAAAAGGAAAAAAATTAATCAGGAGAAAACTAAACTTTCTCAAACCTTTCGATTTAGGTCCAATAACACCCATTTTAAGTTTCATCAAAATCGGTTGAAAAATAAGAGAGTAATAGCATATTTAAGATTTGGGGCAAGGGTAATAACTCTGCTTGTAACGATCGAAAATAGCTCAAATTCGAACTTGATCTTCGTTTTATGAATATGTATACACATATCAAATTTCATTTGATTCCGTCAAAAACTCTAGTTTTTAGAGCGTTTACGAGCAAATGTTGACGGACGGACCGACCGACGGACGGACAGGGGTGACTACAATATACGTCCTCATAGAGAGATGAGGGCGTATAAAAATCAATAAATAACAAATCGATGTTTGCGTTTTAAGTTAAAAACATTTCCAATATTATTTTCGACATCGTTTTTGACAGGATGTTTTGGTATACTCGCGACGTATTCTACAGTGAAGTTTTTACATTGAGCGAGTCAATCGGCAATCCTCGGCAGTTTCCGTAAACCATAATCTGTCTCGGTAATGAATGGTGTTTTTCGTTGTGTTTTCATGCGCGAGACTCTTTACTTTGACGCTTTACCACTTGCTTATAACGTCGCGACATAGATATAGTTCATAGCAAAAGAATCTGTGGAGGAATTTTCTGACACCTGCTCGTGCATTTAATGATACGTAGTGACTATCTGTTAACCATTTACGCATTTTATCATCATTTTAAATACATATCTGTTTGTTTTCGTGTTATTTGTTTACAAAAACTTGTAGCCTCGAATGACCCGTCTCTGATGTTTGAACTACCAGAATCACGAGATTACGTGATAACATTGATGTAGTCCCGTCAAATGGCCGCCGTTCATTACCGTGATATGTTGCAGAGCGCCAGCGTAACTTTCACGGAGACCGTTTGTGAGCGAGTATTTTGTACCAGACAAATTCCACTATTTTCAGATCGGTGTGGGTTATTTCAATAAGGTCACATTTAAAACCGGCACGTAGATTTTTTTGGGATAATGATGAACGTAATCCTAGATCGATATCAAAATGAGCAATAATAATCATTTACTTTCTCCGCGAATTATTTAGGTCCTTCGAAATTGCCTCGCTTGACGGGAGTCGTGAAAGAAATATCAACTTGTTTGTTTATCATTTTCGACATCTGGGGAATAGCGGGTAGTGTTCGATTCGTAGTGCTTTATCTGTGTCGTGCTCTATCATTGAAATCCTATTAGAAGTGTCTGCAACAAAAAGTCGAACGCACCCATCTCGCAGATTCTCGTGAACAATAACAATAAAATGATCGGAACATTTCGATCCCGGCAATTGCTCACTTGAACAATCTTCTAAATCTACACAAGATTTACACAAATAACTCAAAGTCAAACAAATCATTACCCAAGCCAATAGTTCTATAGGCAATTACCTAGCGATGATTAGTCAGAAGAAATGAGATCAGAAATCTATTGTTTTCACGTTGATTGATGTCGGATTATCGTTAACACGAAAGATTATCTAATTGGCGGTAATTGATCAAGGTGACTAGATGTCGGATTATACAATGTTTTCTGCCTGTCGGGACCAATCATTAGTGTCGTAATTCGGAATACACAGATTGTCGGAATACTAAGAGTTTTTTAAACTGACACAAGAAAGAATTCAATCGGGACCAGACATTGATGTCGGATTACGCAGAATGTCGTAGTACTCAGATGTCGGATTACGCAGAATGTCGTAGTACTCAGATGTCGGAAATGACAGAGTACACTTTTTTTCAAATTACAAATTTTTGGGCCTAATAACCGTTAAACGAACGATTTTTCAATTTCAATCGAAATATCTGTTGTTTTTCTATTCAAATGATACTCTGTTTCTATGCAATGTTTAAAACTGAATCCTACTATTGCAAATGTTTTTCAACAAATGAGTTAATTTCCGTGAAAAGATGTCTTAGTTATCTATAAATATTAGGTAGAATAAACGAATAATGTTATTGTTATCATTATGATTCTTAAATACCTTGGTTATTCTACCTAGGACACAATGTATGTCTGTCTAAAAAAAGATAGCCAAAAACCTGTTCAGATGTGTCTTTTCAGAAACTGAGACGAAAGATGAGAAAACTGATGTGACTATATTTGTTGTACTTCCTGTAGTTGTTGTAGTTATTTGTTTATATTTTTACAAGTGTAAGTAATTCACTTAATACTTAATGCTTAATTCCTATACATTCATTCGTTCAACATAATTAAAATTTGTTCACCAAAATCATCATTCGTTCTCTGAATCAATTTGTCAAGTTATAATCTATATAAGCATAACCATTCCTTTTACAAATTAATATTGAAAGAATCATTTATGTGCTTCAACTTTTGTTCGAAATTTAAACACAGGTTTCACTTTACATTTCTTCAGTATAAAATCATCAGTAATACATTTCTTCAGGGAATAGGGATAAAAAATTCACTAATTTGGGTTGAAAAGTTTCCTCGTAAATAATTTTTGAAGACCTGAAGTGTGTTCATATTTATATTTTTAACAAAGCAAAACATATTAAGGCTAACAAAACTACTTCAAATCTTTTATTCCAATTGTCCTAAAAAGCTTTTTACTTGCATAGACAATAGGCTGATCATCGTCAGATTAAGTTGCATAGACACCCACACGTACGTACTAAGAAGTATGTTGCAACGATCACAGTCAGTCACTGAGGCTCATCTATCTCCAGTATCCGAGCTTTAACTGCAAGGGTGTTTCATAAGAAAATCATCGTATAGAGAACCTCAAGAAAGTTATGTTGGTTGGATTTTAGTTTTTCGTTTGCACTTTATGGTTGGGGATTACTGGAGAACCAAAAACAAAACAGTGAAAGCTTATGCCCATGATTTATCCTGTGATATTTGTTACAAGTGTAATCATAGTAGGTCTCACAAATTCAAGCATCCAGGTAATAATGAAAAAAAAAATTATATGATATTTTATTTCCAGATATATAAGAGCACCGAAGAAAAAGCGCAGGGTAGTTATAAATTAAACATCTTACATTAGTAGAATTATTATAATGGTATGATTTTATCTTTGATGTAAACATTACAGGTGTATATAACTTCTAACATGTAAATGACAATTCATTTTGTAAAATAATTGATAAAATCATCACACAACAATAAATCGCTATATTTCAGGTAATAACCAGTAGTTTACTAGAGGATAAAAGCACAGATTTCCTTCTGGTATCAGCCAATCCTAGCCCTGTTCAGCAACCAGGCTGGTGCACAAATTGTCAATAATCAGATCACGAATATAGCACTCTGCGTCGATGTTGAAAAGCGTTCATCGTAAATTTAGCAAGTTTTCTCGGATAGTTAGTCATCAGAGAGATCAATTTTTCGTCATCTGACATGTTATGTGTGTCATTGTTATTTAATATATCCCTAAAGGTATTTTCTCGCAAGGCATTGTAAGACGGGCAATTTAGTACGAAATGGTACTCGTCCTCTGTCGAGTTAGTGTCGCAAAATTGGCATACACGTTCATTTGGCTGTTCACCGACATATCTACCAGTCTCTATTCTTAAAGGTAGAATTCCACATCTGAGTTGTGCAAGACAAGACCGTTAACTTTTGTTTAAATTAAGTTTTACATATTGTTCAAGTCCGAAGTTCGCTTTTAATTTCACATAAGTTCTTAACTTTGGAGTCTTCGAAACGCCATTTTGCCATATAGAGTTATAATAGTCCTGCAGAACACGCTCGAACATTGTCATATTGATAACATCTTTGCGATCAAAATATTCCACCATTCCAAGTTTAGTGAGTATGTTTTTGAAATCAGAACACCAGTTATTTCTGCATTTATCGTGGTCGTAATTAAAAGCTTGTTTAGTAATGCGATTGTCATCAAATTGAACAAGTCTATTCCAGAGACGCACCATATTAATCCAGTGTCATTCGTTCTCTGAATCAATTTGTCAAGTTATAATCTATATAAGCATAATCATTCCTTTTACAAATATTGAAAGAATCATTTATGTGCTTCAACTTTTGTTCGAAATTTAAACACAGGTTTCACTTTACATTTCTTCAGTATAAAATCATCAGTAATACATTTCTTCAGGGAATAGGGATAAGACTACAGAAATTAGCTTTTAAGCTTATCAACAATGAAGCTATTTTGAAAGTTAATCCTATGTTATCTACCCATGAAATTTTATCCAAATCATTAAATATTTTTACAGTAGAAAAGCGTCACTTGTTCAATAAATACATTTTCCTCTTTAAAATAGCAAATCGTAATTGTCCGGATTATCTTCAAAATATTCTTCAATATAAAAACACCCCTTATGAATCCATTAATCAGAGATTTCTTTCCCCAAAGCTTACCAAATCCATCTATATGAATAGCCTGAAATACAAAGGCCCTTGTTTATGGAACGCTATGCCTCATTCCTTAAAGGTTATAAAGTTTTTACCCAAATTAAAAAAAGAACTATTTTCTTTATTAAGTAGCTAAGTAAAAAACTTCGTATATGATAACTTAGTATGATTAATGTAAATAATTGTAAATACATGTAGTTATACTTCTGTTGTAATTGTAGTTTTGTTTATCTTAATTTCTTTAAAATATATATATGTTATGTTCGTTTTAGAGGGCTAAATAGTAAAAAGGCCAGGCCTAATTTTTACCCTAATAAAGATATTATTATTATTATTATTATTATAAAAAATTCACTAATTTGGGTTGAAAAGTTTCCTCGTAAATAATTTTTGAAGACCTGAAGTGTGTTCATATTTATATTTTTAACAAAGCAAAACATATTAAGGCTAACAAAACTACTTCAAATCTTTTATTCCAATTGTCCTAAAAAGCTTTTTACTTGCATAGACAATAGGCTGATCGTCGTCAGATAAAGTTGCATAGACACCCACACGTACGTACTAAGAAGTATGTTGCAACGATCACAGTCAGTCACTGAGGCTCATCTATCTCCAGTATCCGAGCTTTAACTGCAAGGGTGTTTCATAAGAAAATCATCGTATAGAGAACCTCAAGAAAGTTATGTTGGTTGGATTTTAGTTTTTCGTTTGCACTTTATGGTTGGGGATTACTGGAGAACCAAAAACAAAACAGTGAAAGCTTATGCCCATGTTTAGTAATGCGATTGTCATCAAATTGAACAAGTCTATTCCAGAGACGCACCATATTAATCCAGTGTCTGTAGTGGCATGAAATCCATCCTATATCTCCATAGATACCAAGAAGGGGCGCAAAACGATGAACTCCGAGAAAGTAGCGTATAGATCTGTTTTGAATGTTCTCGATAGCTTGAAATTTTTTACTTCCCCAAACGCCAGATGAATAGTCTAATATTGGTACAACGCACGAGTAAAAAAGTTTTTCAAACGAGTTAATTCCAATCTCTTTAAGTGAGTGAATGTTGGAAATGATTTTACCCAGTGCTCTCCCGGCTCCTTTTGACAGTGCTTCGGCAGTTGCAGTAAAGTTCCCATTATATGTAAATATAACACCTAAGTATTTATATTGGTCAACAACAGCGAGTTGGTTTCTTCCGACCATAAAGCTGAATTCAGTCTGTTTACATCTCGACTTTCTAAAGTGAACACATTTTGATTTGTTTGTGTTTATTAAAACTCTCCAACGTTTGCACCAATTATCAAGCTTGTCCAACAGTAGTTGTAAGTCTTCTTCACATTTGGCCAATAAAGCTATATCATCAGCATAAAGTAATGCCGATAAATTTCGGCCGGAGAGTTCCACTCCGATATTAATCTCATTTAGTTCCTATACGAGATATTCACAAAAATTGAGAATAATGTTGGCGATAAATTGTCACCTTGTTTCACCCCGGAAGTACAGTTGAACCAGTCAGTCAGTTTTCCATTCAGTTTAATACAATATTCGGAACTGTGGTAAATGTTTTTAATAGAATTGTAAATTTTTCCGTAAATATTATTTCGCAAAAGTTTATAAAGCATCATCTCTCTGTCAACAAAATCAAAGCATTTCCTTAAGTCAATGAAAGTCACAAAAAGTTTATCGTTGTTCCTTATTGCACTATTCAGTGTGAAAATATGGTCTTCACATGACCGGTTTCTTCTGAAACCGTTTTGTTCGTCTACCAATATTTCATTATCTTCCAAGTAAGTCGTGATCCTCTTATTGATGAGAGCACTGTATAATTTACTGATACGCGAAAGCAAACTTACACCTCTGTAGTTCATCGGATCTCTAGCGTCTGTATTGTGATCTTTTAAGATGGGACAAATAATAGACTTTCTCCAGATTGACGGAATAATACTAGTATCAAGTATCCACTGGAATAGTTTATGTAAAGCGTCGATGGTTACAGGGTTCTTTAACACCGTATACGGAATTTGGTCATAACCACTTGCTGAACGTTTTTTTGCGTGCATAATAATACTACTAATTTCTTCTCGTGTTATATTAATGTTGATAACTTCGTTCGTTTCATACAATGGATCTTCCATATTTTGTTCTAGCAAGACTTTGTGCACTTTTGTTTGGTTATAATGATTCGTATCGAACTGGTCACTATTTCCACTGTTATACAAATTGAAAAAGTCAGTCCGCCACTTTTCTAGAATATCTGCTTCGCTTCGTACTGAATATCTGTTATCGTCAATTATCTCCATCGGAATAGATGTATCTCTCTTTGGTCCCAGTTTACTTATTTTATCCCAAGATTCATTCGGATTACTCACGGCTATCGTTTCAAAGTCCAACGCCTTTGCACTTCTGTGTTCACGTTCCGTTTTTCTCAGCAATTTGTCGAATTTGTTTCGTGCATCCGCGTATTGGTTTCTTAACGCTGTTTTTGTGTGTCTATTCCCATTACACTTAAGAAAGACTTTCTCCTTAGAATGCATGTTATTCCACGCGTCAGTTAGTGAGCCATTACAGTACGGTTTAAAGTGTTTAAAATGTTTTTTTGAAGTATTTGAGACTGATTTCGGGATCGTTTCATTCATTTCGGCGATAATTGTATTGCACAATTCACTATATATCGTGTCAATATTTTCTTGTGTTTCTCTATTTCGCTCTATCTGATCAATAATATCTACAATTGCAAGTCGTCTCAGTTCATTTGTCATAAAATCGTCCGGTATCCTATCTAGCCTAAAGAGTGGATGTTTAAACGACAGATCAGTAGGTTGTACCTCACATATCGATTCACGGAAGGATAGTTTAAGATTACATTTAATCACTGAATGGTCTGGCAGTTTTGACCTTTGACCAAGTAAGGGTTGTAGTTTATGTTTGTCAACAATGTTCTGTATTGGGATAACCTGAAAGTTACTATAATTATTGAACGAGTCGTGCGGTACACAAAAATAATCGACAACGGCTCTACCTTTGCTTGAAATAGACGTAAAGTTGTCATTTTCGGGAAATCGCCCATTCAAGACGCACAACTTTGCTTCATTCAGAAAATCTATAAGTTCATGACCGTGTTGATTGATAGTTTTGTCCAGTATAATACGTTCATAAATGTTGTCTGTTTGATTCGACGTTTCTGATAAATTTCCTATTCTGGCGTTAAAGTCTCCTACGAGTAAAATGTTTTCACAATCAGATCGCATATACATTTGGGTCAGAAGATGTGCTAAGAAACCCTGCGCATCTCGCCCGCGTGGAGAATTTTCCGGCGGCAAATAACATGCATATACTATGAATTCCGAGTCATTAGATAAGCTGTTGAACTTTACACCAAGAATTCCTTCAAAAGTTTTATCGATCACAGAAAGGCAAAAGTATTTAAGTATCTCGTTTGCGACGAATATTCCAACCCCACCTGACGCTTTCGGCGCATTATAATACGATGAATATTTGTTCTGTTAAAACCAAGCCACGTATACCCTGTAATATTTAGTTCATCATTCCCGGCTAAATGTGTCTCACTAACTGCTAATATGTCACACTCAGAGCATTTCAGAATGTTTGTCCTTAACTGGCTATTTTCTCGAGACCATCCGGCAACATTTAGATGACCGATCTTTATAAACTCAACGTGCCGGGCCCCGTCCTATTCCCTCGAGACAGATCCACCAGATCCAGGTCCTTGTGTCGAAACATCACGCTTTTTTATCCGCCCAGAGGCATCAACCCTATAGGAACGACCGTCCGGTAGGCTTCTTAATACGGCTCTGGCGTTCGTTTCAATGAGACGCTCTACTTTTTCCTTTTATTTTTTGGCATGATCCATCACATCACCGCAATAATGTTTATATGAGCAATACACAAGTCCTTATAGTTCAAATATCACTAAATGTTGATATGAATTTAAGCTCCAGAAATTATACGACCATCTTGTTCAAAATCACGTGTCTATATATATCGGTGGTTCCCAAACTATTTATAATTTATGTCCTAACTCGCTTTATATAGTCAGTAGTTATGTGTGAACACAAGGAAGATGATGATGATTATATCCTATGCTAACTGGCGCTAAACAGAAACCCAAACACGTTTTGTGTTTTGCCCATATTTTTTTCACAGAAATTTCTTTTTTTCACCAGCTGGCCATGAAAAATTAATTTGAAAGTTCTATCTGTGTCTTTGTTAAATATGTGTAAACAATCTGAGACCTAGTTTGGAAATGAAAAGGAGGCCGTGGCTCTGGGATGACTGTGAATTTGGGCCACGGTGCACAAAAGGTTGGGAACCACTGATATATATATATATATCAAATTTCAAGCATAGGGGCTAAAGTTAACAGAAATAAATATTATTAAAATCATAGGTAAATTTAAACTTTATTCTTCATCAGATATATTTGTAAATACTTAAAACAACTTTTCATGTCAGGTCAGTAGGCATTATATACTTGTATATTAAACTCCTTTGTTTACACATCTATATTTAGATTGAACTTTCAGGTCAACTCGACAGTACCAGTTTTATAAGTTTTGTATTACCTGCCAGACTCTAGATCATTGGATTATCGAATAATTAGTTTAATTAAGCATGTTAATTTTCATTACTATTTTCTAAATGTATATTAGTGTATTTTGTAACTGTCTATTCTATTTGTCCATTTTTCATAATTTTATTCATAGTTTAGGAAATTGTTTTGTATTTTCTTATTACCATTTAATTTTCAACTCGTAATTCTTTTTAATGTAAATGAAAAATTAATTTGTTAAGGGCTGTCTGAAATGAGGAAATGATACGCTGTTCACAAACAACTTGACTCTCAATTGATAGGATACACGGTAACACAGTGATTACCTTCCCAATCGAGTTATCGGGGGTGAGGGTACCTTCACGAAGGCTGGGCCGAGCTCGACTCTCGAGTCTCGACATAAAATGACTGGACTAATCTGGCCCGAATTTAGATTGTTGTTGTTATGATGTTGCTATGATATAGATGTAAGTAAACTGATATGAATTGTTATATTGTGTTATACTGTATGTGAAGCTGAAAAGTGGCAGAGACGTCTCTCACAGATACAGGTCCTTTAGCAGACCACAGTTAGCGAGAGTGGTACATTTATTACAACTCCCTGGCGCCCGGTTTTGGTGCGTTACATTTGTATACATATTTGATACTTTGTATCATTTATCTTTAAAAAAAATATCAGATTCTTTTAGGCCATGTTATTTTATTTGACAGATTGGTTTACAGAAAGTGCTGAGAATTTAAAAACATGAAATGAAATTGTAGGTTCAATTTTCTACCCCTATTTTCTTTACTCTTTTTCTTGTTTGTTTTGGTCCGAGTCTGCATATCCATTGGTCGGAGTGTAAAATGAAAGAATATAGGCCTGTCTTGAAGACTTGGTCCGAGTACAGTTAAAATAATATAGGTGAGTTGGCATAGTCATTGGTCGGAGTGTAAAATGAAAGAATATAGGCCTGTCTTGAAGACTTGGTCCGAGTACAGTTAAAATAATATAGGTGAGTTGGCATAGTCATTGGTCGGAGTGTAAAATGAAAGAATATAGGCATGTCTTGAAGACTAGGTCCGAGTACAGTTAAAATAATATAGGTGAGTTGGCATAGTCATTGGTCAGAGTGTAAAATGAAAGAATATAGGCATGTCTCGAAGACTTGGTCCGAGTACAGTTAAAATAATATAGGTGAGTTGGCATAGTCATTGGTCAGAGTGTAAAATGAAAGAATATAGGCCTGTCTTGAAGACTTGGTCCGAGTACAGTTAAAATAATATAGGTGAGTTGGCATAGTCATTGGTCAGAGTGTAAAATGAAAGAATATAGGCATGGCTCGAAGACTTGGTCCGAGTACAGTTAAAATAATATAGGTGAGTTGGCATAGTCATTGGTCAGAGTGTAAAATGAAAGAATATAGGCCTGTCTTGAAGACTTGGTCCGAGTACAGTTAAAATAATATAGGTGAGTTGGCATAGTCATTGGTCAGAGTGTAAAATGAAAGAATATAGGCATGGCTCGAAGACTTGGTCCGAGTACAGTTAAAATAATATAGGTGAGTTGGCATAGTCATTGGTCAGAGTGTAAAATGAAAGAATATAGGTCTGTCTTGAAGACTTGGTCCGAGTACAGTTAAAATAATATAGGTGAGCTGGCATAGTCATTGGTCAGAGTGTAAAATGAAAGAATATAGGCATGTCTCGAAGACTTGGTCCGAGTACAGTTAAAATAATATAGGTAGGTTTCCATAGTGATTGGTCAGAGTGAAAAAAAAAGTCCGAGTCGGTCTTGGAAAGTGGTCCAAGTCGGAAGTGAAAAGTGGTCCGAGTCGGTGGTAAAAAGTGGTCCAAGTCGGAAGTGAAAAGTGGTCCGAGTCGGTGGTAAAAAGTGGTCCAAGTCGATAGTGAAAAGTGATCTGAGTCGGTAGTGAAAAGTGATCTGAGACGGTAGTGAAAAGTGGTCAGTAATGGTCCGAGCTGTCATGTATTCATTGAGATAGTGAAGATGGAACACAGAATTCTATTTATAACTCTACAGGATGGAATGGGGAATATAGAATAATTTCTGAAAATACCATGAATATAATCATTAAAGCATTGTTTTTGTAGTCCGAGTTCTTCATTAAAACTGATGTTATCTCCCTTACTTCTTGATATCGGGCTATTTAGCAGGGAGGTGATTTTCATTCCAAAAATTCGTTTTATTTATTGAATAAACTAAATATTTTGAAGTCAAGAGTCAATCCGTAATTCACTGTACTTCCTGTGTCTGCAATTAGGTATTTAGCAGTGAAAGTTATTATGGATAAATCCTTTAAAAACAGAAATTCTCACAAATGTGATGTGTGTGGGAAATGTTTTGCAGCAGTTTCAGCACTTAAACTGCACATGAGAGTTCATACCGTTGAGAAACCCTACCAATGTGATGTTTGTAAAAAGTGTTTTACACAAGAAAGTCAACTTAAAGTTCACACAAGAAGACATACTGGTGAAAAACCTTATAGATGTGATATTTGTGAAAAGAGTTTCAACAGTAAAATAACATTTACTAATCACACGAGAATACACACTGGACAGAAACCTTATAAATGTGATGTTTGTAAAAAACGTTTTCCTTATTCAGATAATCTCAATGTTCACAAAAGAATTCATACTGGAGAGAAACCTTATAAATGTGATGTTTGTAAAAAGTGTTTCATTGATAAAAGTAATCTTAAGGTTGATAGAAGAACACATACTGGTGAAAAACCTTATGGATGTGATGTTTGTGAAAAGTATTTCGCCAATAGAAAAACACTTACTGATCACATGAGAATACATACTGGAGAGAAACCTTATAAATGTGATGTTTGTCAACATTGTTTCGCAATTCAGACAACACTTACTGCTCACATGAGAAAACATACTGGTGAAAAACCTTATAAATGTGATGTTTGTGAAAAGTGTTTTACACAAGCATGCTATCTCAAAGTTCACCTAAGAATACACTCTGGAGGGAAACCTTATAAATGTGATGTTTGTAAAAAGTGTTTTACACAACCATGCTCTCTTAAAGTTCATGGTAGAACACATACTAGGAAGAAAACTTAAAAATGTGATGTTTGTAAAAAATGTTTTCCTCACTCAGATAGTGTTAATGTTGAAATAAGGAGTTCTTCTGGAGAGAAACCATACCAATATGATGATTGTGAAAAGTATTTTAATACTTCAACATTCAGGAGAAGATTTACTGGTTAGAAACTGAATTTCAATTTGGTAATTGATACCTAGCTGTGAACTGATCTTACTGCTCACATGAAAATACATGCTGGAGAGAAACTTCACAAATGTGATGTTTGTAAAAAATATTTTACAATGTCAATACGTCTCATAAGAATACAAACTGGAGAGAAACCTTACCAAAGTGATGTCTGTAATAAGTGTTTTAGTTGTAAACAGTTGCTCACCTACTATCATATAAAAAGGGATCTCATTGTAAGAACTAACCTAGCTATTGTCTTTATAAGATTTGATGTAATAAAACTGCCCCAAAATGTCACAATCCCTTCGATTTCACCCCTACCTAAACATTTATTGTTCATTTTCTGTATATGTGAACATTATTACAGATTAGATTAGCTAAATAAAATTAAAGATTTTATTGGTCGAACGGATGGTGAACATATCTCTTTAAAGAAAGAATTTCCTAAATTATACTAAATTGGTGATGTATTTAGCAATGAATTTCAAGTCAGAGTCACAGTGAATACATAATTAAGAGAAACCTTATAAATGTGATGTTTGTAGAAAGTGTTTTACAACGACATGTACTCTTAAAGTTCACATAAAAATACATAATGAAGGGGATAAACCTTATAAATGTGATGTTTGTAATAAGTGTTTTATAACGACAGGTAATCTTAAAGATCACATGAGAACACATACTGGAGAGAAACTCTACAAATGTGTAGTTTGTAAAATGTGTTTTACAACGACAGGTAGTCACAAACTCTTAAATATATGACATGAGAATTTTTCATTTGGTGTAAATATCAACTAGCTGTAATATCAGTGAGGAAGATTTAAATAAACATTGTGATTCTTTCTGAATTATGTATATATATTTTATACTTTGTATCATTTATCTTTAATAAAAAAATATCAGATTCTTTTAGACCATGTTATTTGATTGACAGATTAGTTTACGGAAATTGCCGAGGATTGCCGATTGATGTACATATCCGCCTGTTGATTGGTAATCGAAAATAAGAATTCATCACATGAAATGGAGTTATGCTTACTTTTCTGCCCCTATTGAGCTAATGAGGACATGAAGAGGAAAAGAAATGGATTTCTAAAGATACCGTGAATATATCATTAAAGCATTGTAGTCCGAGTCCTTCATTAAAACTGTTGTTATCTCCCTTACTTCTTGATATCAGGCTATTTAGTAGGGAGGTGAATTTCATCCCAAAACCTCGTTTTATTTATTGATCATACAAATTATTTTGTAGTCTCTCAATTTTTGTGTGAATTGAGAAAATCTATGTCAAATATTAAAACATCTTTGATTAAAAATTCTGTCAAAGATAAATTGACTGCTCTGAAAATAATATTCAGTCCTGAATAAATTGGTAAATTGCCATAAGTCAAGAGTCAATCCGTAATTCATTGTACTTCCTGTGTTTGTCTCTGCAATTCAGTATTTAGCAGTGTAAGTTATTATGGATAAATCCTTTGAAAACAGAAATTCTCACAAATGTGATGTGTGTGAGAAATGTTTTGCAGCAGTTTCAGCACTTAAACTGCACATGAGAGTTCATACTGTTGAGAAACCCTACCAATGTGATGTTTGTAAAAAGTGTTTTACACAAGAAAGTCAACTTAATGTTCACACAAGAAGACATACTGGTGAAAAACCTTATAGATGTGATATTTGTGAAAAGAGTTTCAACAGTAAAATAACACTTACTAATCACATGAGAATACACACTGGACAGAAACCTTATAAATGTGATGTTTGTAAAAAGTGTTTTACACAAGCATGTCAACTTAAAGTTCATTTGAGAATACATACTGGAGAGAAACCTTATGGATGTGATGTTTGTAAAAAACGTTTTCCTCATTCAGATAATCTCAATGTTCACAAAAGAATTCATACTGGAGAGAAACCTTATAAATGTGATGTTTGTAAAAAGTGTTTCATTGATAAAAGTAATCTTAAAGTTCATAGAAGAACACATACTGGTGAAAAACCTTATGGATGTGATGTTTGTGAAAAGTATTTCATCAATAGAAAAACACTTACAGATCACATGAGAATACATACTGGTGAAAAGCCTTATAAATGTGATGTTTGTCAAAAGTATTTTACACAAGCAAGTCAACTTAAAGTTCACACGAGAACACATACTGGTGAAAAAACTTATGGATGTGATGTTTGTGAAAAGTATTTTGCCAATAGAAAAACACTTACTGATCACATGAAAATACATACTGGAGAGAAACCTTATAAATGTGATGTTTGTCAACATTGTTTCGCAATTCAGACAACACTTACTGCTCACATGAGAAAACATACTGGTGAAAAACCTTATAAATGTGATGTATGTGAAAAGTGTTTTACACAAGCATGCTCTCTTAAAGTTCACCTAAGAATACACTCTGGAGGGAAACCTTATAAATGTGATGTTTGTAAAAAGTGTTTTACACAACCACGCTCTCTTAAAGTTCATGGTAGAACACATACTAGGAAGAAAACTTAAAAATGTGATGTGTGTAAAAAATGTTTTCCTCACTCAGATAGTGTTAATGTTGAAATAAGGAGTTCTTCTGGAGAGAAACCATACCAATATGATGATTGTGAAAAGTATTTTAATACTTCAACATTCAGGAGAGGATTTACTGGTTAGAAACTGAATTTCAATTTGGTAATTGATACCTAGCTGTGAACTGATCTTACTGCTCACATGAAAACACATAATGGAGAGAAACTTCACACAATTGTTTTACTATGTCAATACGTCTTAAAATTCTATTAAGAACACATACTGGAGAAAAACCTTACCAAAGTGATGTCTTATTATAAGTGTTTTAGTTGTAAACAATTGCTTTCCTATCAAATGAAAACTAACCTAGCTATTGTCTTTATAAGATTCAATGAATTTTTCATTTGGTGTAAATATCAACTAGCTGTAATATCAGTGAGGAAGATTTGAATAAACGTTGTGATTCTTTCTGTATTATGTATATATATTTTATACTTTGTATCATTTATCTTTAATAAAAAATATCAGATTCTTTTAGACCATGTTATTTTATTTGACAGATTGGTTTACAGAAACTGCTGAGAATTTAAAAAATGAAATGAAATTGTAGGCTCAATTTTCTACCCCTATTTTCTTTACTCTTTTTCTTGTTTGTTTCGGAAGAAAAGTTGTCTTAGTCTACATATCAATTGGTCCGAGTGTAAAATGAAAGAATATAGGCATGTCTTAAAGATTTGGTCCGAGTGTAAAATGAAAGAATATAGGCATGTCTTAAAGACTTGGTCCGAGTACAGTTAAAATAAGGTTTGCATAGTCATTGGTCAGAGTGAAAAAAAAAGTCCGAGTCGGTCTTGGAAAGTGGTCCAAGTCGGAAGTGAAAAGTGGTCTAAATCGGTGGTGAAAAGTGGTCCGAGTCGGTGGTAAAAAGTGGTCCAAGTCGGTCGTGAAAAGTGGTCCGAGTCGATAGTGAAAAGTGATCTGAGTCGGTAGTGAAAAGTGATCTGAGTCGGTAGTGAAAAGTGGTCTGTAATGGTCCGAGCTGTCCTGTATTCATTGAGATAATGAGGATGTAACACAGAGTTCTATTTATAACTCTATAGGATGGAATGGGGAATATAGATTAATTTATGAAAATACCATGAATATATCATTAAAGCAGAGGTTTTGTAGTCCTTCATTAAAACTGTTGTTATCTCCCTTACTTCTTGATATCAGGCTATTTAGCAGGGAGGTGATTTTCATCCCAAAACAATTTTTTATTTATTGAATTTACGAAATATTTTGAAGTCTATCAATATCGTGTTAATTTGAGAATATCTAGGACAAATTTAAAAACATCTTTGATTAAAAATTCAGTCAAAATTTTTAAAGATAAATTGACTGCTCTGAAAATAATGTTCAGTCCTGAATTAATTGATAATGCCAAAAGTCAACTTTCAATCCGTAATTCATTGTATTTCCTGTCTTTGTCTCTGAAATACAGTATTTAGCAGTGAAAGTTATTATGGATAAATCCTTTAAAAACCGAAATATCCACAATTGTGACGTTTTTAATAAATGTTTTGAAGCAGTTTCAGCACTTAAAAATCACACGAGAACACATACTGGAGAGAAACCATACCAATGTGATCTTTGTAAGAAGTGTTTTACAGAGTCAAGTTCTCTTAAAAGGCACATGAGAATACATACTGGAGAGAAACCTTACCAATGTGATGTTTGTGAAAAACGTTTCTCACAGCCAAGTAATCTTAATGATCACGTGAGAATACATACTGGAGAAAAACCTTATAAATGTGATGTTTGTAAAAAGGATTTTTATCAAGGAAGTCAACTTAAAGTTCACATGAGAATACATACAGGAGAGAAACCTTACCAATGTGATGTTTGTAAAAAAGGTTTTTCTCGATTAGAAAGTCTTAAAGTTCACACGAGAATTCATACTGGAGAGAAACCTTTCCAATGTGATGTTTGTCAAAAGTGTTTTACAAAAGGAAGTCAACTTACAGATCACACAAGAATACATACTGGAGAAAAACCTTATAAATGTGATGTTTGTCAAAAGTGTTTTACACAAGCAATTCAACTTACAGATCACACAAGAATACATACTGGAGAGAAACCTTATAAATGTGATGTTTGTAAAAAGTGTTTTACAACGACAGGTAGTCTTAAAGTTCACATGTAAAAACATATACACAACCAGTCCATTATATTTTCAAGGGTGTTGCTGTAACTTGCCAAACAAACAACCCTCTAAATAAGATACTTTTATACCCTTGAAAATATAATGGACTGGTTGTGTATATGTTTTGACGGTACCCGGATGAGCCGAAATATCTCTGTTTGACTATACTATATAATTATTGCTTCCGATTTTGTCATGCTTTTAATTAACGGAATTGTTTTGCTTGTACGGATTTTTATTATTCTCCATCCATGACCCCCAAGTTTGTGAAAAGAGTTTCATTCAACCATTTTCCATCCTAAGATGCTCTCATCTAAAGGTATTTCCTCCCATAAAGAGAAAATAACGTGTACGAGATTCTCTAAAGGAACAGGTGTACTGCACTCAGTGCACTGGGGTAGAGGGACACACTGACTGAACAGGAACTGAAAGGCAGGATAGTCGCATCTTAAGAGATAAAAGGAGGAGGGACTAACCAGCATGGGTTGTAGAGTCCAAGTACGTTTCGAAGCGCCGCAACCACAAGCCCACACATAAGGCCTCGCCTTAGACAAAAAAAAATGGAAGATGGCGTCAATTTCGTGCATTCTGACAGATATTTCCGGGTTTTGAGTTGATAATAAGGGACTTCCTACTATGATTTTCATATGATCGATTTTGATTCTTCAAAAAGTCCATTTTGCTAATCAAATTATTTGGGGGTGGGGGGAACCAAGACCCTTTCGTTCCCCTCTCCCGTCCCCCCTAAATCCTCGCCCTTTACTGTCGTACGAACAAAACTCGAACACTGAAGGATCTACATTTATTTACAAATAAATATCGTATTTATGAAGATAATATTTACAAGGATACACTCAAATAATATTTACAAAATGGGTGGGTATGGAATATTTACAAATAAATGGGTAAAAGCACACAAAGGAGCGGATATAGAATTGCATATTATGCCTTACAGGACCGAGTACAAGTTAGTCTCTGACGCCCAGACTACTCCTATCTATGATAAGTGCATTCGGCTCAACCTTCGTCATTTTGTTCGAGACTATGTAATAATTGGCCAGCTTGCCCGGTAAATGGGCAAGAAAAGACAACTCTTGTTTGCAGATTGATTTTGATTATCTGTTTTGGGGGCTTAGTAAAATTACAATCAATTGGCTCAAAAAACAATGGCGTAGCGATCTCATGGGCAGATATTCAAATCTTGCGATTTTAAATCTGTCTAATGAACATGACGACAAAAGAATGAAGGTAAAGGCAAATTGACTCTGCAGCTAGAATAGATTGCAATTAAAGCGATGGATGGCACAAGAAGTATGCATGAAAATATCATGGAACATTTATAAAGGCCCGTCTACACGATCATACATTTGTTCAAAACATTTGTATCACCATGTTCAAGCTTATTGTGGATTTCTGTCTACACTATCAAACATCATCAAACTTGATCCAACATTTTTACGACGATGTTCATGGACAAATGTTTGATCGTGTAGACGAAGCTTAAAGGGATTGTAAAGAGGTTTTCTAAATTTTATATGTGTATCGGGGACACTGATAGCATCAATTTGCGCCATTCCAATTTCCATTCCAACGTCTGTGGTTCTTGTACTTCCCTAAGAATTGCAAGAAAACCAATTTTCAATCTCTTTGAACATGCACTAATTTAGAATATTCATATCAGTGTAATTTGTAGAAACGTGGTAGGTAAAATATAAAATATCTACAAGTTGTGCTTTAAGTTGCTTAGAATAGCAACAGTCAAAATGTGAAGGGTGCAAAAGACCAGAATGGCACACAAGTATAAAAAAGATAGGTAATCACTTAAGTTAATGTAAAGGGTGCAAAACTATCAGAATGGCACACAGCACGAGTATAAACAAGAGCAAATTTATCTGGAATTTCCCTTTGGTTCGTTCACAATCGGCAATCCTCGGGGACGTCGCTACAGGGGCAATCCCCGTCCGATAAAAATTATTGCCCCCTGAAATCATTCTGACAGCCACTCATTTTAATGATGACATAACACCGCCCTCTGGATATATAATTGTCCCCAGCCTCAATGCAGCCTCCCCACCCCCTTCTGGACTGGCTACGAGCCTGGGTTACTTTTGGTAATATTGTTCTTCAAGTCACTATTGACTGTTTAAACCCTTAGCTTAAAATTGGAAAATAGAACATTAAATCTAAACTAGACTACGGCTCTCGATAAATAGAAATAACGAAACATATATACAAAACAAATAAATAAGATGAGGTGACAGAAAGACAATCTGTATCAAATTCAGCTCTCGATATTTCGTTTCCTGCTTATCTTTTTACTAATTTCAAACGTTATCAATGTTCTGAAGAAATTGTTACGTACCATGAAAGAAAAAAGTTCGAAACTTGCTGACTCTATTCCCAGCCAGTCAAACCCTAATTTTTGTGGCTTAGACTCTCCCCCATATCTGCTATCAAAAGCTTGGCATAGAGTCAGCAAATTTCCGACATACATAATCCATGCCAAGAAAGTCATTTAGGCGGAACAATAAATCACTCGATAGATGAAAATCGATAATGAGAGTATTCTTTCGCCGCAGTCCTGACAAAATTTCCTTGCAGAAGATTTTTTCTCCAATCAGGAATGACGAGTGGAGTTACTCATAGAAAAAATAGGAAACGAAACATTTAAATGTAGATTGATTCGATTGACAGAATTGTGGAAGGCATGCAACTATATACAATGAATTGTGGAATCTTAATAATGTGGTGTTTTGTGCTTTAATTCTGGACCATTCTCCGACTACTGGGCACTGACTAAAAGGGCCAGATGGATTAGATGGTGATAATTTCGAGAATTCCTGGAGCCTTTTAGGTCTTCTAAACTCCTCCTTCATTGGTAGATATGAATACACTAACTGCGTGTATTAACCATTAACAACTGTCCGGTATACATAGTTGTTCGGGCTACCGTCAATTCACTCTGACCCATCTGTAATTCCTATTTGGTTTAACCATATTATGCTAAATCAAGGGCGATAACTCACTAAACTATAAACGATACGGAGCACACACTTCATCATTCACCCTTCCAGCACCAAATATGGTCATATTATGACTAGTCTATGATTGACAGGTTTTCATTACGTCAGCGACACGCCCATTCGTCGTAAGGCCAACATGGCGTTGATTGCTTTCTGTTAAAAAGAAAAAGAAAAAAAAAGGGTTATGTTCAATATTTTCCACCTTTGACAGGATACCATTAGCATAGAGGATAGACTTGTGAACAAAGGCCTATCCACAGAGGGGTCTTGCGCAGTAACGTCCGTAAGCTTGAGTAGATTATCCTGTCTCCCATTTGTACCATTACACCATTTCCATGTTGCGGTGAGCACCTTGAAGGGATTGTAAAGTGATTTTCTAAACTATGTATGTGTATCGGGGCCACTGATGGCATAAATTTGCGTCATTCCAATTTTCATTTCGACGTCCGTAGTAGTTCTTGCAATTCCGTCACTATCAGTGATCTTCCGGAAGCTACTATTGATATTTGTGCAGATCAATGTTAGTGATGTCATGAATGCAATACCTCTTCTCTCCCTCCCCCACAAAAAAGGATTAAAGTTACAACTTACCTGCCACTTTCGTCTGTAAACAAACTTCTTTAATCTTTTCTTGGATAATGATCTTTCTGGTAAATGGCCTTCACGTTTTAACGATCTCTGTAATAGAAAATATTATATTTTTAATATCTCTTCCAAGTTGCTGTCATAGGCTGTTCTATTCGATGTGGTAGGGACTGTATGGTGCTGCTAAGCACGCTTACCTTTTGACATTTCTGTGGTCACTATCCCCCAGCCCACCTTAGGATTCTGATAGAAACACTATTGCTGAGAAACATGGATATCTATTGGATCATCAAACCTCTCTTGAAATTCAAATTATCAAGTAATTAAAGCTTATAAGAAACACCCTTTGGTATTCCGAGTTTGACGCCATTTTCTTGATTCCACCATCCAAACAGTTCTAATATCTAATCATTATCATCATCATCATCTATCATTTTCTAGTCATCAAGCTAGTAGAAACAGTGTTGAGTTTTCATAGTGCTAATTTCTAATTGTGATAATCATGTTCATGCAAATGAATTCTCCATTAAGAGAAATTCCTCAGATATATATATCCTACAAAATTGTGTCTTTAAATGTTGTATGAAATATTTATTTACCCTGAGCCATTGATGTTCCAAACAATCATTAGCTGACATTCTTTTCCTGAAAATAACAAATATTCAAGATATATTTTCCGCTCAACTTTGTCATTTTGTTCGAGACTATGTAGTGACTTGGTCATGATAATTGGCCATCTTGCCCGGTAAATGGGCAGGAAAGGACAACAAGACAAGGCTGTTTTTACCGCGAAAGATGATGACACACTCTGTAAAATGATTGTGATTGGATGAACTGGAATTTATTCAATATGGCGACTACAATATAGTATACAAGGTTATCTAGCAACTAGTCTCAAGTAGATACGAGTGTAAACTATATTTCATGATTTTCACATGTTTTTTTAAACGGGTTGTCCGTTTTGTAGCAAGGCCAACCAGCTCGTGAAAAAATGAGTTAAAATACTTTCGATTTAGTAAACATCATAAAAATCAAATCAAAGCCAAAAACACGAAATAACCAGAGAAAGTTCCGATCATTAAATTCATAAATATATGTTCATGTTTATATCTAAAATATGATAGCAAGAAAGGCCAAGGTTTTTTTTAGTAATCTCGATCAATCAGTCTTATATTGACTTTCTATTTGACTTGACCGTCTTGACAATCGAGTATAAATTCTGATATCTGTGATATTGATGTTTATTAGCAGGTGCCCGTTATGAAGTGAGTATAAACCACTTAGATATTGCCTGGATTTCTGATAAAAAATCTGGTGATTCGATATTTTGAGACTAATTACGATACTCTTACAAGTTTATTGAATTTTGACAGTTTGTTTTTGAATTATCGGAAGGTCAAATGATAGGAAAATAGTTCATAGTGTTTAGGTTACACACGAAACAAATCAGTTTAACCGTCCACCGGTACTCCGGAAACCCCGATATCCGCTTGCTTTTTACCGGGAACAGAATATTTACTATATTTATGATTTGCAATAAAAATCCGTACAATCAAAATCGCATCCAAAAACATGATGAAATCGAAAGTAATAGTTGTATGGTAGTGGACTACTCCAAAGAGAACTAACATCAGGTGTTTCGAAAAAACTTCTTGTAAAGTAAAAGTAGGTCAATGTCTCATGCTTTGCGATAAAACTACGGTTGTGCAGGGGCGTCTCCCGCCTGTCCCCCTCCCCCATGATCTGCGCCCATGCGGTTGTTTATACATTTATTGTTTGATATTTCGTTTTCCCTACAAAATCTTTTGAACAACGACCATCTGATTTGATAAAAAAAAAACTTGATATTTCGTTTCTTTTATTTTCTATAATCATTTGTACGAAACTAATAGATGCAACCGACGTTTACAGACTGTCTGAATATCGTACAGTTTCGGGTTGTGTAAACATCCATGTAAAAACATTGGCAGTACATTGGAAGCAGCTAATGAACTTTTCATTTGTGGAAGTATATCAATAAATGAGTAAATATTTCATAATGAAAAGTGGTATCAGTCATCTAAATATTATCAACATATATACCCATTCTTACCTTTTATCTTTAAGGAGCAGTTTACTGATAAAATCTTTCGCTTCGTTCGAAATACTGTCGAACTCTTCAGCGTTGAAATCCCAGGTTGCGGAAGTGACGTTTGAGAGGGTTTCACATTCACTATCACCCATAAAGGGAGACAAACCAGATAATCTGAAAATATATTAAAAAATAAATTCCGTAAAAGGGGTTGTAAAACAGTTTTTATAAATTTGTCTTGTATTGAACACCAATGGAATCAATTTCCCAATTTCAATCAGACGTCTGTAGTTCCAGCAATTCTCCTTAAACGCTAAATCAGCAAAATATGCTTGAAATACAGAGGGCCTTAGCGGATGTGACGTCAACTAATACTTAGTTTTAAGCGGAATAACAATCCCTTTAAATAATAGAAATTGTTCATATAAGGTTATAAAGCACAAAACTGTAAATTATGCTTTTTGATATTACATCATTACATGTACATTTCCTAGTGTAGTTGTTCCTAAGCCTCGCGGGCCATGACGTTTTTGTAAAGACTATAGACGAACTACCTGGTCAATAATTTCATATTCGTGAACGAGTCTTTGGGTTTAAAAATAAGAAGCCAAAAAGGCAGTCCAAGACTTCATTGAATTTCAGCTGGAAAGCTGGAAATCTTCCCCCTTGAACACCAGATATCTCACAATAATCCGGATTTGTCATCTCGACGTCCCTTTCAGAGAGTCCGCATAGCTAATAACAAAAATACATTCTAAACTTACAATACATAAGTGATAACACCAACACTCCACATATCTGAGGCTGTGCTAATAGGGTCAAAGTTGATCACTTCCGGTGCAACAAATTCTGGTGTTCCAAATAGCACGCGTAGATCTTCTTTTGGGTTGTATTTTCTGGCGAGACCAAAATCTATGATTTTAATTCTGTTTCCTTCTCTTGATAAACATAAAATATTCTCTGGCTGGAATGATAAAGATATTTGCAAATTAAAATTAACTTTGTCGAATTCTGTCATTTATGTTGTTGGAAGGGCTTAAAGTCCAAATTTGCGTTTATTCAGTTTGCAGTTTGCAGATAAAGGCTCATATATGTACTTTTAATTGTTTCAAATGGTCTTGATGTTCTCTCTTTTTTATCTTAATTTAATACTTTTTTCAAGTAGGAACCATGCATAGTTTCATGTATTAATTTTATTAGGATTTCGATTTGTTTCAAATGATGTTCATTTTTATCATTTTACTAGAAAGGCATGTTTATATACATGTAATGAAAACCTTTATGTTAATTGTTTCAAATGATAGAGATTTTCTGTTTCAATCCTCATTAGCCCAAAAGATGCAGAGAAGTTCTTTTCTTAGTTAATTAATTTTCTAGGTTTGGGATTTGATTGAAATTATGTAGATTATCGTTTTTATTATTTCACTAGGATTGTAAGCTGATATTATTTTAATATATTTATGAGATGAGTCACCACCATATGTTATTAATTATTATAACTATAACTACGGGCTAATTAGTTCTAGTCTAAATAACATTCAACACTCCTATAGCTTTATGGAAGCTGTTAGTGGCCATTGCACATCGTTTTGATTCATTCTTGTCGCCCCTTACTCAACGTCTGCGATATGGTCTTTTATACAATAGCTATATGGAAGCAATAAGTGGCCATTGCACATCGTTTTGACTCATTCTTGTCGCCCCTTACTCAACGTCTGCGATATGGACCTTTTATACAATAGCTATATGGAAGCCATCAGTGGCCATTGCACGTTCGTTTTGATTCATCGTGTCGCCGAAAATGATACTCTTGATACGAACTAAGGTGTGGAAGGTGGACATGTCTTGACTCTCTCTATATATATATGGTAGTTGAAAGGGGTTCGGTGAAGGTTAAGAGAAGGTATAACAGCATACCTTCGGATAATATATCTGGGCAACCCCTTATAAGTGATGCTGGAGGAATCCCTTGGATCGTGAAATAATGACAAACGTGTGTCAATCGGCATAAGGCAAATGATATTAAATTCATTTTCAGAGAAAATGTTGAAAGTATATGGCCACGACTAGCCTCCATAAACTTGGTGAAGGTTGTTAAACTTGTAGAGGTGAAGTCTACCATAGAATTATCATCAATTCTCAATGAAGAAGAAGACTTGTCAATGTCATGGAAAGTTTATTTCATATATTTTTTGCATGACGTTTCCTATATTCATTAGCCTGATGTGGAGTAGGCAAATGAGATGTCAAATTTTGGCCACGATTGCCTTCCATAATTCAGGTGCAATCTTCCATAGAATTATCATCGCGGTTAATTAGTTCGTCAGTCAACCTCGTTATAAATTCATTTTCGCCTCACCTGACACATATGTTACCTCTTTTTCAATCTGACCTCGTTTTAAAGTCGTAATACTTTTGATATATCTAATTGAAATTGGGCATGTTTTAGGAATATTCTTTGGGGAATCCACAGTGAACTGGTTCTCTTCTAATGACACACATGTAATTGAAAACGTTAATTATAAAATAGACGTAGATATTGTTTATAAGACATATAGAAGTAGGAAGATTACATTAAAAACACTAAGATGTATGGATATACTACTTCTGCATTTATAAACTTGATAACTTTACCTGTATGTGTTCCGAAACGTAGTAAATATATCTTAGTGTTTTTAGACGTAGATAATATATAGGATGGTCATAGGCGTAGGAGACAAAGGGACGGGGGGGGGGATGTATGTTTTCGGGCAAAAAGTTCAAAAAAATCGGGCAATCAGTGGGAAAACATTACTAAAATTCGGGCAGAAGTCGGTCTGCCCCCCTGTTGGGCCCCTACGGCTATGAGGATGCTTCACTTAAACTATTGTATATTATATTAGGCTATATAAGTTATAAGTTGCATCTGTCTGGTTCATGGAATTAAAATGTAGAGGTTTATGCGTCCTACATATCTCTCCCTGGTTAGGCAAACAATCACAACTTCCATTTGAAGCCCATTTTAAAGGTTATTAAGAAAAATTGAATTCATTCCGAGATTTTTGGGATAGTTTCACTTACATTTTTATATGATCAATGGACAAGGGGAAAAATATCTATTTTGTGTCTACTTTAAACGTAGGTCAATCATATCGATACGCCTTTTAACGCTTTGAAGAAATTAGGTCAAATGAAACATTGATTTCCGGGTTAATACCCTGAATCATTTTTAACGATTCAAAACCATCCAATCAGGCCATAAATCAGGTGAAACTTCAAAAGAAAAATATCACAAAAGGTAACATTAGCATCAGGTAAAGTAATTAAGGTCAGAACGTGACCTAATTAAATGCAGGTACGAAAGATGTACGTGTAAGTATGGTCGCTGATTGATCGTGATTAGACGAATCAAATATCTCCTTAACCTAAAGATTGGGTTATAGTCTGTGTATTTTCTTGATTTAACACGAATTATTGAAAACTGATCCTAGAATCTGGATTATTTCAGATTTATTTGTTTAATTAGACACATATTCTGCTGTCTTTTATCCCTGCCCTACTGACCTCTATTCTGATTGGTCTATTCTGATGTATTATGTTAAAGATTTTTTGATTGCTTCTTTATTTTGTATTAAATGTATTTTATTTTGTTTTATACCATTTAAACTGTCTGTATTATATTGTATGTAATGTATATGTTCTATTGTCTCCAAGGAAGATTTGGTTAACAAATTGGTCATCAATAAAGTTATTATTCTGATTTATCCACTTTAACAGTTCACGTTTAAAATGTTTTATTATGTTTTGCTCTATCTATTATTAGCGATAGAGACAGTTAACATTGGAAGTATAGCATTACGTGTATTCATTGAAAGTACAGATCTGATCAAACCATAGTGGCTAACTATCATAGAAACTTGGACCAAATTATTTTAATATCTTTTTACAAGTAAACGAAAGTTTTGTATTCTTCCCTTTAGTGGTCGTTTTATACAGTTTTACTGTATAGCAAATGAACAGCTGAAATCTACGTTATATTTAAGAAACATTTGCCAATCTAATCCTGCGTTTCTACATTTTCATTTCAATAATTTTTCACAAGGCTACCTCCAGTAAGAGAACGTTTTATACAGTTTTTACTCTATAGTAAAGAACAGCTGATATCTACGTTTAATTTAGGAAACCTTTGCCAATCGCATTTTGCGTTTCTACATTTTCGTTTTAATACTGTTTCACAAGGCTACTTGTATCCCTTGATTGGTCGCATAATAAAGTTTTTACTGTATAGCAAAAGGACAGCTGAGATTTAAGTTATATTTAAGAAACATTGCTAATCTAATCCTGCGTTTCTCTATTTCCATTTCAATACTCTTTCATAAGGCTACTTGTATCCCTTGAGTGGTCGTTTTATACACAGTTTTTACTGGATAGCAATTGAACAGCTGATATCTAAGTTATATTTAAGAAAATCAGTATTTGTTTGGCTATTCTCTGGTCACGGTATTAAGATTGTAACAGCTACCCAGGAATGTCTATAGACTCATCAATATATGTATACAGTTTTATAGGTTAAGTGATATTCAGGTAGCCAGTGGGTAAAAACATTCCATTCCTCATTCTTCATTATAACATGCCTTTCTTTGGAAATCACGTTTTTAGCATGTAAAAAATGAAGTGGAGTTTTACGTCCTACTTTTAAGCACCTATATGGGCTAATTGAGGACGGGCAAACGCCATGCAGTGTGCAATGAGAGAAATTTTGCCAAGACAGCGGCATTAGCCTACTCTTTTTTCGATATCCAACTCTCGAGGGATCGTTAAAGTTCACAGCCAATCGCACACGGGGCCTCGGTTTATTGTCCAATCCGAACGAATAGACGCTCATTCCATGGCAGCCCCTCTGACCTGCATCACTGACAGGGGGGAATCGGGTTGAATTTAGCATGTAAGAGCATGTTTTCGAAAATGCTGTCAGTGTGTACAGTACTTAATTGAAACTGTAAATGAATAAGCACACGAGAATTTAGAATTATGACATGCATAATTCCATTATGAAGCCCTTTGACGAATATCATAGCTGCCACTTATTTCCGTGTAAAATAACGTAAAATATTTAACAGTGTACTTACCTTCATGTCTAAATGGAGTATGTTCTGTGAGTGCATAAAGGCAACGCCTTCACAGATCTGTCTGAGGAACATGACACAAGCCTTCTCTGTTAGAATAAAGTCGTCGTTTATCACACGTTCAAATAATTCACCGCCTGATATTCTGAAACGAAAAGAGTTTTATGGTAATAATGGATTACGAAAATTTTAAACGGCTTTCAAGATTATCATGTAATTTTATGGAAAATTACTTAGTTTTATGGATTTGTTATGTCTTTTTTGCAGAGTTTAAAATCTTAATTTTTTTGTTCATTCTAAGACGTAGTATCGCTTAAAAGGAATACGACCTCTTAGAATGAATAAAATAAATCTAAAACCTACCAATGTGATGTTTGTAAAAAGTGTTTTACACAAGAAAGTCAACTTAAAGTTCACACAAGAAGACATACTGGTGAAAAACCTTATAGATGTGATATTTGTGAAAAGAGTTTCAACAGTAAAATAACATTTACTAATCACACGAGAATACACACTGGACAGAAACCTTATAAATGTGATGTTTGTAAAAAACGTTTTCCTTATTCAGATAATCTCAATGTTCACAAAAGAATTCATACTGGAGAGAAACCTTATAAATGTGATGTTTGTAAAAAGTGTTTCATTGATAAAAGTAATCTTAAGGTTGATAGAAGAACACATACTGGTGAAAAACCTTATGGATGTGATGTTTGTGAAAAGTATTTCGCCAATAGAAAAACACTTACTGATCACATGAGAATACATACTGGAGAGAAACCTTATAAATGTGATGTTTGTCAACATTGTTTCGCAATTCAGACAACACTTACTGCTCACATGAGAAAACATACTGGTGAAAAACCTTATAAATGTGATGTTTGTGAAAAGTGTTTTACACAAGCATGCTATCTCAAAGTTCACCTAAGAATACACTCTGGAGGGAAACCTTATAAATGTGATGTTTGTAAAAAGTGTTTTACACAACCATGCTCTCTTAAAGTTCATGGTAGAACACATACTAGGAAGAAAACTTAAAAATGTGATGTTTGTAAAAAATGTTTTCCTCACTCAGATAGTGTTAATGTTGAAATAAGGAGTTCTTCTGGAGAGAAACCATACCAATATGATGATTGTGAAAAGTATTTTAATACTTCAACATTCAGGAGAAGATTTACTGGTTAGAAACTGAATTTCAATTTGGTAATTGATACCTAGCTGTGAACTGATCTTACTGCTCACATGAAAATACATGCTGGAGAGAAACTTCACAAATGTGATGTTTGTAAAAAATATTTTACAATGTCAATACGTCTCATAAGAATACAAACTGGAGAGAAACCTTACCAAAGTGATGTCTGTAATAAGTGTTTTAGTTGTAAACAGTTGCTCACCTACTATCATATAAAAAGGGATCTCATTGTAAGAACTAACCTAGCTATTGTCTTTATAAGATTTGATGTAATAAAACTGCCCCAAAATGTCACAATCCCTTCGATTTCACCCCTACCTAAACATTTATTGTTCATTTTCTGTATATGTGAACATTATTACAGATTAGATTAGCTAAATAAAATTAAAGATTTTATTGGTCGAACGGATGGTGAACATATCTCTTTAAAGAAAGAATTTCCTAAATTATACTAAATTGGTGATGTATTTAGCAATGAATTTCAAGTCAGAGTCACAGTGAATACATAATTAAGAGAAACCTTATAAATGTGATGTTTGTAGAAAGTGTTTTACAACGACATGTACTCTTAAAGTTCACATAAAAATACATAATGAAGGGGATAAACCTTATAAATGTGATGTTTGTAATAAGTGTTTTATAACGACAGGTAATCTTAAAGATCACATGAGAACACATACTGGAGAGAAACTCTACAAATGTGTAGTTTGTAAAATGTGTTTTACAACGACAGGTAGTCACAAACTCTTAAATATATGACATGAGAATTTTTCATTTGGTGTAAATATCAACTAGCTGTAATATCAGTGAGGAAGATTTAAATAAACATTGTGATTCTTTCTGAATTATGTATATATATTTTATACTTTGTATCATTTATCTTTAATAAAAAAATATCAGATTCTTTTAGACCATGTTATTTGATTGACAGATTAGTTTACGGAAATTGCCGAGGATTGCCGATTGATGTACATATCCGCCTGTTGATTGGTAATCGAAAATAAGAATTCATCACATGAAATGGAGTTATGCTTACTTTTCTGCCCCTATTGAGCTAATGAGGACATGAAGAGGAAAAGAAATGGATTTCTAAAGATACCGTGAATATATCATTAAAGCATTGTAGTCCGAGTCCTTCATTAAAACTGTTGTTATCTCCCTTACTTCTTGATATCAGGCTATTTAGTAGGGAGGTGAATTTCATCCCAAAACCTCGTTTTATTTATTGATCATACAAATTATTTTGTAGTCTCTCAATTTTTGTGTGAATTGAGAAAATCTATGTCAAATATTAAAACATCTTTGATTAAAAATTCTGTCAAAGATAAATTGACTGCTCTGAAAATAATATTCAGTCCTGAATAAATTGGTAAATTGCCATAAGTCAAGAGTCAATCCGTAATTCATTGTACTTCCTGTGTTTGTCTCTGCAATTCAGTATTTAGCAGTGTAAGTTATTATGGATAAATCCTTTGAAAACAGAAATTCTCACAAATGTGATGTGTGTGAGAAATGTTTTGCAGCAGTTTCAGCACTTAAACTGCACATGAGAGTTCATACTGTTGAGAAACCCTACCAATGTGATGTTTGTAAAAAGTGTTTTACACAAGAAAGTCAACTTAATGTTCACACAAGAAGACATACTGGTGAAAAACCTTATAGATGTGATATTTGTGAAAAGAGTTTCAACAGTAAAATAACACTTACTAATCACATGAGAATACACACTGGACAGAAACCTTATAAATGTGATGTTTGTAAAAAGTGTTTTACACAAGCATGTCAACTTAAAGTTCATTTGAGAATACATACTGGAGAGAAACCTTATGGATGTGATGTTTGTAAAAAACGTTTTCCTCATTCAGATAATCTCAATGTTCACAAAAGAATTCATACTGGAGAGAAACCTTATAAATGTGATGTTTGTAAAAAGTGTTTCATTGATAAAAGTAATCTTAAAGTTCATAGAAGAACACATACTGGTGAAAAACCTTATGGATGTGATGTTTGTGAAAAGTATTTCATCAATAGAAAAACACTTACAGATCACATGAGAATACATACTGGTGAAAAGCCTTATAAATGTGATGTTTGTCAAAAGTATTTTACACAAGCAAGTCAACTTAAAGTTCACACGAGAACACATACTGGTGAAAAAACTTATGGATGTGATGTTTGTGAAAAGTATTTTGCCAATAGAAAAACACTTACTGATCACATGAAAATACATACTGGAGAGAAACCTTATAAATGTGATGTTTGTCAACATTGTTTCGCAATTCAGACAACACTTACTGCTCACATGAGAAAACATACTGGTGAAAAACCTTATAAATGTGATGTATGTGAAAAGTGTTTTACACAAGCATGCTCTCTTAAAGTTCACCTAAGAATACACTCTGGAGGGAAACCTTATAAATGTGATGTTTGTAAAAAGTGTTTTACACAACCACGCTCTCTTAAAGTTCATGGTAGAACACATACTAGGAAGAAAACTTAAAAATGTGATGTGTGTAAAAAATGTTTTCCTCACTCAGATAGTGTTAATGTTGAAATAAGGAGTTCTTCTGGAGAGAAACCATACCAATATGATGATTGTGAAAAGTATTTTAATACTTCAACATTCAGGAGAGGATTTACTGGTTAGAAACTGAATTTCAATTTGGTAATTGATACCTAGCTGTGAACTGATCTTACTGCTCACATGAAAACACATAATGGAGAGAAACTTCACACAATTGTTTTACTATGTCAATACGTCTTAAAATTCTATTAAGAACACATACTGGAGAAAAACCTTACCAAAGTGATGTCTTATTATAAGTGTTTTAGTTGTAAACAATTGCTTTCCTATCAAATGAAAACTAACCTAGCTATTGTCTTTATAAGATTCAATGAATTTTTCATTTGGTGTAAATATCAACTAGCTGTAATATCAGTGAGGAAGATTTGAATAAACGTTGTGATTCTTTCTGTATTATGTATATATATTTTATACTTTGTATCATTTATCTTTAATAAAAAATATCAGATTCTTTTAGACCATGTTATTTTATTTGACAGATTGGTTTACAGAAACTGCTGAGAATTTAAAAAATGAAATGAAATTGTAGGCTCAATTTTCTACCCCTATTTTCTTTACTCTTTTTCTTGTTTGTTTCGGAAGAAAAGTTGTCTTAGTCTACATATCAATTGGTCCGAGTGTAAAATGAAAGAATATAGGCATGTCTTAAAGATTTGGTCCGAGTGTAAAATGAAAGAATATAGGCATGTCTTAAAGACTTGGTCCGAGTACAGTTAAAATAAGGTTTGCATAGTCATTGGTCAGAGTGAAAAAAAAAGTCCGAGTCGGTCTTGGAAAGTGGTCCAAGTCGGAAGTGAAAAGTGGTCTAAATCGGTGGTGAAAAGTGGTCCGAGTCGGTGGTAAAAAGTGGTCCAAGTCGGTCGTGAAAAGTGGTCCGAGTCGATAGTGAAAAGTGATCTGAGTCGGTAGTGAAAAGTGATCTGAGTCGGTAGTGAAAAGTGGTCTGTAATGGTCCGAGCTGTCCTGTATTCATTGAGATAATGAGGATGTAACACAGAGTTCTATTTATAACTCTATAGGATGGAATGGGGAATATAGATTAATTTATGAAAATACCATGAATATATCATTAAAGCAGAGGTTTTGTAGTCCTTCATTAAAACTGTTGTTATCTCCCTTACTTCTTGATATCAGGCTATTTAGCAGGGAGGTGATTTTCATCCCAAAACAATTTTTTATTTATTGAATTTACGAAATATTTTGAAGTCTATCAATATCGTGTTAATTTGAGAATATCTAGGACAAATTTAAAAACATCTTTGATTAAAAATTCAGTCAAAATTTTTAAAGATAAATTGACTGCTCTGAAAATAATGTTCAGTCCTGAATTAATTGATAATGCCAAAAGTCAACTTTCAATCCGTAATTCATTGTATTTCCTGTCTTTGTCTCTGAAATACAGTATTTAGCAGTGAAAGTTATTATGGATAAATCCTTTAAAAACCGAAATATCCACAATTGTGACGTTTTTAATAAATGTTTTGAAGCAGTTTCAGCACTTAAAAATCACACGAGAACACATACTGGAGAGAAACCATACCAATGTGATCTTTGTAAGAAGTGTTTTACAGAGTCAAGTTCTCTTAAAAGGCACATGAGAATACATACTGGAGAGAAACCTTACCAATGTGATGTTTGTGAAAAACGTTTCTCACAGCCAAGTAATCTTAATGATCACGTGAGAATACATACTGGAGAAAAACCTTATAAATGTGATGTTTGTAAAAAGGATTTTTATCAAGGAAGTCAACTTAAAGTTCACATGAGAATACATACAGGAGAGAAACCTTACCAATGTGATGTTTGTAAAAAAGGTTTTTCTCGATTAGAAAGTCTTAAAGTTCACACGAGAATTCATACTGGAGAGAAACCTTTCCAATGTGATGTTTGTCAAAAGTGTTTTACAAAAGGAAGTCAACTTACAGATCACACAAGAATACATACTGGAGAAAAACCTTATAAATGTGATGTTTGTCAAAAGTGTTTTACACAAGCAATTCAACTTACAGATCACACAAGAATACATACTGGAGAGAAACCTTATAAATGTGATGTTTGTAAAAAGTGTTTTACAACGACAGGTAGTCTTAAAGTTCACATGTAAAAACATATACACAACCAGTCCATTATATTTTCAAGGGTGTTGCTGTAACTTGCCAAACAAACAACCCTCTAAATAAGATACTTTTATACCCTTGAAAATATAATGGACTGGTTGTGTATATGTTTTGACGGTACCCGGATGAGCCGAAATATCTCTGTTTGACTATACTATATAATTATTGCTTCCGATTTTGTCATGCTTTTAATTAACGGAATTGTTTTGCTTGTACGGATTTTTATTATTCTCCATCCATGACCCCCAAGTTTGTGAAAAGAGTTTCATTCAACCATTTTCCATCCTAAGATGCTCTCATCTAAAGGTATTTCCTCCCATAAAGAGAAAATAACGTGTACGAGATTCTCTAAAGGAACAGGTGTACTGCACTCAGTGCACTGGGGTAGAGGGACACACTGACTGAACAGGAACTGAAAGGCAGGATAGTCGCATCTTAAGAGATAAAAGGAGGAGGGACTAACCAGCATGGGTTGTAGAGTCCAAGTACGTTTCGAAGCGCCGCAACCACAAGCCCACACATAAGGCCTCGCCTTAGACAAAAAAAAATGGAAGATGGCGTCAATTTCGTGCATTCTGACAGATATTTCCGGGTTTTGAGTTGATAATAAGGGACTTCCTACTATGATTTTCATATGATCGATTTTGATTCTTCAAAAAGTCCATTTTGCTAATCAAATTATTTGGGGGTGGGGGGAACCAAGACCCTTTCGTTCCCCTCTCCCGTCCCCCCTAAATCCTCGCCCTTTACTGTCGTACGAACAAAACTCGAACACTGAAGGATCTACATTTATTTACAAATAAATATCGTATTTATGAAGATAATATTTACAAGGATACACTCAAATAATATTTACAAAATGGGTGGGTATGGAATATTTACAAATAAATGGGTAAAAGCACACAAAGGAGCGGATATAGAATTGCATATTATGCCTTACAGGACCGAGTACAAGTTAGTCTCTGACGCCCAGACTACTCCTATCTATGATAAGTGCATTCGGCTCAACCTTCGTCATTTTGTTCGAGACTATGTAATAATTGGCCAGCTTGCCCGGTAAATGGGCAAGAAAAGACAACTCTTGTTTGCAGATTGATTTTGATTATCTGTTTTGGGGGCTTAGTAAAATTACAATCAATTGGCTCAAAAAACAATGGCGTAGCGATCTCATGGGCAGATATTCAAATCTTGCGATTTTAAATCTGTCTAATGAACATGACGACAAAAGAATGAAGGTAAAGGCAAATTGACTCTGCAGCTAGAATAGATTGCAATTAAAGCGATGGATGGCACAAGAAGTATGCATGAAAATATCATGGAACATTTATAAAGGCCCGTCTACACGATCATACATTTGTTCAAAACATTTGTATCACCATGTTCAAGCTTATTGTGGATTTCTGTCTACACTATCAAACATCATCAAACTTGATCCAACATTTTTACGACGATGTTCATGGACAAATGTTTGATCGTGTAGACGAAGCTTAAAGGGATTGTAAAGAGGTTTTCTAAATTTTATATGTGTATCGGGGACACTGATAGCATCAATTTGCGCCATTCCAATTTCCATTCCAACGTCTGTGGTTCTTGTACTTCCCTAAGAATTGCAAGAAAACCAATTTTCAATCTCTTTGAACATGCACTAATTTAGAATATTCATATCAGTGTAATTTGTAGAAACGTGGTAGGTAAAATATAAAATATCTACAAGTTGTGCTTTAAGTTGCTTAGAATAGCAACAGTCAAAATGTGAAGGGTGCAAAAGACCAGAATGGCACACAAGTATAAAAAAGATAGGTAATCACTTAAGTTAATGTAAAGGGTGCAAAACTATCAGAATGGCACACAGCACGAGTATAAACAAGAGCAAATTTATCTGGAATTTCCCTTTGGTTCGTTCACAATCGGCAATCCTCGGGGACGTCGCTACAGGGGCAATCCCCGTCCGATAAAAATTATTGCCCCCTGAAATCATTCTGACAGCCACTCATTTTAATGATGACATAACACCGCCCTCTGGATATATAATTGTCCCCAGCCTCAATGCAGCCTCCCCACCCCCTTCTGGACTGGCTACGAGCCTGGGTTACTTTTGGTAATATTGTTCTTCAAGTCACTATTGACTGTTTAAACCCTTAGCTTAAAATTGGAAAATAGAACATTAAATCTAAACTAGACTACGGCTCTCGATAAATAGAAATAACGAAACATATATACAAAACAAATAAATAAGATGAGGTGACAGAAAGACAATCTGTATCAAATTCAGCTCTCGATATTTCGTTTCCTGCTTATCTTTTTACTAATTTCAAACGTTATCAATGTTCTGAAGAAATTGTTACGTACCATGAAAGAAAAAAGTTCGAAACTTGCTGACTCTATTCCCAGCCAGTCAAACCCTAATTTTTGTGGCTTAGACTCTCCCCCATATCTGCTATCAAAAGCTTGGCATAGAGTCAGCAAATTTCCGACATACATAATCCATGCCAAGAAAGTCATTTAGGCGGAACAATAAATCACTCGATAGATGAAAATCGATAATGAGAGTATTCTTTCGCCGCAGTCCTGACAAAATTTCCTTGCAGAAGATTTTTTCTCCAATCAGGAATGACGAGTGGAGTTACTCATAGAAAAAATAGGAAACGAAACATTTAAATGTAGATTGATTCGATTGACAGAATTGTGGAAGGCATGCAACTATATACAATGAATTGTGGAATCTTAATAATGTGGTGTTTTGTGCTTTAATTCTGGACCATTCTCCGACTACTGGGCACTGACTAAAAGGGCCAGATGGATTAGATGGTGATAATTTCGAGAATTCCTGGAGCCTTTTAGGTCTTCTAAACTCCTCCTTCATTGGTAGATATGAATACACTAACTGCGTGTATTAACCATTAACAACTGTCCGGTATACATAGTTGTTCGGGCTACCGTCAATTCACTCTGACCCATCTGTAATTCCTATTTGGTTTAACCATATTATGCTAAATCAAGGGCGATAACTCACTAAACTATAAACGATACGGAGCACACACTTCATCATTCACCCTTCCAGCACCAAATATGGTCATATTATGACTAGTCTATGATTGACAGGTTTTCATTACGTCAGCGACACGCCCATTCGTCGTAAGGCCAACATGGCGTTGATTGCTTTCTGTTAAAAAGAAAAAGAAAAAAAAAGGGTTATGTTCAATATTTTCCACCTTTGACAGGATACCATTAGCATAGAGGATAGACTTGTGAACAAAGGCCTATCCACAGAGGGGTCTTGCGCAGTAACGTCCGTAAGCTTGAGTAGATTATCCTGTCTCCCATTTGTACCATTACACCATTTCCATGTTGCGGTGAGCACCTTGAAGGGATTGTAAAGTGATTTTCTAAACTATGTATGTGTATCGGGGCCACTGATGGCATAAATTTGCGTCATTCCAATTTTCATTTCGACGTCCGTAGTAGTTCTTGCAATTCCGTCACTATCAGTGATCTTCCGGAAGCTACTATTGATATTTGTGCAGATCAATGTTAGTGATGTCATGAATGCAATACCTCTTCTCTCCCTCCCCCACAAAAAAGGATTAAAGTTACAACTTACCTGCCACTTTCGTCTGTAAACAAACTTCTTTAATCTTTTCTTGGATAATGATCTTTCTGGTAAATGGCCTTCACGTTTTAACGATCTCTGTAATAGAAAATATTATATTTTTAATATCTCTTCCAAGTTGCTGTCATAGGCTGTTCTATTCGATGTGGTAGGGACTGTATGGTGCTGCTAAGCACGCTTACCTTTTGACATTTCTGTGGTCACTATCCCCCAGCCCACCTTAGGATTCTGATAGAAACACTATTGCTGAGAAACATGGATATCTATTGGATCATCAAACCTCTCTTGAAATTCAAATTATCAAGTAATTAAAGCTTATAAGAAACACCCTTTGGTATTCCGAGTTTGACGCCATTTTCTTGATTCCACCATCCAAACAGTTCTAATATCTAATCATTATCATCATCATCATCTATCATTTTCTAGTCATCAAGCTAGTAGAAACAGTGTTGAGTTTTCATAGTGCTAATTTCTAATTGTGATAATCATGTTCATGCAAATGAATTCTCCATTAAGAGAAATTCCTCAGATATATATATCCTACAAAATTGTGTCTTTAAATGTTGTATGAAATATTTATTTACCCTGAGCCATTGATGTTCCAAACAATCATTAGCTGACATTCTTTTCCTGAAAATAACAAATATTCAAGATATATTTTCCGCTCAACTTTGTCATTTTG
The DNA here is from genome assembly GCA_029955415.1 of Lottia scabra. Taxonomy (NCBI): domain Eukaryota; kingdom Metazoa; phylum Mollusca; class Gastropoda; family Lottiidae; genus Lottia; species Lottia scabra. The sequence goes on along the minus strand of JARJEI010000003.1, from coordinate 4,157,423 downwards.
TTCGAGACTATGTAGTGACTTGGTCATGATAATTGGCCATCTTGCCCGGTAAATGGGCAGGAAAGGACAACAAGACAAGGCTGTTTTTACCGCGAAAGATGATGACACACTCTGTAAAATGATTGTGATTGGATGAACTGGAATTTATTCAATATGGCGACTACAATATAGTATACAAGGTTATCTAGCAACTAGTCTCAAGTAGATACGAGTGTAAACTATATTTCATGATTTTCACATGTTTTTTTAAACGGGTTGTCCGTTTTGTAGCAAGGCCAACCAGCTCGTGAAAAAATGAGTTAAAATACTTTCGATTTAGTAAACATCATAAAAATCAAATCAAAGCCAAAAACACGAAATAACCAGAGAAAGTTCCGATCATTAAATTCATAAATATATGTTCATGTTTATATCTAAAATATGATAGCAAGAAAGGCCAAGGTTTTTTTTAGTAATCTCGATCAATCAGTCTTATATTGACTTTCTATTTGACTTGACCGTCTTGACAATCGAGTATAAATTCTGATATCTGTGATATTGATGTTTATTAGCAGGTGCCCGTTATGAAGTGAGTATAAACCACTTAGATATTGCCTGGATTTCTGATAAAAAATATGGTGGTTAGATATTTTGGGACTAATTACGATACTCTTACAAGTTTATTGAATTTTGACAGTTTGTTTTTGAATTATCGGAAGGTCAAATGATAGGAAAATAGTTCATAGTATTTAGGTTACACACGAAACAAAATAATCATGTACAGTGGAACCGCGTTTATCCGTCCATCGGTACTCCGGAAACCCCAATATCCGCTCGCTTTTTACCGAGACGGAATATTTACTGTGTATTTACTTATCGAATCCATTTATGATATGCAATAAAAATCTGTACACGAAAAACAATTTCGATAATCATAATCGCATCAAAAAACCTGGCGAAATCGAGAGTAATAGTTGTATAGTAGTGGACTTCTCCAAAGAGAAGTACCATCAGGTGTTTCGAAAACGACCAATAATATCGACGTGGTTTATCTAAACTTCTTGTAAAGTAAAATTAGTTCAAAGTCTCATGCCTTACGGTAAAATTACGGTTTAAAATTGTTTAATTAATAATTGATATTTCGTTTTCCTGCAAAATGTTTTGAACAACAACCATCTGATGACGACACGTGTAAAATATCCCCTTTGTGTTTCTTGCTATATCTTAATGTCGTTCAAATCTTAACCATCTGATTTGATAAAGAGCTTGATATTTCGTTTCTTTTATTTTCGATGTTCATTTGTACGAAATCAAGATATACAACCTACGCTTCGGGTTTTGTTTTAATATTTCTAAATAATATCAACATATACCCTTTCTTACCTTTTATCTTTGAGGAGCAGTTTACTGATAAAATCTTTCGCTTCGTTTGAAATACTGTCGAACTCTTCTGCGTTGAAATCCCAGGTAGCGGAAGTGACGTTTGAGAGGGTTTCGCATTCACTATCACCCATAAAGGGAGACAAACCAGATAATCTGAAATGAAATGAAGGAAATAAGTTATGTTCAATTATGGACTGATTTGTTGAAAATTAATTGTTTTCACTGTTTATAAAGACTATTTTGACTTTACATGCACATTCCCTTATGTAGTTGTTCCTAAACTTGAAAGAAATTGACGTTTCCGCACACAGACTATAGAAGAACTATCTTGTCAATATTTTCGCATTTCGTGGAAGAAAATATTTTAAGCAAAAAAGCAGTTCACACTAACAATCCAACATTGCAGTATTTCTTAAAGATGCTTCAAAATAATTGAACCAATGCAAATAAATCGAAGCTAACTAACAAAGGTTTGGAACAAAAGTTGAAAGGTACAGGGAATAGACCAACAGTTTGATTGTGTCTGGAATAGGCTGTACCATGGACGCAATAGCAAATCAAATGACCCTTTTTCGAGCACTTTGTGGCAATGAGCGACTATTGATTGTCTAGTCGACGTCCCTTGTATGAGTTCTCATAACTAATATTGTTTATTATAACAAAACAAAAATTCTACACTTACAATACATAAGTAATAACACCAACACTCCACATATCCGAGGCTGTGCTAATAGGGTCAAAGTTGATCACTTCCGGTGCAACAAATTCCGGTGTTCCAAATAGAACGCGTAAATCTTCTTTTGGGTTGTATTTTCTGGCGAGACCAAAATCTATGATTTTTATTCTGTTTCCTTCTCTTGATAAACATAAAATATTCTCTGGCTGGAATGATAAAGACATTTGCCAATTAAAATTAACAATTTAAATAGAAATCTGTCATTTATGTTGTTGGAAGGGCTTAAAGTCCAAATTTCCGTTGATTTAGTTTGCAGTTTGCAGATAAAAGATTATGTATTTACTTTTAATTAATTTTTTCAAATGGTTCTTTTTTTTTCTTTTTTAATTTTCATGTAAGAACCATACGTAGTTTATTATCTATCAATTTCATTAATATAATTGTTTAAAATGATGGGATCGAAGTTCCTTTTTATCATTTTATTGGAAAGGCATGTTGATATACATGTATTGAAAATATAGTTTTGCATTTCTTGTGTTACTTTTAATAGTTTGAATGATAGAGATTTTCTCTTTCACAATCCTCATTAGTCCAAAAGATGCAGAGAAGTTCTTTTCTTAGTTAATTAATTTTCTAGGTTTGGGATTTGATTGAAATGATGTAGATTATCGTTTTTATTATTTGACTAGGATTGTGAGCTGATATTATTTTAATACATTCATGTGATGAGTCATCACCATATGTTATTAATTATTATAACTATAACTTAGGGCTAATTAGTTCTAGTCTAAATCACATTCAACACTCCTCTAGCTTTATGGAAGCTGTTAGTGGCCATTGCACATCGTTTCGTTGTCGAGGAGATAAGAGCATGAGCTTGGTGGAAAGTGTCCATAGGAGCACGTCGCTCTACGTCTGCGATATGGATCTTTTATATAATAGCTGTATGGAAGCAATTAGTGGCCATTGCACACTCGATTTGATTCATCGTGTCTCGAAAAATGAGAAACTTAAGCTTCGTAAAAAGTGTCCATAGGACCATGTCGCCCCTTACTCAACGTCTGCGATATGGATATTTTATGCAATAGCTATATGGAAGCCATCAGTGGCCACTGCATATTCGTTAAGACTTTTGATTCATCGATTTCCAGAAAAATTTGAATTTTGATACGAATTAAGGACATGTCTTGACTCTATAACGGTAGTAGGAAATGCGTTGGAGCTCAGTGAATTCGCCAATTTTTTCATAGCCTGAGATATTTGCCTGCCTTCGGAATATTTAATCTGTTTCAGGAAACATCTAATCGTTCGGATAATACAATGATGCGCATGCTTTTGTCACTGTCATGGAAAGTATGTCTCGCATCTTTTTGTATGACTTTTTATTCATAAGCCGTTGTAGGATAGGCAAATGTTAAATTCATTTTAATTGACGTTAATTGAAAGTGCCGAAAGTATATGGCCACGATTAGCTTCCATATTTGAGGTGAAGTCTACCATAGAATTATCATCGCGAGGTTAATTGGTTCGTCAGTCAACCTCGTTATAATTTCATTTTCGCCTCACCTGACACATATGTTACCTCTTTTTTCAATCTGACCCCGTTTTAAAGTCGTAATACTTTCGATATATTTAATTGAAATTGGGGCATTTTTGAGGAATATTCTTGAGGAAGCCACAGTGAACCGCTACCCCGTAACACCCAATATATATTAAAAACTGTTGTATTATTGCACATCAAATTTTGGTTCTGTACAGCGCCGAAATGAAGTAGTCGCTTAAGATAAAGATTTGAAAAACCATAAACTTTATAAGAAATGGCCGATACATTATAAGGAACAAGAAGCTAGATGATTCAACAAGCAACGTTGTATAAAAATTGGTAATGATCATTGAAAACGTTAATTATAAAATAGACGTAGATAATATAGAATGCTTCACTTGAACTAATGTATATTATATAAGTTATAAGTTGCAACTGTCTGGGTCATGGAATTAAAATGTAGAGGTTTATGCGTCCTACCTATCTGTCCCTGGTTAGGCAAACAATCACAGCTTCCATTTAAGGCCCATGTTAAAGGTCTTTAAAAAAATTTAATTCATTCGAAGCTATTTGATATAATTTCACTTATATTTTTATATGATCAATGGACGAAGGGAAAGCTTTTTTTGGAAAAATATCTATTTTGTGTCTGCTTTAAACGTAGGTCAATCATATCGATACGCCTTTTAACGCTTTGAAGAAATTAGGTCAAATGAAACATTGATTTCCAGGTTAATACCCTGAATCATTTTTAACGATTCAAAACCATCCAATCAGGCCATAAAATCAGGTGAAAGTTCAAAAGAAAAACATCACAAAAGGTATCAGAACGTGACCTAATTAAAAGCCGGTACGAGAGATGTACGTGTAAATATGGTCGCTGATTGATCATGATTAGACGAATCAAATTTCTCCTTAACCTAGAGATTAACTTATAGTCTGTGTATTTTTATGATTTAACACGAATTATTGAAAACTGATCCTAGACTCAGGATTATTTGAGATTTATTTGTTTAATTAGAAACATCTTCTGCTGTCTTTTATCACTGCCCTACTGACCTCTATTCTGATTGGTCTATTCTGATGTATTATGTTAAAGATTTTTTTATTGCTTCTTTATTTTGTATTAAATGTATTTTATTTTGTTTTATACCATTTAAACTGTCTGTATCATATTGTATGTAATGTATATATGTTGTATTGTCTCCAAGGAAGATTTGGTTAACAAATTGGTCATCAATAAAGTTATTATTCTGATTTATCCACTTTAACAGTTCACGTTTAAAATGTTTTATTATGTTTTGCACTATCTATTATTAGCGATAGAGACAGTTAACATTGGAAGTATAGCATTACATGTATTCATTGAAAGTACAGATCTGATCAAACCATAGTGGCTAACTATCATAGAGACTTGGACCAAATTATTTTAATATCTTTTTACAAGTAAACGAACGTTTTGTATTCTTCCCTTTAGTTTAATAAAGTTTTTACTGTATAGCAAATGAACAGCTGATATCGAAGTTACATTTAAGAAAATGAGTATTTGTTTGGCTATTCTCTGGTCACGGTATTAAGATAGTAACAGCTACCCAGGAATGTCTATAGACTCATCAATATATGTATACAGTTTTATAGGTTAAGTGATATTCAGGTAGCCAGTGGGTAAAAACATTCCACAGTTTCATTTCTCATTCCTCATTATTACATGCCTTTCTTTGGAAATCACGTTTTTAGCATGTAAGAGCTCGATAGAGGGATTGGGAAAGAATATCTACATATTCATATTTTGCATCATCCCAAGTTCCAGAAATTAAGAAATGAATTGGAGTTTTACGTCCTGCTTTTCTTCGCCTGTATGGGCCAATGAGGACGAGCAAACGTCATGCAGTGTGCAATGACGGCAATTTTGCCAGGACAACGGCATTAACCTACTCTTTTTTTGATTTCTAACTGTCGAGGGATCGCAAACGTTCACAGCCATTAGCACACGGGTCCTCGGTTTATTGTCCCTTCTGAACGACTAGAGGCTTATTCTATGTCAGCCCCTCCGACCGGCATCACTGACAGGGGGAAATCGGGTGGAATTTAGCATGTAAGAGCTCGATAAAGGGATTGTGAAAGATTATCTTATATTGATGTTTTGCACCATTCCAATATTCAGTCATATTTGTTATGTTATCTTGTAACGGATTGTATCATTGTCCCTAATAGACCTTATTCACGCCTCGCTTTGAAACCGAGGTTCATAACGCAATCGACGTCATCCATCCATGAAGTGCGACGTCAAGCGAATGAAAAGAGCGAGAACATGGGCTAAAAACTGCCTATTTGGCAGCCTCGATATGGATCCAAGATGCCCGACGCGTAAATACGGTCTATACACATGAAAGTGTTAAAAGAAAACCTGGTACACCATGCGGTGTGCAGTGAAGGGAGTTTGTAAAGGACAGAGGCATCGACCAGCTTTATTTTAACTCTTAGTGGAATTCTATCGTGCGCTGCATGTAGCACACGGATTAAGGGTTATGACATCCAAAATGCCTTTATGACTTCCTTTTGTATTAGGTGTTATAGACGATACTCTCCTATAGGTGTTATAGAAGATACTCTCCTATAGAGGCATACATATCAATTGTTGCTTGTGTGTATAGCTGCCACTTATTTCGGTGTAAAAAAACGTAAAATATTTAACAGTGTACTTACCTTCATGTCTAAATGGAGTATGTTCTGAGAGTGCATAAAGGCCACGCCTTCACAGATCTGTCTGAGGAACATGACACAAGCCTTCTCTGTTAGAATAAAGTCGTCGTTTATCACACGTTCAAATAATTCACCGCCTGATATTCTGAAACGAAGAGTTTTATGGTCATAATAGATTACGAAAATTTTAAACGGCTTTCAAGATTATCATGTAATTTTATGGAACATTTTTTAGTTTTATGGGTTTGTTTTGTCTTTTTGCAGAGTTTAAAATCTTATTTTTTTTGGTGGTATCGCTTTTAGAAAGACAATAACGGACATAAAATAATAAATGTAAATACTTTATTCGATTTACGTCGAAGGGTCGAATAAATAATCTCGGTGCAAAAAAGTAAACACGATTCAGCCTCCAGCAATGAGTTAATTTATTTTTACATTTATTATGAATAGCTTTACGCTAATTAGAAAATAAAAATAGAATTTAAAAACTAAAAGAATAAATTATAGTTTATAACAGCACGAGTTCCGGGCGGGGGAGGCTATTCGAGTAGGTATTAAGTCAGTCAAGGGCAGGAAACCTTTAACATTAAACGTTGCCAAATGCTTAAATTTTTAAATTTTAATAATTTCTTTAATTTTCAACTATTTACTTTAGATTTATTGTTTCCGTTGAGCTGTAGTAGTATGTATTTTTGTTAGAGGAAACGTGTAGCTATCAACGTTCAGTATGTTAGCATATAACCAATGAAAACAAGCGACGCATAACAATGCGTTAAGTACTGTATACACTGACGAAGTTGTTAGCAAACATGTTGCCGAAAGTGTTATCAGTGTGTACAAAGCTTAATGCACAAAAATTTGCCAGAACGGCGGCGTTGGCCATATATTTTTTGTTTCCAAAGTCTTCTGACTTCTGAGAGTTATACCAAATCAAGTGGTCACAAAATACTGAGTTTTTTCCCAAAGAGAGCAGATAAAATCTTTTGTTTTCGTATCATGTTATTGTTTAGTCATATCAATCGCTTCAAGCTACTATCATAATAGTACAAATCATGGTACAAATATGGTGTGATTCGGTACAATAAAGTACAGGCGAATATTGGGTATTTTAAGTGCAAGGATACACAATTATAAAACGTTTTCGTACTATCGGAATATAGTCTAACCGAAATATTTTTGCATATTTAGGTGCATAGTCACACCTGCGAATTTAGGACACATTATGGCAGAGCCATCTATAAAGGGCTATGCATAAGGTTTCATATACGAATTAAAAGACCAAAACATGTTCGTTGCTATCGGGTACATTTAGGTGCATACACATGCCATGCAGTGTGAAATTATATCACAACAGTTGAAAGAATTAAAGACCAAAACATGTCCGATGCTACCAGGTACATTTAGGTGCATAGACACACCATGAAGTGTAAAATAACAAACACATTTGAAACGTCAATCACCGCACACTCTTGACTCTACTTCATTTTAAAATGATTGGTAATAACAAACAATGGTATTAGGAAGGATATGGCACTTGAAATTGATATTCGGCACACGATAGACACATTTCACCAATTAATCATTGTTTTGTTCGGTAATAATTGCTATCGTATTAAATAATAGAGTCCTTGAACAACAAGTGCCCCGAATCAATTGACCTCAAAGGTCAAATTTGATGTGACCATTTCCACGAAATTTCTGTCCACTACAAGTGAGGATCGATTACGTTCGTTGACTTCTCATCTCAAAGTGCAAAGGGAAATTAAGAAAATTAAACTCTTTTAAAGGGATACCGTATATTTCCGAATATAATACGCAGTTTCTTTTATAGCAAAAAGTTTGTGTCATCCTTGGATTGTTGTATTGGGTCAACTTACAAATTCTATTAGCACTATCATAATGTCCGTACAGGTCAGACCTGAGTGACCCCCCTCCCCTCATAACAGTGGCTCATCCTTTTATCATGTTACATAGAGAGAGAAAATCCCACAAACCCCACAAGACCATTCCGTCACTTCTTACCCCAACCCCAACATATATACCATTTATCATGGTTCAAGGAAACATCACTGAGCATGAGATGAGTTCTTGTTCTACTAATGAGGATTGGGTGTTAGAAACACGAGTAGACAGTTCGAGCTCTAGACAATCAAATTCTACTTACAATTCAAGAACAAGACAGACGCTGTTTTTCTTCTCGAAGGCGTCATAAAGTTGTAATAGTCGGGGATGCTGTAGGTGTTTCATTATTTCAACCTCATTTAAAATCTCTTTTTTATCCTGTGGTCCATTCATTTCTATAAATTTAGCAGCCAACAATCGGCCTGATTTCTTCTCTGTGCATTTCTTCACCTCCCCAAATTTACCACTGGAATTAGGACACATTGTTAAATGCACGTGTCATGGTGTTAAGTAATGAAATAAGCTTTGTATCTATATGTCAAATATGATACTAAATGGTTCACAACTTATGCCGGGATCCAAGACATTAACGTTTCTGATAAAAATCGTGCGGTTAAACGAATTTTGAGTTTTTGAAATACGACTAATGCTGTTCGATTTGCTATTGTGGACATCGTTTCTCCCAACACATTTTCAATTAATAAAAATCCCGAACATCAAGATCAAAATAAGAAACGAGTTTTGGGTCGCAATAAAGAAATTTGGAATTTGACTTACCGTCCTAACATGACATCTTTTACATCATATTCTCCTGTGACCCATTTATCTTTCTTAATTACTACATCTCGACATTCAAATGGTGGCTCCTCCACTGGAAATATATAACAAAAATCTTATTAAATTCATTCGGGAAACAGCAGTTTAGTCTTCTAGGCCTAATGTGCGTGATAAAGATCATTCAGGAGTTTGGAAATTAGAAACTTTTCTGTTGACAAATCAAATCAACCCAGACACCCTAGTCTAAGTATATGCTTCATTGCTTCAAAAGCATTCAAAATGTCTTATTTTTTATACGTTAATGGTGATCAAAATGATAATTCATTGAATTCGGTTGAGGTTTTCATTTTGCTTTAATTGGAAGGGATACGTAGGGGCATCAACTTAGAAAGAGGGAAAGAAGATACGCAAACGTTTAACACCAGATCTAGGAGAATGCAAGATTGCAAAACATGTAACGGTATGTTGATTGTTAATAAAACTAATAAAAATGTTTCCAGTTTAAGATATCTGGCGTTTTAGACTCAACTCAACAGCTGTTCAGGTAATTTGATAAATTAAAACTCCAAGCAAAAAACATGCACTGAAAACCAGATTGTACAATGTTTACACAGACATTTAATGAGGCATCAGTGGAATACCTGGATAAAAGTTTCACTTAATGTCTTGATACAGAATTACATTTCAAATTGAGCTCATTATGGGAACAGCACAGATCAGCTTGTGTCTAGTGCATGTAAACATTAAGTTGTTTTGAAAGTCAGAGCATGAAACAGATTTTAAACAGAAACAACGTCCTTTGAACTTTTGAAAATTTGAAGTCAAGTCACTGTTTTTTCAGTGGGCGCTTTTTCATGTATGTTTAACAGCTAGGACGGATGTAGCGCCAGGCAGGGTATGCTTACTCTTCTAGGCACATGATATCACTTTTCGTTATGAAATACTTACTCATGTATGATTGATATAATTCCTCATTCATTCATAAGCTGTTACCTATGTTTCGTCAAAATGTCTTTTTGGGTTTCGGGTTTCGTTTTGTGGTTCGGATCGTTAGTAATATTGGAGCAATCATGGATTAGATATTGTGAGAATTTAGAGCCGACTATAGAAATAATCCAACATAAATGCAGCTATCCTAACTAAAATAAATAAAGTGATGTTGCTAGAAAGTATAAGGTGGGGGAGTCGAAATTGTCAAGGGGGGTTGACAGTACCAAGCATTAAAAGACTCTGGACTTTCGTGCGAAAAAGGATTTAAACTGACGGCACCAAAACTTTTTTGGAAAGAGCCAAATGAATTTTATGAATAGCGAGCAGAGCGTTTAAGCGGAAGAGGCCGCCATTTCAGAAGGCCTAGGGTATCATTTAAGATAAATATAGAAAAATAGAAAATAGAAAAAAGTAAACAAGTTAATCAAGAAATAGTCTGTGAATTCAATCACAATTTGTCATTCTTTCGGCCTCCCACTCGCTGCTATCAATACTCAATGAAACTTCTTTCATAGTTTATCTCGCTTCTTTAACTACTCTGATAATACTCAGAAAGAAACATTTCAGAATTGTGGAGGAGTGGCAGTCAAAGGTTATTCTTATACAATGAGATTTCAGCATTAATTTCACCCCGGTTATGTTGTTAAAATAAGCAGCTAATGTATAGTTTAGTTGAAAAGCAGAATATTGAATTCCTCAATTCCATTACATTCGAACCACCAACTTTTAGTTGCAAATTACACCTTAATATTGGGTAACAGAGCAAACAAATTTGATACTGTAAAGGTAAAGGCATAAGATTTCATTTGGGGTCAATTCAGTAAAAAAAAATACATCATATGTCATAATTTTAAAATGGCGTAAAGCAAGGTTCCATTATGTGACCTATTCTGTTCATTGTCTCTGTAAATGAACATTTCAAAATCTGTATAACCTTTATATGGATTTTTTCCAATAAGTAGCCCAGGTCGCTTCAATATCAGCCGTCTTCTTAATTGACTATCAAAAGCTGAGAGCGTAAAACTTCAATTCATTCCTGTTGGTCAAACAGATCACCAATCATTCAACGGACTATTTTCAGGCCATAAGGAATGTTCTTTAAATATGTAGCCAAAGTCACGCCAATCTTATTCTCAACCCCTCTACTTTGCCGATCGGATGCAATAACAGAGATCGTTTAATTCTATTACAATTCAGTTGGTCCACTTACGATCTCCAATCCCTTTACGGATTATTTTCAAGTCAAAGTTATGATAGAATTTGATGAAAACAAGAGCCATACATGCTATCATCATATCAAACTATCGTGAAGAATAAAGACGATACTGTTGAGCAGACAGATAGATCTAGTTCCAGACTCGAGGATCTTATCAACATGGGAATTTACATAAACAACTCAAACTTTTCACCTTTATAAACTCCAGAAGTATTCTATCTATCTGAGAAATTTAAGATATGTTTTAGAAGGTGGAAATAACGGTGAAATCATTTGACGTTCTAAAATCATGTTGCCTAATATGTTGTCAACCAATCACCAATTTCAAATAAACCTCTGTTCATAACTCCCATCACAGATTTCTATTTCGCAATAATGTATCGTGTGCAGAACTTCTCAAGTGGCAAAATTCGATCTGCAACCCCTCAAGAGTGGCCACTCACGAGTGATCTTTTCCGCTAAAATGATCCGCTCGCTACTATTGCTACGCTCTTTGCAGGCCCGTAGGGAGCAATTTCATATTGGGGGGGGGCAAATTCTCAAGGGTAGTGCTGATAATTCAATGCTGCAGGAGCCTATGTAAAGCAATTTTGATTTATTGGCCCTAACAACATACCAGTAACTTCTTGTTTTATCTTGGAAATTTTTTTTTATTATTGCTTCAGTCATTAATGTCAAAATTATTGGCCCTGTTTTGGCCAGCTTTGACCCATAGGCTATATTTTATTCATAAAATGGATTTGGCCCTTTTAAAAAATTAATTGCGAAAGCCTGATCTAGTGCAATAGTGGGTGGATTACATCTAAAATGTGTCTGAAAAAACAAACCGCACCCTCTCCTTTCAGCAAACCCTTGTCGTGGCGTATTTAAAGAGAGGGGGGGGGGGGGGATTGGCTTAAAAATAATTCTCGCTAATCAACTGCCTACACCTATGAACAAACGTTCAATTCGAGATGTATGAAATGAATAGAACACATGCAGATTCTCTTTCAATTAACCAGACATAAAGTCTGAAGGCTTGTGATTCTTTGTTTATACAATATTAGTCTTATTTTAAAATATCATATTTATAGTTTCTTATCTTACACGCCATTATAGCAGACTGAATGCATAATGATTCGACATTTAGGTATAATACCACAATGGAATCTATTGTATTTGGGGTTTAAGGAAAGACGATGAGAGGCTGTATTCTCCAACCCCACCCACAATATATAAATATTGAACCTTAATCTAAACATTTTGTAGCAAACGAGAACTCAGTCTGAACGACCAGATCTGTTATCTCGGCTATCGGACATTAGAACATCAGCTACCGGGCAAAGCGTCTAACTTATTGGACCACCAAGAAAGACTGCATTTTTGGGAAGCTATCACCATGTAAGTTTCGGAATACTGTTGCAAATATGCGTTCTTGTTATTGTTATATAAAAATCAGGAAGACAGGATAAAAGTCCGTACAAGTAAAACAAGTAATAGTTGTATAGTAGTTAACTACCCCAAAGAGAAGTACCATCAGGTGTTTCGAAAAGAGTAAGCATGGTCTGCTTCGCGTGATGATTCTGTTAATCAAACGTCCCTGGAAGTATGTACTCTTGAACAGTTCTGTTCCATGTTTATCATCGCCATCGTCTTCAGAGTTTGATAGAGTTTTGAGATTAATTTTACTACATTTAATCATATCACCGAAAGACGGGAATTTCAATTGCTTTGATCTTCAAAAGATAACCAAATGAAGAACATTTAATCAAAGCCAAGATAGAAAGTTAGGTAGAAGTGGATTGTATCAGTTGGTGATAAGGACTAATGAGCTAGAGTGGATAGACGAATGATTCAAACACATTCCTTCTTACACTGGTTTCTACAAATTATAATCTTACAAACTGTGGATTGACTGAGTCAGAAAACGCAATATTCATCTTTTGATGTTGGTGCAATAGCAAAATTAACTCTGTTCGTTTTAGAATTCGTCAACAGGAACGCCGCATTGAACATGCCGAAAATGTGCTTCGCATTATAAATACACATGTCGACTACAGAAAGCACGCAAGCATGTCTAAAACAAAGAAGAATTATCGTAATTAGTCTGTGATCTTAAACAGACTTCTGCTTTTAGAGTTGCAACAAAGTCAGTCAAATCAAAGATTCCAAAATCAAAGACTTGGCATTCGAGATGTTACCGGAAGTGCCAAATATCCAGCATCTTTGAAGTTACGTCTTGATATATATCATGAACTTCACGTGCGTTAACATCATGAAGAAGTTCATATCATTTGACCTTGGAATGTGTACATGTGTTTTATATGAATACACCCATGTGTAAACTATCAACAATTGTGTAGCCTCTATCATCCAGTCCTTCTTTGTCTAGGTACAGCTCCGACGATCGTAGATAGGAATAGTCTGGACATCAGAGACTATAATTGTATTATGGGTGTAAGATTGGGTAATAAACACATTCACAAAGAAACTCGACATGGAGATCAGAAGCAGGTGTTTTATGCATTTTACACGTGCATGTTGATTGTTTATAATTAATGTGTTTAATTTACATGCACATATTTGAATTTTCTTTGTTGTAGGTTATTTAGATACTGTGCCGGAAATGTTGTACAGATCGAAGGTTCCAAATTAGACTGCACAAAATCCTTTGAACACAAGTAGATGACTTACAGACTTGGTGGTAACAAAGATCCTCCTTATTGAAACAAGAGGGGAATACAGATTTTGCCCAACAATAATTCAGATATCAGAGAAATGGAATAGTGTCATGTATATTCGGGGTTTTTCTTATTCATTCACACCACTTGAAACGATGGATTAAAAAATGAAAATCAGGACTTGATAGGCGACCACTAATTTAATGATACAATCACTCAATTCCCCTTCTGAATACATCAATTGCCCCTCTGGCTATGTGTCAGATTAGAAACAAGATTGGACAATATTTTGTCTTATCGGTATAGGACGTACTCCTTTTTGTAAACTAATTGTTACTTATCATGGATCTGAGCAGACAGAAATTCCACAGAACCGTTGCATTGAACATGAATGAGTAAATATTTTACTAAATGGTGCCAAAGAAAACTAGAATCTTTCATGTCCGCACCTCCAACACAAATATTGTCTGTTTTAGAAAACATGAAGGTGTAATTTGCTCGATCTTGATTCTGTTGGAGCACGAAGATTGATTTGTTTGAAAGCAAAGTGTGATAATATTCCTGTTGATTGTTAAGAAAACATAAAAACATGCTGATATTGGCTCACTTCCGGTGTTCTAACATATGGTAGTTTGGGTTGGAAGGCGATTTCCGGTTCGAATCTTAGGAGTGATCGCACTAATAACTATGTGATAATGTCTTTGTGGTGTTTCGAGGTTTTGAACCCGGAGTGCACCCATTTTCTTTGCATGTACAGACTCTCTGTCAAATGTAGGTTCCATTGTCGGGATTCCAATAAACTACAGTCATCGAAGCACAACACCTCTATGTCGACAGAGTGGACAAAACCTTATGAATTCTAACCCAGAGTGTACTGATTCTCGATCGCGTTCGTTGCATATCTGAAGTCCCCTGGCAGAGCATCCAGACTCCAATGCTAGACGTTGGAATCATTTGGACAGATATTTGAAATCTAAACCATTGGTATCCAAACAAGATTGTTGCCAAATTGTACAATTGGAACCATTGTGTTCTGGAATGCTGCTAATTCTCTCCATATGCAATAAGTTTGGCGATCTACCTTTATACACTTTATTGGGCTAAACGAATTTAAAATACAACCAATGCTTAGCATGTGAAATAGATTATCGTCACTGACATCTACCGGAAGCTACTACTCGTATTGATGTCTATGCAGATCTATGGTAGTGACGTCATAAAACACGTTAGTTTTAGTAGAATTGCAAAAACTACAAATTGATGCTATCAGTGTCCCCGATTTACATACAAAGTTTAGAAAAACTCTTTACAATCCCTTTAAGCTTACGTCCTTATTGTCTACAACCTAGCTGGCTAATGACGGCGGAAATCACCTTGCAATTTCCAATGAGGGAATGCCAGGAATTTCCACCAAGAATTAGCAGACTAATACAAAACATGGTGATCATATTGTTTAAATAGGTTGATATTTTTGTTACAAATTGGTTTACATGGATTCCATATTGTTCTTGACGCAAGATATAAATAATAACAGCTATGAATTTCGGGATTGTAAACTGGGTATTAGCTTTCAAGGGAATGTAAAGAGGTTTTCTCAACTTTTTATGTGGATCTGGAATATCAACGATTTACACCATATCAATTTTCAGTCTCAGTTCATCGCGGTTATCGCAATAGATCACTTAGTATCCTCTGCTCCCAACATTTTGGACTCTTTGTACCCCTATTTTGTTAACGCAATCTCCGAGTACCCCTTCTCCCAAATATTACTAGCCAACATGAAAGTAAAAGGATATTTGACAGTTGATGGAGTTGCCAGAGGATGAAGTCGAAGTTTACACTTGAAAACCACAAGATCGGGACGTGTTCGTGCCTATGTCCTATCTACACCCGACCTGAAACTAATTCTCGCTACGCTGTGGCATTTAGAGTTCTCTGTAGTGTATAAGAAGCGTGGATTTTTGTCAAATTGGACATACATGTACTAATTTAAAAAAAAAAAAGTTGGAAACTTACAGCCTGTTGGTTCGGTTTCATCTACATGAACTTTGTTGTTCATTGCCGACGGATCTTTGGGTAAACACCTGGAAATAGAAAATAGAAAACATTTAAAGTTTCTTGCTGGAATAAATGGCCAATTAAAGTGATATAATCGTCAAAAAAATGCATTTTTGGTATAAAATGGTATCTTATGTTGTCTTAGTTATGCGGGTATGAACTTGTATGATCATGATCAAGAGCATTTTTAGCACATTTGCTACCATTTTAAGTGTAAAGTTACTCTTGCGTTTTAACAGTGTACTTGTATATACAAAAAAAAGAAACTCTATCAAAAATAAGATTAGAGCAATGCTAAAGTTTAGGCTTAATATATTTTTTCTTAAATCTCTTTGGTGATTTTGCTTTCCTTTGGATTGTTTTAGTTACAAATATTCTTAAAGGTATAAAGCTAGTCTTTCTTTTTTAATTTTCACATTTCTTTTGTTTGTAATAATAATATTAGTGTACTAGGTTAAAATCTGGTTTCTTGCATGTTACACCTGAATAAATATATACGTTTATCTATAAATAGGCGGAACAATGTCGACATGTAATTCTCTGATTTTGTTGTAAAAAAAGGAATAACAAAATACAAAATATTTTAAATGTTTCAGACAAATAAAAGCCAAGCACGAACGATCCCAACCGTAAAACAAATCTCGAAATCCATGTAAACACATTGGCAATACATTGGTAGCATCTAATGAACCTTTCACAGATTGTTTCAGATATCAGAATTTAACGTTTTGCATATGCACAAATTCATATTTACTTTTAACGTTATAATTTCTGTAAAGATCAACAAAAGTTCTTCCGATCAACTATATATTGTAAAAAACAACAACGAGCTCTCCAGTTAATTGGTTCTATATCCGAAACACATTTGTTAGATGAACCCTAGTCAATATGTTAATGTGGTGAATGGATGACCGTATCAAAGGAAACCACAAAGTCGGTTGTTTAATCCAACAAAGCGATATAAAAGTCTTTAATGTGTGTCGCTAAATTGAATATTCCTTTGAAGTTGACTTAATTAAATTAACTTGGTTTAATTATAGCAACATCCAAGGCGTTTGTTTGCATAATTATGACAATTGCTTGGGATAAAAACGAGGAAATGTTCATGACGATTGGCCATTTAAAGGAAACAAACCAAGTTAGTGCTGCTTTAATCTTACTACTTCAAACTATTGAGTTTTCATTTCTTGTACTGGAGTCTTATTCTCTAAAGCTTAAACCAAATAAATTCTGAATTTTAAGAAATACGGTAATCTGATTGGATAAGAGAACTCAATATAAAATCGATTTTAATGATTAACCAATCAGAAGACGTAGAATATTTAAATCATCTTAAGTCAAGTTTTCGAGAATTAGGCCCTAGGTCGGTGCGTTAAACTGGCCAAAAGTTACCAAATGTATATACATAAAAACTGCTTTAAACGACCGCTCAAGGGAAATAAACAAAATGGTCGCTTACAGATCTCTTAGCAGATTATATGATCAGTAAGGTCATACTAAGCATCAGAGCTATTTCTTATTAACGGTAGTCTTGCGGACTGGGACATTTCCACTATTTGTTCGGTCAAACTTTGCGATAAATCATCATCATTTTGTATAAATGTATAAGTATTGTAATAGTGTTTAAACGTCATCAAATTTAGCGAAAACAAAGTATTCCAGGGGCCTTATTCTCGAAAACTTTACTCAGATTTTAAGAAATACAGTCATCTGATTGGATAATAAAGCTATATTTAAAATCGATTTTAGTTATAAACAATGAGATGACTAGAACACTCAAATCATTGTAAGTTAAGCTTTCGAGAATAAGACCCCTGGTCACTTTGTTTCTTGACCTATTATTTGATGGTCTCAACCTGTTATACAAGTTTGAGGCGTAAAACTCCACATTTCATCCTTCTTGTCTTGACCTAGATATCCATCTAGAACTTGTTATGCAAATTCCCATCTGTTTTCATTCATAAAATATCCCATTCATTAAACCATTGAACGTAATTAAACTTTCCTAGACCATCTGACTGCCAAAACTAACATTTCTGCCTACGAGGTTCTTATTTCTCTTGAGGATAAAGGTCACTGGATGATATTTCTTGAATATCATGAACTGTCTGGTATGTCCAGTCCCTTTTTGGAATGTAATGGAGATTGTTTCAACAACAATATAAGGTACCCAAAGAAAGGTTATTCCGCACAACGCTTCATGCACCTTTGCAATATTTGTAACACAAGTGCATTGAAGTGTTAACTATTTTCCTCATAAAGCATTAACGCATAGCATATAGAACTGAACAACCGATATCACTTTTAGTGATGTACCGAGAATTTGTTGCAGATGGGGGTTGTGGTGTGTTAAGGTGGGGGCAATGGGCGTAAATACGTCATGGACTACTCTATGATTCTGCATTCAAGGTTTGCACTTTCTGCAGCCTAGGCTGATTCATTCTTGGTAATTTGACCGCTCATTAAATTGAAATCTCACTTTTCTACTTATTATTGGACCATTGGAAAGGTGTAATAAAATGCAATGAAGCCACTGAAATGTTTTAAGGACAGCGGTACTAGCTCGCATGTTCTTTAGAAATCATGGAGTCAGTCTGACTTGGCAAAATGGCGGAATGGCAAGATCTTCTCATATGCTCAAAACGTTTAGAAAACGATTCGACCCAGAAATCAGCTGAGAGATTCGAAGACACCGTTGATATTTATCAGTTACAGGTAAAATGCCAAGGAACTTCAGTCAAACATTTCTCGACAATACTCGCGAGATTTGAACTTGACGTCTGCTCTCAGTTACAAAGGTCGCCATCTTGATTTCATTCAGAAATCTTTGTTGATGGATTAGAATGTCAAATTGATTGTTGTTTGGTTGGTTTTCTTGTAATTCAACAAAAAGGTTGCCATTTTAGATTAGAGCCTTTGTCTTGAACTGATGTTTGTCTCGACATTTTGTTTCTCGGTCAGTTGATTTTCTGTACCCGAGAAGTCAAAAACCAGTTTGGTAACAAAGTCACGTAGAGCTAAGTCCTGTGCTAAGCTAGATTTTAGCACCACGTTTCGTACATAACAACGAGATTTAGACTTTTCTGGAGTCAAAACATTTTACATTATACTAAGCTATGCACCAGACTAAAATTGGACGTAAAACACGATTCCAATGTGCAGTTAAAGTGAAAAATATTGTAGGCCCAGCTCAAATAGCCATATAAGGTTATCAGGTATGAACAAGTTTCTAAATATTAGGCCTATGCTTTGAGTACTTTTGAAAATTAGAGTAAATGGTCCATTAAGATCACAAATTCATACAGATGTTGTAAAGATAAAGAATAAAAAAAGGGGGTCAAATTCAATGGGCTGGACTAGACGTTTTAAAAATATGATTTAAGACTTTGAAAATTAGTGCAATGGGCAATTATTGCTCGTTAGCTGAATTTAACTGAACATTAGTTGGAATATAGGCCTACAAAGAACAAACAAAGTAGGTCAAATAGAATTCCAGAGTTAATTAGGTCAAAGAATGATGGGAGGTGATATTAAGGTGATGATTGACAGGTAAAATGGGGGATGATTTTCTTAACAGCTGTTGCTAAAACAAATTGATATGGTGAACGTGGATCTATTCTTCTTTGTGCCAGAAACCGACCTCAGCAAATTCTGTACTTCCTATGGCTAAAAAGCATCCAGGATATTGGATCGATGGGGCTATGGATATGCAAAAGGAAGTTGAAAAAGCATCTAACATGTGACCGAAACGAAGACTACACTTGCCAACTGGTTGATAACAGGTTTATATGAAAAGATAAACCGATCTCATGCAGCTTAAAGACATCTATATTTATCAGACAAAACCCTTTCCAGATCCATTAATATACAGTGGCTCAACTAGATGACTTTGGGGTTGAGGAGTGGGGAGGGTGAAGCCGCTGAAAATATTCCCAGCTGTACCATCAGCTGACATTTAGAAGCTAAATGAGATCTAAAAGTTTCGTCTGATGGGAAGGAAATGAAGTCTTATCAGACGGTAGAAGATGCCAGACCTATATCATAGAATAATTGGTTACATACGACTCCATCATTACTTAACAACAAAGGAATAAAGCCTTTTATCCAGACATTTTGACCAAGATTTTAAGCTGAATAGTGTAACACCATAATCTATTTTATTACATCTTACTTCAACTACTAAGAAATAGATCGGACAACCTTTCGATCACAGAGCTTTGCATCAAGACACTTTGGTCCGACTCCAGTACCATCAACTCTAAAATGATCTTGACTCTAAAAGGGGAATGTTCAGCAATTCCGATGGTCGAATTAGGACTTGAATATTGCTAAATAGCCTCTAGAAGTACTAGAACTGCACGAAAATCATATAATTGCTTCAATTATATCTCTACCTAAACATTTACCTTTCATTTTCTGTATTTGTGTTTTCTATATAACGCATAGTCTTACTAAACGACGAGTCGTAATTTAGACGTTCAAACCTTGATATTTGTGGATACACGGGGATTTGAAGGCTTAAATTATGAGGCAAAGTTTGGAACTTTATTACGAATCCCAGGGGAGACTAAACGGTCGAACGGTTAGTGAACATATCCCTTTAAGTTTGGCCTTTATCTATGGTCATCACAGCTTGTAATAAACAAAATATTATCATTGAGGTGATATGAAAGTAATTCTCGAAACCTTGACCTTTCCAGCTTCCATTCATAGAACACTTGGGATTGACCATGTGGTAAATACTACCTGCCATAAAACAATAAATTATAGAGAAAATTGGAAACATAAATAATCATACAGAGGGGTGGTCAGAATGGGTTTGAATAGATAATATGAATTCACTCTAAATAATAAAACAAAACTACTGGGAATAAATCACTTGTCCCTTTTTCACGCAAACAGCAGTAAAGGTAACCGCCAGATAAATGTAAGTCAAATACAAAACGGCATCATTCAAGGTTGGCTATTTTGTCCTATACTTTTCTAACAATGTAGAAATATCCTTGATATTTTCAACTTGCTTCGTGGCTGGCCCTCTCCCTCTCTCTAAATCTAATTAAATCTAAATGGGTACTACAAGGTTAACGCCTTAGTCCCCATCTTTTTTCTTCAATGGTTAATGTCTTCTTCCTGCTTAGTGTCAAATAGTCAACCTATGAAGATTTCAGAAAACCTTTTACATTAAGCAGAAATGGGGAGCCGCAGGGTTCGATTCTATGACCCTCTCTTTTCTCTTGACTTGCAAATGAACTTAGAGGTTTTCTTTTTACCCACTGTCAGAAAGTCAGTCGATGAAGAATACGATTTCAGAAACTCGAACTTAATAATGTTTATACAAGAGTTTTGTTACCTTACATAACATATATTTCGCCCAGATCATAGCAAACTGAGAAATACCACAAGGTGAGCGAACTTAGAAACTGAAATCTGATGTCAAAGAATCTCGAACCAAATGTTGCTGAGTTTGATTCTAAAACGATGATGCCTCAATCACTGTTCTTTATTGAGAATTCTCCCGAATGCTCTGACCAAACAAAGTACATTAAACAATACCCGAGAAAATCGTTTAGGCAATTGTTATCATCGTTTTGTAGATATTACTCTTTTCTTTTCGAATTTTGGCAATTCAATTGAAATGTGTTCAAAAAATACTTCAAAGTTTTAAGTTTTTCGTTTTAATTATGTTGAATAATTTTCGAGGTTTCGTACATGCATTAAACATTTAAATCTGTTCAGCCTTTTTATTTCACATTTCCTCACTTAAATTAAAGAATATTGCTTTTGTAAACTGTTCTAAAACAGAATATGCATAATATGATGTGAAATTGAACCGAAGATATCTTTTAAATTTTGAAACATTTACCTGAAACGTCCTTAATTACTGTCAAATTGAGTTGTTCCTTCTCTAAATGTGGCCTTTTACTGCCAGTTTCTAAGTAACACCGACTTTTACACCCAGGCCACAACGACAGAAATATTACTACAATGACCCCCTAAATAGTTTATTTCAGTTTTATTGAGCAGGGTCGGGTTATAACCACGTTTTGGGCAATAAAAATACTCGAATTTAACCTCATACCTGAAGAATGTAAACAAACCAGATACCATTATTGTGTAGGAGTTGTATTGAACTTGTGAGTCTGGACAATCAAATATAGATAACAATAAATATCATAAGTAAAAGTGACTGGATGATCTTTATCAAGGAATTTTCACGTCATTTCGTCCATCACACCTTTATCAATGGTCATTCATAAACAGCACGCGCATTTTGGACATATTTGTCTGAAAACGTCACAGAAAACACTTACGACGTCATCAATGTTGATAATGATCATTGCTTTGAACTGAAAATCATTCGAATGGAATTTATAATTTACTTTTAAAAATTCTTAGACAAGGTCATGCCAGTTCAAGACAAGTGGGTGTTTAATGTGGAAGAAAAAATAGCAGATTTCAGAAATTGAACTCGATGCTTAGTTTCAAAAGAGTTTTACCTAGCCTACTAAATAGGTGTGCTTTTTACACTGATTCCAAATCGGCAAGGATCTGAATTTTAATTCAATGATTTTTTTTTATTGTAGATCCCATACATTTTAAACGATGATCTATCAATCCATTAGCTTGCAGCTCCCGAGTTCATTGTAAATTCACTGCCATTTTTTTGCCAATTGTATTTGTTCTAAACACTGAAATCAAAAAGAAGTAGGCCCCTACAGTAAAATTGTACTTAATCGCCATCTTAATCACAGAAACTGTTTTCGAAGCAATATAAGAAACATTAGAACATTCTTAGTGTTGTTATTTGAAAACAGAATCTGTATATTGACCACAACAACTCCTAATATTCGCCTGCAGGTGCGTGTTTAGCATTTTTCTCAGGTATATGGTGGTATTTTTAGAATTTTAGCCAAGATATGATAGATTCCACCTGGTAGCAGAATTCGAACACACCTAGTATAAAAACAATGCATCAAAGAGTAAATCACTTTGTATTAATGTACATCCTACGGCCTTTTGTTTTATAGAGGTAAATAAAGGTACATAACGCTGCTTGCTCCTACGGCGTTTTGTTTTATTGGAGTAAAAAATGTACCTAAAGCTGCTTTTTGCAGAAAGCTGATATCCTATACCCAATAATCACGATGAACCTGTGAGAATTTTATGCTTTTTTGCAGTGAGAGGTCTTTTCAAGTTAATAGACAAAGGCAGTGAACTTTTATGATCCATTTACATTTTCAACAAGTTTTGGGTCAAATTTAGACGCCCAATAACACAGTCCTTTTACAACATCTTTGACGTTTTGCACATAATTGAGACAATTATCTTGAATACTTGTACATAAATAATCCATTTACATTTTCAACAAGTTTTGGGACGCCTTAAAAATTACGTTTTCTCGGACACTTCACGGTGTCTATTTGCAACATCTGTAACAATTTACATAATGCAGACAATATTATATTGAATACGTGTACAGATATTGAACAAACAATCTGGTGTACAGCAGGGTTCGCTGTTTACACCTTAGTTATTAATACATTGTGTAAATGACATTTAGACGATTGAATAATCCAAGTTATCAGAATATGAATATTGAAAAAGGAATCCTTTGAGGTCTTTAGGAATTCTTGTTTCCATTGGTAACCGTTGGTACTTGACATTGGATAATAAATCGCACTCCCCTATATATGTTATACTTTGTTTATAGTTCCACCGAATAATTTCTGAGAGATTTGACAACTTTGTTATGTGTTAGCTACATTATGACATAAATATCGCAATATCCGGCACTTAATCAGAGATGGGCACTGGTCCAAAATCAACTTAATTACGTATGTCTGTGTTCTGTTAAGAACTACAAGATCTTGAATATCAAGTCTGTTGTTCTAGTGAAAATATAATTGAAGTCTGGTTATTCGAGAGTAATTATTGTGTGATAATTACAAAGGTGCTGACACTTTGTTTTTCTCTAGTTGTATTTTATGAATGAGTCTATGACGTATTAAAGAGATATTTCTAAAGTGTATAGTAGGAAATGTACAAATGGAAATATTTGTAACAAAATTATTGTTTACAATTATCAACCTACAAATTGATGAAATTAGACCTTCCTTAATAACAGTTCTGAACTCTTTGGCCAAACATAGCGAATTTTGTTGAAAATCTGCTGATAATTTTGAAAGGTTAAAGGTTTAAAGGACTTGTTTTTTTCTAACCATCACAAAAACATGATCCTGCTACGTCTTGACGATAGCACCTTTTGAATAGTGCTTCAAAAAAATTGCATTACAAAGCGCTATAGACTGTGCAACTTAAATATCCCTTGACTGATGAAAATCGAAAAAGATCAATTCCTTTTTTCATCTAAAATTTCCTCATTGAACACATCAGAAAAGTACGACGCTAAACTCCATTCATTTAACAATACCATTGAGCGTTCCGTTAAAACACCCTTAAAATAATTGGTTGTGATATAAATAAAGTGCATAAAATTACTATGAATTGACAAAACGAGTATACTTCAAATTGTATGTACTATACAAATCAGTGGGAAAATTTCTATTTCATATATTGACAAAACTGTACAGCCGCATTCCAAACCTTCTGTAACAACCCAATAAGCAAACAGTCTTACAATTCATTATGTAAAGTCGCCCAATTATGAAATCTCTCAAAAAGATTCCTCCAATTTCGACATTTTCTAGGAGATTTGTAAGTAAACAAAAGAAATATCAAAATTTGAAATATTTGAAATTTGACCTGACTGATAAGGTCAAGAGGATTAAGAAAATATCACTCTAGAAAGATTGAAATGACCCTCAGACTGTGGTGTAACGTCGCCACTAGCCAGTCAGGACATACCCACTATTTTATAAAAGCTGAATCTAGGAATTGAACTAGGAATCCCATTGGATGAGGCAACATATATCCATCATCTTTTGGGGGAAGGGGGTGGTGGGTGAGGGGGTTTATACAGGCCCGTAGGAAGCAATTTCATATTGGGGGGGGGGGGGGGGGGGGTAAAATGTGCAAAAACTCATTCTCAAGGGGGTTGTGCAGAATTCAAAGCTGCTTCTGCCTATATAAAGCAATTTTGCTTTCACTGGCCCTAACAACATACCAGTAACTTCTTGTTATATCTTAACATATAATGAGTTTGTGAACTTTGTAAACTTTATATAGGCTACATATCTTGAAGCGATAAATTAAAATCAAATACATGGACCAAATATTATCTATTGGTAAATTATTTCAATGCAACTGAACATATCTAAAGATTTTGCCTTAATTTCAACCCAAACGTGTAAGAATTTTGCATATTTCTGAAATGAAATGAAATTCATGTATCTGAACATATATAAAGATTATGCAATTTCCAATTAATTTCAACCGAACACTTGTGAATTTTGCATACATGTGATATGAATTCCATGCATCTGAACATATACAAATTTTGCAATGAAGAAATATTTTCGAATATAAATTTTAATTTACTCAACTGCATGAGATAAATTACTTCATTTGACATATAGAACAGTGTTTATTACTCATGAATAAAAACATAAAAAGATTGAAATCCCTTTCAGAAGTGTGTAGATTTTATAAGGAAAGTATTTAATTCATTTTGGTTAAAAAGCATAAAAAGATTGCAATTCCTTACAAAAGTGTGTAGATTTGATAAAGGAAAATATTTTATTTTTTATGGTTAAAAAGTGAATAAATCAGATTACTGTTGAATATCAACTGATAGATATTAATCAATTATATTTTTAATTAGCTATGTGTAATTAATTTCTCTCCACCTCACTGGTTTATGATGTTTATTATGTTTATCATATGACATATTACACCAGATTTTGACACATATAACCAGGTTATTGACACCGACTGGATACAAGCTAGGGTGAGGGTGATAGGAGAGGGAGATAGGGGGGTGGGGAGTGCATACTTGAACATAAACACCGATACAGGTGAGGTAGGGTAGAGAGGAAGGGTATTTTAGCTTGCTAATCCCTTTCTCCCAGTCTTATGTTTATACCCAAAGATGTGACCAGGATATTAACATCGATGGGAGACTCTGGTGGAGGAGATTTTTTAGCTGGATAATCCCAAAAAAAAGAGGGTTTGGGGTAATGGTGGTGTGAGAGAAAGAAGGGTTTATTTAACGAATCCCCCGGAAGTATTATTTTTCTTAAAGTAAAATTTCACTCTTATGACTAATTTCTATCGTCAGATATTTTTGAGAAACAGGGGCCGGAAATGGTGAGAAACCCTTACGTAATCTTGTGTAATATTTTTACTTCCCTGTTTCTTAAAAAGAAGTTTTAGTTGAAAAATGATGAAACTATGAATTCGGGAAATCATTAATCCTTCTTTTCAGGATTTTAGATTTTATTTCCGGGTATTAAGCCCCTAATGACAAAAATCGTGACTTTAGAAATAAGACAATAGTAAAAAATTTTACCCTTCCCCAAGACTATAATATGCCGCATCAACATGAAAACGGAATGAGTCTCAGTAGCAAAACACCTTTTTGATACCAGAACGAGTAAGTTAAGTACACAAATCTCCACCTCTCCAAAAACTACCGACCACCCAAAGTCCCCTAACCCCCATGTCACCTATAAGTCGAACCTACTGATACCATTGGTGGGTAACTCACGCCACATTACTCAGCGCGGGGTTTCACTTGACATGTCATTCGACCCGACCAGATCTTACGAATAACCAAACCAAAATCACGGTACCATCCGATTGAACCAATCCATCTACCAACTACCTCAACTACCAACAACTACCTAGTTTGCGATAACCGCTGCTGTTGGAAGCGAACGTTAACTTGCCACCTACCAACAACTACCTAGTTTGTGATATCAGCAGCTGCTGGAAGCGAACGTTAACTTGTCATCTACCAACCAACAACTACCTAGTTTGCAATATCAGCAACTGCTGGAAGCGAACGTTAACTTGCCGTCTTCCAACCAACCAACCATTCGTGGGTGATTTGTATAGGATAAGAGTGTCGTTTATCTCCAGCCCCCCCCCCCCCTCCACTTACTCCCCACTCCAATAGTTTAAACTACTCTTACCTGAGTTTATAAAAGACAACATCAGAATAGTCAACTTCCAGATTGATACAGTGCCCCATAGTTCTGTACACATTCCACGATAAACACTTCTTTAATGTTATACACAGGTAAGTGTGCGTTATTGTTGATATTGCCCTGTGAAGGTATGGTATATCAGTATTATTCCACGATTATTGATAAATAATATCAATCTTTCACTGTAGCCACAAATTATTCCGACTTTCAAAAACTTTATTAACGGAAGTTCGATATCCCAGATCAGGTAGAATTTGTCCAAAATATCAAATCAATCAATACTATCGATATTTTTCAGTTGAGTCATATACAAATGGTATCCAATCACAAACTGGTTAATATTTCCTGGTTATTGTGTTATATACAGCAATAAGAGCGCGTTATTGGCAATATAGCCCGGTAAAAACAGTTATCCAGTGATATACCACGGTAAAGGTATGAGATATCGGCTATATACCACACTTACAAATCAAATACTGACTTATTATCATAGGTAAACTTTCCTATACCTATACTACGACTAGAGTCAAACTTTCAACCAATCAGATTTAACTAGGCCATGACAAATAGTTATACGCTGTTCTAAAATATACATCATCGAACGAGGCCACGAGAACGCAATAATTAATGCCTTTGTTATATCTGACTAGACTACAAAAAGAGAAGAAGGTTTGATTAGTTTTTCGATTTCAAAATGTCAACTTTTGAAACACATTTAGGTAAAATCAATTCAATGCATATCTAAAAATTATTTTTAATTCGAGCAAATCAGGCCAACATAAAAATACCTATAAAAATACTTTAATCTCAAAGACCCGACCTTTTACGCTTTCGTTATATCCTATACATATCTTTGAGCACAAACCATTGCATATAGCTCGACATCCAACTTTCTACAGTCTGGATAAAGGTAGGAATTAGTGCTGGCACGATATATCGTTGTATCGATGTATCGCGATACGACATGCCACGATACGTGTATTGTATCGCGAGGTCGTGTATCGATACTTGACGATATCTCTCATTTCATAAAAAGTGAGGATTTATTTACAAGTCGGCGTATGAAATCACAAATTATTTTAAACTGACTTGATAGAAATTGTCTGGAAATATTTTAAGACGTGGATATGGAGCACTACTATGAACTAGATTACCAAATTAAAAAGTTTTAAAGCTTTAAATTAATAAATATTGAAACTTTGAAAATGAAGTGTTACTCTTTGTCCCTTTATCCCATATCGCGATACGTATTGTATCGTGACCTTTGTATCGAAATACGTATCGTATCTGGACATGGTTGGCAATACCCAGCACTAGTAGGAATCCAAGAGGCATGAAACTATGAATCTGGTACAACGTACGGTGTATAAAATTCAATCGTTTTCGATCATGCTTACTCTTTTCGAATCACCTGATGATACTTCTCTTTGGAGTAGTCCACTACTATACAACTATTACTATCAATTTTGCCATGGTTTTTATGCGATTTCGATTAACGGAATTATTTTGTTTGTACGGATTTTTCTCCGAACTGAATCGATAGTTTGCATTTTAGTCACATATTTTCAGACATTATAGCTTGTATTCCCCCAAATACTCTAGTTGTGGGGGAAAAAGCAGAACGTAAAACTGCATTCATTTCATTTCTAGTCATGGGAAAAAATGAATAATATGATATATTAGGCCTTTCTCAAACATTTAACCTCAAATAAATCTTAGCACAAAAAGTCATTATTTCAAAACATTATTTAATTTATTATATCCTTAGTGACCAACGACTTTCAAAAATATTCGAAAAAACAGCTAAGTTTGAAAAAATTCAAAATTCAGACATTTCCGGACAAAAAGAGATAAATCAAATGAATAAAACTTGTAAAAAAAAATGTTGAGTTATTTGAAACAATTTTCTTTTTTTTTTTTCCCCTTTTTTTGATTGAGATGATTTCCGTCCATTTGTATCCCTAATCCCTTAAAAGACGACTGATAAAATGGACATACATTTTTTTTGATTAGTTATTTCAAAAACGCCCCGGTTTTTTCAGTATTTTTTTTTTATCAAAGGATGTGAAATGACCTGGACATCTTTTGTTCTTTTACAAATTAGATTTTTGACCATTAAGTATAGTCGCTCGGTCAGTTTGAATTTGAACGTAATTACTTAGTAGGTCAATTAATTAATTATCTTGGGCTTTGGGGTTTTTTTTGGGGGGGGGGGGGGGTGTTGAGAGAATTTAAATCATACTACAAATTAGTGAAAATCACATTACTTGGGGGTAGTCTTAGAAAATATTGTTATACCTCTAAATAAAACCACCGTTCGAAAGATATATTTTTCTGCCTCTGTCCAAAACATATTGACTCAACAGGCCAGTCTCCGCCCCTCAGAGTTACAAGTTGCTTGCAGTCTTTGAAAATCCAGTCTAGTAAATTAAAGGTCGGAGTGACAATTATTAAAAAAGGCCAGTTTCTGCCCCTAAGAGTTGCTAGTTGCTTGTAGTCTTTGAAATCTAGTTTAGTAAATTATAGGTCGGATTGACATTATCAAAATCCGAAATGCCTTACATATTTTTCATTGTACGAAATCAATTTAAACATTTCTTTAACATGGATACCGAAACTATTTACAAGTGTTTGAAGAAATCGCTCCCACCCACCTGTAATTTATATACAATGGAAATACCTGAGCTTTTATTAATAAATACTTTATATGTATATCAAATACACACCCTGTTTGCTCTCGAACAACTAGACATTTAATTTATATAACGCTAGTATAAATAGATGACGTCATGATCGAGACTACATTCTTATATGGTTAAGTTATTGAACTATACAAAAAAAATGAGGCAAATCTTTTCATATTTGAATTTTATTGAAAAAGCGATTTTGATATTGATAAATTTTTAATACCTTT
The DNA here is from genome assembly GCA_029955415.1 of Lottia scabra. Classification (NCBI taxonomy): domain Eukaryota; kingdom Metazoa; phylum Mollusca; class Gastropoda; family Lottiidae; genus Lottia; species Lottia scabra. The sequence continues at coordinate 4,127,514 of JARJEI010000003.1, read as the reverse complement.
ATATTAGAAATTTAATACATGTACATATAACTTCTGAACCGTAATATTATTAGTCATTGTGTGATTTGTATCAATATGAATCTGAGGTAAAGTTGCTTTGATATATCTTCAATTAACAGTGGCGTAGCTAGAGGGGGGCCGGGGGGGGGGGGGGCGGCAATATTGCCCAATATTGATATCCGTCAGTTGAAAAAGTGCCATAGATTAATAGCCGACCAGCCGCAGGCATAAACATAAAAAAAGAATCCAATTATATAGTTTCAATTAGCCTTCTTGCAGTGTGTCAAATAGCTAAAATATCAGATTCTTCACCATTGCACCCCCAGACCTGGCTTCGAAAACCTGCCACTGTCAATTAATTTATCCCGCTTCAGTCTGATGTATGGGATCGAGATCCCAAAACAAAAGCATAATAGAATCCTAACAATTCTATATTTTGGAGAATTAAAACAGACAACATTCATTAACCTACCAAAGGACAATGTAATGCTGAACAATATGTTCGGTACTTATTGGTCCAAACATTCCTTCAATCAGATTGGTTTAAACAATATTTTATTTATACATTACATATAATTTTTACAGAAAATAACTAGGGTTTCAGAAACAAGCCGAAGACTATGCTAATCCGGCACCTGATTCAATCAGATTCACTCTACCCTTAAACTTAAACTCTTAACATTTTTTGTGAACACTGCTTCAACCCTGCTCCAGTGCCTTCTGTTGAATAGTAACTTGTTGCTTTCAACCTCTTTAACCTCTTATTTTCAGCCTCTACGGGTTTGCCTATTTGATATACATATATGTATAATTTCAAACTAACCCTGTAATTATTACAAGTGACAGATATCCCCACTTTTCCCTAAGGGCCAATATGAGAAGCATTATAATTAGACAGCCTACCCCTACTTCCCCCCATAAAATAAATACAAGATTCTTTATTTCAAGGCGTTGGTGTGAGAAATATCAAACATGCTTTGACTGAAATAGTCTCCACATATCACGATATGATATTTTATTTTCAAGTTTCCTTTAATTTCGTTAGATTTTGTCTTGGATTGACAGGGATTGCAATGAAAATTGGAAGTGCGCAAATTGAAGCTATCAGTGTCCCCGATACACATGCAAAGTTTAGAAAACCTCTTTACAATCCCTTTAAATCTTTAATTTGATTATATTTTTCTCTTCTGACAGCAGTTTGATCCAGTGACTCTAAATATTTATTACCATTTGCCTTTATTTAAAGATTCCGCCCGCTTAACCCCTAGATCAGGCCTTCTCAATGAATTTTTGTAAAGGACCAAATGCATTTTGCAAAAAAAATATAAGGGTCAAATGTAACTAAGCTAGCATAGCAATCAGAGCGTTTTAGCGGAAAAGGCAAAGGAATAATTCGATCAAAATGGTGTAAATCGTTCTGTACCGACAATCTATGTAAAGCTATGTGGAAACTTTGTACTGACTTGCAGAAAGAAAGAAGCAATCATTTTTTACTAGTACATTTATAACATCTGAAGTTCACGAAGATCATTTCTGGTCTTTAGCCAAGCTTCTACACATCAATCTTTCATTTTCGACTGAGTTGACGATAGAATATGAGAAAATATGGTAACTAGACCGAAACTAGAATCCATGACCAAACAATTCAATCAATCGACGATTAGCGAGAAAGTTTGACCTGTAAATTGTATTCAAAATCGAACCGGAAATAAACTGACATAATAATTCACTTGATATAGTCAATCTTTGTCTTAATGTTATCAATGTTAAAGGGAGTGTCAATTTGCGCCATTACATCTATGCAGATCACTGTCCCGGTACTATTGATATATCTATGCAGATCACTGTCAGTGACGTCATAAAACGAGTTAGTTTTAGTGGAATTGCAAGAACCACAGACGTCGGAATGGAAATTTGAATGGCGCAAATTGATGCTATTAGTGTCTCCGATACACATACAAATTTTAGAAAAACACTTTACAATCCCTTCAACTTCTCAAAATAATATCAGATACTCGTATTGGCCACTTATTTCTTATATGTCTACTTCTTATCTACTTAAATTAAAGAAAAGTGAAATATTTGTAATGAATGTGATAGGAAATCATTTATGTATCTGGCAAGAATTCTAAAACACTTTTTAACGTATACTTTAAAGATACTTTAAAGAGGTTTTCTGGTCTATCTATGTGTATCTAGGACACTGATAACATCGATTTAAACATTCCAATTTTCAATCAGACGCCTGTGGTTTCTGTTATTTCATGTTATTCATTATGACGCCACAGTCGTAAATACCATTTCAAGAAAAATTTAAATTTAGATGTTGCTTCGATGGGTTTGAAAAGAGCTTGATGTGTCTATGTTTATGTATTTGGGGAATCATAACTGTATTTGCATCATTTGAATGTCCCATGAAGTGCCTGTTATTTCTGTTCTATCCGACAAACTGCCAGATTATCGGAAGTATCATCAAGTTATTACGTTTCAGAACCTGGAATTTGTAAGCTTATCTTATCCGTTATAATGTTCCCAATTCCTCTCGAAAAATAAGCCTTTAAATCCTGGTGTAGCCATAATTATGAGCTTTTGAAAATCAAAAATACGACTCTTAGTACGACTATGGCTTATATAGATAACACAAATACAGAAAATAAACGATAAATATTAAGGTACAGGTATAATTGAAGGGATTATGCGATTTTTGTGTAGTTCTGGTACTTCTGGAGCTACTTACATATATTCAAGGCTCAAATCGATTCTCGAAAATGCTGAACATTTATGCTTTAATGTCCCATAAAGTGCCTGTTATATTTCACTTTAACTTGGTGTTAATGATATAGGTATTATATATTATTTATTATGACGCCACAGACGCAAATACGAAATTTAGATATTTCGATGCTGCTTTGATGGGTTTCAAATGAACTTCCTTGGCCTTGACTTCTGTTATTTCAGAAAAAAAACTTAGTTAAATTATCACAAATACCATTCAAGTCAAATCAAAGATATTCAACAGCAATGTCAACCCAAATTTCACTTTAATATGATGTCAATGATATAAGTATTATAGACTATAATCGTGATATAAATACGACAGTAAAAATCAGATGAGTCAGTAGACAGGTATTTAGTTTGATATGGTGGTAAATATTATTATTACCTGTTTGTTGTGACGACCTCTTCGCCTACTGGCCTACTATACAGTATCTATGCAACAAAGTGGTTTGGGGGAGGGGTGCTAAATGGGAGGGGCTTATAATTAGGGTACAATGACAGTGGATTTCTGTTTGGAACTAAATAATAATTTGTTTGGTGCGACCACATATTCGACTTATAGCCGACAATATAGTTACTATGCAACAAAGTGGATTTGGGGAGAAATACTATGGGGAGGAATACGAGGGTGATAAATGAAAGGGTACGATAAGTTATGAGAGTATTTGTGGGAATCATTTTGGTACCAAATGATCATTTCTTTGTTGTGATGACCTGTTCGTCTAGTAGCCTACAATACAATATCTATGCAACAGGGACAGGATCGAAGGAGAAATAGGACTGGGGCAGGTGAGATAGAAGACTGGGGGATGGGGGGATTAGCCTACTCCTCCTAAGTGTCGAGGGATCTACAACGCTCATAACCTTACATACATTACATAGAGTTTAGTCCGATTCTGTATATACATACATTTACTTTATCTCTCAACCAAAGTTGTTGTAAACCCATTTGCAACCCAAATCGCTTAGATTCAATTTTAGTTTTAAGTTAACCTCGATTTGTGTATTTAATACTTAATTAGTAAATTCATTAATTAAAAACTTTATGAAATATTTAAAATAGTTTAAGTCCGATTGATAAAAATTAACAGATGATCGATTTTGTCAATATCCTGGTTAAACTATTTTACTCTACAATGTGAAATGTTTCAACTCTGTGGGAGATACAACTTTACATTTATAATACAAAAAAACAACCAAAATTTTTAAAGTTGAACAAATGAATCTTTTCTCCAAAAAAACGAAATATTTCTCGATAAAGGAAATGAAGAACATAATGCACTAAGGAAATGGGATATGATTTATCAAATGAAAAAATATAAATACATATGTATAATATGCAAAATTAACTGACTCATCCAATTTGAATAGAAGAAGATGTTTTCATAATCAAGAAAGAAAAGCTCTTGGCAGAAACCCGAGAAACAGATGTTTGGTTAATAGAAATGTTAGTACTCAACAGAAGGTAATGGCACAGAATTAAAGGAGTGTTTACCATAATTATTTTAGAAGTCCACAAAGTAGAGCAAGATATTGTCCGCACCCGTAATCACGCAAAAAAAAAAATTTCATAATACATATTGAAATTTTAAGAATTATCAATTGCTTAAAATCAGGTTTGAGAATGATTATCTGAACGCACTACTTGAAAAATTCCGTTTTTGAATTTTTCATCAGAGACAAGGGGTTGTATGGTGTGAGAAAACCATTTGTTCTTACTAAAAGGGATGCAAGAAGGCTAATCTTAAAGGGATTGTAAAGTATTTTTCTAAACTTTGTATGTGTATCGGTGACACTGATAGCATCAATTTGGGGCCTTCCAATTTCCATTCCGACGTCTGTGGTTCTTGCAATTCAACTAACGCAGTTTATGACGTCACTGACAGTGATCTACCGGAAGCTACTATTGATATCTATACAGATCACTGTTTTTTAAGGAAGGGATGCTACACGGTTACTCTATTAGACCCTATTTATTATTGTTTTTAAGAAAGGGGTGCTAAAAGGCTACTCTATCAGACCCTACTAACTATTGTTTTTAAGAAAGGGATGCTACAAGGTTACTCTATCAGACCCTACTTATTATTGTTATAAGAAAGGGGTGCTACAATGTTACTCTATTAGACCCTACTTATTATTGTTTTTAAGAAAGGGATGCTACAAGGTTACTCTATCAGACCCTACTTATTATTGTTATAAGAAAGGGATGCTACAAGGTTACTCTATTAGACTCTACTTATTATTGTTTTTAAGAAAGGGGTGCTACAAGGTTACTCTATCAGACCCTACTTATTATTGTTATAAGAAAGGGGTGCTACAATGTTACTCTATCAGACCCTACTTATTATTGTTATAAGAAAGGGATGCTACAAGGTTACTCTATCAGACCCTACTTATTATTGTTATAAGAAAGGGGTGCTACAATGTTACTCTATCAGACCCTACTTATTATTGTTATAAGAAAGGGATGCTACAAGGTTACTCTATTAGACTCTACTTATTATTGTTTTTAAGAAAGGGGTGCTACAAGGTTACTCTATCAGACCCTACTTATTATTGTTATAAGAAAGGGATGCTACAAGGTTACTCTATTAGACTCTACTTATTATTGTTTTTAAGAAAGGGGTGCTACAAGGTTACTCTATTAGACCTTACTTATTATTGTTTTTAAGAAAGGGGTGCTACAAGGTTACTCTATTAGACACTACTTATTATTGTTTTAAAGAGGGTTGCTACAAGGTTACTCTATTGGACCCTACTTATTGTTTTTAAGAAAGGGTTGCTACAAGGTTACTCTATTAGACCCTACTTATTATTGTTTTAAAGAAAGGGGTGCTACAAGGTTACTCTATCAGACCCTACTTATTATTGTTATAAGAAAGGGATGCTACAAGGTTACTCTATTAGACCCTACTTATTATTGTTTTAAAGAAAGGGGTGCTACAAGGTTATTCTATTAGACCCTACTTATTATTGTTTTTAAGAAAGGGTGCTACAAGGCTATTCTATTAGACCCTTCTTATTATTGTTTTGTTTTTTTGTGGTTATTAATATTTGACGCTCACTATTAGATGCGATGTGCTCTAAGATACTGTATCAGATTCTTTTTGTATTGTTCAAAGAAAAGAATGCAACCAGTTTAATGTATTAGATGCAAAGGCAAATGTTTTCTAGGTATGTATTATTGCATTCAAAAAAAAAACATATGTTCACAGACCCTTGCAGCATTTGGGGGATTTGCTACACTGGATGTCCTCAAACCGCATGCAAAAATTCAAGTGGATCAATTGATATTTAGGGGGACCACGTGTAATATTATGTATTTGATTGAGGCGATATATCAGCCTATCAGTACACATGAACTGACAAAAATTTGACCCAATAGATCAATTATATTATCAATCATACATCAGATCAATGGACGATAATTATCACCCTGAGGAAATGGTCATTTAACATGTTTACGTAGACTTACGCAGGTTTACATGAGTTTCACGCATGTTCCGGTTTGTAAATTGGTCGTTGACCGCATATCTGGTCATCGCATCTGTAAAATGTCCCGGAGGTTACGATGAAATGTTAAATTATTAATGCCAGAAGCATGTCTTTGACCCATTTTCTGCATTTTTCATTATAGGTCACATATTTTCTTCATGGTCAATACATTAACCTCATCCGTCCTCTATATACTTTATGACCCTTTGGCTTTGAAGCCCTAGTCTAGTGGTTCCCAACTTTTTTCACACCGTGGCCCAAAATTCACGAAACTCCCAGAGCCGTGGCCCCCTGTTTAATTCGAATGACCATTTGACCATAAGCAAGTACAGACCTTACACGGCAAAATATAGTTAAATAAAAGTTGGGCTAGAGAAAAAATGATATACATCCTCATGCACCATGGCCCCCTGACCAATACCCCATGGCCCCAGGTTTGGAACCAATAACGATTGAATTGTATATATTGGAGCTAGCGGGACAGGATCTGCTACAACCTCAAGTAAGCTAATGTAATTTCAGAAAGTCTGACCAGGCTTAAACATGATAACACAACTATCAGAAAGTGCCATGTGGCACCATTAATTATGAAATTGAAGATACAAGCGTCCCAGATGAACTTGTAATTACTTTCGAATCGCTTTCAACCCACATATTTAATATCAGAGTTGACCTGTTATATCTTGGCACCAATATTAATAACACTTTAATTCAAGTGGCACTTAATTTCAGATCTGGTACGTCTGTGCATTATATAGGCTATACATGTATACAATATGGCCTCAGTTCCCAACCCTTTTGGCTCTTTGTACCCCTATTTTGTTCAAGCAATCTCCTTTTACCCCTCGCCCACCCTAAGTAACATTAAGAGCCAACATGAAAGTAAAAGGATATTTGTCGGTTGATGGAGTTTGATATTTAATCAATTCCATACTTTTTAAAATTGTCTGAGAGGCTTCCCAGGTACCCCTTGTGGTGTTCGCTGGTACCCCTGGTTGGGAACCAAGGCCATAGGGACTAGAGTTCCCAAAAAGAAAGAACCACCTATATTTTACTAGGATAACAAATTAGGTTCCTTGCGGATCCTTTCTCCCAGCTGGTTCTTCGCCGAATCTCTTGCCATTTACAGCAAGGAGGCAGGATCTTGCCACGATACTGCTCAATTTTCTCAGTCTATACAGAGGTCCTGAAGTGTATTAATAGCTTCCTCATAAGAAAAGTTCATTAGCTGCTACCAATGTATTGCCAATGTCTTTAAATTGTACATGGATTTTCAGATCCCGTTTAATTGTCCTCCTGTAGCTACAGGCTTTTATGTCAACGTGTTTTTACGTATATTAAAATAACAGAAAAAACTTGCTAAAAACATAAAAATGATACATGAATCACGAATATCAACTAAATGAACAGATGTTAGCCTAGCAAAAAAAATATATTTTTTAATGTAAAAATGCAAAAAAGTATTTACATTTTTGATAATGTTTGGCTCCAATTTCCAAGTAATCAGATCAAATTACACATTTAAAGACGATTTCACATCAATTTGAATCTTATCCTTTATTATCCAAAACGAATGTTCTTATGTTCAATAATAAATATTTAGCCATGCCAAACAGATTAGTGTTAACGAATTAAATTGATTTTTAAAAATGAATAATATGAACCGGGAATATACCGGGATCTAGAAAACGGTGCTGGTAACGCACACGTACATGATAACATTCATGTATGAGTTTCAAAACGTAGTATGTAAAAGATTTAAGAAATGGTATATCTGTGTATATAAATTGTATATTCAGACATGTCAAATTGAACTAACAACTACCTAGTTTGCGATATCAGCATCCGCTGGAAGCGAAAGTTAACTTGTTATGTACCAACTCATGTCAGATTGGGGTCCATTGTAAAACCTAGTTTAGAATCTAGATTATAAGAGCGTATACTCCTGGCACCTATATTAATATAACAGAGCGTCGTGTATCACTTTCAAACTAAGGTAAAATTAGGTCAACATCCTAATTAGCACTAGCATTAATCAGCTAAAAATCGAACAGACTTACCTTGGTAAAATACGAGACAATCTTTCAGCTAGTGACCCCATCGAGTCCAGTTTTAGTTCCAAATTTAATCAAGTCCGTCCAATTCATTTATTTACCGTTTCTTATTACTGACCTTTGACCCCAGTTAAAATTTCGCCTCAGTAGATAAAGCGGAAGTAATATTAAACTGTATAGAACTTCTGGGCTCGTGAAATGGAATGTTTTCATGCTGATAAGAAGCGAGAGTAATTAAGTTGCGCGTGTTCGTCTTCTAAACTTCACGAAATCCATCTGTTAGTGGAATTAGGTCACGTGTCAGCTGATGCCAGGTGAAATCGTTCGAAATGAAAAACGTAAAAAAATAGTGAAAGTAAAATGTAAACAAAGAAAAATTCGTTTAGAAAGTTTCAGTTTTCTAAATACATAAACAGAGCTTGTATCTGGCAACATGGAAACAATATTGCAGTGAAAAGGATAAGATTAACAAATTTTAAACCTTTGAAACTCCTTAGCTAACTAACTATGAAATAAAGTCTTGTCGACTGGAAAAGAACACAATTTTATGACTTTAAAATAAGCTCAAAAGCAGTGATGCAAGTCATACGGACGATCTGATCGCATTAAATCAGCACCCTATCATCTTATAATTGGTAGCCATGTTTGCAACCTTGGTATTTAGCTTTTATCAACTCAAAGTCTACAAAAAATGAAATGAATGGAGTTTTACGTCCTACTTTCTGCACCTATATGGGCTAATTGAGAACGGGCAAACGCCATGCAGTGTACAATGAACTCAAAGTCTACGAGACTAATAATGTAATACATGTACATGTATTTTAACCATATGCATTACAACAATTATTAAAAGAAGAATTGTACCAAAGTTAAAATCTGTAGATAAATCAAGAGAAAGTTGAGATTGTGGTATACTCTACAGTGATAAGGTAATTAGAACAATCTGATACTACCAACTGTTTTATAGTCAGAAACTATCTCTAATATTTATAGATTCTTGATAGCAAATGACTAACTTACATTGATTGTACCAAAGTTAGATTATGTAGATAAATCGAATGAAAGTTGAGATTGTGGTATACTCTACAGTGATAAAGTAATTAATACAATCTGATCTACCAACTATTTTATCTCTAGATACTATCTCTAATATTTATAGCCTCTTGATAACAGATGAAATGGAGTTTTACTTCTTCAAAATGAAAACGGAAGAGACCAGTACAAGGTCAGATATTTCGAACTAAATATCATGAACTCAAGACATATTTTACACCTCGTTACACAATTAATAATCTTTTACGTTTTATTGGAAAGTATTGGGCTAATTGTGTCTAACAAATTGCATTGAATGAAAGGCAAACCAATATCAATTCAGGTATTTAGTACCTTCAACTCCTCAAATTTATTCTACTCCAACTTATTGGCCAATCAGATAAGACAATTATCTGCTCCCTCCTCAACCCTTCCACCTAATGGTTCATAGGATCGCAACTGGGGCCAGTTTCACAAAATCCTAAATTAGGATAATTTTAGTGTTCAAGTCTTCTGATTGCTCAATCACTGAAATCGATTTTAAATGTTGTTTAATTATCTAATCAGATAACTGTATTTCTTAAAATCTGGATTTTATCTTAGTTAAAATTTGGTGAAACTGGGCCCTGGAATGAATATTATTTTCGAAAACGAATGCGGCCAATACAAAGTCAGATTTCTCGGACTACATATTAAAAAACTCTCATATTTCACACCTCGTAATAACAGAAAGAGAATTGGATAACAAGTTAACAGGTAACTAGACGTAAGAACTGAAATAAAAACACCAGGTAATTTTGTAATCAGACGAACCAGAGATAAATATTGTGAAAGAGAGAGTCTAAGAATGCCAGGAATGGTTACAAATAACACTCCTTGGAAATAGTTAAATATCAATAGAAATAACGGAACTACTTAGATCTGATTGAGTCCTGATGGGGCACTTGCCATTTTTTTTTTTTTTGATAGAACGTCATAATAACGCTTTGGACGCCAGACTGGGCCACGAGAATGGAAATAACACTCCCTGGAAATATTAAAATATCTATAGAAATATCAACGGAAATACTTAGATCTGATTGGGTTTAAGGATATTTAAAGCCTGAAGGACAATGACTAGCCAATTTTGATTTTTCAGATCAGAGCCCAACATACACTTGCCAATTTTGTATTAGGTTATATTTACTGCTTCAAATCATCAGGCTCCTGGGGAGTTTTGGATATCTAAAGCCCGACGCACACTTGTCAATTTTTGGATAGAACGTCGTAATAAAGTCTCGGACGTCAAACTGGGCCACGAAAATGGAAATAACACTCCCTGGAAATAGTTAAATATCACACGAAATAAAAACAGGAATACCTAGATCTTATTGAGCTTTTAGATCAAATCCCGACGTGCACTTGCCAGTTTTTGGATAAAATGTCCACTATCGAGGTTACTCCCCTGTATTAGCTGTAATATTAAAATCGCAGAAAATGACAATGACACAATAGCCTACTTAAATCTTAAATTTTAATACCTAAAAGTTTTGGGGTGCCTGACGCAAACTTGCTTTCTTTGATGGAACGTCGTGAGATCTTTTTTTTACCTTCTCAAATTTATCTGGTGTGGTCAGCGTTTCTCATTTAAAGGGACATAACTTGTACTCAATATCTTATTCATAACATAGGTCTATTTAGATTCAATACAAACTATGCTGTAAAGAAAATATAGACGACTAGGTCCTACATTATTAACAATACAGCGCCTTCGGTGGCTGGGATAGAGTCAAATATATTGTTAAATGAACAGATGCATCAGTTCTTTACCAGGTCAGGTCGTAATGGTAGAGACGCTTTCTATTGGTTGCACGAAAATGTCGAATAACTTAGTTTTCTTTGTACAACTAGAGTCTGCAGTAAAAAGTTGGCCTTGAAAAGTAAAGAAAACACTGAAATATGTGTTTTCATTCATAGCACGTTACTATAGAGATACGCCTTCACGTCGCCATCGTAATCCTGACGTCATCAATTACTGTGTACTTTGTTTAGATTACTGAGTTAATGAATGGTGTGTAGCCTATATTACGAGGTTACTATGTAGTTAATTTGTAATTTAAAACGTTTATTTTCCATCATCATGTAATACACGTAATTTCTGACTCTTCAGAGGTTTTTGAGAAGGTTATTTAGAATTATCAAACATTTCAATGAAGCCTTGAATTAACTTCTTGACCGCGGTCCTGATAGCTTTTGCCTTTCGTTAACTCTATACTTTCAACAAAGCTACAGACTCTATACTTTCAACAAAGCTACAAACTCTATGCTTTCAATAAAACTACAAACTCTATACTTTCAACAAAGCTATACTTTCAACAAAGCTACAAACTCTATACTTTCAACAAAGCTACAAACTCTATACTTTCAATAAAACTACAAACTCTATACTTTCAACAAAGCTATACTTTCAACAAAGCTACAAACTCTATACTTTCAACAAAGCTACAAACTCTATACTTTCAACAAACCTACAAACTCTATACTTTCAACAAAGCTACAAATTCTATACTTTCAGCAAAGCTACAAACTCTATACTTTCAACAAAGCTACAAACTCTTTACTTTCAACAAAGCTACAAACTATATACTTTCAGCAAAGCTACAAACTCTATACTTTCAACACAGCTTCAAACTCTATACTTTCAACAAAACTACAAACTCTATACTTTCATCAAAGCTACAAACTCTATACTTTCAACAAAGCTACAAACTCTATACTTTCAGTAAAGCTACAAACTCTATACTTTCAACAAAGCTACAAACTCTATACTTTCATCAAAGCTACAAACTCTATACTTTCAGCAAAGCAACAAATTATATACTTTCAACAAAGCAACAAATTATATACTTTCAACAAAACTACAAACCCTATACTTTCAACAAAGCTACAAACTCTATACTTTCATCAAAGCTACAAACTCTATACTTTCATCAAAGCTACAAACTCTATACTTTCAACAAAGCTAGAAACTCTATACTTTCAACAAAACTACAAACTCTATACTTTCAACAAAGCTACAAACTCTATACTTTCATCAAAGCTACAAACTCTATACTTTCAGCAAAGCTACAAACTCTATACTTTCAACAAAGCTACAAACTCTATACTTTCAATAAAGCTACAAACTCTATACTTTCAACTAAGCTACAAACTCTATACTTTCAGAAAAGCTACAAACTCTATACTTTCAACAAAACTACAAACTCTATACTTCAACAAAGCTACAAACTCTATACATTCAACAAAGCTTCAAACTCTATACTTTCAACAAAGCTACAAACTCTATACTTTCAACAAAGCTACAAACTCTATACTTTCAACAAAGCTACAAACTCTATACTTTCAACAAACCTACAAACTCTATACTTTCAACAAAGCTACAAATTCTATACTTTCAGCAAAGCTACAAACTCTTTACTTTCAACAAAGCTACAAACTCTTTACTTTCAACAAAGCTACAAACTCTATACTTTCAACAAAGATACAAGCTCTACACTTTCAACAAAGCAACGAACCCTATAGTTTCAGCAAAGCTACAAACTCGATACTTTCAGCAACACTCCAAACTCTAGGACTAAACAAACTCTATACTTTCAGCAAAGCAACACACTCTATAATTTAAGCAAAATTACAAACTCTATACTTTCAACAAAGCTAAAAACTCTATACTTTCAACAAAGCTACAAATTTATACTTTCAACAAAGCTACAAACTCTATACTTCCAGCAAAGCTACAAACTCTATACTTTCAACAAAGCTACAAACTCTGTGCCTTCAAAAAAGCTACAAACACTATACTTTCAGTAAAGCTACAAACTCTATATTTTCAACAAAGCTACAAACTCTATACTTTCAACAAAACTACCAACTCTATACTTTAAACAAAGCTACGAACTATATAGTTTTGGAAAAGCTGCAAACTCTATACTTTCAAAAAGATACAAACTCTATACTTTCAACAAAGCTTCAAACTCTATACTTTCAACAAAACTACAAACTCTATACTTTCATCAACGCTACAAACTCTATACTTTCAACAAAGCTACAAACTCTATACTTTCAGTAAAGCTACAAACTCTATACTTTCAACAAAGCTACAAACTCTATACTTTCATCAAAGCTACAAACTCTATACTTTCAGCAAAGCAACAAATTATATACTTTCAACAAAACTACAAACCCTATACTTTCAACAAAGCTACAAACCCTATACTTTCAACAAAGCTACAAACTCTATACTTTCATCAAAGCTACAAACTCTATACTTTCATCAAAGCTACAATCTCTATACTTTCAACAAAGCTAGAAACTCTATACTTTCAACAAAACTACAAACTCTATACTTTCAACAAAGCTACAAACTCTATACTTTCATCAAAGCTAGAAAATCTATACTTTCAGCAAAGCTACAAACTCTATACTTTCAACAAAGCTACAAACTCTATACTTTTAGTAAAGCTACAAACTCTATACTTTCAACTAAGCTACAAACTCTATACTTTCAGCAAAGCTACAAACTCTATACTTTCAACAAAACTACAAACTCTATACTTCAACAAAGCTACAAACTCTATACATTCAACAAAGCTTCAAACTCTATACTTTCAACAAAGCTACAAACTCTATACTTTCAACAAAGCTACAAACTCTATACTTTTAGCAAAGCTATAAACTCTATACTTTCAATAAAGTTACAATCTTTTTATTTTCAACAAAGCTACAAACTCTATACTTTCAACAAAGCTACAAACTCTATACTTTCAACAAAGCTACAAACTCTATACTTTCAACAAAGCTACAAACTCTATACTTTTAGCAAAGCTATAAACTCTATACTTTCAACAAAGCTACAAACTCTATACTTTCAACAAAGCTACAAAATCTATACTTTTTTATCAGCCACGGTACCAATTCTTTGTGCTATCAACAAATTCGAAAACTTGCAGAAAATATCAGATAAGCAAACTGTCGGGTCAAATAACTAGTCGAGCCTCCCTTTTTAAAAATCTCCTCGTCCTCTCCTGTTGGATAGTTGCGGGTTTGAGCCGTTGTTATAAAAAAAATTCCTTTGAACATAACTATAGCTATGTTTTCGCCTAAATTCAACTAAACGTGTACGACATGACCCGATGACGTCCTATGTCAAATGAAGACAGTATTTACCTTACGGCAAGTTTATATATAACCTGACTGTTTATTCAAGGGAGACGTAGGCCTATTCAAATCCACTTGAAAAAAAGTCTATTTGTTTAGAGATCGTGATATTGAAATTTGATAGATGTGGATCTCTCAAAAGACCAGGATGGAAAATTAAGGGCATGTGGATTCAAAATTACAGGTGAGTACCTTTGGGGTTACTTTTGATAATGTTAGGGGGTATAATTTATGGGGTGGGGGATTTTTTTGTCAACTGAAAGTCACCATGATCTGGTTATTTAGGTTATGTTGGCTAGCCTCAATGGTTTTCATTTTTTACATCTCTTTCAAGCGAGTTTAGTGAAAATTCAATGAATTTGACTCCACCCTGTCTGAAGCAAAACTGTATATATTTTATGATCTTGGTCAGTGTTTTTGTGGGTATTTTATCTCATGTAGTGTAGTGCTGGCCTGACAAACGGGTAACGGGGATAGGGGAATGTTGCGATCATGATTTTAGTTGGTAATCTCACGATAAAAAGTAGTGCCAATGTGGCAAGTGGGGGAAGGTTCAGGTATATATTGGCTATAAGTATTTATAAAGTATGAGTTACGACTTTTCCATTTACGATCATTTATGGTATAAGTATTTTCTGTGGGGGGGGGGGGGGGGGGGGGGTATGTGGTTGGTGGATGGAATAAGTCAAGCACGGGAATATTGGGATAAGGTAGCCTATGAGTTACGTCTATACTAGTTTCGATCATTTTGTGGTACAAGAATTTTCTCTCACGATAGAATGTAGTACCAATGTGACAAGGGCTTGGGGAAGGGTTTAATGGAATGGATCATGGACGGGAATATTGGGATAAGGTAGCCTATGATTTATGTCTATATCAGTAACGGTCATAGCCTTAGGGGCCCACGACACAACGGGGGTGGGGGGAACGACTGACTTGCCCCATCTGCTCCTCTTTCTACTACGGCTATGGTAAAGATCAAAAGGGGCAGGGAGGGGGGAGAGTGTTTTTGGTTGTCGATGTTTCAGAAAAGATAATATTGACAATAATTATAAAGTATTAAATTACTACCGTACCAGTTACGACCAATATTAGTAATGGTAATCCATGACAATTATTTGTCTTATCTTGTGATATATTTCATTGACGTATGGATTAATATTTAAATCCGGTTGTTTGAACGTAACGTGAGTTATTACCAATGAGCTTTAATAGACTATTATTGTTTTAAGGCTAAGTAGAGTTCTTGAGAAGTTGTGGCATCAGTGTTTATTGTTTATTGTCAGCAAGGGATTCGAACCTGTGCCACTTTTTGACGTTGTAACAAAGAAATATATGCCTAGTTATTATGTAAGAAATTCCTTGACTTTTATATACTGATTGATATTAAAGATAGTCTGTTGTATTTTTTGCAAATAAGCCAACAGGGGTAACAGTTTTGTTTCAAGACTTTAAGGCTCATTTGAACAGGTAGGGGATTGGAACCTCTTTAGTAAGAATATGAGATTAAAACAATGAAACACATTTCTAGTAGGATATTATAGGACTATATGTAAATGTATTTTTTGAGGTTATAGCCGCGGGGTTGAATATAAATTTAGACACGCATTATTTTAAATTGTTCATAAAAAGATAAGAAATGTTTACAGTATATTTACATAATAAAATTTAATAATAAACTACCTGTTAATATATTATACACACATGTAATTTAATTTAAAGTAAGCTATATATGGACTTAAAGAATTGTTTCGTCGTCTATACTGAAAGAGTAAACGGGGGTAGGGGGTAAGATGTATGTATTCGTTTACACATTCATTAAAAGGTTGTAATTGGAAGAGGTTCTGGATGCAATTTTTGTTAAATAGTGCTTTTATTAGGGCTTGAAGGACTGTCTAAAAAGTGCACTTTGGGTCTTTGTGCTTTTGCCGAACAAACTTCACTTTTTGAGGATTGTACATTACATTGTTGCTAGATGTAAATCATTTCGTTCTGTGAGTTTGCTTTCAAACTTAAGGGTCTAAAATCTTTTTTGACATCATATCTTAATTTTTTTTGTGACTACATTTTGTTGGTGTTCTGTAACGTGTATTTTTTATAAGACGGAAGTAACGAAATTCTACTTAGAAGGTAACAACTACATTACGAGGTACATAACATTGAGTGATCCAAACTTCAGAATAATCGTATCGGTTTCTGACAAGTAAAGATAATGAATTAATTTTGAAATTATTTACATTTCAGAACAAGATGATTAGATCGTGTTTGTTTTTATCAATTTGTGTTTTGGTGTTGGTTGATGCTGCTGCAGATTGGCGTCTTGTCAAATCTAAAGGTAGGTCAACCTCTTTTCGTTGATGAAAATCAGGAAAGTTATGATATGTAATAGTTAAAACACCAACTACTACCACTACCAACAACTACCTAGTTTGCGATATCAGCTGTTGCTAGAAGCGAACGTTAACTTGTCATCTACCAACCAACCCAACCAACAAGTCGCAATGTTGCGTGCGTTGCATTATTACAGCACAATGGACGATATTCCAATTCCAAAGGTCAATATGTTACAGGACAGTCGAACATCAAGTTCCGTTCGACACCATGAAATCAATATGAACATAATTCCTTTTCAATGTTCATACCTTTGCACAAGTAGGTCCCAATCTAAAAATGACTCTACTTAACAAAAGGGAATTCAATATTGCAAGCGTAATTATTAAAACACGAGAAGGTTTATTTACTGCCATTTCTGAGCCCAAGAGCATTTTCATTAAATCCTTCTATTGTCCACAGAGTCAGAAAGACCAGCACACCAACACAGATCAGACCACCCCCATCCTGATGGTTTATCCCCAGTCAGACCGTCACATCATACCAAATATAGGATCAAAACCATCCCAAAGGAAGTCGATACAGATGAATTTAGGAGAGAGAATAAGGCGAGACTAACAGAAGATGACAAGATTGTATTTGCTCGTAAGTTGAATTTTGGGCTGAAATTCCAACCATTGAAACACCTGATGGTACTTCTCTTTGGAGTAGTCCACTACTAGAGAACTATTTCTCTCGATTTTGCCATGATTTTGAACGAAATTTTTGATTAACGGAATTGTTTGCTTATACGGATTTTTATACGTAACCGTCTGAATGTTTATGTTCCGAGTTAGTACCTTAAACAATTATTAAATTTATTATGAATGTTTAGAGCACTGTCACTTTCGGTGCGTTAATCATTTACCAATGTGTGTTTGACGTCCTAGTATCATGAATATAGATTAAGCATCAGATAAGCTACAATCCAATAAAATATTTTGTATATAATTTCAGTTATAATCGGCTGTTCAGTAGGAGGGGCTGTGGTGATAATACTAGCTATTGTAATGATCGCCCTTGTTATTAGAAAAAGACGGTAAGATCTCACATATATTTGTAAAAGCAAAGCAAAGCCAACTCTCGAAGCAATATACGTAATCTTTAACACATAATTTTAGTGTGGCATGGTATAGCCTTATCAACCTCTGTGGTCCCTGAACACTTCTAAGAAAGTTCACATAAGACAATGATTTATTTTTCAGACGTAGACAACGGAAGATTATTGAAAAAGAAAGTAAACCTATCACGAACCCCCGCTACCAAATCTCTATTATCAATCCTAAATTACGTGGACCACCGCCAGCATATGACATTGTCAATTCCAAGAAGGGTAACTCACAAAAAATACCTTTTATAGCAGACGGGTATGACGTCAAAATGGAAGACGTCAAAGGTATTAAATTTCACCATTCTGTGGGCTCCAACTTGAACCTGAAAAGTTCCAAAGATCCTAAATTCGAGGATTTGTACAATCATTTGAACGCTACAGATGTACAGAATGTTCATCAGAATCTATATAAAAGAGGTGACAGTACGGACTCTAGTATCGGTGGTGACGAAGCTGACAATGAACTCTCAGATGAAGTTGAAGTTAAAGGACCATCTAAAGAAAGGAAAGAGAACTCTACTGGTACAGATGATAAGACTGAAACTGGTAAATTCTAGGCTGGCTTATGTAACTTTTAGGGAGGGGTTAACTGGGGAATCAAAACTTTCATATCAACAATTCTGATTGGTTAAAATATCTGAATCACTGACTGGGGCATGCTTTGGGGGAGCGTTATCTTGGATTACATGTAAAACATAGAATGGGCCTTATTTTTCCCTTTTCAATGTGGGTAGAGATTTCAAGGGTTTGAAATTTTCATATATTTTTTATATTGAAGCATTTTGATATTCAACTTGTATTTATCAATAAAGAATATACATTCCTATTAACGATTTGTATCTGGATGCAGTCTAGTCGTAGGGGCCCACGACTCAACAGAAAGGAGGGGGACTGACTTGCCCGAATTTTAGTGATGTTTAACCCAACCCGACCAGATCTTAGGAATTTTCAAATCACCAAACCAAACTCACCATCCGATTGAACCAATCCAACTACCAACAACTACCTAGTTTGATATATCAGCTGCTGCTGGAAGCGAACGTTAGCTTGTCATCTACCAACCAACCAAGGGTTACATTGTATAGGTTAGTTGGCGGTGGAGTCTTTTGGACCAATCTCAGACAGCAATTATCACATGACGATTGGTGTCAGATTAACTCTAGAGGGCGCCACATATTACTTGTTTATTTGACCAATGGCTGGTTTGACATCCTTAATCCGAAACTATAGCATTATCTAGAAAAGTAAACCGGTCGCTAATTAGCTTCAAGTAACTGCACTAAACATGTTTTAACTGCAGATCGAACTCCAGATTGAGGGCACTGCAGGAAAAACACTAAACACTCAGTAACTTATTGTCAAACAGGATCAAAGCCTGAGTGGGGAGAAACACCTTATAGTCGAACATCTTCACAATAACCGCGTTTCCATTGAGAATTGGGTTAAATTAGCTTAAAGCCGGCTTTTTATGTCAATGGAAACACAGTTATTCACTGAATAACTTATATAGTCAGACTGGAGCAGAGCCCCGTTCAAGCTGTATCTTACGATCTGAAGCCGTTCTGAATACATCAGGTCTAAACTACGTCAGTCAGAGTAAAAAATTCCAACAAATTAGTACACCTCACAAACATGTGTAAATATTCAAGGTAATAAGGGTAATCTCGAATAATCTCATGGTTTATCGCGAGATTACTGATCTGAATATAAATAGCGTTGTTAACGGAAGACTTCAAAAGAGTCGAGTAAGGTAAAAATTTGCTGATATGTTTCTCTGAGGAACTTTGGAGCGGACAATGTTAACTGATACTTCTGAATTTAAGACTCCAAAAAAATAACAGGTTATACGTAAACCGGAAGTAAGCAAACCGGTCATGCTTCCGGTCTACAAAATGTTACAAAAAGTTACTGATGGTCGTGCTTCCGGTTGACAAAATCTTCCAAAGTGTTGTTATTTTTAACTGGAAGAGTCTTGTAAACAGATTACAAAGGCATGACGACTTACTGTAAAAATACATATCTGAATGCAAGACTGATGTCGCTGATTTTAGTTAGCTTGTTACATTAAATATGTAGGTCTTGTCTACGCCACAGAAAAGAGTCCAATTTTTGCGAATTTTTTTGTGTTCAGTCTAACAGCTTTACGAAAAGGGGTGATGTTTTTTTTATCTAGTTTCGCCCCATCAAAACCAAATATATAATGTTCATCATTCAAAGAAAGAGGTGTGGCTACATTTGGTAATTTAAATCCTTTCAAAGACTCGGTCTATGGTGTAATGGATTCGTATAGCATTATGCAACAATCACTCTTAAATAACTATGATGGGCCTTTAAAGGGACAGTCTGAATTTTTTTTAGGTCAAAATTTTTTTTTGCTCAAATTTGGGAAAACTATACATCAAAATCTGTAACTATGTGCCCTTTAATGTATCTGAAAGTTTTGGCTAAAAAAAAACAGTCGTTAATTTTTAAACGCCAAAAACATGCTGAAATATTTAAAAACCGTACGTAAGGTTTTTAAGTGCGTTATGTTTTTTGGACGCTGATAGAAAACTACTGAACGGATTTGAGTAAAATAAACGCCGAATTGTAGAGAAATGTCTTGCCTATGTATTGTAAAGGTTATTAACAAAACACAAAAACTAGGTCAAACTGCTTAATTAACAATAGGTACTCCCTGTTTGTATTTAACCCTTTAAAAACAAATTCAGTTTGATCAAGAAGATACATAGGTATAATGAGCATACTTTAGAAATACTCCGCCAGGTAATATTTGCGATGTTTTTGATTAAGGAAACTTTTTTCAAAAAAGCAGAATGGCCCTTTAAACTTTAGGAGGGGATATTGCCAAAAACATAAAACTCCCTCAAATAATTCCCGAAAAAGAGATTAAAAATGACAAATTGTCAAGTTACTGTACCTTTTTAATATAGTTGAATCCATCTTTACTCCACCGCCAACTCAATAAAATAATTGCTTTATATTTTAATATTATATTGTATAGTTATTCTATAGTGTATACTTGATAGGCGCCGCCCAAAACTAATACAGGTCCTATATGTTCTATATACCCCAATATTATAGTGTGTACTACTCCGTATCGGGGACAATAACTCACACTTCAAAACAGTTAAATTGAATTCACACAGAACATGTATGAGTTTATTGCTCATTATTGCCCTTTTTTAACTCAAAAGATTTTTTGTATTTACTTATAAATCTCACGCTTCCCATATGGTCTAATGTATAATAGGGTTCACATTTAAGGGCTAGTAAACATGTAAAAGGGTTTTCATTAAAGGGGCTAGTTTAATAGGGTTTTCATTAAGGGGACTAGAATATGCCCAATGTTCGTTCTGAAGAGCTGATACATTTAATTATACACACAATTTTGTGGAAAAACAATCACTGGTTGTGCAATGGACAGCTGAAATTTAGCCAAAATAGCATAATACAGTGGCTACCTCTATCCCATCACCCAGCACCTAGAGACTGGCCCCACCACCTCCACTATTTCTTAGCATGAGTTCTTACATGCTTAGTTGCTCGAGCCCTTTGTTGACCATTCCGTGGTCACTATTCGGCCCCCCCATCCATTAATTCATATAGAAAAAGAAAGCAGAAAATGTGCTATTTGAGTACTGTATCCCTGATAAGATTTTAAGTGGATTACAGCCCAGCATACAGCAGCTGTCAAACTTGTAAACAACATGTAAACAACATGTCAAACAATGCATACATATGAAGTCTTTTGTAACAATATGTTATACAACGACAACAGCTTGGTGTTCTTATTCAATTACAGCATTATTAGATTTTTACAGCTTTCGAGTTGCGCTCGAAACTGTATTGATACCATTAATTTTTTAGATATTTGCAGGGCGTACTTTACCAAGTACGCCCTGCTTTGTTTTGCAAATGATTATTCTTTTTTTTTTTTTTTTTTTTTTTTTTTTTTTTTTGATTTCTTGACAGAGTACAGGGACGAAACAGCACATGGTACGGTAATGCACGTACCATGTCGTATTTGTACACCGCGGTCATTAGATTTTAAATGTATTACGGAACAGTTATGCAAATATGGTTATGCATAAATTATGCATCCATGAAATATTTCGGACAGTACTGGGAGTCGTATTTACACTTCGATTTGCATAGAGTTTCCTGTATTGTATTGTACGTATTTAACAACATAGTATCGATTTATAAAAAATGTCAATTTGCAAATATATTTGCACCTTTTTGTAGCAAAACTATTTTAGCACTGTACTAAAATGTTTATTTATAATGCAATCGATCTGAAATTTAATATATATAATACTATCATAATGATAAACCTAAATCCGTTTTCAGAAATTGTGCAACTTTTCTGGTTTTTGCAAAAATTGCACTTAAAGTTCGATATTCAACTTTTTACCTATCACAGATGCACGGAAATAAATACATGCATGTAACTAGACATATCATTAGACACAGATTTAGCAAAAAAAATTAGACCGGAAACGTCAAATCTTCCGCCATCTTGGATAATAGTAACATTTCTTTAAATTGCTACTTGTCTCTCAATTATTATCCGATTTTCATGATTCTGGTACTCATCGAAACGTTAGTCGTTTAAGACCATTGTGTAGGGATCCGAATTTTGAAATTTTATTTTGCTTTCTTGTAATTTTTAATTGAAATTTTTTTAGATTGCTCAATATTAGAAGTCATTTTTCTTGTGACCTTGAACGCCCATGACCTTGAATTTCTCCTGACACCAAGTTCTCGACAATATCTATCCACTGGTATTTTCATTTTTTGTTTTTGACCGTAACTTTCGGTTTTAAAAGCAATTGAAAAAAGTTTAAAATTTGTTTTAAATGGCTCTAGCAGCTACCCCTTTTGTGCAAATATCATAATTTTTGCATATTCGTAATCTACGCATCAAGACGCATCCAATGATGTATAATATGCATACCTTTCAAGCATATTATTCAAAATTGGCATACCAACGTGCAATGTATTTAATAGAGGTATTTCGGTTAATTAGTGTCAGTGACCCTGTCAACACAGATATAAATCAAAGTGTAGGGTGTTAATTTAAAGCTATGTTCACACTGTTTTCTGATAACTATTTCTTGTGTCCAGTTATAACATATAAGAACACCCTAGGTTGGATTGAACAGCGTCATGCTGTAATTTATGCATACGGAACTACATTTAAAGGTACATTTCCACTTAATTTACTAACTTTTTTATTTCTTATCCGAATTTTATGAAACTTGGTACGTATATGCATGATCGGATTGCGAATTCAGGGGAAATGTTAGATTTAGGTTCTGCGCATGCGCATTATCAACTTTCTTAATTCACATTCAAATTTCTTCAAAATTGACATATATGTGCATAATCAGATTCGAAATATCGTGGATATATTGAATTTGTGTAGTGCGCATGCGCATCGCCAACTTTCTTATTTCTTATCCGAATTTCTTCAAAATTGGCATGTATGTGTATAATTAGATTCAAAATATCATGGATATATTGAATTTGTGTAGTGCGCATGCGCATCGCCAACTTTCTTATTTCTCATCCGAATTTCTTTAAAATTGACATGTATGTGTATAATTAGATCCGATATATCAACATTATATTGAATTTGTGTAGTGCGCATGCGCATCGCCAACTTTCTTATTTCTTATTCGAATATCTTCAAAATTGACATGTATGTGTATAATTAGATCCGATATATCATGAATATATTGAATTTGAGTTGTGCGCATGCGCATCGCCAACTTTCTTATTTCTTACCCAAATCTGTTTGTGTCGCATGTGCTATAAGAGTATGAGTACAGGGCATGCACAAGAAATATTGCCGCACCGGTCGTACCTTTGTGTCGTAACAAGCCCTGCATCAGTACTGTTATCTGAACAGTTCTAGTTTTATTTTTTTTTTTTTTTTTTTTTTTTTTTTGTAAATGTTGTCAGAGTACCCAGCAAAAACTGTTATACTTAGAAGATTTTTTGCATTAGCCCAAATATCCCAGACCTAGTGAATAGCCCTTAAATATATTTCCAGCTATCAGTGTCCGACAGGAAGCAGTCTGGCGGAAAACTCCTTATTTTTGGAAATCGACCATAAATTGTTTAATATTTATTTGATTTTCATAAAATTTTCTGTGTGCAATCTTGAAAGAACTTCTAAGCAGACATGGGCTTCAGAAATTTGAAATTTGAAAAGTTTGTAGATAACTTTTTGTACCGAATTTTGGTCAAAATTCAAACTTCTTTAATTTTTATTCGATTTGCACGAAAATTGGTAGGTTGGTAGAACCCAAATTATCGATTAAGATTCCCCAAAAAAAAATTCCGAAATTTTTCCTGAACATTCGGAAATTTCCCAAAAATGTCGAAAATCCAAAAAATCAGAGTTTTCGGATTATTTTTTGCAAAAATTTGCAAATTTGTTATTTCAATGAATTTGTACAACTGATATCTTCATTTTGTATATTTGCCGTATATGCAAATTCCTAACCGTTCAGCCGCCATCTTAAAAAAAGCAAAATATCTAAGAAATACTACTTGTCCCACATTTTTAATCCGATTTTTTTCAAACTTGATTTAAAATGTAATTATGAAAATTATCTAGGTCCTCTAGTCGCCTTTTTTTAAAATTTTGAATTTGTCTTTGCACAACCTTCATTCAAAGTTTTTTGTGATAGGCCTTGAATATCAAGGCTTATAACTTTTGACCTTGACCATCTGCAACCTATATTTTTGAACAAAACTATTCTTCTTTGGCTACACTTTCATTTGATACCAACATTTATAATTTTGGTTAATTACTTTTGATTTTATGGGGTTTTGAAAATGAACAATTTTTAATTTACTTTAAATTATTCAATTTCAAGATATACGATTTTAATATCCATAATTTTGTTCATCTGACTTCTATTTAACTTACAGAAAAAATTCGAACAGATTTATAATGTACAAATTCACAGCTTTAAAACAATATATAAATCATTGTGCATTGACAAAATTCAACATTTTTTAAAAATAAAATATACTTTAATTACATGAGATTATGAGGGTGTTATAAGGATTATATAACAGGTTAAACAAGCCAACAGACACAAGTATCTAGGTCATAAAATTGTTATCAGGTCAAACCATTCTACTACACAACCACACTAGTAAATGTTGTCAGAGTACCCAGCAAAAACTGTTATACTTAGAAGATTTTTTGCATTTCCCCAGATATCCCAGACCTAGTGATTAGCCCTTAAAGGTATATCCAGCCATCAGTTTCCGATCGGAAGCGGTCTGGCGGAAAACTCTTTATTTTTGGAAATCGACCATAAATTGTTTAATATTTGTTCAATTTCCGTAAAATTTTCTGTGTGACATCTTGAAAAAACTTCTAAGCAGGCATCGGCTTCAGAAATTTGAAATTTGAATATTTTGTTCATAACATTTTGTACCGAATTTTGGTCAAAATTCAAACTTCTTTAATTTTTATTCGATTTGCACGAAAATTGGTAGGTGGGTAGAAACGAAATTATCGATTAAAGGGCCATTCTGCTTTTTTGAAAAAAGTTTCCATTGTCCAAAAAATCGCAAATACTACCTGAGAGTATTTTTAAAGTATGTTTATTGAATCTCTATATCTTCTTGACCAAACTGAATTTACTTTTAAAGGGTTAATTACAAACAGGGAGTACTTATTGTTAATTATGCAATTTGACCTAGTTTTGGTGCCCTTTAAATGGCTCAATATTTCTAGTTGAAACCTTTTAGATGCACAAGAGGGACATTTCGCTACAATTAGGCGTTTATTTTACTCAAATTCGTTCAGTAGTTATCTATCAGCGTCCAAAAAACATAACACACTTAAAAACCTTACGTAAGGTTTTTAAAAATCTTAGCATGTTTTTAGCGTTTAAAAATTAACGGCTGGATTTTTTTAGTTAAAACTTTCAGATACAGTAAAGGGCACATAGTTACAGATTTTGGTGTAAAGTTTTCACAAATTTGAGCAAAAAAAAATTTTCACCTAAAAAAAATTCAGACTGTCCCTTTAAGATTCCCAAAAAAGAAATTCCGAAATTTTTCCGGAACATTCGGAAATTTCCCAAAAATGTCGAAAATCACAAATATCGGAGTTTTCGGATTATTTTTTGCGAAAACTTGAAAATTTGTTATTTCATGGAATTCGTACCATTAATATCTTCATTTTGTACACTAGCCGTATGTGCAAATTCCTATCCGTTTATCCGCCATCTTAAAAAAGAGAAATATCGCAAAAAATACTACTCTTCCACCATTTTTAATCCGATTTTGTTCAAACTTGATTTAAAATGTATTTTTGAAAATTATCTAGGTCCTCTAGTCGCCTTTTTTTAATTTTGAATTTGTCTTTGCACAACCTTCATTCAAATTTTTTGTGATAGGCCATGAATATCAAGGCTTATAACTTTTGCCCTTGACCGTCTGCAACCTATATTTTTGGACAAAACGATTTTTCTTTGGCTACCCTTTCATTTGATACCAACATTTATAATTTTGGTTAATTACTTTTGATTTTATGGGGTTTTGAAAATGAACAATTTTTAATTTTCTTTAAATTATTCAATTTCAAGATATACGATTTTAATATCCCTAATTTTGTTCATCTGACTTCTATTTAACTTACAGAAAAAATTCAAACAGATTTATAATGTACAAATTCACAGCTTTAAAACAATATATAAATCATTGTGCATTGACAAAATTCAACATTTTTTAAAAATAAAATATACTTTAATTACATGAGATTATGAAGGTGTTATAAGAATTACATAACAGCTTCAACAAGCCAACAGACACAAGTATCTAGGTCATAAAAGTGTTATCAGGTCAAACCATTCTACTACACCCTAGTCTCTACACAATATAAGCTTTATCAGAATATAGATGCAATATACAACCAGGAAACTGATTATAGATTTGTCAATCAAATGTTGAACTCAAGAGTTTTAATTTCAAGTTCCAGAGAAGAATTGTTTAAACAGAATTACAAAAGGACAAAAACTTAAAATTCAATGGCCAAGTTTGAACATAAATATTTGGGACCGAATCCAGAGAAATGGATATGTATAGAAATATAATCTGAATACTTAAAATTTTTAAAACAGGTATACATGTATAATGTAAAATTTCACAGCTTTAAAACCATATATTATTTATAATAGAAATTCATCAAAAAAGGAAACTGACCAATCTATGACATTGTTAAATAGATCTAGAACTTTTTGTGCGATACGAAAATGCACGGTATAGATTAAAATTTCTTTATATTAAACAAAGAGCTAATCAGTTATAGTTGGTTCAATTTTTATTGGATATTGGTTTGTGTATTGGATTATTTTACTAGTTTGTCCCAAAACAAAGGGTTTAATGAATGACAATCATTGATAATGACATTTTACAAATAAGAAAGTTGGATATTGTAAGGTAATAAAAAGAGCAATGTTTTGCCAAACGGGTTATAGTCAATTGGGTCCCTAACCAAAATGGCCCCTAGTCAAAATGGCCACACATGTTAAATTTGGTCAAAATGGCCATAAATGGTAAATATGGGCAAAATGGCCAGTCATGCTCCCTATTTTGGTCAAAATGGCCTCTGAATTTACTCTTTGATTTCAACCAATTCATTGGTCAAAATGGCCAAAAATAGTCAAAATGGTCTCTGATTATTTTTTTTATAAATTACCCTAAATGGGTAAAGTCAATTGGGCCCCTATCTAAAATGGCCCCTAGTCAAAATGGCCATAAAAGTTAAATTTGGTCAAAATGGCCAGTCACCATGGCCCCTATAACATGTGTCAGGAAAATTAAATGTCATGTTTCTGAAGCAAATATTTTGTTATATTCTGAAAAATATAATGACTGTATTCAGAGAATTTCAAATTTGACAAAGAATGGCTTCGCCAAAAAAGGGAAATAATCTGTATTCCATCCTGAAATTATGCTTATCTTTACGCAAAATAAATATATCAAACGAAAACTACTCGGAAGCTGACAGATCTGTGTCGAACAGGTCTAGTTTACATTGATTTTTGATATATTGTGTAAGCTTCGTGTCAACAAATTGAACCATGGAAAACAGAAATCACAAATATGTGTACCGCTTGGTTAAATACGTGTAGATATAACATCTTTCAGAAACAACGATTTTCGTATTAAAATGGATACAAATTTCCCTTAGTCAAGTTTTTCCGAAGAAAGCCAAAGAAAGGAAGGTTGCACATATCACTTATTATACATCGCAATATGAATGCTCAAACGGTTGAGGGGGTGGGGGATGGGTCATGATGATCGCTGGTACAGTATCGTGCTTTACTGGGTTACGGCGACCATTTAGGCCTCCTGGGTAGCTCAATAGTCGCATTCTGGTGTGCACAGGGTGTATAATACATTTTTAATCTTGAAAATAAGGAAATCTACTTTACTTGAGACTAAAATGATTTTAAAGTTTTCGGTTTAATCAAATATTTATTTTTCTTTCAAGTCGACTTCACATAATAATAATAGATTTCTTTCATTGAATTTTATATTAAAATCTGTCATGGGCTTTACGGTATTTGGCAAGGGATATAAAACTACCATTGCATATCATTATTCCGTGAAGAGGAAGAGGGTGGTGGGGGTACAAAAAGGGACGATACTCCAACAAAAATATAGATTGCTACGTCAAATTCAAATTAATAAAATCAGTACATAAAATTCTATTCTAAAACAATTTTGAAACATTTTTTCAAATTAGACAGAATTCAACGGACAAAGGGAGGTAATTCCATTTTTTAAATAAACAAAATAGTTTTGAATGGAGATTTACGACCTGCTTTTTTGCATTTTATTCGACCTATAAATACGGGCGTATTATAAACAGCGTACGTTTTCTAAATTTCCTGCTGTCGAAGGATCTTTGAATTACACTACCTACCAACGGGGTAAATTGGTCCAAACACTTTTTCTATATCAGTCCCTCAGACAGGCATCACTGACATAGGAAATCTGTGTTTACCTTGACTCTCTCCAAATCAAGTTAAGAACAATTCTGATGCCACGGCCAATGATTTCAAGAGTCGACTCGTTGTCGGATTTATCACTAATACATGTTCATGTATATACACAAATAGTATAAGTATATATATGTAGAATATATTACAACATTCCTAGAGATAGTAACAGAACTGAACCAGCAGTATAAGCATGTGTCCGAACGTCATTCCGATTCCACCTGCACCAACCCTTATCTAAGAGGATTTCGTGTTATCTCGCTGCTTTTTTATACTTAAAACATACTTGAAGTGAGTATAAAGGTACGAGAATTGATTAGGCCTACCATAGATTACTTTTTAAAAAGTATAAAGTATATAAGAACTAATATAATCAGTAACTTGTGATAACATCAAATTCGAACCCGGAACCTGCAGTAATTCTTAAAGAGCACTATCACTTTCGATCAATCGTACCTTATTCTGCTAAGTTAATTAGTGAGACTACGTACGTCTTATTAATAGAAGATAAATAATTATAGAAACAAGTGATGTACATGTATATTTAAAGGGATTATTCGATTTCCGAAAGTTCCCTATACTTAAGAAGACCATTTTTTAAGATCCTTATACCCACCGCCCCCAACCCCTCTAACCCCCTCTCTTTACCCACCCCAAAACATGGCGACTGTTTCCCTTTAACATATTTACTACCACGACTCGTAGAACTAATATTATGTTGTATGTAATAGAGTATACTGACAAAGAAAATATAAACTAAAATAGCGTGTATTATAACTAAGTATATTATCTTACACTAAAAAACTGTAAATATTTAGTAAATAATAAGTTACATATTATGTTAGTACTTAAAGTAGACTATCGTCATTACCTTTCTCATTAATATACACGGTAAATATTATGAGATTATGAGTCTCAGTCTTATAAAGAAAGACATGAAAAAAAGTTTACTTCCTACTTTTCTGAGACATATATTTGGTGATCTTCAAACAACAATACTTTTTTCTTTACTTACAAAGAAGTCCCCAAAAAAAGAAATGATGAAATGAATGGAGTTTTACGTCCGGCTTTTCTGCACCTATATGGACTAAATGGGGATGGGCAAACGCCATGCAGTGTACAATGAAGGAAATTTTGCCAGGACAGCGGCATTAGCCTACTCTTATTTTTGATTTCCAACTGCCGAGGGATCTTTAACGTGCACAGCCAATAGTACATGGGACCTCGGTATATTGTCCCATCCGAACGACTAGACGCTTTGTCCATGTCAGCCCCTCCGCGACAAGTCCCCAAAAAGGGACATATTACAGACATCATAATTAGGGTTTGCAGCATTCCCGGATATCTCATTCCCGGGAATGGGAATGAAATTTATGCTATTCCCGGGAATCCCGGGAATCCCGGGAACCAGTATCAATATTTAAGAGCTAGTCAAACTAGCAACCGTTACAAAAATAAAAAAGCTAAAGCTATCTATGTAGTTTCATATCAAATTTTATTTTCATATAATTCGCAATATTTAAGAACAACTTTTGAACCCAAAATACCTCTATGGAAATGGGTTTTAGTATTGATTAGTGGCGGTGGAAGTGGATTATGTTACTGACGAATCTAACCAATGTTTTAGGAAGACCAACGCGCACAATGATTTCACCCCTAGGCGAGAGCAAAATTGCCTGCAACAGAAAACCTTATTCCGCTGCGACTGATTACGGATTGATTGACTTCAGAGCATGTATAAATGCCAGATTCGATGTCAAAGTCTTTAGGCCTATCTGCTCAAAATGACCTAAATTCCCAAATGAAAGTGGTAATACATGTATTCTCTTTCTGACATCACTTGAGTTCCTGGTCGATAGTTTTATAAGTTCTTTTTCCAAAGAAATTTCAACAGATGTCTCGGGTATCACCACCATCACTGCCGTCATTAGGCTCTGAGGCTTGGATGGAGGAAATTTTGGTGATTTGTATCCCTCCAGGTGACAGAATTTACCACTGTCAATGGTGAAATAAACGTGAAAAAAATCTATGTTCCCATTCCCGGGAATGGAGTGCTGTTCCCGGGAATGAGTACTCGCCAGAAACTCCGGGAATCCCGGGAATTCCCGGGAACGGGAATCCCGGGTACAAATCCTAATCATAATGTGCACCACATCGGGAGCAGGTACATCAGAACAGACCACAATGGACAGTTGACAATTCAACACCACATTGGAAGCCGGGCACCACAAATGGCACCATAATGGACACCAAACACCACGAAGTACATTAAAATGGGAACCAGACAGCCAAAAAGGGCACAGTAACAAGTACCAGACACCACAAAGAAAACCGGCCACAACAACGGACGCCAAAATAAAAACCAGGCACCACGGCGGACACCACAACATATGTCATAACAGACACCACCACGATGGACATTGGACACCACAATGGGCACAAAACACCCCCGAAGTACATAATAGGTATCAGACACTACAACAGACATCTGTCATCGGATTATACAACGGACACCACAATGAACATCGGACATTACAAAAGACAATATAATGGGCAGCAGACACCATACCGTTACCTCACTCTGTCTTCTCGCCATACGGCGCCAATTCGTATCATTATAGTTAAACGTGTTCTGCAGTTAGGTTTATTTTCGTCAACACTTAATTAAAAAGCTTCAACTGTTACAATTCTTACCGAAACAAAGTTAGACAAAGATTTATTGTGTTGGTTTAACGCCAGAATGAAAAAACCTTCATGATGGATAAATTAACTGATAATAGCAAAGTACATGCGATCATTTTAAAATTATAGAAATAATTGTGCCTTATAAATTTGTTATAGAAATTCCAGAAGATCTAGTAAAAACGTCTTTATTTATCTTAATTGACTTGTGGGTTCCGACAACGTGATGCAGTGTACAATGTGGGAACAATGCATAAAATGACACTGATAATCACTGAAGACATACATGTTTTACATCCTTCATCACGCCTAATAACCTTAATTTTTTTAGGGGGAAGAGGTGGGTGGGGCTTTGCATGAAAATGCTCAAATTTTACGCCTTATAAGTGAAAATATAGGAACACTGCTAATTGCCTCCCCTAAAACACAAAACTTCTTGGTAGAGCATGATTCGATGTCAGAAAAACACACAAACAACCAACAACTTCCGTTAAATCTAGATAACAAGCTGTACTCTCCACTGCCTTTCCCTCATAAAGGCGTAAAACTCCTGAATACAAAATGCAAGACCATCAAAGAAACAAAAAACTCTTTCATTGAAGAAAGAACAATCCATGAAGACACCATTGGCTAGCATCACTCATCCCACCAATTCCTCACCCCGCCCCCCTCTCCAAGCCACCAACAACAAATTCAACCCCTATCTACATTCCCCTACATACTAAAGACGTAAAACCCAAGGATTATTCAATGCCAAACAAGTAAAGAAAGAAAGAATAAAGTAGAACTTATTTGTTAGATAAAGAAAGTTATAATTGACACAGACTTGTGTTGTTGGCTTTCACTTATCTCATTATTACATAAACTACTTTCTAGTCTTTATAACATCAGCTGAAAAGTGGTTCCCAGATATTTTCATACCGTGGTTAAAATTCACGAAACTCATAGAGCCGAGGCCCCTTGTCAGGGGCGGACTGGGGCCGTGACGCGGCCATGGGTTTTTTTTCATTGACCGGCCCACTTAAGTGTGTCGGGCAAAGCACGACCCCGAGCGTAGGGGTCTTAACAGAGGCCGATCCACGTTTTTCGAAAGAGGGGGGGGGGCGTATATGGAAATTTTGGCCGAGCAAAGCGAGGGGAAAATTTGTTTGACCTTTTTCTTTGGCTTAAAAACATAGAATAAGTATAAATTGTACTAATTTCACGGTTTTTGACTTGGACCATGTATGTTTTATAGTAAACGTTACAAACGGTCTCCGTGAAAGTTACGCTGGCGCTCTGCAACATATCACGGTAATGAACGGCGGCCATTTGACCGGACTACATCAATGTTATCACGTAATCTCGTGATTCTGGTAGTTCAAGCATCAGAGACGGGTCATTCGAGGCTACAAGTATTTGAAAACACATAACACGAAAACAAACAGATATGTATTTAAAATGATGATAAAATGCGTAAATGGTGAACAAATAGTCACTACGTATAGCATTAAATGCACGAGCAGGTGTCAGAAAATTCCTCCACAGATTCTATTGCTATATGAACTATATTTATGTCGCGACGTTGCAAGCAAGTAGTAAAGCGTCAAAGTAAAGAGTCTCGCGCATGAAAACACAACGAAAAACACCATTCATTACCGAGACAGATTATGGTTTACGGAAACTGCCGAGGATTGCCGATTGTAAACGTTAATGGGTTAGACATTTTTGATTTCGTATTCTCGCCATTCTTAAAAAAAAAAGACAAAGTAAAGGGGGGCGAACGCCCTCTACGCCCCCTGGATCCGCCACTGCTTAAGGGGTCCCCCCCCCCCCCAAAAAAAAATTTGAAAAATGACTGCCATAAACGTGATTTCCGAGCGCCTCCAGCTGATTTCGGCCACTTTCTTTTGAAATTTGGAGTAGACTATAAGTCCAATTTTTTTTTTCTTCAAATATATATATTTTTTTTTCTTCAAAATACATATTTTTTTTTTGTCATTTTTCACAAACCGGCCCCGTGCACACCGGCCCGCATGGCTTTAGCCATGTGGCCATGCGGCCCAGTCCGCCCCTGCCCCTTGTTCAATTCAACTAGAACAAATAATTGCTATTATTTCTAATAATTCTACTATAAGATGATTGTCTGTATTGACCTTGTTCCCCTGCCTCGATCCCGGATTAAACTCAGTTAGAAGGCACCCCCTGACGATGATACTAAACGAAAATGAAAA
This sequence comes from Lottia scabra, assembly GCA_029955415.1. Classification (NCBI taxonomy): domain Eukaryota; kingdom Metazoa; phylum Mollusca; class Gastropoda; family Lottiidae; genus Lottia; species Lottia scabra. The sequence goes on along the minus strand of JARJEI010000003.1, from coordinate 4,093,541 downwards.
CATTAATAAAGTGTCAACCGTGTATATTCATTGTCACCTGGGACGTTATTTGCGGTTGTATTTGGTGTAATAATCGTCAGTTGGTGTTTAGGTTCACCTGATTTAAATTAAGATTCTATTTCCCCCGATTTAAAACTAAAATAGAACAAGTTGATGTGTCTATTACAAAATGTTTAGTTTGAAATTTATTTCAACACGCAATGGAAATTGGAATGGCGCAAATTTATGCATGCCATCAGTGCACCGATATACATACAAAGTTTATAAAACCTCTTTACAATCCCTTTAAACGTAAATGTTTTTACTTTTCCGCTCTATTCAGACGTTATCCAACTACATAACCATCCATGATCCAGATCCACCATCCACATTTAGTCGATTATCTAAAACTACTTAGTCTGTGATATTAGTTCACTGCAGGTGACCAACTGAATAAGACGTGACGTCAAAGAGTCAACGATTTAACTGACCAGGCTTCAACCTCAAACAAAACTAGAGCCACATGTGGCACAGAGTGGGACTTTGCAAATGTGCTAATTGCTAAGGGGAATTTAAAAAAAATAGGCCCTGAACGTTGATCCGAAGTATCAAAGAAGTCGACAACTTTTAAATTTTTTGATTTTTTGGAAAGGTTGTGAAACCGGAAGAAGTCACCAGATCTGACATTTGAACATACCATCCGAAAACCTTTATCAGTACTCTTCAACCTACTGAAGGTCAAGGTCACTCAAGGTCAAATTCACAAGAAACAAGTCTTTAAAATTTGGAAATGCATACAGTAATAACACCGGAAGTTGACGCTAGACATCAAATATGAAAGTATAAATGAACAGCTAAAGTCAATGACCTTTGATCCTTAAAAGGTCAAGGTCAACAAAGGTCAAGGTCAAAAACGGAAACAATATTTTTTTTGACCCTGTTCCCATTTTTGAACCATAAAGCCGAAATCGATGAACCTTTAACATAAGCTGAATAAAGCAATGCTGTAACTGTATGCAAGGTCATTTTTGGAAAAAATTTAAACTTTACCCTTTTTTTTTTGATAAACAAAATTTTGACAAAACAAATTTTTACCCGGATGTGCCACGCCCAAGTCAGATTTTTTTATGCTTCTTTATTTATATTAATAACATCTTACTATGGTTGAATTATCAAGCCTTTGCATCTATTGGTTAACGCGATATACAATCATAAATGTCAAAAAAGGTCAAAATCTATAATCGGAAATTTTGAAATTAATAAACCTTGTTCCCTTTTTTGAACTATACATCCGAAATAGCTGAGATTTTGATATAATTGAGATAAAGTAATGAGGTTGGTGTGTGCAGAAGCATTTTTCAAAAAAAATGCTGTCTATATGGATTTTTTCCAGACAACAAAATGTTAACAAAATTAAAATTTAGCCCGGATGTGCCACGCCCAAGTCAATTTTTGTTTGATGGATACATTTATATTGGGTATGTTCAATTATGTTACAATTTTCAAGTCTCTAAACTTAATAGATCATAAACTATGCATATATTAAAGTCGAAAAAATCAAAAAATCGGGTAAAGGTTTTCAAAATTGCAAAATTTAGAAAAAAAATAAGTTTGCATTTTAACACGTTGTGATATATCGTTCGAAAGAGCGCATTCAGCTCATTCAGAATATGCAAAAATAAACTCCCTAGGTTAATTAGGTCACCTGTAGCAGAAGTACAAAGTTGCGAATTTGGCTATTTTCGGACAGCAATAAAACCGGAAGTTGATATCGGAAGTCAAATATCTAGGTATCAGCTGATAGCCTAGGTCAATGACCTTTGACCTACTAAAGGTCAAGGTCAGCAAAGGTCAAGGTCACGAGATATAAGCCTTCAAATAGTGAAAAAATTCAATCGCAAATTGCAAAAAAGCAAAATCGAAATTCAAAAATCGGCTTCCTGCGATCTCTTTTAATTTTTATGTTCTTTCATTTGACACCAAAATTTTGAAATTCGGTTCAGATAAATTGGCTGAATAAAAATCGGAATGTTTCAGGAAAATCAAAATGGCGGCCAAAGTTCTACTTCCGGGTTGAATTTTATTTTAAAATCGGCTGTAGAATTACTTTGGCTACCGCTCAACAAAATTTCGTTGAATTTCATAAATATCGCCGGAAGTTATTCAACCGGAAGTGAAAATCGATTTTCCCCTTTAACCGGAAGTGACGCAAAAATTGTGAATACGTCAAATTGTTTACATTAGTGACATGCATCTTTTATTAAAATTTCAGATTAATCCGAAAAATACTAAAATTTAGTCCAAAAATTTCGAAAATCGGCAAAAAAATTTATGCTACGAATTTTCGAAATTTGAAATTTTTTAACTCGTATGACATCGGAATTTAGTCACAGATTCCGAAAATGAAAACCCGAGGAAAATCGACCCAAAAATGTAGCTTCCAGAGTCGAAAAACCGGTTATTACTGAGGTTGCAATGTGCAATTTGCACTTTTGCAAAAATGTTCCAATTTATATTTAAAAAGTAGGTCGCCATGATGCGACATCAGAACATATTTCAGAAATGTTGCAGCTAGCATAGTTTAGGCTGTGTGCCCTGTGTAACATTCGAAAAAAAAAAAAAACTAGAGCCACATGTGGTACAGAGTGGGACTTTGCAAATGTGCAAATTGCTAATTTAGAAAAATAAATAGGCCGTGAACGTAAATCCGAAGCGCCAAAAAAGTCGACAACTTTTAAACTTTTTTTGTTTTTTTGAAAGGTTGTGAAACCGGAATTAGTCACTAGACCTAACATTTGAACGTACCAGCTAAAATCCTTTATCAATGACCTTCATCCTACTGAAGGTCAAGGTCACTCAAGGTCAAATTCACGAGAAACAAGTCTTTAAAATTTGGTAATGCATACTGGAATAACACCGGAAGTTGAAGTTAGACATCAAATATGAAAGTATAAATGAACAGCCAAAGTCAATGACCTTAGATCCTAAAAAGGTCAAGGTCAACAAAGGTCAAGGTCAAAAACGAAATTTTTTATTTTTTTTTAACCCTGTTCCGTTTTTGAAACTACAAAGCCGAAATCTATGAACCTTTAACATACGCTTAATAAAGCAATGCTGTAACTGAATGCAAGGTCATTTTTTGAAAAAAAATTAAACTTGACCTTTTTTTTTGATAAACAAAATTTTGACAAAAACAGAATTTTACCCGGATGTGCCACGCCCACGTTAGATTTTTTTATGTGACTTTATTTATATTAATAATATCTTAGTATGACTAAATTAGCAAGCCTTTGCATGTATTGGTTAACGAGATATACAATCATAAATGTCAAAAAAGGTCAAAATCAATAATCGGAAATTTTGAAATTAATAAACCTTGTTCCCTTTTTTGAACTATACAGCCAAAATAGCTGAAATTATGATATAATATAGCTAAAGTAATGGGGTTGGTGGGTGCAGAAACATTTTTCAAAAAAATTTAGTCTATATGGATTTTTTTCAGACAACAAAATCTTAACAAAATTAAAATTTAACCCGGATGTGCCACGCCCAAGTCAATTTTTTTTAAGGATACATTTATATTGGGTATGTTCAATTATGTTCCAATTTTCAAGTCTCTAAACTTAATAGATCATAAACTATGCATATATTAAAGTCGAAAAATTCAAAAAAATCGGGTTAAGGTTTTTAAAATTGCAAAATTAAAAAAAAAAACTAATTTTACATTTTAATACATTGTGATATATCGTTCGAAAGAGCTCATAAAGCCCATTCAGAATATGCAAAAATAAACTCTCTGGGTTAATTAGGTCACCTGTAGAAGCAGTACAAAGTTGCGAATTTGGCTATTTTCGGACAGCTATAAAACCGGAAGTTGATATCGGAGGTCAAATATTAAAGTATCATCTGGTAGCCAAGGTCGATGACCTTTGACCTGCTTAAGGTCAAGGTCATCAAGGGTCAGAGTCAAGAGATACGAGCCTTCAAAAATTGAAAAAAAAATCTACAGGAAATTGCATAAAAGCAAAATCGAAATTCGAAAAACGGCTACCTAGAGATTGGTCGCAATCGACTATAGTTTCCAAAAATACAAACATTACACACATCGCACTTAACCCCAAGGCCCCATTTTTCATTTTATAAAAATGTATCAAATCAACATGGCGGCCAAAGTATTTTTTTCGGACTAAATTTTATTTAAAAATCGGCTGTAGAATTACGATTAATAACGATATACATAATTTCGTTGAAATATTTCAATTACACCGGAAGTTATTCAACCGGAAGTGAATATCGATTTTGCACTTTGACCGGAAGTGACGCAAAAATTTTGAATACGTCAAATTGTTTACATTAGTGACATGCATCTTTTATTAAAATTTCCGATTAATCCGAAAAAAACTGAAAAATGGTCAAAAAATTTCGAAAATCGGCCAAAAAATGGATGCTTCGAATTTTCGAAATTTGAAAATTTTTAACTCATATCACATCTGAATTTAGTCACAGATTCCAAAAATGAAAACCCGAGCAACATCGGCCCAAAAATGTGGCTTCCAGGGTCAAAAAACCTATTTTTACTCAGATTGCAATGTGCAATTTGCACTTTTGCAAAAATGTTCCAATTTATATTTAACAAGTACCTCGCCTAAATCTAAGGTGTACAGATGTCAAAAGTTTACTGCAGCTGTTGCAGTTTAGGCTGTGTGCTCTTTGGGGAAAACGAAAAAAAAAAAAATCATTTCGATAACAAACTGGGACTTTGCGGAAGCAAAGTCCCACAACTAGAGCCACATGTGGCACAGAGTGGGACTTTGCAAATGTGCAAATTGCTAAGGGAAATTTAAAAAAAATGGGCCCTGAACGTAAATCCGAAGTGTCAAAGAAGTCGACAACTTTTAAAAAATTTAAAATTTTTGGAAAGGTTGTGAAGCCGGAAGTAGTCACCAGACCTAAAATTTGAACATAGCAGATGAAAACCTTTATCAATAACCTTTAACCTACTGAAGGTCAAGGTCACTCAAGGTCAAATTTACGAGAAACAATTGTTTAAATTTTGGAAATGCATACAGTAATAACACCGGAAGTTGACGCTAGACATCAAATATGAAAGTATAAATGAACAGCCAAAGTCAATGACCTTTGATCCTAAACAGGTCAAGGTCAACAAAGGTCAAGGTCAAAAACGATTTTTTTTTATTTTTTTTTAACCTTGTTCCCTTTTTTGAACTACAAAGCCGAAATCAATGAGCGTTTAACATAAGCTTAATAAAGCAATGCTGTAACTGAATGCAAGGTCATTTTTTGAAAAAAAAAAAAAAATTTAACTTTTTTTTGATAAACAAAATTTTGACAAAAACAGAATTTTACCCGGATGTGTCACGCCCACGTTAGATTTTTTTATGTGACTTTATTTATATTAATAATATCTTACTATGGCTAAATTAGCAAGCCTTTGCATGTATTGGTTAACAAGATATACAATAATAAATGTCAAAAAAGGTCAAAATCTATAAACGGAAATTTTGAAATTAATAAATTTTGTTCCCTTTTTTGAACTATACAGCCAAAATAGCTGAGATTATGATATAATATAGCTAAAGTAATGAGGTTGGTGTGTGCAGAAGCAATTTTCCAAAAAATGTAGTTCTTATGGATTTTTTCCAGACAACAAAATGTAAACAAAATTAAAATTTAACCCGGATGTGCCACGCCCATGTCAATTTTTTTTGATGGATACATTGGTATGGGGGTATGTTCACTTATGTTCAAATTTTCAAGCCTCTAAACTTAATAGATCATAAACTATGCATATATTAAAGTAAACAAATTCAAAAAATCGGGTAAAGGTTTTCAAAATTGCAAAATTTAAGAAAAAAACTAATTTTGCATTACAATACATTGTGATATATCGTTCGAAAGAGCTCATGAAGCCCATTCAGAATATGCAAAAATAAATCCTCTAGGTTAATTAGGTCACCTGTAGGAGCAGTACAAAGTTGCGAATTTGGCTATTTTTGGACACCTATAAAACCGGAAGTTGATATCGGAGGTCAAATATTAAAGTATCATCAGGTAGCCAAGGTCGATGACCTTTGACCTACTAAAGGTCAAGGTCATTAAAGGTCAAGGTCACGAGATATAAGCCTTCAAATGTTGAAAAAATTCAATCACAAATTGCAAGAAAGCAAAATCGAAATTCAAAAATCGGCTTCCTGCGATCTCTTTTAATTTTTATGTTCTTTCATTTGACACCAAAATTTTGAAATTCGGTTCAGCCAAATTGGCTGAATAAAAATCGAAATGTTTCAGGAAAATCAAAATGGCGGACAAAGTTCTACTTCCGGGTTGAATTTTATTTTAAAATCGGCTGTAGAATTACTTTGGCTACCACTCAACAAAATTTCGTTGAAATTCATAAATATCACCGGAAGTTATTCAACCGGAAGTGAAAATCGATTTTCCACTTTGACCGGAAGTGGCGCCAAAATTTTGAATACGTCAAATTATTTACATTAGTGACATGCATCTTTTATTAAAATTTCAGATTAATCCGAAAAAAACTGAAAAGTAGTCCAAAAATTTCGAAAATCGGCCAAAAAATGTATACTACGAATTTTCGAAATTTGAAATTTTTTAACTCGTATCACATCGGAATTTAGTCACAGATTCCAAAAATGAAAACCCAAGCAAAATCGGCCCAAAAATGTGGCTTCCAGGGTCAAAAAACCTGTTTTTGCTGAAGCTGCATTGTGCAAGTTGCACTTTTGCAAAAAATTTCCAATTTATATTTATGCAATACCTCGAAAAAAATGGACCTCAGAAGTTGCAAAAAGGTTGCTGCAGATATTGTAGTTTAGGCTGTGTGCCCTGTGTAAAAAACGAAAAAAAAAAAAAACTAGAGCCACATGTGGCACAGAGTGGGACTTTGCAAATGTGCAAATTGCTAATTTAGAAAAATAAATAGGCCTTGAACGTAAATCCGAAGCGCCCAAAAAGTCGACAACTTTTAAACTTTTTTGTTTTTTTGAAAGGTTGTGAAACCGGAATTAGTCACCAGACCTAACATTTGAACGTACCAGCTAAAATCCTTTATCAATGACCTTCATCCTACTGAAGGTCAAGGTCACTCAAGGTCAAATGCACGAGAAACAAGTCTTTAAAATTTGGTAATGCATACTGTAATAACACCGGAAGTTGACGCTAGACATCAAATATGAAAGTATAAATGAACAGACAAAGTCAATGACCTTAGATCCTAAAAAGGTCAAGGTCAACAAAGGTCAAGGTCAAAAACAATTTTTTTTTAACCCTGTTCCGTTTTTGGAACTACAAAGCCGAAATCTATGAACCTTTAACATACGCTTAATAAAGCAATGCTGTAACTGAATGCAAGGTCATTTTTTGAAAAAAAATTAAACTTGACCTTTTTTTTTTGATAAACAAAATTTTGACAAAAACAGAATTTTACCCGGATGTGCCACGCCCACGTTAGATTTTTTTTGATGTGACTTTATTTATATTAATAATATCTTAGTATGACTAAATTAGCAAGCCTTTGCGTGTATTGGTTAACGAGATATACAATCATAAATGTCAAAAAAGGTCAAAATCAATAATCGGAAATTTTGAAATTAATAAACCTTGTTCCCTTTTTTGAACTATACAGCCAAAATAGCTGAGATTATGATATAATATAGCTAAAGTAATGAGGTTGGTGTGTGCAGAAGCATTTTTTAAAAAAAATGTAGTCTATATGGATTTTTTCAGACAACAAAATGTAAACAAAATCAAAATTTAACCCGGATGTGCCACGCCCATGTCAATTTTTTTTTGATGGATACATTGGTATGGGGAATGTTCACTTATGTTCAAATTTTCAAGCCTCTAAACTTAATAGATCATAAACTATGCATATATTACAGTAAAAAAATTCAAAAAACCGGGTAAAGGTTTTCAAAATAGCAAAATTTAAGAAAAAACTATTTTTGCATTACAATACATTGTGATATATCGTTCGAAAGAGCTCATGAAGCCCATTCAGAATATGCAAAAATGAACCCTCTAGGTTAATTAGGTCACCTGTAGGAGCAGTACAAAGTTGCGAATTTGGCTATTTTTGGACACCTATAAAACCGGAAGTTCATATCGGAGGTCAAATATTAAAGTATCATCAGGTAGCCAAGGTCGATGACCTTTGACCTACTTAAGGTCAAGGTCATCAAAGGTCAAGGTCACGAGATATGAGCCTTCAAAAATTGAAAAAATTCAACCGGAAATTGCAAAAAAGCGAATTCGAAATTCAAAAATCGGCTTCCCAGAAGTTTCTCCAATTTTTATGTTCTTTCATTTGACACCAACATTTTGAAATTCGGTTCAGCCAAATTGGCTGAATAAAAATCGAAGAGTTTTAGGGAAATCAAAATGGCGGCTGAAATATCATTGCAATTTTCGATCTTTTAACCGCACACTTGTCCCATAACTACAGCTACCGATCAGTACAAGTTTCGTTAAAAAATATCAATTACAGCGGAAGTGGGTCAACCGGAAGTTTGCACCCTTATAACGTGTAAACCGGAAGTGGTGCAAAACTTTTGACTGTTCAGTTTTATTTACTACCTTGTTCTCTATTTTCAATAAAAATTTCAGATGAATCGGACAAATAGCAAAGAAAATAGCAAAAACGGCCAAAAATTGCAAAAGTTTAGATCCAAAAAGTGTGCAACGAATATTTGAAAATCAAATTTTTTGAACTCATAGTTGATTCGGAATTCGCTACAGATTCTAAAAATGAAAACCCGAGCAAAATCGGTTCAAAATTGCACCTTCCAGGCCCCAAAAACCACTTTTTGCACATTTTGCAAATGCACCACTTCCGGTTTTGCAAAAATGTTCCGATTTATATTCATTAAGTACCTAGAAAAAAAGTAACATATAGGATTGTAAAACTGTTGCTACAGCTGTTGTAGTTTAGGCTGTGTGCCCTGTGTAAAAAACGAAAAAAAAAAAAATGGAAACATTTCGATAACAAACTGGGACTTTGCGGTAGCAAAGTCCCACAACTAGAGCCACATGTGGCACAGAGTGGGACTTTGCAAATGTGCAAATTGCTAATTTAGAAAAATAAATAGGCCTTGAACGTAAATCCGAAGCGCCAAAAAAGTCGACAACTTTTAAACTTTTTTGTTTTTTTGAAAGGTTGTGAAACCGGAATTAGTCACCAGACCTAACATTTGAACGTACCAGCTAAAATCCTTTATCAATGACCTTCATCCTACTGAAGGTCAAGGTCACTCAAGGTCAAATTCACGAGAAACAAGTCTTTAAAATTTGGTAATGCATACTGTAATAACACCGGAAGTTGACGCTAGACATCAAATATGAAAGTATAAATGAACAGCCAAAGTCAATGACCTTAGATCCTAAAAAGGTCAAGGTCAACAAAGGTCAAGGTCAAAAACGATTTTTTTAAATTTTTTTTAACCCTGTTCCGTTTTTGGAACTACAAAGCCGAAATCTATGAACCTTTAACATACGCTTAATAAAGCAATGCTGTAACTGAATGCAAGGTCATTTTTTGAAAAAAAATTAAATTTGACCTTTTTTTTTGATAAACAAAATTTTGACAAAAACAGAATTTTACCCGGATGTGCCACGCCCACGTTAGATTTTTTTATGTGACTTTATTTATATTAATAATATCTTAGTATGACTAAATTAGCAAGCCTTTGCATGTATTGGTTAACGAGATATACAATCATAAATGTCAAAAAAGGTCAAAATCAATAATCGGAAATTTTGAAATTAATAAACCTTGTTCCCTTTTTTGAACTATACAGCCAAAATAGCTGAGATTATGATATAATATAGCTAAAGTAATGAGGTTGGTGTGTGCAGAAGCATTTTTTTAAAAAAATGTAGTCTATATGGATTTTTTTCAGACAACAAAATGTAAACAAAATCAAAATTTAACCCGGATGTGCCACGCCCATGTCAATTTTTTTTTTGATGGATACATTGGTATGGGGAATGTTCACTTATGTTCAAATTTTCAAGCCTCTAAACTTAATAGATCATAAACTATGCATATATTACAGTAAAAAAAATCAAAAAATCGGGTAAAGGTTTTCAAAATAGCAAAATTTAAGAAAAAACTATTTTTGCATTACAATACATTGTGATATATCGTTCGAAAGAGCTCATGAAGCCCATTCAGAATATGCAAAAATGAACCCTCTAGGTTAATTAGGTCACCTGTAGGAGCAGTACAAAGTTGCGAATTCGGCTATTTTTAGACGGCTATAAAACCGGAAGTTGATATCGGAGGTCAAATATTAAAGTATCATCAGGTAGCCAAGGTCGACGACCTTTGACCTACTGAAGGTCAAGGCCATCAAAGGTCAAGGTCACGAGATATGAGCCTTCAAAAATTGAAAAAATTCAATTGTAAATTGCAAAAAAGCAAAATCGAAATTCAAAAATCGGCTTCCTGAGAATTCCCACAATTTTTATGTTCTTTCAATTGACACCAAAATCATTCAAATCGGACCAGCCGTTATGTCGGAATAGCAAATGTGATGTTTCAAGAAAATCAAAATGGCGGCCAAAGTTCTACTTCCGGGTTGAATTTTATTTTTAAATCGGCTGTAGAATTACTTTGGCTACAGCTCAACAAAATTTCGTTGAATTTCAGAAATATCACCGGAAGTTATTAAACCGGAAGTGAAAATCGATTTTGCCCTTTAACCGGAAGTGACGCAAAAATTTTGAATACGTCAAATTGCTTACATTTGTGACATGCATCTTGTATTAAAATTTCAAATTAATCCGAAAAAAACTCAAAAATGGTCTTAAAATTTCGAAAATCGGTCAAAAAATGTATGCAACGAATTTTCGAAATTTGAAATTTTTTAACTCATATGACATCGGAATTTAGTCACAGATTCCAAAAATGAAAACCCGAGCAAAATCGGAAAAAAAATGTAGCTTCCAGAGTCGAAAAACCTGTTTTTGCTCATATTGCAATGTGCAATTTGCACTTTTGCAAAAATGTTCCAATTTATATTTATGCAATACCCTTCCACAAATGGACCTCAAAAGTTGTTAAAAGGTTTCTGCAGCTGTTGCAGTTTAGGCTGTGTGCCCTGTGTAAAAAACGAAAAAAAAAAAAATGGAAACATTTCGAAAAAAAACTGGGACTTTGCGGTAGCAAAGTCCCACAACTAGAGCCACATGTGGCACAGAGTGGGACTTTGCAAATGTGCAAATTGCTAAGGGAAATTTAAAAAAAAATGGGCCCTGAACGTAAATCCGAAGTGTCAAAGAATTCGACAACTTTTAAAATTTTTGAATTTTTGGAAAGGTTGTGAAACCGGAAGTAATCACCAGACCTAACATTTGAACATACCAGTTGAAAACCTTTATCAATAACCTTCGTCCTACTGAAGGTCAAGGTCACTGAAGGTCAAATTCACGAGAAACAAGTCCTTAAAATTTGGTAATGCATACAGTAATAACACCGGAAGTTGACGGTAGACATCAAATATAAAAGTATAAATGAACAGCCAAAGTCAATGACCTTTGATCCTAAAAAGGTCAAGGTTTACAAAGGTCAAGGTCAAAAACGAAATTTTTAATTTTTTTAATACTGTTCCATTTTTGAAACTACAAAGCCGAAATCTATGAACCTTTAACATAAGCTTAATAAAGCAATGCTGTAACTGAATGCAAGGTCATTTTTTGAAAAAAAAAAATAAAATTTAACTTTTTTTTGATAAACAAAATTTTGACAAAAAAAGAATTTTACCCGGATGTGCCACGCCCACGTTAGATTTTTGTATGTGACTTTATTTATATTAATAATATCTTACTATGGCTAAATTAGCAAGCCTTTGCATGTATTGGTTAACGAGATATACAATCATAAATGTCAAAAAAGGTCAAAATCTATAATCGGAAATTTTGAAATTAATAAACCTTGTTCCCTTTTTTGAACTATACAGCCAAAATAGCTGAGATTATGATATAATATAGCTAAAGTAATGAGGTTGGTGTGTGCAGAAGCATTTTTCAAAAAAATGTAGTCTATATGGATTTTTTCCAGACAACAAAATGTAAACAAAATTAAAATTTAACCCGGATGTGCCACGCCCATGTCAATTTTTTTTTTATGGATACATTGGTATGGGGTATGTTCACTTATGTTCAAATTTTCAAGCCTCTAAACTTAATAGATCATAAACTGTGCATATATTAAAGTAAAAAAAATCAAAAAATCGGGTAAAGGTTTTCAAAATTGCAAAATTTAAGAAAAAAACCAATTTTGCATTACAATACATTGTGATATATCGTTCGAAAGAGCTCATGAAGCCCATTCAGAATATGCAAAAATGAACCCTCTAGGTTAATTAGGTCACCTGTAGGAGCAGTACAAAGTTGCTAATTTGGCTATTTTTGGACACCTATAAAACCGGAAGTTGATATCGGAGGTCAAATATTAAAGTATCATCAGGTAGCCAAGGTCGATGACCTTTGACCTACTAAAGGTCAAGGTCATCAAAGGTCAAGGTCACGAGATATAAGCCTTCAAATATTGAAAAAATTCAATCGCAAATTGCAAAAAAGCAAAATCGAAATTCAAAAATCGGCTTCCTAGTTTTTCCCACAATTTTTATGTTCTTTCATTTGACACCAAAATCATTCAATTCGGACAAGCCGTTATGTCGGAATAGCAAATGTGATGTTTCAAGAAAATCAAAATGGCGGCCAAAGTTCTACTTCCGGGTTGAATTTTATTTTAAAATCGGCTGTAGAATTACTTTGGCTACCGCTTAACAAAATGTCGTTGAAATTCATAAATATCACCGGAAGTTATTCAACCGGAAGTGAAAATCGATTTTCCCCTTTAACCGGAAGTGCCGCAAAAATTTTGAATACGTCAAATTGTTTACATTAGTGACATGCATCTTTTATTAAAATTTCAGATTAATCCGAAAAAAACTGAAAAATGGTCCGAAAATTTCGAACTTCGGCCAAAAAATGTGTACTATGAATTTTCGAAATTTGAATTTTTTTAACTCGTATCATATTGGAATTTAGTCACAGATTCCAAAAATGAAAACCCGAGCGAAATCGGCCCATAAATGTAGCTTCCAGAGTCGAAAAACCTGTTTTTACTCATGTTGCTATGTGCAACTTGCACTTTTGCAAAAATGTTCCAATTTATATTTATGCACTACCTCGAAAAAAATGGACCTCAGAAGTTGCAAAAAGGTTGCTGCAGATATTGTAGTTTAGGCTGTGTGCCCTGTGTAAAAAACGAAAAAAAAAAAAAAAAAAAAAAAAAAAAACATTTCGAAAACAAACTGGGACTTTGCGGTAGCAAAGTCCCACAACTAGAGCCACATGTGGCACAGAGTGGGACTTTGCAAATGTGCTAATTGCTAAGGGGAATTTTAAAACAATGGGCCCTGAACGTAGATCCAAAGTATCAAAGAAGTCGACAACTTTTAAATTTTTTGATTTTTTGGAAAGGTTGTGAAACCGGAAGTAGTCACCAGACCTAACATTTGAACATACCAGCCGAACACCTTTATCAGTAACCTTCAACCTACTGAAGGTCAAGGCCACTCAAGGTCAAATTCACGAGAAACAAGTCTTTAAAATTTGGAAATGCATACAGTAATAACACCGGAAGTTGACGCTAGAAATCAAATATGAAAGTATAAATGAACAGCCAAAGTCAATGACCTTTGATCCTAGAAAGGTCAAAATCAACAAAGGTCAAGATAAAAAACGGAAAAAAATATATTTTTTAACCCTGTCCCTTTTTTGAACTACAAAGCCGAAATCTATGAACATTTAACATAAGCGGAATAAAGCAATGTTATTACTGTATGCAAGGTAATTTTTTGAAAATTTTTTAAACTTTACCTTTTTTTTTTGAGAAACAAAATTTTAACAGAAACAAAATTTTACCCGGATGTGCCACGCCCACGTCAAATTTTTTTATGTGACTTTATTTATATTAATAATATCTTACCATGGCTAAATTATCAAGCATTTACATCTATTGGTTAACGAGATATACAATCATAAATGTCAAAAAAGGTCAAAATCCATAATCGGAAATTTTTAAATTAATAAACCTTGTTCCCTTTTTCGAACTATACAGCCGAAAAAGCTGAGATTTTGATATAATATAGCTAAAGTAATGAGGTTGGTAACATTTGAACATACCAGCCGAACACCTTTATCAGTAACCTTCAACCTACTGAAGGTCAAGGCCACTCAAGGTCAAATTCACGAGAAACAAGTCTTTAAAATTTGGAAATGCATACAGTAATAACACCGGAAGTTGACGCTAGAAATCAAATATGAAAGTATAAATGAACAGCCAAAGTCAATGACCTTTGATCCTAGAAAGGTCAAAATCAACAAAGGTCAAGATAAAAAACGGAAAAAAATATATTTTTTAACCCTGTCCCTTTTTTGAACTACAAAGCCGAAATCTATGAACATTTAACATAAGCGGAATAAAGCAATGTTATTACTGTATGCAAGGTAATTTTTTGAAAATTTTTTAAACTTTACCTTTTTTTTTTGAGAAACAAAATTTTAACAGAAACAAAATTTTACCCGGATGTGCCACGCCCACGTCAAATTTTTTTATGTGACTTTATTTATATTAATAATATCTTACTATGGCTAAATTATCAAGCATTTACATCTATTGGTTAACGAGATATACAATCATAAATGTCAAAAAAGGTCAAAATCCATAATCGGAAATTTTTAAATTAATAAACCTTGTTCCCTTTTTCGAACTATACAGCCGAAAAAGCTGAGATTTTGATATAATATAGCTAAAGTAATGAGGTTGGTGTGTGCAAAAGCATTTTTCAAAAAAAATGTAGTCTATATGGATTTTTTCCAGACAACAAAATGTAAACAAAATTAAAATTTAACCCGGATGTGCCACGCCCATGTCAATTTTTTTTTATGAATACATTTATATGGGTTATGTTCACTTATGTTATAATTTTCAAGCCTCTAAACGTAATAGATCATAAACTATGCATATATTAAAGTCAAAAAATTCAAAAAATCGGGTAAAGGTTTTCAAAATTTGCAAAATTAAAAAAAAGAAAGTTTTGCATTGCAATACATTGTGATATATCGTTCGAAAGAGCTCATAAAGCCCATTCAGAATATGCAAAAATGAACTCTCTAGGTTAATTAGGTCACCTGTAGGAGCAGTACAAAGTTACGAATTTGGCTGTTTTCAGACAGCTATAAAACCGGAAGTTGATATCGGAGGTCAAATATTAAAGTATCATTAGGTAGCCAAGGCCGATGACCTTTGACCTACTTAAGGTCAAGTTCATCAAAGGTCAAGGTCACGAGATATGAGCCTTCAAAAACTGAAAAAATTCAACCGGAAGTTGCAAAAAAGGAAAATCGAAATTCAAAAATCGGCTTCCCACAGATTGGTCGCAATCGACTATAGTTTCCAGAAATACAAACATCACACACGTCACACTTACCACGAAGGCCCCATTTTTCGTTTTATAAAAATATATCAAATCAACATGGCGGCCAAAGTATTTCTTTCGGACTAAATTTTATTTTAAAATCGGCTGTAGAATTACGGTTAATAACGATATACATAATTTCGTTGAAATATTTCAATTACACCGGAAGTTATTCAACCGGAAGTGAAAATCGATTTTGCAATTTAACCGGAAGTGACGCAAAAATTTTGAATACGTCAAATTGTTTACATAAGTGACATGTATCTTTTATCAAAATTTCGGATTAATCCGAAAAAAAATGAAAAACGGTCCCAAAATTTCGAAAATCGGCCGAAAAATGTATGGTACGAATTTTCGAAATTTGAAATTGTTTAACTTTAGTCGGATTAGAATTTCGTCACAGATTCCAAAAATGAAAACTCGAGCAAAATCGGCCCATAATTGTAGCTTTCAGGGTCACAAAACCGGTTTTTGCTCATGCTGCAATGTGCAACTTGCACTTTTGCAAAAATGTTTCAATTTATATTCATTAAGTACATCGCCAAAAATGGACCTCAGAAGTTGTAAAAAAGTTGCTGCAGCTGTTGCAGTTTAGGCTGTGTGCCCTGTGTAAAAAACGAAAAAAAAAAAAAACTAGAGCCACACGTGGCACAGAGTGGGACTTTGCAAATGTGCAAATTGCTAAGGGAAATTTAAAAAAAATGGGCCCTGAACGTAAATCCCAATTGTCAAAGAAGTCGACAACTTTTAAAATTTTTGAATTTTTGGAAAGGTTGTGAAACCGGAAGTAGTCACCAGACCTAACATTTGAACATAGCAGCTGAAAACCTTTATCAATAACCTTCGTCCTACTGAAGGTCAAGGTCACTGAAGGTCAAATTCACGAGAAACAAGTCTTTAAAATTTGGTAATGCATACAGTAATAACACCGGAAGTTGACACTAGACATCAAATATGAAAGTATAAATGAACAGCCAAAGTCAATGACATTTGATCCTAAAAAGGTCAAGGTCAACAAAGGTCAAGGTCAAAAACGAAATTTTTTATTTTTTTAATGCCGTTCCATTTTTGGAACTACAAAGCCGAAATCTATGAACCTTTAACATAAGCTTAATAAAGCAATGCTGTAACTGAATGCATGGTCATTTTTTGAAAAAAAAATAAAATTTAACTTTTTTTTGATAAACAAAATTTTGACAACAACAGAATTATACCCGGATGTGCCACGCCCACGTTAGATTTTTTTATGTGACTTTATTTATATTAATAATATCTTACTATGGCTAAATTAGCAAGCCTTTGCATGTATATGTTAACGAGATATACAATCATAAATGTCAAAAAAGGTCAAAATCTATAATCGGAAATTTTGAAATTAATAAACCTTGTTCCCTTTTTTGAACTATACAGCCAAAATAGCTGAGATTATGATATAATATAGCTAAAGTAATGAGGTTGGTGTGTGCAGAAGCATTTTTCAAAAAAATGTAGTCTATATGGATTTTTTCCAGACAACAAAATGTAAACAAAATTAAAATTTAACCCGGATGTGCCACGCCCATGTCAATTGTTTTTGATGGATACATTGGTATGGGTTATGTTCACTTATGTCAAAATTTTCAAGCCTCTAAACTTAATAGATCATAAACTATGCATATATTAAAGTAAAAAAATTCAAAAAATCGGGTAAAGGTTTTCAAAATTGCAAAATTTAAGAAAAAAACTAATTTTGCATTACAATACATTGTGATACATCGTTTGAAAGAGCTCATGAAGCCCATTCAGAATATGCAAAAATGAACCTTCTAGGTTAATTAGGTCACCCGTAGGAGCAGTACAAAGTTGCGAATTTGGCTATTTTTGGACACCTATAAAACCGGAAGTTGATATCGGAGGTCAAATATTAAAGTATCATCAGGTAGCCGAGGGCGATGACCTTTGACCTACTAAAGGCCAAGGTCATCAAAGGTCAAGGTCACGAGATATAAGCCTTCAAATATTGAAAAAATTCAATTGCAATTTGCAAACAAGCAAAATCGAAATTCAAAAATCGGCTTCCTGAGAATTCCCACAATTTTCATCTTCTTTCATTTGACACCAAAATTTTTCAAATCGGATCAGCCGTTATGTCGGAATAGCAAATGTGATGTTTCAAGAAAACCAAAATGGCGGCCAAAGTTCTACTTCCGGGTTGAATTTTATTTTAAAATCGGCTGTAGAATTACTTTGGCTACCGCTCAACAAAATTTCGTTGAAATTCATAAATATCACCGGAAGTTATTCAACCGGAAATGAAAATCGATTTTCCCCTTTAACCGGAAGTGGCGCCAAAATTTTGAATACGTCAAATTGTTTATATTAGTGACATGCATCTTTTATTAAAATTTCAGATTAATCCGAAAAAAACTGAAAAGTAGTCCAAAAATTTCGAAAATCGGCCAAAAAATGTATACTACGAATTTTCGAAATTTGAAATTTTTTAACTCGTATCACATCAGAATTTAGTCACAGATTCCAAAAATGAAAACCCGAGCAAAATCGGCCCAAAAATGTGGCTTCCAGGGTCAAACAACCTGTTTTTGCTGATGTTGCATTGTGCAAGTTGCACTTTTGCAAAAATTTTCCAATTTATATTTATGCAATACCTCGAAAAAAATGGACCTCAGAAGTTGCAAAAAGGTTGCTGCAGATATTGTAGTTTAGGCTGTGTGCCCTGTGTAAAAAACGAAAAAAAAAAAAAAAAAAAAAAAAAAAACATTTCGAAAACAAACTGGGACTTTGCGGTAGCAAAGTCCCACAAAAAAAAAAGAAACATTTCGAAAACAAACTGGGACTTTGCGGTAGCAAAGTCCCACAACTAGAGCCATATGTGGCACAGAGTGGGACTTTGCAAATGTGCAAATTGCTAAGGGAAATTTAAAAAAAATGGGCCCTGAACGTAAATCCGAAGTGTCAAAGAAGTCGACAACTTTTAAAATTTTTGAATTTTTGGAAAGGTTGTGAAACCGGAAGTAGTCACCAGACCTAACATTTGAACGTAGCAGCTGAAAACCTTTATCAATAACCTTCGTCCTACTGAAGGTCAAGGTCACTGAAGGTCAAATTCACGAGAAACAAGTCTTGTAATTTGGTAATGCATACTATAATAACACCGGAAGTTGACGATAGACATCAAATATGAAAGTATAAATGAACAGCCAAAGTCAATGACCTTTGATCCTAAAAAGGTTAAGGTTAACAAAGGTCAAGGTCAAAAACGATTTTTTTGATTTTTTTTATCCTGTTCCCTTTTTGGAACTACAAAGCCGAAATCTATGAACCTTTAACATAAGCTTAATAAAGCAATGCTGTAATTGAATGCAAGGTCATTTTTTGAAAAAAAAATAAAATTTACCTTTTTTTTGATAAACAAAATTTTGACAAAAATAGAATTTTACCCGGATGTGCCACGCCCACGTTAGATTTTTTTATGTGACTTTATTTATATTAATAATATCTTACTATGGCTAAATTAGCAAGCCTTTGCATGTATTGGTTAACGAGATATACAATCATAAATGTCAAAAAAGGTCAAAATCTATAATCGGAAATTTTGAAATTAATAAACCTTGTTCCTTTTTTTGAACTATACAGCCAAAATAGCTGAGATTATGATATAATATAGCTAAAGTAATGAGGTTGGTGTGTGCAGAAGCATTTTTCAAAAAAATGTAGTCTATATGGATTTTTCCAGACAACAAAAAGTAAACAAAATTAAAATTTTACCCGGATGTGCCACGCCCATGTCAATTTTTTTTTGATGGATACATTCATATGGGGTATGTTCACTTATGTTCAAATTTTCAAGAATCTAAACTTAATAGATCATAAACTATGCATATATTAAAGTAAAAAAATTCAAAAAATCGGGTAAAGGTTTTCAAAATTGCAAAATTTAAGAAAAAACTAATTTTGCATTACAATACATTGTGATATATCGTTCGAAAGAGCTCATAAAGCCCATTCAGAATATGCAAAAAAGAACTCTCTAGGATAATTAGGTCACCTGTAGGAGCAGTACAAAGTTGCGAATTTGGCTATTTTTGGACACCTATAAAACCGGAAGTTGATATCGGAGGTCAAATATTAAAGTATCATCAGGTAGCCAAGGTCGATGACCTTTGACCTACTTAAGGTCAAGGTCATCAAAGGTCAAGGTCACGGGATATAAGCCTTCAAATATTGAAAAAATTCAACCGGAAATTGCAAAAAAACAAAATCGAAATTTAAAAATCGGCTTCCTGCGATCTCTTTTAATTTTTATGTTCTTTCATTTGACACCAAAATTTTGAAATTCGGTTCAGCCAAATTGGCTGAATAAAAATCGGAATGTTTCAGGAAAATCAAAATGGCGGCCAAAGTTCTATTTCCGGGTTGAATTTTATTTTAAAATCGGCTGTAGAATTACTTTGGCTACCGCTCAACAAAATTTCGTTGAAATTCATAAATATCACCGGAAGTTATTCAACCGGAAGTGAAAATCAATTTTCCCCTTTAACCGGAAGTGGCGCAAAAATTTTGAATACGTCAAACTGTTTATATTAGTGACATGCATCTTTTGTTAAAATTTCAGATTGATCCGGAAAAAACTCAAATTTAGTCAAAAAATTTCGAAAATCGGCAAAAAAATTTATGCTACGAATTTTCGAAATTTGAAATTTTTAAACTTTAGTCGTATCAGAATTTAGTCACAGATTCCAAAACTGAAAACCCGAGCAAAATCGGCCCAAAAATGTAGCTTCTAGAGTCTAAAAACCTGTTTTTGCTAATGTTGCAATGTGCAAATTGCACTTTTGCAAAACTGTTTCAATTTATATTTAAAAACGAGGTCGCCACAGGAGAAGGTCAACATAGGTAGAAATGTTTCTAAAGCAGTTGAATCCTTAGCTGTGTGCCCTGTGGAAAAATCGAAAAAAAAAAAAAAAAAAAAAAAAAAGAATAGACATTTCGAAAACAAACTGGGACTTTGCGGTAGCAAAGTCCCACAACTAGAACCGTTATAACGGTACTGAGCAGTGCGCAATTTAAACATCCTTGAACGGTTGCATTTTAGTCCTGCATATAAATTAGGTCTTGTGACAGAGCTGTTTATAGATAAAAATCTCAATTTTCAATCGGCTATTAAACCGGAAGTAAACATCGGAAAACACAAAGTAAAACATCATTAGATAGATTTTATTGAGGGCAATAGCTTTGGTTCAGATCAAAAGGTTATCAAAAGTCAAGGTCACGAGTTTTGAGCTTTGAAAGTGTTTGCTATTGCTGAATTTCTTTAACTGGAAATAGACAAAACTTTTAATCGAAATTAGGAAATCGGTTGTCACCATTTTGTTAGTAATTACTGAAGATGCCATAGACATCAACATAGTGTAAATCGGATGATATCCTGATCACTTATATCGATTTAAAGAAAAGTTGGTCATTTCAAGATGGTGGTCTACTAGTTATTTCCGGGTCCAATTTTATCCTTTTTTTTCTATGAACGTTATGTCATTTTATATCTTCAAAAGAATGTGTCGACTCTCTTTAAAAATCCACAATTTTAGGAACCACGTGTTTTATCGCGCCAAAAAAGTCACGCAGTTACTTTAGAACAATTTCCAAATTAAAAAAAAGCAAAATGATTAAAATATCTACTATTATATACCAAGAGGAGATAACGCATAATAAGAAAAGACGATTTTTTTGTGACGTACGTGAATTAGGTTCAAACGGACAATTTTCAAATGGTTATAAAACAAGTAAATATTGGACTACAAAAATGAATTCACCATTGGATCTCATTTCGGGCAATCACTTTTGTTCGGATCATAAGGTCAGCAAATGGCAAGGTCACAAGTTATGAGCTTAAAAGTGTTACAATAATTGCTGAATATCTTACACCGGAAATAGACAAACACCATAATCGAAATTAGCAATTCAGCTGCCCTCATTTTGTTGGCCATAATTATCAAAATTATATAAATCTTGTGTCGATCTAAAGAAAACATGCTCATTTCAAGATGGTGGCCAACGTGTTACTTCCGGTTACGATTTTGTCATATTTTTTTTCTTTGTTAGCCATGTTCTTTCATATCTTAAGAAGAAATTGTTACCTATCTTATGAAATCCTTAATTCAGATAACACGTGTTTTTTTCCCGCCAAAAAAACACGCCGAGTTACTATAAAACAAAGAACAAAATTCCAAATAGCAATTTTGATCAAAATATCTAGTGCTATATATCACTGGAAAGAGGAGATAAAGCGTAATAAGAAAAGAAGATATTTTGTGACTTGACGTCACGTGACAGAGCTGTTCAAAGTTCAAACTAACAATTTTAAAATGGCTATAAAACCGGAAGTAAATATTGGACAACAAAAATGAATACACCGTTGGGTAGATCTCATCATGGGCAATAACTTTTGTTCAGGTCATAAGGTCACCCAAATCCAAGGTAACGTGTAATGAGCTTTGAAAATTTTTGCCATTTCTGAATATTTTTTTACAACCTCAGATATTCTTTGTAAAATACTATATGTAATGTGAAAATAAAATATTGTTTAAATCACAATATTTTTTTACCGGAAATAGGCAAACATCATAATCGAAATTAGCAAATTGGCTGTCATCATTTTGTTGGTCATAGATTGAAAATGCCCTAGACATCAATATTATACAAATCAGATGATACCCTGTTCACTTCTCTCGATTTAAAGAAAAAATTTCAAGATGGTGGCCAGCGTGTTACTTTCGGTTACGATTTTATCATATTTTTTTTCTTTGTGAGTCATGTTCTTCCATATCTTAAGAAGAAATTGTTACCTATCTTATGAAATCCGTAATTCAGATAACACGTGTTTTTTTCCCGCCAAAAAAACACGCAGAGTTACTATAGAACAAAGAACAAAATTCGAAAAAGCAATTTTGATCGAAATATCTAGTGTAATACATTTTTGGAAACAGGAGATAAAGCGTGATAATAATAAAAGATAATTTGTGACGTACATGAATTAAGTCACGTGACAGAGCTGTTTAAAGTTAAAAATTGCAATTTTCTGACGGCCATAAAACCGGAAGTAAACATTGGGCATCTAAAATGATTATGCCATTGGATAGATCTCGTCAAGGGCAACAACTTTTGTTCAGGTCACAAGGTCACTCAAGGTCAAGGTCGCAAGATATGAGCCTTAAAAGTTTTGACTATTTCCGAAAATTCTAAACCGGAAATAAAAAAAATTCTGAATCGAAATTCAAAAATCGGCTTCCCATGTTTTGTTAGCAATCGACTGTAGATTCCATAGACATCATTTTTATTCAAATCGAATGATTCCCTGATTCTGAATTTCGATTTAAAGAAAAATCAGTCATTTCAAGATGGCGACTGATATGAAATATCTGGGTCAGATTTTTTCATTTCATATTTAGTCTATGGTTATTTCTAGCACATCTCAAAAAGATTTTTTTAGATATCTTAATTATTCCGGAAGTTGAAATTTCAATTTTAAAAGCGAATGACGTCAAAACCGGAAGTGATATAAAAATTCTGAAAATACCATTTAGTTAGAAATCAAATTGTTGATACACCTATAAGTTTTCAAATTGATCGAAATAAAATTGCAAAAGTTAAAAAAAACGGTTAAAAAAGTGCTCCAAAAAGTCAGCAGAGAATGTCTAAAAGTGCATTTATTTTGAGAGCTATTATGTAGACATTAGAATAATGAAATAAAAAAAAAACGTTTTATCAAAATCGGTTCAAAAACAGAGGTAAAAAGGGTAAGAAGCATAAAATGGGTTTTTCTGTCATATGTCATTTCCGGTTAGACAAAAAAACGCCATTTTACATTTAAGCAACACCGAGCAGTTAGTTATTGTAGGAAAACATGTGAGATAATGTGTGGCATGCTCCCTTCATACCGAATTAGCGTGACCAGAAGTAGACAAAAAAAAAAAAAAAAAAAAAAAAAAGTCATTATGAAAACAAAGCAGTGCGTTCGCTAGAACGCACTGCAAAAAAAAAAGAATTGACATTTCGAAAACAAACTGGGACTTTGCGGTAGCAAAGTCCCACAATAAATGATTCATTCCAATAAATTAAAAATTAATTCACGTCTCACTGAACCTCCCCCCGGGAGTAATTTAGAAGATGAAAGTTATAATAAATGTTGTGAATGAACTAAAAGAGAAAGTTTATGTTAAAGAACTCAGGTGAACTGAAGTGAGGGAAGGTGAAGGGAGACCCCCCGGCCAGATATTAAAACATACTAGAACTAACACTTTACAGGCAACAGATGGTTCACTT
This sequence comes from Lottia scabra, assembly GCA_029955415.1. Classification (NCBI taxonomy): domain Eukaryota; kingdom Metazoa; phylum Mollusca; class Gastropoda; family Lottiidae; genus Lottia; species Lottia scabra. Next base: position 4,069,713 of record JARJEI010000003.1, on the reverse strand, counting down.
TAATCTCCAACTCGCCCTGAAACTAGGGAGTCTATCATGTTTCTATTTCAGACGGTCAGTTATATTCTTAAGAATCCATGGGCCAATGAAATTGGAGTTTGCGCTCCATGGCCAGTGACCCCTTCCGTCAAAACGCCGTGCTCACTATACTAGCTAAGCTTTATTTGGCCATTATATTTCATTTATAAAAGGCATTTGGCCCTTTACAAAAATTAATTGAGAAGGCCTCCTCTATGTAGTGGTCTGAACTATATTACAGGGCGATCATTTGTATTGATTATCTTTAGATTCCATGGGGCACAAGACGTTATAAAGGAACATGAGTTTTGCGCTCTATTTAAAAGGGTCATTTATAACCTGAACAGAAGATACCTTGGGGTACATGAAATGAAGTTTTACGCCGCAGTGTTCTGTGTATCTATAATGTATCTAAATTGAACGGTCATTTATAATTTTGAGATGCCATGGGGCAATGGATTGGGTGTTTTGCTCTCTGGTATTTAGTGCCCTATTTCAGGGTCTGTATTTATACTAATTAACTTTAGATACCATAGGGCACCAGAAGTTATACAGGATAGAGAAGTGCAAGTTTTACTAGCACTACTGTTTTTAATAGGGTCATTTATAATCTGTAGATTCGATGGGCAAAAAAATGAAGTTTTCCTTGTTTTTGAGGGTCTTTATTTATACTGATTATCTTTAGATACCATGGGGCACCAGAAGTAATGCAGGATAGAGAAATGGATGTTTTGATCTCTATGTTTTGTATATGTATGTCTTGTGTTTTTAATAGGGTCATTTATAATCTGTAGGTTCCATGGGGCACATAACGTTATAAAAGGACATGAATTTTACGCCCTAGTGGTCCGTTTATCTATGTTTCTAAATTGAACGGTGATTTATAATCCTTATGCCATGGACGACATGAAATGAAGTTTTTCTTCATGGTGTTCCGTATATCCATCATATATTTCCATTTTATATTAAAGGGTCATTATTCATCTATAATGTTTAAATTCGAGCGGAGACAAAAAATTACATGGAATAATGAAATGGTTGTTTTAAGCTTTGATAGCTTTTGCGTGGGCCGCTATCAAAAATTTCTAATTCTACCGTCCAGAACATGACAAAATGGACCATACGAGAAGAACCATCAGTTGTTTTGAAAAGAGTAAGCATAGTCTGCTTCGCACGCCAAAATCATGAAGTGCAACCAGATCAATTCATGCCTGACAAAATCCAAAACAAATCTGTTAAAATGCAAGAAGCAAACATAGATCTAATTTATATAACCAACCTGCCAGAATAATATACCTGTACCTAAACCTGTACCTAAACCTGTATTTATTAAACATTAATTTACTATCCCAGCAGGTATTAGTAGTAATATACACCGTACTAATAGATATACTTTCTAATTTACATTCACCGTGGGGGACTGGTACTACTCATTTCTCTAATAGGATATACCACATATATGATAATGTCAAACTTTTTCTATAGTTTACTGCCAGAAGATACCATCACAGGGTGAGAGCCGCCTTTCTCCCTTTAAACATTCGAAATGCATTTTAGTATTATTATTTTTCGAAGTATCTACCAATGTTTCGTCCTTGAGGATGCTTTTCCTTTTTAGGTCAACCTCTGCCCCTCCTACAGTCTATAATGCACGCCAGAAGGTTACTGGAAACAGGAAACCATTTCTTTAATGGAATATTGCAAATTCATGATACTGTCAAACTTTTTCTAAAGTTTGGATGTTCACTGCCAGGAGATTCCATCATAGGATGAGGTTCGCTTTTTTTTATCCCTTTGGATTGTTTGAAATATAATTCAATATCATTATTCTGTGAGGTTTCTAACAAGGCTTCTTTCTTCAGAATGTTTTTATTTGTTTTTGTCAACTTCAGCCCCTTTTTCATTCTTTACTGCTAGACGAAGTAACTCTGGCTGTATTTTATAATTTCATATCGAACACAAAAAAAGTTATTTCCTTAGCATTAGCAATCCATCTTCTGCTTTGTAAGGCTTTTGAAGAGTCGAGATCGTTAACACAGATACCCTCCTCTCTATTAACATGTACATGTGTACCAGAACTATGTATTTGATGGTGATTAATGGTGATGTATATTTCAGGTATTCCCTCTCATATCAACTTGACCGTAACGTTTACATTACTCGGTATATCTCTTTATAATATATAGTTGTACCAAACTCATATAGATTGCATCAGTTATTCTATTTTCCTCATTGTACACTGCTTAACGTTGACTGAAAATTGATGATTAAACAAGAATGTTAATGGTGAGGTATTCTCTCTCATACCAACCCGACCGTAACGTTTCGGAGAGTAAGGAGAGGGTACTATAGGCGAAAGCCTGTTCCCTAATCCTATATAAATAAATATTGTTTATACAAAAAAAACCCGTAACGTTTACATCACTATGTATATCTCTTTATAAAATATAGTCGAACCAATCTTATACAGAGTACTCAGTAAACCTGTTATCTAGTATTTCCCTCATTGCACACTGATTGACATAGACAGAGCTAGATCATTGATGAATAGAATAGAATAGAATAGAATAGAATAGAATTTGCTATCAAAGCATTTTCACACCTATTGTGTTTAATCTAACAAGACAATCGGATTGTCATAAACAGATAAACCAAAAAGATTTACATAAATTTTGTGAGCTTAAAACTATTTTACTCATGAACAATTTACTATCAAAAGAGCCAACCGAGTTTAATCTGACGCTGATATGCAAATCTATAAATGTAGAATCAGTATATTTATGCTCTTACCTAATTTCTAGATCCTAGCCTATACAGGATTGCTTTCTTGGAACACCTGATGTCACTTTCAACTCACTCTCATGTCCTACAGCGGCTACAGGCGATCCTTTTACTTCAATTTTCTTGTTATTGTTTACATATATTTTTGTGTGGAATCATAAACCAGACCACAAACTGTTTTCTTACCCAGCCTAGAACCTTTTTGGAACACCTCGTGTCACTTCAAACTCTGGGTTTTCAACTGAGGGGACATGTTGACTACTGGCCTCCTAGGCATCCTTTTCGTCCAATCTTCCTGTTATTGTTTACAGGATATTTTTAATGGAATCATAAACCAAACCACAAAGGAAGCACTCGAAATTAGGAAGTTGTAAAATTGGATTCTTAAATTTCTAAACTTGATCTCTTCCTAATCTCATAACCCAGCGTGACCTGATTTCTGTTTAATTTGGTGCCAGAAACTCTAAAACCAGGAACTTAGTACTTATAGCGATAATAAACTAATCTAGATACGATACGATAGGAAGTACTGTATATTACATTTTATATTATATATAGGTCATTAGTTCGAGGCCTTCATCCCAGAGTATGGCGCGAAGCCCAACACATTTGTTCTTCAGAATGAGCTCCTCTGTTGTCAGGGATGTCCCTGTCTATGACAAAACAGGGGCATTGTTTATATCGTATCCAACTAACTATCATATGCTGTATGTATGTAGTTGCGTTCGAGGTCTTCATTCGAAAGCATGATCCTATAACAAGATGATTTAATATCATCTAATTGTTACATTTTTGTTTTTTGCATTGATGTGTTGAGTTGATGGTTGTTGCTGTTGTATTTGATATAGATGAAATAGTTTGCGGTCTTCATCCAAAAGTATGGCTCGAAGCCCAACACTTTTCATGAGCTCAGAATCAGCTCCTCAGTTGTTAGCTTCATGCATTCATGAATCTATGACAAGACTCTTTCTACTGTGTCCGACTAACTACCAAATGGCTGTATGTATGTAGTTGCGTTGCGTTGTATTGTGTTGTGATTAGTTGTCTTGCGTTTTTTGTATTGTGCTGTTTTGCTGTGTTGTGTTGCGTAGCATTGCTTTGTGTTGTAGTGTTGCGTTGTTTTGTTATGTAATAATAAGACTGTGTTTTGTAATGTTCTTTATGCTGTAAAGTGGGTGTAATGACGCTTTTGATGAACAACTATCTAGCGGGTTTTCATTTACCCAATCTGTGCCAAAAATAGGTCAGAAAAATTCCAATTCATTTCATGTTGAAAGGTAATCTTTTGAAGTCAATAAACCGGAAGTCTACTGTTGAAAACTCTTTAAAGAAAATCAGTACATTAAAGTCAGAAATAATTGACCTTATTTTGAATAATGTATTTCGTTCTGAAATTCAGGTCAATTTACCGCTTTTGATTTTGCCTGAAGCCTTAGATATATGAATAGTTGCTGTTTTTAGACGATAAGCTTCATCCTGTGATAAACGTATTCAAAAGATCCCAGGAAGCAGTGGTCACAGCACAGCAAAAGATAATCTATACTTAAAAATATTTTAAAATCTATCCCACTTACACTGTAGTTATCAAAGTAAACTGTTATAAAGTATGTTATTTTATGTATACCTTTGTGGTTATCTTTTATGCTGTTATTTCCGTTTTCTGGTATATTATGTATTAGCTTCAATAAAATTAGTTATTTAGTGATGTTTCGTTACACTATATAACAGTTTAATGAGCAACCGACATATTCAATTTGGAATATTCTTTCAATTCAGTGGCGTGGCTAAATATGCCACTGACTCAATCATTCACAAACTATCAGCATAGGGTTCTGTGAGTGGGCATACAGACTGACGGGCATCGGAGATTTCCATACCACTCCTTTAAAAACAAAAAGTTCTATTTTTGTACTCAAAAACCACAACATTGGGCATTTTGTATATTTAGATTTCATACCATCTTGATTACCCCTAAAGTTACAACCAAAGGAAAAAAGAAATTGTCTTACCCGTGGCCGTGGTCTTTCGCTCGCCAGTCACTGTGTAAAAACGAATTCATAATATCGAAATTCAAATATCCGAAATTCAAACAACTTATCCGAAGATCAGATATCCGAAATTTTCGAATTAAAATCCTTATTTTCGTATAAATTTTAAACACAAGAAGTTATTATAAACACTGTTTTAAATTCATTTTAGAGAATCTTAGAAACCCAGTTCCATTATTTATAAATATTCGTCTGGTTTGAAGAGAAGAAACACGAGACGTTTAGAATCTGCACTCGAGAGATATGTTATCTTGTCATGCGCAGTGCCAGAATCGTCTGCTGGGGCACGTGGTATGAATGTAAGGTAGCAGAACGACCTGAGTTCGGTTGTTAATGTAATTAAGTCAATTTCCATCAATAATACAGATATTACTGATAATCTAAATATACATCTTAAAGATACGTTTCCTTTTTAAAATGTCAAATTGAGCAAGCTTTTTTTTATGATTATCGATGAATTTTTGTTCAGTCTGGATGTAATAAACAAAAGAACAATATTTTTTACCTTTCTTGATTGGCCACTCGGTCGGTAATTCTCTTCACTTTTAGCTAAATCATGCGCCCAGGGCTGAATTTGTCCTACCTGTACTCATAAACTAGGTAGCTGCCTACGGCCAATCGAAAATTCGGCCCAAAAAATATTTAACAGGTAATAAAATTTGGCTCAACTGGATAATCCGACATCTACTTAGTTTTATCACTTAGATTATTCAATCAGATAGTTACAGTGCAACCATGTCACGAAGGTATCGATATATCGTTACCCTTACCCTACTTTGCCTACCCAAGTAAAGTTGAACAGAAAAGGATCCAGTAAGAGAATACGCAGGACAGCAGTTCCAGATACACTCTCATTTCTATTTTCCACACCTCGCACATCCTTCTCATATTTTACTTTTTAGCTAATGTGGATGGGAAAACGAAAACGAAAATGAAATTTTACCAGGACCACGTCATTTATAGCTTACTCTTCTTTCCGATTTTCAACTGTCGAGGGATCTTTAACGTGCACAGTTGGAAATAGAAAAAAAGAGTAGGCTAATGCCGCTGTCCTGGCAAAATTTCCCTCATTGTAAACTGCATAGAGTTTGGCCGTCCTCATTAGCCCATACAAGTGTAGAAAAGCAGGACGTAAAACTCCATTTCATTTCAGAACGCTTGTAGAATATATGAAAGTAATTGAGATATTCAGTCTTTGTACTCTAAGCAAGCTTTTGGTTCGGGTTAACGGTTGATGAAAACGCCTCATAAAAACTTGGCTTGTCTTAATGTTTGTACATTATCAGGTGTTATTAGAAGATGAGATGATAATTGGGGTGCGATTAAATACCGCAAATAACACTAAATATAACAGAATGGAACAGTGTTTGTTATTGGATGCAACTAAACCCCGCAAAGTGTCAAAAGGAACAAAAACATCTTCATTTGTGGTTGATATCTCGGGTGCTGCTAAATCCAATAAATAACCCAGAACATAGCAAAAACAAAACCATCTTGGTTTAAATTTAGATTGGGTACAAATTATGAAAATATAAACATCACATTTCAAACTTTTGAGCACATAATCATGTTCACTTATACTTAAAGAATCAGTAAATGTCCATTGTTAGATCTAAGCAAATATCATAATGTCGACACATATACATTTATAGATTATCATGTCCATAATTAACAATCACAGTAAATTTTCAAAATGCCTGAATTTGAGAAGGTTAACGGCCAATACTGACTCTTTGATCATATTAAATAATATGTGTATGACTTAAAAGAAATGTATATAAACCAATTGGTCATGGATAACCGGATATGATATCTATTGTCCAAACTGATATTTCTCTGCTTCACGATAATGTATCACTACCCTGAAAAAATCAAAAGTATAATTTGATCTGCACTATTAGTATTGGTCGTATTCGCAACTACGTTCTTGAGAATTCGAGATTGTAGAGGAACGGAGGAACGGGTTTCGAACGGCAAGAACCAACTCGGGAAAGTTGTTCTTGTCACTCTTCATTTCGACGAGAGTGGAGTACAAGAACAGTGGAAGCAAAATGGCGACACATATAAACATAGAGGAAAGTTTTGTTTTAAGATGATTTTAAGCGTTTGTATCTGAGCACTCTTGTCAACGTCTCTTGTGTTGTCAAGAACGTAGTTTTGCGAATACGACCTATATTATCCTAATAATGTTGTGGATTAGTCACTTCTGAACAAGAGTTACTCCCCTTTTAGTCACAGTCCCTTCGATAGTTGCTTACCCTTGTTGAGATGTGACAGGAGATAGCATAGCCTATAAGAAGATTACTATAACATGGCTGAACTTTAAATCTATGCCACATTTATGATGAATAATCCTCACCTATTATTTAACTCCAAAGAATGCCAAAGTAATACAAGGGCGTGGATTCAGTGCGGGTGATTGGGGGGTGGGGGGGGGGGGGGTAAGACTTGGAAACGGGGTTCTCCACCCCAACCCTCCAAAATATTTTTTTTTTTACAATTTGTTTACGCCTTTGAAGTACATGGTAAGGATTGTTTCTAAAAAAATTAACGCCTACCTGTTTTCTGCTAGTTTAAGCTGAGATCGTATAAATTCTATAAGAGGAGGGGTATAGGTTGGGTTCCTAGTCGCATCAAATACACCAATAGAATACAACTGTACCACACAACTAGGGAGGGTGCTCTCCTTCCTGTATAGTCGGCATCCTGCATGTACTATAACTGTTACATTCTGGAAGGAGGAAGTAGAGTTGGACATCCTACGTCCTACTATTCTGTACCTTACCTCAATGTATACAAAGACATTTAGGATTATTTTGCAAGAACCTTGGGATAATGATAATAAATCGCAAGAATGAACTATCCAAACTTTAAAACAAATTTCGAAATCCATATAATACAGAAATTGGCAATATTTCGTTAGCATCTTGAACTTTTCATATGAGGAAGTATATCAATTAATGAGTAAATATTTAATAATAAAAAGTAGCATAAGGTGACTAGAAGAGAAAACACACCCTTTCAGGCGCCACATCCGCCACATGATGTGCGTAGTTAACCAGTTGCTAAAAGAAAATTCAGTGCGGTCTACCATCTGAGGTCTGGTACTTCTGAACGCATTGTTTCGTGGAGACTTCTTCAAAAGCTTGTTGAATGGCTTGGCTTAAAATCACGAATCATGAATATGTATCACCCAGGTCCCTAATGCAAGGTTTACTTTCCACAGTAAAACGCAGTTAAATTTTATTTGTTATAGATCGGGACGACTTTAAGATCACTTACTGTTAGAGGTTTCAGAAGAACTTCGGCAACTTTTTCAGCCGTCCCTTTTTCAAACCCTTCAGGAATGTCCTCATCCTTGACACTTGTACGGACAACACAGATTGGCATCTTGAATTAGTCTGAAAATGGAGTTTTACGCTTGTATGAACAATGCAAATTTGCAGTTTGATTGAAGAAAAAATAGTTGTATGCACTACTGGTTCCAAGATCGCTGTGAGGACACCTATTACATTGTACACAAGGCTTAAAGTCATATTTCGTATGTCTTATAAAAAAAAGAACCTTTTGTGATCTATGGGTCTATGGCGGGTCAAAATGAAATGGAGTTTTACGTCCTACTTTTCTGCATAATTGGGCTAATACCACAGAGCTGACGATAGCTGTATAACATTAATCTTTCTAGGGTGTCCAAATATCGATGAATCTGTAGTTGCACAGCCTGTAGCACACGAGCCACCCGAACGACAAGGTGCTTTACCTCAGATCTGCATTAAAGACAACGTTGAAAATCCCTATAGAACATCTAGCTTGATCTGTGTGGATATTGAACCCTTCACCTGCAGATTAGCAAGCAGTGTAAGCACCCTATTAAATCAAAACACTAACTATGTCGAAAAGTGGCATTTGTCAAAGCTATTAAATCATACTCACTTGAAGGCTTAATGCGTCCCAGGGGTTCTTAAAAATTCACTTCGACGATCAGTGAAATATGCAGAATTATGAAAAATTGAATAAGTACAAAGTTACTGATAACGACGGTAAATGGGTCACGATATATCACAGGCTTATCTCATACATATTTCATATACTCTGATAACAATTAGGTTTATATCAACTTAATATTCATTATCTTAAATTCTTAGTTGACGGCCCAAGAAGCAGACTGACTCAAGTGCCCTAGAAGAATAAGCATCGAGTGTATAGATATAGACACATCTCAATATTTACATGCTGTACGTTATTACATTTTCTCAAACGAATCGTGATTCTGAATGCATACTCATTCGTTTTGTTGAGAAGGTATCTTTAAATCCTCAATTCAAATATGTTATCAGCGGTTTACATAATAATCAGTCTATATCACATACCTCAGTTACTAGCCTGTGACAAACTTGGATTTACTAAAGATACAGGACTTGCGTTAAGGCTACATTAAAACTCCGAAAAGTCGATGCATGGTGTCCTATGATTCGTGAGCCTGGTCTCCCCATCGTTTGCCCGTCTTCATCAGCCTAATAAGGTGCAGTATCTGATTTAATGAGTAGCTCAGTTAACAATGAGTGACTCGATTAACAATGAGTAGCTCAGTTAACAATGAGTAGCTCAGTTAACAATGAGTAGCTCAGTCAACAATGAGTGGCTCAGTCAACAATGAGTAGCTCAGTCAACAATGAGTAGCTCAGTCAACAATGAGTATCTCAGTCAACAATGAGTGGCTCAGTCAACAATGAGTAGCTCAGTCAACAATGAGTGGCTCAGTCAACAATGAGTAGCTCAGTCAACAATGAGTGGCTCAGTCAACAATGAGTAGCTCAGTCAACAATGAGTAGTTCAGTCAACAATGAGTGGCTCAGTCAACAATGACTGGCTCAGTCAACAATGAGTAGCTCAGTTAACAATGATTAGCTCAGTTAACAATGAGTAGCTCAGTCAACAATGAGTATCTCAGTCAACAATGAGTAGCTTAGTTAACAATGAGTGGCTCAGTCAACAATGAGTAGCTCAGTTAACAATGAGTAGCTCAGTTAACAATGAGTATCTCAGTTAACAATAAGTGCCTCAGTTAACAATGAGTATCTCAATCAACAATGAGTGGCTCAGTCAACAATGAGTAGCTCAGTTAACAATGAGTATCTCAGTTAACAATAAGTATCTCAGTTAATAAGGTGTATCTCAGTCAACAATAAGTGTCCCAGTCAACAATGAGTATCTCAGCTGACAATAAGTGTCTCAGTTAACAATGAGTATCTCTATTAACAATGTGTAGCTCAGTCAACAATGAGTGGCTCAGTCAACAATGAGTAGCTCAGTCAACAATGAGTATCTCTGTTAACAATGTGTAGCTCAGTCAACAATGAGTGGCTCAGTTAAAAATGAGTAGCTCAGTCAACAATGAGTGGCTCAGTCAACAGTGAGTAGCTCAGTTAACAATGAGTAGCTCAGTCAACAATGAGTGGCTCAGTTAACAATGAGTTGCTCAGTCAACAATGAGTAGCTCAGTTAACAATGAGTGGCTCAGTCAACAATGAGTGACTCAGTCAACAATGAGTAGCCCAGTCAACAATGAGTGACTCAGTCAACAATGAGTGGCTCAGTCAACAATGAGTATCTCAGTCAACAATGAGTGGCTCAGTCAACAATGAGTAGCTCAGTTAACAATGAGTGGCTCAGTCAACAATGAGTAGCTCAGTCGACAATGAGTATCTCAGTCAACAATGTGTAGCTCAGTCAACAATGAGTAGCTCAGTCAACAATGAGTATCTCTGTTAACAATGTGTAGCTCAGTCAACAATGAGTGGCTCAGTTAACAATGAGTAGCTCAGTCAACAATGAGTGGCTCAGTCAACAGTGAGTAGCTCAGTTAACAATGAGTAGCTCAGTCAACAGTGAGTAGCTCAGTTAACAATGAGTAGCTCAGTCAACAATGAGTGGCTCAGTTAACAATGAGTGGCTCAGTTAACAATGAGTTGCTCAGTCAACAATGAGTAGCTCAGTTAACAATGAGTGGCTCAGTCAACAATGAGTGACTCAGTCAACAATGACTAGCTCAGTCAACAATGAGTGACTCAGTCAACAATGAGTGGCTCAGTCAACAATGAGTGGCTCAGTCAACAATGAGTAGCTCAGTCAACAATGAGTAGCTCAACCAACAATGAGTAGCTCAAGCAACAATGAGTGGCTCAGTCAACAATAAGTGGCTCAGTCAACAATGAGTGGCTCAGTCAACAATAAGTGTCTCAGTCAACAATGAGTGGCTCAGTCAACAATGAGTATCTCAGTCAACAATGAGTGGCTCAGTTAACAATGAGTAGCTCAGTCAACAATGAGTAGCTCAGTTAACAATGAGTAGCTCAGTTAACAATGAGTAGCTCAGTCAACAATGAGTAGCTCAGTCAACAATGAGTAGCTCAGTCAACAATGAGTAGCTCAGTCAACAATGAGTAGCTCAGTTAACAATGAGTATCTCAGTCAACAATGAGTAGCTCAGCCAACAATGAGTGGCTCAGTCAACAATGAGTAGCTCAGCCAACAATGAGTGGCTCAGTCAACAATGAGTGGCTCAGTCAACAATGAGTATCTCAGTCAACAATGAGTGGCTCAGTCAACAATGAGTGGCTCAGTCGACAATGAGTATCTCAGTCAACAATGTGTAGCTCAGTTAACAATGAGTAGCTCAGTTAACAATGAGTAGCTCAGTCAACAATGAGTAGCTCAGTTAACAATGAGTATCTCAGTCAACAATGAGTACCTCAGCCAACAATGTGTGGCTCAGTCAACAATAAGTGGCTCAGTCAACAATGAGTGGCTCAGTCAACAATAAGTGGCTCAGTTAACAATGAGTATCTCAGTCAACAATGAGTACCTCAGCCAACAATGTGTGGCTCAGTCAACAATAAGTGGCTCAGTCAACAATGAGTAGCCCAGTCAACAATGAGTGGCTCAGTCAACAATGAGTAGCTCAGTTAACAATGTGTAGCTCAGTCACCAATGAGTAGCTCAGTTAACAATGAGTGGCTCAGTTAACAATGAGTGGCTCAGTCAACAATGAGTGGCTCAGTCAACAATGAGTAGCTCAGTCAACAATGAGTATCTCAGTCAACAATGAGTGGCTCAGTTAACAATGAGTAGCTCAGTCAACAATGAGTAGCTCAGTCAACAGTGAGTAGCACAGTCAACAACGAGTAGCTTAGTCAACAATGAGTGGCTCAGTCAACAATGAGTGGCTCAGTCAACAATGAGTAGCTCAGTCAACAATGAGTGGCTCAGTTAACAATGAGTGACTCAGTTAACAATGAGTGGCTCAGTTAACAATGAGTGGCTCAGTCAACAATGAGAAATGAAATGAAATAGTTTTACTTCCAATTTTTGTTTTGTTTGTGTGTATGAGGAATGGCAACAGCCTTGCAGTTTGTAATCAGGTAAATTTCTAAGGACAGCAGCACTAGTCTACTCTTAATTTTGTCCAACTGTTGAGGCATAAGTTATGGCAAGAATGCAATGACATCAATGACGATGAGATGATATTGTTATGCCTATTGCACAACTTATATAACTCTTAAATCAACTAATATGCATCAGCCCAGTCTGGTCTAGTAAAATAGGATGTAAAACTCCATTTCATTTCTGTTTTTAAATACAAATCAACAACTAGTTTTTAATTTTTTATTTTCCTCTCTCTTCTGTTAACAGTTTAACAAAATATTGTTAGTATTGCACACGAAGGAAGAAGTTACTAATTTTTTACAATTTTCTTACAAAAACAGAAAAAAACTTGAATTCTGTCCTGCGTCAAACAATTTCATTCAATAATAACAAAGCATTTTAACTACAAAATTAATTACAATTAAAAACAAAGCTTAAAGCGATACCACTTCTTAAAATGAAAAAAAAATTTAAGTTCTCAAACTTGGCCAATAAAAGTATATATTCATCAAACAGAATTAAATAAACTATAAAATTACAGATTATTATTGAAAAACGCTAAATATTTTGTATATCTTGTAGTTATTATACAATAGTTTCTGGATTTATCAGATTATACAGATAATCTGTTGTATAGTTATGACACCAGACAAGTTGTCTAATGAATATAAACTCTTATTCACAAAGTTTGAAAATTTTGCTTTTTTGATCATTCTAAGAGCTGGTATTCCTTTAACTTTGAATATTTAAAATTATTTATATAAATATTGTAACCTTTGAATATAATATATGAAATATGAGTTTGATGATTTTGCCAAGGCTGTTGATTTAGACAAATTAACATAAGTGTTATATTCATTATAGTTTTGCAAATCAATCCAAATAAAATATTAACACAGAAGCATCTGTTATTTAGAACTTTAGACCATGTAAAAACAAGCTATATAATTATATACAGTGGAGCTGTGTTTATCCTTCTGCCGATTCATGGAAACCCCAATATGCCTGTATGAAATAGAAATAGAATTAACATCAGATCATTAATAAGCTCTTCTAACAAAGCTTTGCTTCAATCACTTTATTTTTGATCAGATGAGTACATTACAACATAAGTGGGGAGATTTATGGAGTCAGATTATTCCAGTCTCCATCCTTAACAATAACTTGAATATTTGAAAAACAACAGGGGTCTGTTTCTCAAAAAATCTTACGATTAAAAATTGTCGTAAGTGTGAAATTATTCATTGCAAAATGCTGAACTTAAGAAAAAATTTATCGCAAGATTTTTTGAGAAACAGGCTTAAAGTTCTAAATAAATAGACAAAATAACAAAGTATACTTTCTAATGAATATTGTAATATAACCTTAAAATAAGATTATTTCCGTTTTTATCCTTAACAATAACTAAATCATTTCAAATATTAACAGACAACTTAACAGCGTTACTTTAAGGTATATGTCATGAACAAGAATTGCAATATCTGGTGACCCTGGAATATTGGATCACATTTTGCCGTTGAATCACAAACTATAAATAGTAACATGGATAAAACTATTTTTGTACAATAATAAAACAGAAACAAAAACTTAAAAAAACAAGTGTTGTAATTTTATTGGAGATAATAATTACTAGACCTCCTTTTTTTAAATGTAAATCTCATTCGAACTAGTATTCCTATTTCTTCACAATTGAACTAAACATAGTTTTCTCAAAAAGATATATCGTTTTCTAAAGTGAGAGAACTCAATATCGACCAACATATAAATGAACATTTCCTGTTAAAGCAAAGATGTAGACCACTTTTATTGATTTGAAGCTCAAACTTATTTTTCTGAAAAGAAATTTAAGAACACAAAGAGGTTGGTGAAGAAGAAAATTGTACATAATTTTATAATTGAGGGATAAATAAAATAAAATGTTTATTTGATGGGACCATGATATTGCCGTGTTCAATAGGAATAAAAACTTCATTGTTTTTGTCATGTACGAGCCATTATTTTGTAAATAAAAAAAATACAGATCACTTAGGATTATTGGAAAATAAATGGTAAAAATAATAAATTGTCATTTTCAGATCATTAGCAACAAACAGAAATTTGTCATGTTTTTAAATTATTAGTTCATGAAATATGAAATGGAAACACAATTGCTTAAAGCTATCATGCTTTTGTAATTATGTTACAAAAAATCATTTTTTTTCTTTAAATTATTCAAGATCAGCCATTGACCGCCAATTTGACTACTAGCAGTTGAAGAAATATGGCCACCACCGACAACCCCGCTTTTATCATTTTTATGGAGGATGTTTTGACTTATTTCTAAAATAAAATTATTTGTAGCATAATTACAGCATGGCAGCTTTAACAAATCAGTAACAATAATAAATTCAACTATTAAAAACAAAACTGTTTCAATAGCAGATTGCTGATGTATATTGAAATGAGAACACATATGCTTATTTGCAAATACTTTGATACATTAAGTTGTCTAAAGATTTGTCATGTCTACTTGTAGTAATTCATGAAATGAAAACACAAATACTTAACAAATCAGTAATATTTTAAATTTGTCCAAATGTCTACCTTGTAAAATGAATTAAGAACACAGATGCTTATTGGTAAATAAATTATATATTACTTTGTCTGTTTTTTCAGCTATAGTTTTCACCTCAATCTTTTTATTTTATACACTGTTTTACATAGTAGAACTTTATCATACAATTTCATACAATTTAGAACATTATCATGCACAGTAAAACGTTATCATACACATCGTAACATTATCATATATTGTAAAACTTTATCATACAACTATGTACATTATCATAAATGTTATCATACATTGTAGAACCTTATTTTACAATTTCAAATATCATCATACAATTTGAAATATCATCATACAATTTTGAATATCATCATACAATTTAGAATATCATCATACAATTTTGAATATTATCATATATATTATCATACATTGTAGTACCTTATTATACAATTTCAAACATTATCATACAGCTTTGAACATCATCATATAAAGTAAGGGCATTATCATACATTGTAAAGCATAATCATACATTTCAGAAATTTATCATACATATTATCATACATGTTAGAACCATTTCATAGTATAACAGTATCATACATTATATCATACAGTGTAAACATTATCATACATATTATATTATATTGTGGAACCTTTTCATAGTACATTAGCATTATATACAACTTTGAACATTATTATACAAGTAAGGACATTATCATACATATTAAAACTTTATCATACATATTAGAACATTATCATACATATGAGAACATAATCATACAAGCAGAAACAATGTAATACAATTTAGAACATTTTCATACAAAGTGGAACAAACAGGAGCCTGCTGTCAAAAAATTCTAAAATGTTGATAGCCATCTCGAGTTAATTTCATGAAATCTGATTGGTCTATAATATTACTGTAATAATATCAACCAATCAGGGATAACGGTGTGAATTTAGGATTATCTTTAAGTTTGTTATCCTCTGATAAATTTATTAACTGATAACAATAATTAGAAATCACATCCCTTTAATACAAACCTCAAAAAAACAATAACTAAAACAATTGAAAAATCAAACAAAACAACTTTAACTAACTTTGATAACAATAACATAATTTGAAAGATTGTATATCTGGGGCCTTATTCTCCAAAACTTATCTTAGATAAAATCTAGATTTTAAGAAATACAATTCTTCCAATGGTGTATTGCTTTTTGATTTCACACAGCCTAAAGTATCACTGGAACAAATGGGGTTCTAATTTAAGTCCTGTTTACTCATAATGCCAGTCAACCCAGCTGTAAATGGGTACAGATATTTCAGGAAAGATTAATGCCAAAAGGTATGGCCAAGGACCAGCAAATAGAAGAGATCCTAATGAACTCAAATTGATATCCTCGTACTCGTAAAATGGCTTCTACACTTGAACCTTTCTTGTTTTATTTTGGCTAGTACTTCTATGAAATATTCATCAAACGAGGCCAAACCATGCATTATTTTGTGACCTAGACCAGTGTTTTTATGATGCCTTTACTCTCATCATCATTTATCACCATGATTGGTGAATATTTTAAGCTCTATTATAAACAAATAATCTTATTATTACTGTTCAGTGGAAGCTATTTCTGTTGATGACAATTTTATGCCCTTGCGTAGTTTATCATTGCCACTTGAATATTGTCTTTACTAATAATTTTTAGTGGCATCCAGCCTTCATATGAGGTGAAAAACAAATGCCTTAAGTGCTACAGACTGCACGTTAAAGATCCACCATCAGTAAGTTGGAAATCGTAAATCAAGAATGCATGCAAAATTGTTGTAAAACCAATCTGGTGATAACTGGCAAAACGGAAAACCCATTTCATTATTTGTTGGGACAATTTTGTGGCATCCATTAAATGCCAAAAGAATTATGACCAAGATAATATCTACTCCTTTACACCAAGCACTAAAAAATAAAAAGCACTTTCACAGTTCTAAATTAATATGTCTCTGAACATTTTTATAAAAAGCTCAGCTGAATCAACAAAAACTGAAATAGTCCATCTACACTTGTTGTAAATTTGGGGGTGGCTACAATTTGGTAAGTTCTTGTGGGTGTTTTTGATCGTAAGTCTGTTAAGGGCATTAGAACACTTGTCAGTTGTTGTAGGTGTTGCCCTATTGTAAGTCGTTGAAAGGCATCCATACATTTGTCAGCAGTTGTAAGTTGTTGTGGATGTGGCAACCCCTGTCAGTTGTTGGTATGGCCACAGTTTTT
The DNA here is from genome assembly GCA_029955415.1 of Lottia scabra. Lineage (NCBI taxonomy): Eukaryota > Metazoa > Mollusca > Gastropoda > Lottiidae > Lottia > Lottia scabra. The sequence continues at coordinate 4,052,638 of JARJEI010000003.1, read as the reverse complement.
AGTAATTGAAGAGCAACACTACACTTGTAAGTTGTTGTGGGTGTGGCAACCCCTGTCAGTTGTTGGTATGGCCACAGTTTTTAGTAATTGAAGAGCAACACTACACTTGTAAGTTGTTAAGGATGTGGCAACCCCTGTCAGTTGTTGGTATGGCCACAGTTTTTAGTAATTGAAGAGCAACACTACACTTGTAAGTTGTTAAGGATGTGGCAACCCCTGTCAGTTGTTGGTATGGCCACAGTTTCAAGTAATTGAAGAGCAACACTACACTCGTAAGTTGTTGTGGGTGTGGCTACCCCTGTCAGTTGTTGGTATGGCCACAGTTTTTAGTAATTGAAGAGCAACACTACACTTGTAAGTTGTTAAGGATGTGGCAACCCCTGTCAGTTGTTGGTATGGCCACAGTTTTTAGTAATTGAAGAGCAACACTACACTTGTAAGTTGTTAAGGATGTGGCAACCCCTGTCAGTTGTTGGTATGGCCACAGTTTTTAGTAATTGAAGAGCAACACTACACTTGTAAGTTGTTAAGGATGTGGCAACCCCTGTCAGTTGTTGGTATGGCCACAGTTTTTAGTAATTGAAGAGCAACACTACACTTGTAAGTTGTTAAGGATGTGGCAACCCCTGTCAGTTGTTGGTATGGCCACAGTTTTTAGTAATTGAAGAGCAACACTACACTTGTAAGTTGTTAAGGATGTGGCAACCCCTGTCAGTTGTTGGTATGGCCACAGTTTTTAGTAATTGAAGAGCAACACTACACTTGTAAGTTGTTAAGGATGTGGCAACCCCTGTCAGTTGTTGGTATGGCCACAGTTTCAAGTAATTGAAGAGCAACACTACACTCGTAAGTTGTTGTGGGTGTGGCAACCCCTGTCAGTTGTTGGTATGGCCACAGTTTTTAGTAATTGAAGAGCAACACTACACTTGTAAGTTGTTGTGGGTGTGGCAACCCCTGTCAGTTGTTGGTATGGCCACAGTTTCAAGTAATTGAAGAGCAACACTACACTTGTAAGTTGTTAAGGATGTGGCAACCCCTGTCAGTTGTTGGTATGGCCACAGTTTTTAGTAATTGAAGAGCAACACTACACTTGTAAGTTGTTAAGGATGTGGCAACCCCTGTCAGTTGTTGGTATGGCCACAGTTTTTAGTAATTGAAGAGCAACACTACACTTGTAAGTTGTTAAGGATGTGGCAACCCCTGTCAGTTGTTGGTATGGCCACAGTTTTTAGTAATTGAAGAGCAACACTACACTTGTAAGTTGTTAAGGATGTGGCAACCCCTGTCAGTTGTTGGTATGGCCACAGTTTTTAGTAATTGAAGAGCAACACTACACTTGTAAGTTGTTAAGGATGTGGCAACCCCTGTCAGTTGTTGGTATGGCCACAGTTTCAAGTAATTGAAGAGCAACACTACACTCGTAAGTTGTTGTGGGTGTGGCTACCCCTGTCAGTTGTTGGTATGGCCACAGTTTTTAGTAATTGAAGAGCAACACTACACTTGTAAGTTGTTAAGGATGTGGCAACCCCTGTCAGTTGTTGGTATGGCCACAGTTTTTAGTAATTGAAGAGCAACACTACACTTGTAAGTTGTTAAGGATGTGGCAACCCCTGTCAGTTGTTGGTATGGCCACAGTTTCAAGTAATTGAAGAGCAACACTACACTCGTAAGTTGTTGTGGGTGTGGCTACCCCTGTCAGTTGTTGGTATGGCCACAGTTTTTAGTAATTGAAGAGCAACACTACACTTGTAAGTTGTTAAGGATGTGGCAACCCCTGTCAGTTGTTGGTATGGCCACAGTTTCAAGTAATTGAAGAGCAACACTACACTTGTAAGTTGTTAAGGATGTGGCAACCCCTGTCAGTTGTTGGTATGGCCACAGTTTCAAGTAATTGAAGAGCAACACTACACTCGTAAGTTGTTGTGGGTGTGGCAACCCCTGTCAGTTGTTGGTATGGCCACAGTTTTTAGTAATTGAAGAGCAACACTACACTTGTAAGTTGTTGTGGGTGTGGCAACCCCTGTCAGTTGTTGGTATGGCCACAGTTTCAAGTAATTGAAGAGCAACACTACACTTGTAAGTTGTTAAGGATGTGGCAACCCCTGTCAGTTGTTGGTATGGCCACAGTTTTTAGTAATTGAAGAGCAACACTACACTTGTAAGTTGTTAAGGATGTGGCAACCCCTGTCAGTTGTTGGTATGGCCACAGTTTTTAGTAATTGAAGAGCAACACTACACTTGTAAGTTGTTAAGGATGTGGCAACCCCTGTCAGTTGTTGGTATGGCCACAGTTTTTAGTAATTGAAGAGCAACACTACACTTGTAAGTTGTTAAGGATGTGGCAACCCCTGTCAGTTGTTGGTATGGCCACAGTTTTTAGTAATTGAAGAGCAACACTACACTTGTAAGTTGTTGTGGGTGTGGCAACCCCTGTCAGTTGTTGGTATGGCCACAGTTTTTAGTAATTGAAGAGCAACACTACACTTGTAAGTTGTTAAGGATGTGGCAACCCCTGTCAGTTGTTGGTATGGCCACAGTTTCAAGTAATTGAAGAGCAACACTACACTCGTAAGTTGTTGTGGGTGTGGCTACCCCTGTCAGTTGTTGGTATGGCCACAGTTTTTAGTAATTGAAGAGCAACACTACACTTGTAAGTTGTTAAGGATGTGGCAACCCCTGTCAGTTGTTGGTATGGCCACAGTTTTTAGTAATTGAAGAGCAACACTACACTTGTAAGTTGTTAAGGATGTGGCAACCCCTGTCAGTTGTTGGTATGGCCACAGTTTCAAGTAATTGAAGAGCAACACTACACTCGTAAGTTGTTGTGGGTGTGGCTACCCCTGTCAGTTGTTGGTATGGCCACAGTTTTTAGTAATTGAAGAGCAACACTACACTCGTAAGTTGTTGTGGGTGTGGCTACCCCTGTCAAATCTTGTAGCTGTAGCTACTTTTGTAAGTCTTTGAAGAGCAACACTACACTTGTAAGTTGTTGTGGGTGTGGCTACCCCTGTCAGTTGTTGGTATGGCCACAGTTTTTAGTAATTGAAGAGCAACACTACACTTGTAAGTTGTTGTGGGTGTGGCAACCCCTGTCAGTTGTTGGTATGGCCACAGTTTTTAGTAATTGAAGAGCAACACTACACTTGTAAGTTGTTGTGGGTGTGGCTACCCCTGTCAGTTGTTGGTATGGCCACAGTTTTTAGTAATTGAAGAGCAACACTACACTTGTAAGTTGTTGTGGGTGTGGCAACCCCTGTCAGTTGTTGGTATGGCCACAGTTTCAAGTAATTGAAGAGCAACACTACACTTGTAAGTTGTTGTGGGTGTGGTTACATTTGTCAGTTGTTATTGTTGTAGCCATGGCTACACTTGTACTTTTTTTTATAGGGAATCACTTGTCAGTTATTTTAGGTGTAGCGATAATTTTAAGCCTAGTTTATTTTGAAGCATATTGTTAATTGAACACAACATTGATGGTGTTTTCACATGTCGGACACAGCTACAGTTGTTTCAGTTGAGAGGCTACACCTCTTGTCCCATAGAAACATATAAATAAGTCAATTTTGGAACATATCACCAACTGACAAGCCAATGATCTTTTCTTTGGCAAGGCCCAAGACACAAACTTTGTTGGTGTTGCTCATGCATTTTTGAGTTGTTACAACTCTATATGGTTTATAGCTGTTGCCCTATACAAAATTTGAAACACACTGCATGTGGCACAAACACTTCACTTGGCTACACTTGTTGTAAATTGTTGTGATTGTTACAAATTTCAGCTTCCTGCTGTTCCAAGACAACTTGCAGTTGTTTTTCTTGTTGACGTTGTAGTTGTTGATCTAACTCTTGTTGTTCTAATAATTGTTGTTGTTCTATTTGTTGTTTGGCTAATCCTGTTGACACAGCAGCTTCTTTGATCTGAAATTAATTTTATGTAAATTTATGTTAATTTATGTTAATTTATTCATGTGAAAATTTTATTTTGAAATATCAATATCAAGTTAGTTTGAAACAGGTTTTAAATGAACATAAGCAATTTGTCTTCAGAAATATATACCTAGTTGAGAAACCAAACAAAACTTAATGACTATTTTTACTACAAACCAAATTAATTTTTAAGACAAAATACTACTGCAAGTCCAGGGGCGGATCCAGGATTTAGAGAAAGGGGGCACTGAAATACAACATGCTTTAAATTCAACAGCACAAATTTTTAGACCGTTCTTACATCAGTCTACCAAAAATAGGGGGGGCACGAGCTGGGGGAGCCCCCTTGAATCCGCCCCTAAATCTATTATATTTGAAGAAAGATCTGTTGATTTCGTATTTTTCTAAGAAAATATAAAAATGGCTGACCTGTCTGACGTATTCTTCACAATCTTTTTTACTCTGTAAAACTAAATCAGCTTGCCCCTTTAATACCCGAATATTCCACGCAAAATTCTCTGTTGCCTGAAAATAGACAATATGAAATCCTTCAAACCCAGATGATCTGATGAGCAAGTTTTCTTCCTCAAATGAGTGTAGCAAAATTGGTAGGAATAGTGCATTGGGATTCCTGCAAACAAACAATTTTGCCATTTATATGGCCACCATATAGGACATGTATATACATGTCAATTGTCTCCTTGCACAGCATGTAGCACACGGGGCCTCGGTTTATTGTCCCATACGAACAACTAGATGCTTTTTCCATGTCAGCTCCATGCATCACTGACAAGATTGAATTCCGGACCTTCAAGTTAGCGAGCAAGTGTCTAGCTCACTGAGCCACCACGACTGCTCCTTATGCATGCGTGGGTTTCAGTTTTATGTATGTACGAGTAGTCTTTGAAATAAGAGATACTATCTTGGTAGGTGCTGTTTGAGGGAAGAGCTCCAAGTTATTCAAGTATTTTCAACTTACTTTAGTTAATTTTTTTGTACGTAAACCTGACTGTTGACAAACATTTTCTAATTCTTCATGCCATTCTAAACATGCACGCTGACAGTGTAATAACTGGAAAGAAAAAGAATTAAAATGGTGATTTACATTCTACTTGTTTTGGGAGTTTTACATCCTGCTTTTCTGAACCTGTTTGGTTTAATGTTAATGGTTTGGCAGTTAAAGATAGGCAACGTCTTTTAAGCCCCTCTCCCACCCACCTTGGTTTGCAACTCCTGTTTACATGTTTATTTTTATCGTGTTCTGGAGCTATATAGCCCATTGGGTGCTGGTGCTCCTTGATACATTTCATTTCATTTCATTTTTTTGCAACTCCTGTAGGTGGGAGAGGGGCTTTAGTGTGCAATTTAGGACCTCTTGACAGGACTGCACTTCTCTTTTTTGATTTTCAACTGGCGAAGGATCTTTAACATGCACAGCCTGTAGCACACTAGCCTACGGTTTATTGTCCCATCTCAACAACTAAACACCTTATTAATGTTATTAACTATTTTTACCTTTTCATGAACCATATCAGCATTGTTGATAACATTTTTACAGTCAGATATAAGCTGAAAATACATAACATATAATTTCTAAATAATCCATAGATATCACCAAATTACGAAACAAGTTAATTTTGACACCGTGTGGTTGTCTTTTTTGACAAATCTAGAAAATAGAGTCAAATGAACAATAGTTTCAAAATTCTACTTACATCATCAAAAGACATTAAAGCCTTCCGTAAAATCTCTGGTAAATTTCCTTGTGCTTCTAGACAGGGATACTGAAAAATAAAGTAAAAATTAGATTGCTTTAGATTAGATGGCTTTAGTCAGCAAGACAAACTGCTTTTTAACTAGACTACAGCAAGGTTCAATATAAGCCGTATCACATGGCATGGCATTTTTGGGTTAAAAACAACCTTTTTGCAATCCAATTTTTTCTGACCATCTGCTAAACAAATCGTTAGTATTTTTTTGTGAGAATTTGTTGCCAAATCTCTAAAAAAGAACACAACTCTTGAAGGTCTCTGCTAACTTGCTTGCAATGATTACTCAAAATGAAATTCAGAGCCGATTTGCTAATCAAATTTTAATTGCATCTTGAATTATAGCCACAATTTCATTCATTTTTGTTAATACATGTAGTTAAAACTTGGAATTTACTAAATCATTCTTACCTCCCCTTTCATAACGTAAGTTAAAGACGACTGTTCACCACAGTTAGCTATACGTGTTGCTAGGAGACGAATACATTGTTTAATATTGGCTATTGGCGCCAGACCACAAGTTTCTTTAAACGCTGACAGTGATATCTGGACGTCGTCTCGTAGATCTGTTCCCTCCCGTAATGGCTGGATAGCAAGCTAAAATAGACACAGAAAAATAGTAGGGGAAGAATGTTAATGGATCTTCTTGTACTTTGTTTGAAGTGAAAGGGCTGAGAAAATACTATCAGAACTACTTATTCTGGATTCTGCTTTTAATACTGCATTCAGGGCTTTGTCATACATCTAGTTATTTTTCTTTGCACAAGTCCATTTCACAAAATAAAGGTATTTCTCACTTTTGAAACAGGGACGAGCACTTACTGCTAAAAAAACTAATAATCGTACTAAAAGCAGGCTTACCTTAAACGTTTCATCAATAGCCTTGACTCCGATAGATTTCATACTGGTATAATCTCGACTACGCTTTGTTTTCTTGACTGACATGCCACGTTTGTAGCTCTTCTGGAAAGAGAGGTAAAAGTACCGTTTATATTAGTACAGGGGTTGTGTTAGTAGCATTAGTTAAAATATATTTCATTATCATAATTCTTTCAAGTAGAGTGTAATCCATAATTAAATAAATTTTCAAAAGGATCCAAGAACCAAAAATGTTTCATTTTGCATTCAGCAATAAAACTAGCTTTGACTTCTGATTACAACTAAAAAGCAGTTTCTTCTGGTTTTGCAAGTCAAACAATAATATAACAAATTGTTTCCAAGCAAAATATGGCACTTTTATGACATATTTTGGTAAAGCAAATTTGGTATTTTAAAAATTTTCCAAAAACAGTTGCCCTCCTTTCAGATATCAAGGGAAGTAACTCTCTAATTATTTGGCAAACATTTCTGAGATTCAAACTTATCCAACATAAAACCACACACCAAATTACATTCCAAATGGGGCACTATAAAAGTTGTTAGAGAGAAGTGAACAATACTTACACCACCTCCACGTTTATTAGTAATAGCTATATGTACAAACAGTGTACAGTTTAATATAATACCACCAGTATAGGATAACAATCGTATAAATAAACAATACTTACACCACCTCCACGTTTATTAGTGATAGCTATATGTACAAACAGTGTACAGTTTAATATAATACCACCAGTATAGGATAACAATCGTATAAATAAACAATACTTACACCACCTCCACGTTTATTAGTTATAGCTATATGTACAAACAGTGTACAGTTTAATATAATACCACCAGTATAGGATAACAATCGTATAAATAAACAATACTTACACCACCTCCACGTTTATTAGTAATAGCTATATGTACAAATAGTGTACAGTTTAATATAATACCACCAGTATAGGATAACAATCGTATAAATAAACAATACTTACACCACCTCCACGTTTATTAGTTATAGCTATATGTACAAATAGTGTACAGTTTAATATAATACCACCAGTATAGGATAACAATCGTATAAATAAACAATACTTACACCACCTCCACGTTTATTAGTGATAGCTATATGTACAAACAGTGTACAGTTTAATATAATACCACCAGTATAGGATAACAATCATATAAATAAACAATACTTACACCACCTCCACGTTTATTAGTAATAGCTATATGTACAAATAGTGTACAGTTTAATATAATACCACCAGTATAGGATAACAATCGTATGTGACGATAACCTGCAATGAACAAAATAGAACAATAAGATACGTAAGGTACAGGTGCCCTTTTCTCAAAAAAAAACTTACGATTAAAAATTGTCATAAGTGTGGAATTATTCATTGTAAAATACCAAAGTTACGACAAAATGTATCACAAGATTTTCTGAGAAACAGGCCCTGATCTGCATAAATAAAACATTGGTTAAGAAATACAATAATAAGATTCATGTCCTTACATGGCTTTCATATTAATCCTTTAAAATCAAGGTCCTGTTCACTCTAGATTAAATGAAGTTTTGTTTCTGATCATTGTTTCGAACTACTGATAGCATGAAACATTACTTGGTTTTCAGAGACAACGCAACAATTATCCTTCTGCTCGACAAGTCTACATATCATCTGTCATCATCATGTTGTCATCGAATGTTCATCAAATAAATATTTCAGTAACATCACATAGTTCTTTATCTGAGCTCATCATATCCCATGTTTCACTATTTAATTTTTCAATTTATTTTTTTACCCTATCAAAAACAATTTCTCATTTAATTTTTTAGGAAAATGGGCCCAGTTCGCAACACAATTAAGTTTTATAAAACCACTTACCAGTCTGCATACATTCAAAAGGTATGGTATATTGTCCGATAAATTCATCACCGATATATTCATCATCTAATACAGCAAATCGTATCAACGCTAGCTCCGGGAGGTTAATTTGAAACTCAAAACTCTCATCAAATATTGGATTATAACCTATAAAAAGAAGTATTTTTAACTTATAACATCAGAAATATCGTGTTAAAATTTGTGGTATTAAAAGAAATAATCATTCTTACAACAATTGACACTTTTGGCCCCTTCCAAAATTTCCCATATATCCATTTACAGAAATAATGAGGTAAGATGACTTATTCAAGGTATATATGACATACCCCCACAATTTTTTTTAATTAAGAAAACAAATACCATTATTCCAATATTTCAACAAATTGTTATACCAATAATCAAAACAATTTTTGTGAATTCAAATAGATGATTTTCATGTAGATCTTTCTTCCAGCTGGTCAAAACCAATAGATTTTTGTTCATTTAGCAAACTGGCACACTGGTTAAAATAACTAAACCAATTACGTACCATTATGTGCTATAGTTCTAGTGCGTTCTTCAGCACAATCTGCAGGTATCCCAAACACCTCAATATTAACATACGGATCAGTTACATCCCCTTTCGCTGCTGATCCTTTCGGCTTTGGGAAATTTTGGCCACTAATAATCTACAATTAGAAAATATTATTCATTGTTTATAACACATTTCACTTTTCAGCACCTGTTTGAGCTAATTAGGACATGCAAACACCATACAGTGTGCAATGAGGGGCAAATAGAGTTTAGCTAACATAACAAGATAAACACTTGCCTCGTCTAAGGAATTGTTACTGGGCGGCAGTTAATTGAACATGAGAAGTTGAAAACTAGATCGCCGGAAATGCAATCAGTGAAACAGACATCAAATAGTCTCTATGAAATACAGCAATATTTGATATTTATTTGAAACTAAACACGACGAAAAAACAACATGAGAATTATTCAGAAACAACATATTATTCTTATTTCTGTTATGTTATGTTAGTAGTTATATTTAGAATTTCGATTGCTAGCGATATTTTAACAATATAGGACTGCCGACCGGGACTGACTTTTGTGATCACTAGGCGGCAGAATACCGCCACTGCTCGGCATTGCTGCCGCCTAGTCACAGTGTTAGTTGAGGCACTGAGAAGGTCTGCTCTCAGGTTTCTGTTTTAAATTAATATTACTGAATATTTCTAGAAATGGTGCTATGATCCTTACCTTTATATGTAAGATTTGAGGAGAAACCCCAGGAATAACTTCACGAGTACTGGCACTAAAATAGGCTATTTCTTCTCTCATTATAGACGGCTTTAATACAAAACCACATCCACCATTTTTTTTAAACCATCCGTTATATAGATCCATCATTAAACCTGCTGTCTGGTAGTTTAACGCCACTGAAATATAACAGAATACAGAGAGGGTAAAATCTCAACATGTTCATTGAGAAATTTCAAAAAAAATGTATCAACACATGGAACCTTTTTCAGCAAAACAACGCTCAAAATCTTTGTGTCAACCAATAGAATTCAAGGCGTTTATTACATGCCCACCATATGAAACAAAGCCTGAATATGGCTGCTCAATGTGCTCTTATGCCGACAAAAAAGCTTATAGCATTTCATCAAAAGATCTCCCAGTGTTAGTGGTGTTTCTAAAAACCAAACCAAATAAAGCCACAGAAATGTCAAGAAAGGCTTATATCAGAACTCAAAGATCAGATATATACAACATGGCCTCTTCTAGTCTAGGCCCCGAGTCACTAGAAATGACTTATCAAAGTCGGACGAGAGTGTAAGAAACTTTTCACTTACCCATTTGACAGCCACAGTTCCAGAGATCTTGTGGATTATAATTACTAGAATCTACTCTCATTCCGTTAGGATAAATCCGAGATAGGAACCGTTTATTATGATTCACAAACTCTTCTGGACACGACATCGCCAGTTTTAAGGCTTGAGATTCACTGAATGAACACATCTCACACACATTTTCTGAAGAAAAAATAAAAGAAAATATATAGAAAAACTTTAGCTTTGAAATTTACTACAAGAACACAATCTCTGGAAAAAAAGACATATACACATGAAAACAAACTGTTAATACACATAAGGCCTCCTCAAATGGCGGTTCGTGGGACAAATCCTGCCAGGGACCTCTTGAGAATGGCCCCTCAAGAGTTACCCCTTCCGCTTAAACGCTCTGCTCGCTATGCTAACTAAGTTCTATTTGGCCCCTATATTTTTTTCATAAAATGCATTTGGCCCTTTAGAAAAATTAATTGAGAAGGCCTGCATTAAGTCATAGATTTGGACTAACTTCCAATTTCCACATATTTGCTATAACTTTACTAAGCATGATAAACTCTCAAAACAAGATGAAAGGCTTCATATCAACTAAAATATGACTGATCTTTCCAGGCTTTTCATTCCATCATATTTCCTTAGATTTTCCTCAAATTGGTGCTGGTGGTCAAAAGTCTGTTTTGCTTCCAGTCGATTAACTTTTTGGTATTGTTTAAGATTTAGATCTATTTAAAGGTAACTTACGTTGTGTAAGAGAGGACTGAAAACTTTCAAATCTTTTAGAAATAAAATAAGTCACTAAATCTGACAATTCTTTGGCAAGTTTATGTTTCTTCATAGAACCCTCCTGAAAAATATAGAATATCCTCATATCAAAATATTTTTTACTTATATTGGTAGATGCTAGATAACTTTATTTATATTCATGTAAGTTCCATCAAATGGAATTCGACAAGAAACACCTCTCAAATATGCTTTGTAGCACAAACCAAAACAAATTGATGTCCACAAAAGTAAATAGTATCTCCATATTTGGTAGTGATCTTACCCGTTTATTATTTTTCTTTTTTTCTGTTTCTGCTCCTTCATCTTCGTCTGTAACGTAACCTTCCGTCACTTCCTGTTTACTCATCAATTTCTTACCCTGAAAATATCACATACAAGATCTATCAAAAATAGTAATCACAGATTTGATAAAGAGCAGACAATTGTTCTCATAGATATCAATAGTAGCTTCTGGTAGATCACTGTCAGTAACGTCATAAAATGTGTTAGTTTTAGTGGATTTGCAAGAACCACAGATGTTCGAATGGAAATTAGAATGGCGCAAATTGATTATTTCAGTGTCTCAGATACACAAACAAAGACTAGAAAACTTTTTTACAATCCCTTTAACTCAAAACTTTGAAATAAGACTTCTAAAATTAAAATTTGTTTATTCAATAACAATCAGATTGTAGTATTTGCCATCTTAGATAAACTAAATGCTGTCATTTTAGGATTTTTTGTAATTTGAGTTGAACTTACCTTAACAAGTATTTTTCCTTTAAAATTTTCAGGAGAGGGAAATTGAGTAAGATTTTCATCAGCTTGTGAAGTTTCTAACCGATCTCCTAACACAGATTTTAAAATGTCCGCCATTATTTCTTGTTGTTTCATAGTACAGTGGTTCTCTATAGATAATATTAATGGGTATCTGAAATTTTTTAAAAAAGAAACAAAGTTATTTTGGCCAAACAGTAATAAAAAATACTGAAAGAGAAAAAAGGAAAAGTGATATGAAATACTTTAAGGATTACAAAATGAATCCTGTCTACTAGCTGATTGTTGGTATTCTTATTATTTGAACATCAAGGGCAGCAAGAAAGATTAATTGAATCATACCAGAATTTAAATTTGTCCAAGATCTTGTGGATATAAGTCTTATCAGAGAATTTTGTAAAATCAGAAACAAATGTGGCCTCAATTGTTTTCACAATCCTGTTCTGCAAGGATGGATGGACAGGCGAACAGGAGCACTGCCAATATAAATGGGGTTAGGTCTAACCAAGACAGCCAAGATTCTAGTCTAGAATGGTGTATACTTACTGTGATTTGGTGAAGGCATGTTCATATATTGCCTCTATAACACCTCGAAATGAGATTTTAGAAGTTAACGTGTGACCATGGTAGATTATAGGTTCATCATTGGCACCGTCCCAACAGTCCACTGAAATTATAAGGGGGTATTAATAGAATAAAAAATGTAACAAACTAAATATTGATGAGCACTGACAACTTTTAAAAAAAGGTTATAACCTTACTCTTTTTCCAAAATCAACTGTCAGAGAATTAAGTCCCAGTTCCTTTGATCTTCATGACTACTTTAAAGCATCTGATTGGGCTAAAGGAGATTGGCAAAGCCATGCAGTATGCAATTAGGGAAATTTTAGACAGTAGCACACTGTTTTTTAAACATAAGATGGGTTGGCCTACTATCTCCAACTATGACTTAATCACACCCCATAACAATAAGTTCTTTATCATACTTACGTTCCAAACATCGACAACCTTTTTTTAACGCTGATATATATCCATCTATACTTGACGGCCCCTTTAATTGATCTTCTAATAAATACCTGGAAAACAGAGGAATCCCCGCATGTGAAATGTGCCTTCTAGAGTGCATACTAGCTTCAAAATCAACGGTTTGCAATAACAAGGGCAATAATTCATATAAAATATTTTTTGATTTTGCTGATTTTCAATAGGGTTCATCCTTGGGTACTATGAAAACTCAAAATCCAAAGACTGGACAGACTGACGTACATGGGTGACAACAATGAACGCCCACCATTTCATGTGGGCGTATAAAAATTACAAGACACTGGTCTTATTTGCCTTTTATTATGCTACAGCCTTAGAAGGATGTCATATTCATCAAGTATTATTCCCTTTTGGGTCATACTACTGCAATAAGTCTCAGCTAAATGAGATTTAGTCGAGAAATAAATCAGATGATTAAAGATTGTTTATTACACAATGTACATCAATGTTCAAGACTAACATTATGACTCAGCCATGATAGGCAGCCATCTTTCCTATCAAATGGGCAAGAGGTGATAACTCTTGTATGTAAATTGATTTTGATTGGCTGATTTGAATGTAAGAGCAGACATCGCTGTCTGAAGAATTATTTTGTTTGGCCAAACAATTTTTTTTAATATGTTGATCTCCCTATTACATACATGGTTATCTTGCGCAATAGTCCAGTCCTGAATTCGATACGATTGGGCTAAGAAATTCCATTACAATAAGTCTTGGCTCAATGGGATTTTAGTCTGCGAATAAATCACATGTTCAGATTATTTATTACATAGTTATCTCCCCTGTCTAATACTTGATAAAGGTTAATTGAATAGTCGTAGGAGGAAAATGAGTTAAAGTGACGGGTAGAAACATAAATTATTACATAATTGATTTGAGAGAGATCAGTCTATTGATTAATGACAGATTTATTACATAAACCATGACTAGGTTACAGTGGGGACACCAGTCTTCTAGAACTGGGGGTAAATATTAGAGGAAGTCTGACAAACCAAGAAGTACATACCAATCATAGAGGCACCACTGGGAGGGAGAGTGGGGTGGGGATACTTATGTATTATGAGAAGTAGGTGTAAGGGTGGGGTAGGGGCACCACTGGAATAATAAGAAGGTGGGGATACTTACGTATTATGAGAAGTAGGGCAGCACACTAGGGGTAAGGAAGTTGGGGAGGGGGGACCACTGTGACAGACTATTATGAGGGGTGGGGATACTTACGTATTATGAGAAGTAGAAATAAAATAATGGGTTAAGGACTGGGTCATATCCTGACACACTTCTTTATGTTCTTCATCAAAAATATCACATTCTTCAGATAATAGGTACGCTGTAAAACCTATGTATTAAAAAAAATGTCTAGTCATGATCGTAATAAAAGCTAAGACCTGATACCAATTCCACAAAAAATCAATCATTTTGTGAATGGGCTTTAGCACAACAAATGATAAACTCTTTAAGGTATATGCAGGTGTATAAAATCATCAATGGTGTGATTTAAGCAATAAACTGTTACCCATCGACCCTGGACGTATATCTAGACAAAGGTTGACTGCAAAATTGAATATGCGCACTAGTGCAGTTATGACTAATTTTTCAGCCAACGTTAGATGACACGGTTAGCAGCAGTGTTTAGCATAAGTTCAATGGGAAAAATAAAAGCAAATGCAAATGTTAATATATTGTAATATCATTGTGGTCTCAAGGTATCAAGTGACAGAGTTATCTCTCTTAGGGACTAGTGGAAAACCTGAATAAAGATGATGGTCAGATTTTATTGCAAGTCTTCAACACAACAATGGAAAACTCAAATTTAACAAGATTTAAAGCAAAATGTACCCTTAAAAACAAATGTTTTACTGAAAAGTGAGAAAGCTGTCTCTATACATACCATCGATTCCCAGGTGACCTTTGTCACGACCTTCTTTGGTAGGTTCAAAATGGGAGATAATTTCTAAACATTTATCTTTTGTAACTCGTTGCATCTGGAAAATATGAATAAAAATAACATTTAAGTTAACAGCTGTAGGATGGACTGTGTTGCAGTTGATGAGAGAATTGGAACCTCAATTTACAGATCCCTGATATCCCTCCCAACAACACAGTCTGTGATTCTTGTTGGTCCAGAATTAAACCTGACCAAATACCAGATTGTAACTGACTGACTAATCCACGTAAATGGTATCTTTTTTTATTTATATGATACACTTTAATTGGTAAGAACACCTTCAACTACATTACTAGAGTTTGCTCCCCTTGTTCATTTAACATGTTGTTATAGATGATAATCTTAATATTCCATAGTTTGGGCCTTGCAATTCCACTAAAAATAATTGGCCTTTAGATATACATAGAAGCATTAAAGGGATTGTAAAGAATTTTTCTAAACTTTGTATGAGTATCGGGGACACTGATAACATCAATTTGCGTCATTCCAATTTCCATTCCGACTTCTGCGATTCTTGCAATTCTACTAAAACTAAAGCGTTTTATGACGTCACTAATAGTGATCTGCATAGATATCAATAGCAGCTTCCGGTAGATCACTATTAGTGACGTCATAAAACGTGTTAGTTTTAACGGAATTGCATGAACCACAGACGTCGGAATGGAAATTTGAATGGCGCAAATTGATGCTATCAGTGTCCCCGATACACATACAAAGTTTAGAAAACCTCTTTACAATCCCTTTAAGCATTTCTATTTAGACAACAAACATCTGATTGACAAAAGAAATTTTGCCAAAAGAACTCATTAACCCCACATAAAGTCTTTACAATCTCTTTAACATTCTCCTTTTATCATATAGATGTTCTAGTACATGCCACAAGGACATTTTGTACAGGAGCTATACATTCTAATTTTCTGCTGGGTCACATGTGGACAAAGTTCTTTCAAGAAGAGGGCTAATGTTTGTAAGTAAGTAGGTGAATAATTTCCTTCTTTCTATATTGTCAGTTGCCTTAGAAGGTTTCCCTTGTTAATCAGCATTTGGAACAACCTTTGTCAATGATGGAAACTTAACTTGCCTAGACAAATCTATTTCAAAGATTTATTCTGAATATAGCTGAATTGAATGCAGGAGCAGACAACACTGTCTGAAAAACGATTTTGATTGGCTGAACCAATTTGTTTTCAATATGACAAATCTTCTTATGATATACAAGATTACCAAGCACGCTGAAGATGAAGGTTAATTGGGTATCATAAAGTAAATTGTACCGTATTGACAACACACCAATTATTTAACAGACCCAATGGAAGCCATTAATAATAATTAGACTAATCAAAACTCATTAAACTTTCAGGTTTTCATCTTATTTATATAAATAGATCCTCTTGGGTCAATTATAATGACTTAAAATATTCTTGAATGCAAATTTAGTAGCATGAAGGCTTCATACTTTTCAAATTTGAATAACAAGGTAATACAACTTCTTGAGAGTGAACCTTTGTGAAAACAGCATCCTCCCTATAATCTTGTAGTGGAACTACCACTTAGTCAATAATACCTGTAGCCAGGGGGAGTTTGAGGGGTTTGTATGAACTACCCTTGAAAACAAATAAGCACTGTTAAAGTTGACATTCTGTTTAAATTGTATCTGTTCAAGATGAGTTTGATTGTTTTGTGAGACAATGTAACACTTCCCCCTTTCCCCCAACCCCCAAAGCAGACCATGCTTACTCTTTTTGAAAAACCTGATGGTACTTCTCGTATGGTACTCTATAATCATTTTGTCATTCTCTGGATGAGATTTTTGATTAACGGAATTGCTTTGCTTCTACAGATTTTTATTATCTAACTATCCAACCAACATGTCTCCTACAATCCCTTTAAAACTTTATCAATTTTCCTGAAAGATTCAATATAGAAAATACAATCGATTTATTTTAATCAAATCTGTTAGAAATACCGAAGCGAACAAAACATTCTTTTTTATATCTTCAATCACAGCTTCAATCAATCAAATTTAATATAACAAGTTCATTGGACGACAGCATGGAACACTTTGACCTTTAATTGCATCTGATTGGTCGATATTACAGAGCGATTTAACCTTTAAAATCACATTAACAGACTTGTTTTCAAAGACTTCTTCATAAAACATGGCTTCCAATTATATCACGATAAAAATAAATTCCAAGGTTCTCAATTTCTTATTCATATAAAATTTATTGCTTCTCAAATCTCTTACTAATCTTAAAACGTGTCTATATTTTGTCAAAACATTATATGAATTTATAATGTCAAGTCAATTTCCTTCAAATAATACTTAGTATCCTTGCAATAGAAACCAAAAGTAGATGCCAAAACTTTATATACAGATTGTTAAACTAAAGAAGTCATTTCCTTTAAATAAGAAACATCTATATTTTACAAGGATAACAACTTAGGTTCCTTGAGGATCCTTTCTCCAAGCTGGTCCTTGGCCAAACCTCTTGACATTGATCTTTCCCGGATTATCCGTACCCATTTACAGCTGTGTGGACTGGAATTATGAGTGAAGTTGACTTATTCAAGGTCATCAAACTTTCACACCCCAGTCAAGAACAGAACTCAAACATAACGACCACCATTTGCTCGTATCCAAGCAATTGACGTCATGTTTGTAAAGAACAATGCACTAAATACTGTGCTATAGAATCTTACTTTGTTTTAATACAATAAAGTTGCACTATTTCTTCAAAACTTTTCTTCAGTGCTTTTCCGTTTATCAACAACAAGTACTTTATATGCTAAGGTTAATAAAAATCCATACAAGCAAAACAATTCCGTTAATCAAAATCACATCCAAAAACATTGAGAGTAATAGTTGTATAGTAGTAGACTACTCAAAAGAGAAGTACCATCAGGTGTTTCAAAAAGAGTAAGCGCGACACCCGTCACTAGATAGGTCAACACTAAAATAAGTGAAATTTATTTTTCGCCCGAACTATTTGCTACTGAATTCACAAAAAGTACGCAATGATGACTCGCTTATAAATTTCTGACACTACAATAATGGTCGATTGGATAGAGAACGCGCCTTTTTCATTTTTCAAGATTATTCAAGAAATACTGTTTGGTCAACTTCTTGCTTAAGAATTATTGTTTCTTCATATGGTAAAAAAGTTGAACGAGATACTATTTTTTTTATCTTCTTGAGTCTATTCAAAGCAGTTTATCTAATCATTGTGAGTTGAAAACGTTTTTTTTACAAATAATACACTGCTGATGTCATTAGATCATCAATTTGCAGACACACAAAGCGGCCATATTGGATTAGGCAACAATCGTTCTAAATTTGTCCGAAATTTGTTATCTTGCTTTTGGCTAAAGAAAAACTACATCTATTCATTACAACTTGATACAAATCAAATTTGGCCTTTTGATGTCAACAGATTTCATCATCAATTTCCTGTATTTACAGAAATTGTGGAAAAGGTAATGAGAGAGAAAAAATTACTAGTGTATTCAAAATTTGAAAATAAAAATGAAATGAATGGAGTTTTACGTCCTGCTTTTCTGTACCTATATGGGCTAATTGAGGACGGGCAAACACCATGCAGTGTGCAATGAGGGAAATTTTGCCAGGACAGCAGCATTAGCCTGCTCTTATTTTCGATTTCCAACTGTCGAGGGATCTTTAACGTGCACAGCCAATAGCACACTGGACCGCAGTTTATTGTCCCATCAGAACGACTAGACGCTTTTTCCCTCCAACCTGCATCACTGACAGGGGGAAACCGGGTTGAAAAATCCGAAGGTATCATCTCGACTCATGCCGGGATTGAACCCTGGACCTTCAGGTCAGCGAGCAAGCGTCTAACTCACTGAGCCACCGCGGCTCCCAAAATTTGAAAATGATCCAATGGAGATTGAGAGACCTTTTCAAGACAAATCTCAATAATCTAAGACTTTGAACAATTCAATATTTTTTTCTCTTTCATGTGCTGAATGCCAGAGAGGATCATGTAACTTTGCAATAATAAATTTAATTTTGAGCCATGTAAGGTTTATTATGTGCAGATTATCCAGTTACCACGTGGCTATTCTAATCGGTTGCTTCTAAAGTTTCTACCAGCGGTGCAGCTCAAGCAGTTATTCAAGTGGACTAAACATAAACATAGTTTAAAAATAAAAAAAGTTTATCATTATTATTATTAAGTATCTGTCAAGACCAGTTCCAATTCTGTTATAAATAAGCAGGTATCAGAAAGCGTATAATAAAAAGTGGTATTAGGTGGTGAGAACAGTCAGAATACCCTGCCTGGCATGACAACAGCAAGAATTTCAACTGTCAGAGGAAATTCCACCCAATTCATTCAGCCAAAACCCAAATCACAATTCATAAATTATTGAAAGCTTCACCCAAAATTTCAAAGTCACTCATGCTTTCAAGAAACTCAACCCAAGTATCGAAGTTTCAATACAATGTAAGATCCAATATAATATATATTTATTAATTCCAATTTATTAAGGCCACACCTCAAAATCAAGGACTTTTAAACACATCATTTTGTCTCTATATGCCTATATGTCCATGTCCGCTCTGCAAATACAGGGCGAGTCCAAATCAATGTAATCTTAAATCTTGAGCTGAATCTAAAAAGTCTGTACAAGAGAAATAATGAAATAGTTTTATCCAATAATTATACGTTTTCACTCGAGAAACCTTCCATGTTTTACATTTCCCTAGTCTATGATTAGCCTCATTATTTCTTCTGGCTTTTCCTAGAAATCTGTCATAACAACTTTATAATGGCAGCCACGATTCATACAAGGATTCATACAAGGAAATAAAATACCAATATTCATTCATAAGGTCCAGATGACATAAAAATATTGTACTATTACCTTCAAAATCTATAATTATCCTCTTTTGTTCTCTGGTTTCCTGGATGGATATTACTTCTAAGAACAATTTGTTCTTAAAGGGATTGTAAAGAGGTTTTAGAACTTTTTAAGTAAGGACACTTATATCATCAGTTTCCACCATTCCAATTTTCAATCTGACATCTGTGGTTTTTGCAATTCCACTTAAACTGATGCAATTTATGACATCACTGCAGGGGAACTACATAAATATCAATAGTATCTCCCTGCACCAATGTAATGGACCTTCAAGGAAAATCATGCAAAAAAAGTTTGGACAAGGACCAACTTGTAGAAACAATCCATTCAGGAACATGTTTCAAGGCCTCCCTGAGGTTCTATAGCACAGTGGTTAGCGCATCTTCTTTACAAACATGACGTCATTTGCTTGGATACGAGCAAATGGTGGTCATTATGTTGGAGAGTCTGATTCTCGATCAGGGTGTGAAAGTCCGATGACCTTGAATAAGTCATCTTCACTCATTTATAATTCCAGTCCACCCAGCTGTAAATGGGTACGGATAATCCGGGAAAGATCAATACCAAGAGGTTTGGCCAAGAACCAGCTGGGAGAAAAGATCCTCACGGAACCTAAGTTGTTATTCTTGTAAAATATAGATGTTTCTTTCTTTTTTAATAGTTCTGAGAACAGATGTACTGCTGTATTGTTTCCAATAATGTTCTCCATTTTCTAAGTCTGTCATTATCCTCTTTAGTTCTTCTATGGCTTCAATGAGTTCTAAGAACGACTGTACTTGGACTTTTGATATGAAAATATTCTACATTTATGACTGAAATTCAGAAATAAACTATCACTTGCAAGCAGATGAGGAGACTGAATTTTTTTTTCTCCAAAGTTATGACTGTTTGCATCAATTAATCTTGTGACTTGTTAATACAGTTTTTGTACTACATATTAGTAGTACCGGTCGTTGAACTTTGCTAAAGGACAACATATGACTGCCATATTCAACCACAAATAGAATGACAGACAACAATAAAAGCTTGTAGCAAATCATATCTTTCAGTCCATCATAGACCATATTATATTGTTCTATGGTTTTCCACATTATTAAAGAACAGCAGGAATTGTAAAAAAATGACCTGCTTTCACATGTTCCAGACACATTTCTTCTAGCCTGTCATTAACCGCATTCTGTGGCTTTGAGAATCAGTATGGTGTTCAAAACATCTATAATTAACTGCAGTTAAAAAAAAAACTGCCAATATCTTCCTGCAAGATCTAGAGAACAATAAAACCTTGTAACAAATTATATATTCTAGTCTATCATTAAACGCATTAGTCTGTGGATTCTGGAATCAATCGGGTCTTCACCTTTACTATAAGACTTCCATTTTAATTGCAGTTAAAAAATAACTGCCAATATCCTCCTGCAAGATCTGCAAGACCCAGACAACAATAAGAACTTGTAACAAATTATATATTCTAGTGTATCATTAACCGCATTTTTCTGTGGCTTTGAAAATCTGTAGGGTGTTTTACATTTAATTGCAGTTAAGAAATGTCAATATCCCACTGCAAGACCTAGACAACAATAGCAGCTTTTCTCTTCTATAGTTTCAATAAAATTAGTACCATGGACTGCTGTGCTACAATATTTTAGTGCATAGTTAAGAAACAAGACCCAGACAACAATAAGAGCTTGTAACAAATAATAATTTCTAGTGTAGCCTATCATTAGCCACATTATTTTTCTGTGGTTTCTAGAATCAGTAGGGTGTTCAACTTTATTAATGGACAATTCTTAACAGTTATAATAGTAAAAATACGTTCAGAACTTAAAGAAAAGACAAGTGACACCTTTAAAAACCAGCTCTTAGCGAATCGTTCTTTACAAACATGACATCATTTGCTTGGATACGAGCAAATGGTGGACGTTATGTTTGAGAGTCTTGATTCTCGATCAGTGTGTGAAAGTCTGATGACCTTGAATAAGTCATCTTCACTCATAATTCCAGTCCACCCAGCTGTAAATGGGTACGGACAATCCGGGAAAGATCAATGCCAAGATGTTTGGCCAAGGACCAGCTGGGAGAAAGTTGTTATCCTTGTAAAATATAGATGTTTCTTTTTTTTCTTTGCTCTTTTTCTCCAAAGACACAGCAATTTTATAAGTTTAATTTTAAACAAGCCTACCAAGAGGAACTGATAGTTGAATTAAAAGTCAAACTTCTAAAACACAGTAATTTTATTAGTTAAAATTTGAACAGGAGAATTTAATATTGGTTTCAGATAAATAAACATTCACTAAAAAAATGCCTATAGCATTATTTCCTAGTCAACATAGAGGATGAAATGTTTCGATTAAAGGGATTGTAAAGTGGTTTTCTAAACTGTGTATGTGTAAAGGGGACACTGATAGCACGGTTAGTTTTAGTGGAATTACAAGAACCACAGACGTTGGAATGGAAATTGGAATGGCGTAAATTGATGATATCAGTGTCCCTGATACACATACAAAGTTTAGAAAAACAATTTACAATCCGATTGTCAGATTGCTCCTGAGAGTGAGTGAACAAAATTTTATTAGTTTAAATTTGAACGAGACCATATAATATTGGTTTCAGATAAATAAATATTAGTTATTCCACTCTAATAACGCCCTGGGCTGTATACCGTCAGTCAGTTATAATATAAATCTATAATAGTTATAGAATAAAAATATTTCACTGAATACATGAATAATTTCACACTAACAATTCTGCAATTTAACCTTGAAACTTTTCTTGTTAAAAGGAAACATTCGAGGGTTGATTTGAGACTTGAACTTACGTAAATAGACTTCAGGAGTTACTCGAATTGCACGAAAATCATAAAATTCATGCAAACATTCATCAAACAAAAATTTCTTACTGAATACATGAATAATTTCACATGTACAATTCTGCAATTTAACCTCGATACTTTTCCTTGTTTATTTTTTTGCTTGATAAAGGGACTAGTTCCGAAACGTAGCTACATTTACTCTCATTATATCGACTTTTTACAATATACTGTATTTGTGTATTGTCAAAAGAATCATCTCGATTGAGTGCCTTGTTTATTTCAATAAAAAATATATGTGATTTGGAAAAACAGTATAAAAATAAACAACACAAATATAGTTCTCCTTGATCAAAATATAAGAAATTGATTTTAAGTTCAATAAAAATAATGGAATTTGCATAATTTACTTTGAAATAAAATACTAGTGTTGAAACGGTAAATCAGTTAACCGATATCGGGTACGATTTCACGGGTAACCGGGTCTGATTTCAGATGATCGGTTAACCGTCAATTTGTAACATGATCATTTTAATAAAGAAATGCGTTTAAAAAACGGCATTTTATAACATAAATCCGCCGTATTATCAACTGAACCATCTAAAATAGTTGTTTTTTCATCTTCACGATCTCCGATGTTTATCAAAGAACGATAAAGCCGTAAAAAAATAGAACATCAATATTTATGAACAGACACTATTCATGCTATTTTCTGATTGGACAATTAGAAATATCTATTTATATCAGCCAATGCATTTCTCACGTTCATTAACTTTCTACTTTCACTTTTAACATTCTTGTGAGTGTGTCAAAACATCCGGCGGTGTCTATTAAATTTAGTGCCTGACAATATCGTCCGCATCGGGGTATATCAAAGTTTCAAATCCTTACATTATATCTTAAATATAGGTATCAAAGTGTGATTAGACTACGTTATTATTATATATCATATAAAAGATGATCTTTTTCCGTTTATACAAGTAATTACAGTCCTTATATAGAATTAAAATTACTTCACGAGTGGAACAAATAATTTTGGCCTAATTGTATCAACACCGCCCGTTTGGTTTTTTGTTTAACTTGATTATCCAGACGTTCATCGTCTTCTCTGGGTGCTAGTAACCTTGATGATCTTGACTATGTTATCATACTGCCATCCATTCTAAGTTCGATGGTGCTAAATGTACCCGACCATGTTCGTGTTTGGAGCTTATTTGATACCTTGCCAATGAATGACAGTGGGGTTATTTTGTCTGGCCAGTTTTGGTGGAATCTGATGTCTGCTTCGATGGGTTGTTGGTATTTATTAACCGACAATTCCGAGTGGAACTGATTCAAAGTAGGTCAACTGTTCTTCGGCGATTTCGGAACTCATTTGTACTAACTGAGATTTAATTTACAGCTACAAATGCGGTTCTTCATTCTTGTTTTAAAGCTTAAGAAATTATTCGGGGTTAACCGGAAAATAACCGGTTATTGCCGACGGGTACCCGGGTCTTAAAAATCACTAACCGTTTCAACACTATAAAATACTCTTCAATAGTCAAAGTAAATTAGAAAAAAAATCAAACAATTAGAAATGATGTTCAATACGAACAAACGATTTGGGGTACATTTCTTATTTTGACCATGATTATTCTTTTCGAAACACCTGGTGGTACTTCTCTTTGGAATAGTCTGATACTATACAACTATTACTCTCGATTTTGCCATGTTTTTTATTGCGATCTATTAACAGAATTGTTTTGCTTTAACAGACTTTTATTAAAGCATTCAGAAAACAGCTCTGTTCTTCAATTTGGCTTTTTCGAAGTTTCAACTGTAAGGGTAGGTGACCCAATACCCATTATGGTGCCCTTTCAATGCATTATTACCTTAAAAACATTTTTCTAATATTCCATATGACTCATAGTGACTTTAATGAAAAACCATTAATCCAATGAAAGCAGTTTATCTTACACGCTTCTTTACATCGATTTTTCTATCTAAAGTGCACTTTAAGTAAGAAATATTGGCCTCAAGTAATGTGTATGGAAATCAGGGAATAAAGAATGGCTGTCAAAGAACAAACATTCTTTGTCTTGTGTAAACAGAAAATATGGTTCTTAAATGTCAGCAATATTTACTGAGAGCAGGAACGACCTTGAAACATTTTCATTGCATAACTATGCTTGATTATACAATTTTTGCTTTTTTATGAAATAGATTTCTACATTCTGCTTTCTGAACCTGATTTGGCTAAATTAAGATGGCTTCACTTTTATTTTTCAGTGGTTAACTGGATTCTTAAACTTCATGGTCATTAATTCAAAAATCTTCATCAAATATTCTTCTTTGACCCCCAAAGACATTCTCCAAATCGTCACCTAACCACGTCACAACACCAAATTTGATATAAATGATGTATCCATTAAGCAAGTGTCCCAGCTAGGAAAAGCTATTCTTTGACAGAGGAATTTACAGTCAGGGAATTAACCAGCTTGTTAACCCCCTTGAGGGTTAATCAACCCCACTTAAGAACCCAGATGGTAAGATGTCACATTATGGTATTTCTCAAATAAAATTTTGAAAAACTTACCCCTTGTTCTGCCTCTAAAAATAACAATAAATCATCGGTAGAAAGATGGTCAGCATTACTAGCATACCTGAAATATAAAATATAGAAATACAATGGAGATACATCATGTTGTTTATCTATTCAAAATACTGGGCAAAATCATGTGAAATGTAGCACATTGTGAACATTTGGATCTTTTATAACACTAGTCCTTATTACACTGGAGAAAATATATGATAAGAGTTCCTGAGATCATTTATAATAATAATGTTTGTTCCATGAGGAATATTTATTATGAGGAACAAATATACAGTCACAACTGTAGATTAGAACTTTGGAATTTTTAAATGTTGCCAAAAGGTTAGGCCAAGTAACCAGCTGGATCCTCATGAGCGAAAGTAGTTTTATTGCATCTTGGCACTGGTGTAAGTATTTGGTTAGATTCTGGGTGTTCAAGACTATGTAATGACTTGGCCATGATAGGCGACCATCTTGCCCAGTAAAAGGGCAAGGGAAGATAATTTTTCTTAGGAGATCGATTTTCTTTGGTTGTATAATATGGCCACTGCTGCTGTATCGTATAGCCTACAAGATTATTTGGCATGCTAGCCGAAGTTGATACGAGTGGAAGCATGCCTTATCATCTTGATCTTCTAGTACTCTTATTATATACCCTGTACAATCATAATCCAACAAGGCTAGACGATCTTATCTACATCAAAGACTTGTTGATCTTATCTAAATTAGAGGACTATAATAAGACTGGTTAACGAAGTTTAATAATACTGTTCAAGTAGAGTTGGAAGACATGTCAACAGGAAAAAAAGAAATGAAATGCCTGAAAGGTCTAAGACTGAGTTCTAATTTACTGATTCTAAGACCGAGTCTTGAAGCCATTCAGACAGATTGCCTGACAAAAGGATTAATCTAACTCCTTTCCCTTCATTAGAAAATACTACTTCACTTAAACATACTAGATAGAGATGTGCAACATGATTTATTTCCATGATAGAGATTGCAACACGATTTGTTTTCATGATTGAGATGTGCAACAAGTTTTATTTCAATGAGATATGCATTCTGTAAGCCTTTCTTAAATGAATCTAACACTTACGAAGTGGAGATGATAACCTAGCACCTTATTTCAAAAGTACGTCTTTCTTACAGACTGTACCTGAATCAATTGTTAATTTGGAAAAATCATTCAAATGGATGAAATTGAGCTCTAATAGGTTGTAAAATTCAAAGCTATTAGAACTGCCAAACTTTCTTCATTTCATGCAAATAAACTAGCTTTGTATTTGTTCCAAGAAAATGAAATGAAATGAATTGAGTTTTACATCCCGCTTTTCTGCACCTATATGGGCTAATTGAGGACGCAGTGTGCAATGAGGGAAATTTTGCCTGGACTGCTTCATTAGCCTGCTCTTATTTTCGATTTCCAACTGTCGAGGGTATTTGTTCCAAGAGATTTATTTAATCGATAACATATTCATAAAACATTAACAATGTATGATTGAAAGGCTTATAAGGGGTGTTTTTATGATGTCCGTCAAAACATATCAAGCCGTGCCAATAGCATATCATCTGATGATTCCTTGTGCAAAAAGTTGAAAGAAAATATTAGTTGCACACCACATTATATAAGTGAATAATGGCCGAAGGTCAACAAGAGTCAAGAAGCGAAATAATTTATAACATATCTACTCATCAATATATTTCATTAAGACATCATATATTACCACACACTCCACTAGACAGCTGATTCCTAGACAATCTGGTCAAGGGCAGATAATTCAATTTCTACCACAATTAATTCATTAGGCTATCTACTCTAACTAGACATTTTAATCAGGGTTTTGACAAGAAATTAGACACTAGTAAGATGAATTGATTGAACTCGCACTGTCCTTCAACCTTGTCTGATCTGGATTAACTAGGAAGATTTTGTATTTTAGTTATGGTCAGTTGGAATTGACATGATAAAAAAAAACAGCCAACATTTCAAAGAGAGGTAATCAGCCTTAAAATGAAATGAAATGAATGGAGTTTTACTGTAACACGGGGCCTCAGTTTATTGTCCCATCCAAACGACTAGACGTTTTTTCCATGTCAGCCCCTCCGATCTGTAAGGGGGGAAAGGGGGAAACCACGTTGAAAAATCCGAAGGTATCATCTCATCTCCTATGACGGCATTGAGGTAATCAGACTTAGAAATTTTTTGATAGGTTAGTTGGAAATCATAAGAGTAAAAGTTCAAGACATCTGACATCCCGCCAGTAGAGCATTAGAGAAGTAAAATCGGTAGACACCTGACATCATTGGTAGATTACACATGTATGGATCTAGCCTCAAATCAATTTGTGGAAAAATGATTCTGGTTAGATTACGAGAATATGTATTACAATTCAAACATTACAGTTGTTTCTCCAGTCTTAAATTAGAGTGTAATCTCCATTTATATGCCACACAATTGCGTAATTTGAAAAAAATGATCATCTTCAATCAACTTGTCATATAATGACCTGATTTAGAAGCGAACCATCTGGAAAAGATTCATTGTATTGCATCAGGCTGATAAAAAATTAGCTGACATAAAATCGAAGCAATTTGTGGAAACATGACTCGATTTGGATTCTAACAGTACATTGGTAACAGTAGTCTTAAATTAGAAAGTAATATTCATTCACGTCACGTCTCAAAACCTAATCAACACCAAACACAATCAACTAGTCTTGATCATACAGGTATTTTTTTATTTATTGACTTTTAATGAATGCGTGAGGAATATTACATTTTTTATAGATTCCAATTAAATACCAATTTATATTAGAATGTTGACTGAATTTTTTATTTCCCTGGGGATACGGAAATCTAATGGGAAATGTTTCGATAAAACTGTCTAGAAAGAATTACTATTAATCTGGTAAATAAGAGTTTGTGACATTTGTTTTTAACTGTGTGTAATATTGCAGTGACAGGTGTGGCGCCAAGCAGGGTATGCTAACTCAACTCTTCTAGACACCTAATACCACTTTACATTATGAAATATTTACTCATTTATTGATACACTTCCTCAAATGAAAAGTTCATTACAGTCACTGTCCTTTGAAAATTCCAGGCGAGTGATAAAAAGCTCACCTTGGAGTTCTAGGAGAGCTTTTTATTCACGGGGTTTTCTGAGCTTAGATTCTGAAGTCAAGGACTCCATCCTTGCATACCTATCCTAATTCCTCAATGTTCCTTTCATGTAAAGTCTGAGAAAAAGCTATGTGCTATATGACAGGTCACTGTCAGGATGACTGTAGTGTGATTTGTACATCGCTACCCAGAAGGCACAAGTCAAATCTAGTTCAATAGTGATTGATTAATTGGTCAAATCATCGCTAAATTTCAATCAAAATCCTTCTAAAAATAGTAAACATAATGTCAAGTGCACAGCCACGTGATATCAGGGAATACAGAAATTCCATGTGACGTCATGAAGAGAAACCAATCACAGTGCGCGCACCATGGAAACAAGTAAACAACAGCGTTCTTCATACAATAGGAAACTCATGGTTATTAAAATGGCGATTTCAACGTCTATCTATCAGAGTGAATTTTGAGTTGAGCCTTATCAAAAAAATCAAACAAAACTCAACAGTTTCGTCAAAGTTCTCCCACCTTCACGAAACTAAGTTTTGATAGGACAGAATCGACACAAATAGCGTAGGGCCTAGACGATGCACTCTCGTACTCATTCAAGCCAGTCTCTGTTCGTGACATTGTGGCAATCACAGTCAATATGACATTTTGCAACGCTCCACAAGCATCTATTAACATTGTGATCAAAATGATATTTCCTTACCTGCGTCACCATTTGCTTCCCCTCGATTGTTTCCACACGGGCTTTTACTGCCCCGGATACTCCCCATTTCAAGAAAGTAGAATGCTGAACAGCGTGTCCTTTTATCGAAGCCATTGTTATTGAAAACAGCTCGGACAAAAGCTCACATCTGATTGGTCAGGTACCGAAGGAATTTCAGACATCGGCCAATCCAAACATCCAGCACTTCTGAGGTACTGCTATGGGTACGACAGTCTGACAAGGCAGTCATCGGTGTGGTTTTTCCGGGCGAACTTTATGAAAAGATTACGTCAATCAGGAGCGCGTTTTTAAAATGGTTTCAATTAGCAAGGTGCGTGAATTTTCGCTCGTCTCAGACGATTTTAGATGCGCTATGGCGCGCAAGCGCGATCGGGCACCTTTTAAGTCAGTGACTGCATTAGCTACCAATGTTTTGCTGATGTGTTTACATGGACTTCAAGATTTAGAGTCATTTACCAACAAAATTAATGAAATATAAGGAAGAAAACTTTGTAAACAACATATCCTCATGTCATCATTAACTACAACTGTACCAAATCCAATCTTATAACCCTAATTAGAACCCAACTCATCAACTCAATTAATCACTAAATGCTGAATCCTGAGGTTGACTGCTCCGTAGAGACCTTTTATAAAATGTGATTTTCTGACTGACGTTAAAACCCTGACTAATTAATTAACACAGACACGAAAGCTCGTTAACAAAGCATAAAAACATTTCTTCAACTATTCACCTCACATTTTTATCAGACTCCACTTCAAGTATTAATTATTAAAGGTATTGTAAAGAGGTTTTGTAAACTTTGTATGTGTATCACACTGATAGCACCAATTTGTGCCATTCCAATTTCCATTCCGACGTCTGTGGTTTTTGCAATTCCACTTAAACTAACATATTTTAAGACGTCACTGACAGTTATCTGCATAGATATCATAGTAGTTTCCGGTAGATCAGTCAGTGACGTCATAAAACGCGGTAGTTTTAGTGGAATTGCAAGAACCATCCAAACAACTTGATGCTTTCTTCATGACAGCCACTCTGACCTACATCACTGAGATGGGAAAATCATTTTTAAAAATCCAAAGGCATCATTTCAACCAATGCCAAGATCAAACCCTGGACCTTCAGGTTAGCAAGCAACCGTCTAACTCACTGAGCCAACATGGCTCCCACAAGAGAAGAAAAGAAATATAAATAAACCAAATTATGTCTTTAATGTCAACATAGAAAACAATGGAACTAATAAATAAATCTAACTATGTCTTTAATGTCAACACTTCATTTCAGAAATATTGAAGAGTTCTAAAAATAACTTGAAATTGATGTATTGCATACTTTTATTACATTTAGTTATTTACATCTTATTAAAGGGATGTGTTCATATTACATCTGTACAATTAGAGGGTAGAGATCGCATTTAACGGAACACAATTTTTATGGTATACTACTCCTTAGTTTTATCACACCCAACGTTTCAACAATCTACGTTGTCACCTTCAGAAGATGTGTGTAATGAACGTTGTGTGTAATAAAACTAAGGAGTACTATACCATAAAATTGTGTTCCGTTATTTAAATGCGATCTCTACCCTCTAATTGTCGCTTAAGGATTATCTGTACAATTAGATGTCACCTAGTCTTATGGTTTGCTCACACTACAGGCAGAGCAGGGCGGTGCAGAGCAGAGCTGTTAGTAGCAGCATTAATGTACAGATGGTTTTCAACGTACAGATTCTCAGCTGTTTAAACTGCAAGCGGAACGACTCAGCACGGAGGAGAGCAGAATAAAGCGCTGCACTGCATCGCTCCACCCATCTCTGCTCTGTCTGTAGTGTCATTAAACCCTTAGACATAGGAATTGCTCAATTGAAATCATCAATAATAATGTTCACAGCTGACCTTTGAAATTTGAGCTGATTTATCCTCTTGAAAAGTAACATTAATGACTTTCTTGAGTCTCTGCCATGTTTGAGAGCAGTTGAGTTCATAAATGGATTTTTTAAAATAACATTAGTTGTCATTTAACTTGAGGTTAGATGAACTTATAATATTGATTTTGTTGTATTACAATTTCTATTAGAGCCTGCAGAGTGTCCAAACAAATCCCCCATTTGTCATACTTCTTTGAAAGTCATAGAATATATTTTTGACACATGCTCCGCACAGAAACTAGTGAAGATAGAAATAGAAAGTGAAATTTCTAGTTTAACGTTCATTTGAACTAATACGATATTTGTACAGTTCTAGTACTGGGGCCTTATTCTCAAAAACTTAACTAAGATAAAATCCAGATTTTAAGAAATACATGTACATTAATATGATTGTATATTATAATAAAGCTATATTTAAAATCAATTTTTGTGATTGACCAATCAGATGACAGAAACAGAAATTTTGAAGAATAAAGACCCAGGTGAAAACTGATAAACCTCTGAAAATGACAGTTGTTGCTCTTTAAAGGCTTATTTTTATTAATCATTTCATACATTTTCAATTACGTGTTATTTTACGTCAAATTCAAGTTAACTTGTTTGTGTTTATGTTTAGAGTGTACATAAATAACTCTGGTAAAAAATATCTGGGGTAAGTAAAATATGATGTCTGTATTTCTCGTTGGAATATAGATATACTGCACGCAAATATAATATCATCTTCACATGATCATAGAATTTTACTCGTGACATATCTACCCACACATTAGTGAACACTGCTTTTATCCTTTGCCAGTGCCTTCTGTTGTGTCACAACATAACATAACCTTTCAACCACCCAAACCTTTATTCTAAAGTTAGATATTCAACATGGGATATCTGAATATAACTTTTCATTACTAGGTAATGTTTCACAAAATTTAACCTTCTCCAAATTTTGTCAATCTGGCCCAAGACTACATACGTTTCATCTTGAAAGTCCCCCTGTATTGCAAAATTTGTAACTTTTGAATATCGTAAAAACGAGAACTTACCGAACTAGAAGGAAGTAGATTTCTGGTCGTGTTGAAATCTCTTTAAATAAAGCTACAAATTCTTCACTGTTTAATCTGCTCCGTAAACCATCGCCTCTCTTCATCTGAAGTTCCTGAAATTATACACAATTATAACTTTAAACTTGGTGTTTCTGATAGAACTAGGGGTTTAAATGTCACTCGACCACTAGCCATTGGCTACAAAATACTAAAATCCATACAAACAAAACAATTCTGTTAATCGAAAATCTCGTCCAGAGCATTAAAAAAATTGAGCGCCAATAATATATAGAAGTGGACTTTCCATACGAGAAATACCATCAGGTGTTTCGAAAAGAGTAAGCATGGTCTGATTCGCAAGCGACACCTGTCACTACTATATAGCTCAAAATATGTACAGTCAACTTTAGCATGATGGTCACTTATATTCAGTACCACCCTTTAAATGACAGCTACCAAAAATATAAGACATTGTTAATCCTGAATTCAATTGTTACTGCTGATATTTTTTTTAATCTGGATTTTATCTAAATTAAAATTTGGTCAAATAGAGCCTAAATTTTTAGCAATTGACAAATCTGTTGCAAAGAATTGCAATGACAAGAATAATAGCAATTTTAGTGATTGACCATTCAGATGACCCGAGCACTAAAATCATTGTAAGTTAAGTTTTCTAGAAAAAAGCCCCTGGTATCAAGAATAATCTTTTCCTTGATTTTCTAGCCTTCAAACTGGGAGAAAATAAAGTTTTATTGAAAATCAAAGTCAATCGTTTCTTTGGCCTCATTTCCTTTTTTGATTTCAAACAGAGAGCAAAGTAAAGCTTAAATGTAAATCAAAAACAAATCCCTTTCCTTGACCAATATTATTACGATAATAGTAATGGAAGATGAATTATTACAATAATTATAGTTATTTAAGATCTGTTCGACACTGACCTATATCTTACATCTATAATTCAACATCTTCGAGGTTATTTCCTGATGGAATGTCAACAAAGCAAAATTTCAAGAAATATCAAAATTGACAAGTATGACATAATGTTGTACAATTCCAATTCCATGGATAATATTTGCTGTTTGATTTGGCCAGTTTAAGATTTTTAGTTAGTTCAAAGAATTACAGCATTCAATATTCAAATCGCAAGGACCTATACTATTAACTATGTCATAGCCGTAGGCAGGGAGGGCAGCTGCCCCCTCAAATATTATGCTTTTGGGCAAAAAATCCCCAAAATCGGGCAAAATATCATAAAAATTTGGGCAATTAGTCGGCCTGCCCCCCTGTTGAGTCGTGGGCGGCTTTAAGCTAGCTTTGTTGTGTTTCCACTGACAAATTGCTGAACCGTTACCAGCAATTGAAACTTTTCGCATTCTGCAATTTATAGGGGGCCAAATGAGCTAGCTTTCCTTCACAATTCTCAGTGGAAACACAGTTAATGTGCAGCACTCTAGTATCATATTATGATGACAGTAAAAGTACAAGAGATATATTTTAACTGAGAATATCTTTATCTCTTTATTCTGTGATATGATTGTATAACAAAACACAAGACCATATTATGGAATATAACACACTTCTTTAATACAGTTAAGCACAAAACGTTTCAACACATTATATTGTCTTGTGTTTTGTTATATGTGCTCCTCGCTTCTATATGTCGTTCAAATCTGATATGATTGTAGACAACAATACTGTTATTCTGTGCACTACTCTCGTAGTTATTATAATGACAGTAAAAGTACACTAGGTTGATATAAACTGAGTGAATATTTTTACGTCAATATCTAGTTGATGGTTAAAACAGAACTACCAGTTGCATAAATTACATTATTTTATATTTATACCTTGATATACATCGCACTACTGGCAATTTACTCAACACATCTTATCATTTTTCCTTTCTAGAGGCAGTGGGTTATTGTCATGCTGATACAGGCATGTCTTAAAGGGGCACAGGCTTCATTTTCGCGGGTCGATTTTGGATAAGTCTCAGAAACGGGGATTTTTTAGCTCAGCAATTAAGTACTGGTTATCACAACTCACCATTGAAATTTGAGTCTTCAAATCCATGTGCATCCATAATTATTAGCATTTGAAAGTTATAATGCCCTACTACACATTAGCGATACTATGCAATATATAGAAAAGTCATCTATAGAAATAGAAGGAGAAATGTCTAATTTAAGGTATATTTGAAGGAAATACTCAATTTTCGTGCATTTCTAGTGCTTCTGAAGGATACTTAAATAAATTCAAGACCCAAATCAACCAATAAAAATGAAGACTGGTCCCCTTTAAAGTTACTATAATTGTGCTAACCATCAGATAAAACACTTATGTGGAACCATATACATTGCATCCTGACCCTCTGTTTTCAGATTTTTCGAAAATAAGAGCAGGCTGATGATGCTGTCCTAGCAAAATTTCCTTCAAAGCACACTACATGTCGTTTGCTCATCCTCATTAGCCCATGCAGGTGCAGAAAAGCAGGACCCTGACCAAGTAACCCTACTGTACCAGACTGTAATAATAATAATGTTTATAAGATTAATGGTCTATAAATTGATATAATGTTGATTCAGACTATAATAGTCTCCCCCACCCCACAGTCTTACTATCTCCACCCCCTAGTCTTACTATCTCTACCCCCCAGTCTTAGTATCTCCACCCCCTAGTCTTACTATCTCTACCCCTCCAGTCTTACTATCTCCACCCCCTAGTCTTACTATCTCCACCCCCTAGTCTTACTATCTCTACCCCCCAGTCTTAGTATCTCCACCCCCCAGTCTTACTATCTCTACCCCCCAGTCTTACTATCTCTACACCACAGTCTTACTATCTTTACTCCCCCAGTCTTACTATCTCTACCCCCCAGTCTTACTATCTCTACCCCCCAGTCTTACTATCTCTACCCCCCAGTCTTACTATCTCCACCCCCTAGTCTTACTATCTCCACCCCCTAGTCTTACTATCTCTACCCCC
Source organism: Lottia scabra (assembly GCA_029955415.1). Classification (NCBI taxonomy): domain Eukaryota; kingdom Metazoa; phylum Mollusca; class Gastropoda; family Lottiidae; genus Lottia; species Lottia scabra. The sequence continues at coordinate 4,017,755 of JARJEI010000003.1, read as the reverse complement.
CAGTCTTACTATCTCTACCCCACTGTCTTACTATCTCTACCCCCCAGCTCTACCCTACCCTGACCAAGTAACCCTACTGTACCAGACTGTAGTAATAATAATGTTTATAAGATTAATGTACTATAAATTGATACAATGTTTATTCAGACTATAATAGTCTCCCCCACCCCCAGTCTTACTATCTCTACCCCACAGTCTTACTATCTCTACCCCCCAGCTCTACCCTACCCTGACCAAGTAACCCTACTGTACCAGACTGTAGTAATAATAATGTTTATAAGATTAATGGTCTATAAATTGATACAATGTTTATTCAGACTATAATAGTCTCCCCCACCCCCAGTCTTACTATCTCTACCCCCAGCTCTACCCTACCCTGACCAAGTAACTCTACTGTACCAGACTGTAGTAATAATAATGTTTATAAGATTAATGGTCTATAAATTGATACAATGTTTATTCAGACTATAATAGACTCCCCCACCCCCAGTCTTACTATCTCTACCCCATAGTCTTACTATCTCTACCCCCAGCTCTACCCTACCCTGACCAAGTAACCCTACTGTACCAGACTGTAGTAATAATAATGTTTATAAGATTAATGGTCTATAAATTGATATAATGTTTATTCAGACTATAATAGTCTCCCCCACCCCACAGTCTTACTATCTCCACCCCCTAGTCTTACTATCTCTACCCCCCAGTCTTAGTATCTCCACCCCCTAGTCTTACTATCTCTACCCCTCCAGTCTTACTATCTCCACCCCCTAGTCTTACTATCTCCACCCCCTAGTCTTACTATCTCTACCCCCCAGTCTTAGTATCTCCACCCCCCAGTCTTACTATCTCTACCCCCCAGTCTTACTATCTCTACACCACAGTCTTACTATCTTTACTCCCCCAGTCTTACTATCTCTACCCCCCAGTCTTACTATCTCTACCCCCCAGTCTTACTATCTCTACCCCCCAGTCTTACTATCTCCACCCCCTAGTCTTACTATCTCCACCCCCTAGTCTTACTATCTCTACCCCCCAGTCTTACTATCTCTACCCCACTGTCTTACTATCTCTACCCCCCAGCTCTACCCTACCCTGACCAAGTAACCCTACTGTACCAGACTGTAGTAATAATAATGTTTATAAGATTAATGTACTATAAATTGATACAATGTTTATTCAGACTATAATAGTCTCCCCCACCCCCAGTCTTACTATCTCTACCCCACAGTCTTACTATCTCTACCCCCCAGCTCTACCCTACCCTGACCAAGTAACCCTACTGTACCAGACTGTAGTAATAATAATGTTTATAAGATTAATGGTCTATAAATTGATACAATGTTTATTCAGACTATAATAGTCTCCCCCACCCCCAGTCTTACTATCTCTACCCCCCAGCTCTACCCTACCCTGACCAAGTAACCCTACTGTACCAGACTGTAGTAATAATACTGTTTATAAGATTAATGGTCTATAAATTGTTACAATGTTTATTCAGACTATAATAGTCTCCCCCACCCCCAGTCTTACTATCTCTACCCCCAGCTCTACCCTACCCTGACCAAGTAACCCTACTGTACCAGACTGTAATAATAATAATGTTTATAAGATTAATGGTCTATAAATTGTTACAATGTTTATTCAGACTATAATAGTCTCCCCCACCCCCAGTCTTACTATCTCTACCCCCCAGCTCTACCCTACCCCCCAGCTCTACCCTACCCTGACCAAGTAACTCTACTGTACCAGACTGTAGTAATAATAATGTTTATAATATTAATGGACTATAAATTGATACAATGTTTATTCAGACTATAATAGACTCCCCCACCCCACAGTCTTACTATCTCTACCCCCAGTCTTACTATCTCTACCCCCCAGATCTACCCTACCCTGACCAAGTAACCCTACTGTACCAGACTGTAGTAATAATAATGTTTATAAGATTAATGGACTATAAATTGATACAATGTTTATTCAGACTATAATAGACTCCCCCACCCCCCAGTCTTACTATCTCTACCCCATAGTCTTACTATCTCTACCCCCAGCTCTACCCTACCCTGACCAAGTAACCCTACTGTACCAGACTGTAGTAATAATAATGTTTATAAGATTAATGGTCTATAAATTGATACAATGTTTATTCAGACTATAATAGACTCCCCCACCCCCCAGTCTTACTATCTCTACCCCACAGTCTTACTATCTCTACCCCCCAGCTCTACCCTACCCTGACCAAGTAACTCTACTGTACCAGACTGTAGTAATAATAATGTTTATAAGATTAATGGTCTATAAATTGATACAATGTTTATTCAGACTATAATAGACTCCCCCACCCCCAGTCTTACTATCTCTACCCCATAGTCTTACTATCTCTACCCCCCAGCTCTACCCTACCCTGACCAAGTAACCCTACTGTACCAGACTGTAGTAATAATAATGTTTATAAGATTAATGGTCTATAAATTGATACAATGTTTATTCAGACTATAATAGACTCCCCCACCCCCCACAGTCTTACTATCTCTACCCCATAGTCTTACTATCTCTACCCCCAGCTCTACCCTACCCTGACCAAGTAACTCTACTGTACCAGACTGTAGTAATAATAATGTTTATAAGATTAATGGTCTATAAATTGATACAATGTTTATTCAGACTATAATAGACTCCCCCACCCCCAGTCTTACTATCTCTACCCCATAGTCTTACTATCTCTACCCCCAGCTCTACCCTACCCTGACCAAGTAACCCTACTGTACCAGACTGTAGTAATAATAATGTTTATAAGATTAATGGTCTATAAATTGATACAATGTTTATTCAGACTATAATAGACTCCCCCACCCCCAGTCTTACTATCTCTACCCCATAGTCTTACTATCTCTACCCCCAGCTCTACCCTACCCTGACCAAGTAACCCTACTGTACCAGACTGTAGTAATAATAATGTTTATAAGATTAATGGTCTATAAATTGATACAATGTTTATTCAGACTATAATAGACTCCCCCACCCCCAGTCTTACTATCTCTACCCCCTAGTCTTACTATCTCTACCCCCCAGTCTTACTATCTCTACCCCACTGTCTTACTATCTCTACCCCCCAGCTCTACCCTACCCTGACCAAGTAACCCTACTGTACCAGACTGTAGTAATAATAATGTTTATAAGATTAATGGTCTATAAATTGATACAATGTTTATTCAGACTATAATAGTTTCTAGCCATCTGCTCTCTCATCTGGCATCATTTCTTTTTCTAAATCTGTCTGTGATTGCTGACATTGTTTTATAGGAAAGAAAGAAAGAAAGATCTACATTTTACAATGATAACAACTTCGGATCTTTCCTGGTTTTTCTACCCATTTACAGCTGGAATTCAGACTTGTTCTCAATTTTCAGCAAAAATAAGTGAAAAATCAACATATCTCAATTTGAAATGAAACAGAGTTTTACATCTTATTTTATTGCACCCGTTTCAGCGATTGAGTAAGACGGACAAAGGCCATGCTGTATGCAATGAGGGAGATTTTCCAGGACAGGCGCTTTGTCGACTCTGCAGCTTTTGTCCACATCGCCTAAAGTATTTAGGTTTGTTAACTTAACATTCCTATCAAAGAGTCCACATGGTCTACAACGACCACAGATTGTATCTTGTGATGCCCTTGAGAATAGCCCCTCATCAGTGTTCCATTCCCCTAAAACAATCTGCTACTTGCTAAGCTCTATTTGACCGTTATATTTTTTTCATAAAATGCAATTTGGCCCTTTACAAAAAGTAATTGGGAAAGCCTGATTTATAATGTCATTTTTCATTTAGGTTTATCGATTCTGCCCAGGGTCCACTAAATTTTTATGATATTTTCGTTTGTCATCTCAGCATCTCTTTCCAAGATTTCACAAATAAAATAATGTTATTTTGAGGATTTTTTGTTTAAATCCCTTATAATAACAGCTTGAAATTTTTCTCAGAACAGCTTATTGAATTAAATCCTTTCTTAATCTTAATCTGTGGTAATAAAATAGTGTTTATTCGAGTTTTTATTATGATATTATTGATTAGAGTTTCTGATGATTTGTTTTATTGTTCATCACCTCTATATACTTTAGAATTATAGAAGTAAAGATACAAATCCGAACCGCAAAACTCGAAATCCAAAAAGACATTTTTACGAAACATAAGTAACAGCTTATAAACTTTTTTACATGAGGAATTATATCAATCATACACGAGTAAGTATTTCATAATGAAAAGTGGTATCAGGTATTTAGAAGAGTAAGCATACCCTGTCTGGCGCCACACCCGTCCCAGCTGTTGTAATGGTTTTCTTAACTTTGTATATATGTGTATCAGGGACATTGATAGCATCAATTTGCTCCATTCAAATATCCATTCCGATGTCTGTGGTTCCTGCAATTCCATTAAAACTAACACATTTTATGACGTCACTAATAGCGATCTGCATAGATATCAATAGTAGCTTCCGGTAGATCACTGGTATTGCTATCTTACAATGCGTTAGTTTAAGTGGAGTATTTATAGATAACTTGTCAGACAGAAACATTAGATGGAACACTGAAGGGTTTATTTCTAGTTCAAGCTTCAATTTCTCAAGAAATAAATATAAGTGCCCTATTTTTCTTTGATTTTGATCAATTTTTTGTTTGTTGAGAAAATCTGATCTTTTGGTAAACATGTCCCCAATTTCTCTTTCAACTCCCACCGCCTTTCCTTCATCTGAGTCTCCCTCCCTTTTCTGACACCTAGATCTACAGCAATGGAAATGGAAATGCTAATTTGACCAATGAAATTACAAACCTATTCTAGTGACTGTGTTCAAGGTATTGGCATCCTTTTCCTACTGCACAAATTTGACCAAAACTACCGCAAAGTTTTTACTAAAACTACCTCACAAATTTGACCAAAACTACTTCTTAATTTAGATCAAAACTACCCCACAAATTTGACCAAAACTACCTCTCAATTTTGACCAAAACTACCTCACAAATTTGACCAAAACTACCTAGCAATTTTGACCAAAACTACCGCACAAATTTGAACAAAACTACCTCTTAATTTTGACCAAAACTACTCGACAAATTTGACCAAAACTACCCCAGAAATTTGACCAAAACTACCCCATAACCCCCCCTCTTCAACCCACCCAGCTGACTAACTCCCGCCCCTCCCTCCTTGAAACCCCAGATATCTCCTGCTATGGAATTAAATTAAATCAATAAAAACAAGAATCTATTTCTAGACATTCTCCACACCACACCTTCCCGTATAATTAAGATTTCGTGATCATCTTGTAAAACACATTTACCCAATCAATAATTAGAATTTATTTTAAATGGAAGATAATTATCAATCTATTTTCAACCACGTACATTTTTTTTGTACTTTCGGAATGAACATATCACATGGTCTAGTTTCTCTTACACTTAAAGGGATTGCACAAAGGTTTCCTAAATGTCGTAGTCATAGAGAGACACTAATTGATGCATACACAGGCCAGTAATAATATTAACCTAGCCAAATTTGAACCAGGGCTTGCCAGGCAAGGTAACATACGCCCACTGGCAGATGTCAGAAATGATCATATTTTAATTAACGATAATACAAATTTCTTTATATCTAAAGAATAAAAAGTCAAGAGCAATAATTCAAAAACTGTTCATCGAAAATGCCTCATGTTAGAACTTGACTGAGATCTTATCAATTCCAGTGATCACACCTAGTTTCATCAGAATCAGTTTAACTTCTATGGTGCTCACAAACCTTTTTTGATGCGTTTTTGCAAAGTCAAGGGCAATAACTCAAAAATTGTTCATCCAAAATTCGTCAAATTTGAACTTAACCGAGATCTTATCAATCTCAAGGATCATACCAAGTTTCATTAAAATCAGATGAAAACTGTAGTCTCTAGACTATTCACAAACTAAATTTGACGCGTTTTTACTAAGTCAAGGGCAATAACTCAAAAACCATTCATAGAAAATACGTCAAATTTGAACTTGACCGAGATCTTATCAATCTCAAGGGCCATACCAAAATTTATCAAAATCAGATAAAAACGGTTGTCTCTAGAGTGCTCACGAACTAAATTTGACGCATTTTATCAAAGTCAAGGGCAATAACTCAAAAACCGTTCATCCAAAATACGTCAAATTCAACCTTGATCGAGATTTTATCAATCTGAAGCAGCATACCAAGTTTCATTAAAATCAGATGAAAACTGTAGTCTCTAGAGTGCTCACGAACTAAATTTGACGCATTTTTCCAAAGTCAAGGGCAATAACTCAAAAACCGTTCATCGAAATTACGTCAAATTCGAACTTGACCGAGATCTTATCATTCTGAAGCAGCATACCAAGTTTCATTAAAATCAGATGAAAACTGTAGTCTCTAGAGTGCTCACGAACTAAATTTGAGGCATTTTATCAAAGTCAAGGGCAATAACTAAAAAACCTTTCATCGAAATTACGTCAAATTCTAACTTGACCGAGATCTTATCAATCTGAAGCAGCATACCAAGTTTCATTAAAATCAGATGAAAACTGTAGTCGATAGAGTACTCACGAACTAAATTTGACGCGTTTTTACAAAGTCAAGGGCAATAACTCAAAAAACGTTCATCGAAAATACGTCAAATTCGAACTTGGCCGAGATCTTATCAATCTGAAGGAGCATAGCAAATTTCATTAAAATCAGATGAAAACTGAAGTCTCTATAGTGCTCACAAGAAATGTTGACGGACGGACGGACGGACGGACGGACAGGGGCGACGACAATATACGACCACATATTCATGTGGGCGTATAAAAATGGTCATTATTCCTGCCCTACATAGTGTTTATGTTTTGTCTCAAGTCTGATTTAGGTACTTGAAGAAATCCATGAATCTTAAGTATCAACATTATAACAAGCAAACACTGATTTTTTGACAATGTTAAGATATTAACACAATTGTAATACCCAGTAAAATCTTGATGAACTGATCAGGGGCCCGGATTCGAATATCATCTGACAATATCTTTTTTTGCAAGAGTGCAATTTTTTTACTTTGAGATATCAGAGTACAAAATAAATGTGGAACGTGACTCGAATAATTCTATCAAGTCTATTCTAAGCCTTCACAAAAAATTTCCTTAATATAATGCAGAATAAGGAAAAAAACTACAAACCTAACGAGTCCATTTATTCTTCAAAGTATATAATGTAAATGTTTCAAAGAGATTTAAAAATATTCAAGTTTTTGTAGCCATTTTAAGATTCACGTTATATCCTTTCTTTCAATTCAAAGATCTTTTTCACAAATATATGAACTTCCATACCTGATTATATGTGTTCAGAAATATCATTGGTTTAAATTTTTAATGGAATTATAGAATCGCAGACTATGAAAAGGGAGGTATGATTGGTCAACCAGAAACTATAAGTGTCCCTGGGGTACAGATGATTTGACCATTCAGAACTTGATACAGATTAGATCTGTTTTCTCAAAATACCAAACCAACAGTACAGTACCATCGGATTAAACAATATGACTACCAACAACTATCTAGTTTGTGATAACAGCATCCACTGGAAGATAATGTTAACTTGTCTTCTACCAGCAAACAACCAGATCTGTAGGTTTCAAAAATAATTTGAAGTTGATTCAAGCATTTCTTTTATGGGTGTGGGGTCAAACACTTAAAGCAGAATTGCTGGATCTACAGACGTCTGATTGAGAATAGTGATTGGTGCAAATTGATGTTATTTGTGTCCCGAGATATAGAAAACCTCTTCACAATTTCAAAATCTTTCCTTTGTGAACCAGACCTCAAATCTGTGACTTTGAACTTTCTGCACTATTATGAAAGAAATGGAAGATCTTGGAAAACATTTTAACCTAATTAGAGATTGTGAAAACCATCACCAAGTCTGGTTCATTCACACAAACTTTAATGGTCTTTCTTTTAAAACATCAAATATCCCATTTTATTTAAAAATGGCTCAAATTTCACCTCAGGCACATTTCACTTAGTAAAAAGATCGATTTGAAAGAAAAAGAGATCAATATTTAAAACGTAAAGAAAAATTCTTTAAAAGCTGTCAATTTGAGCCGTTTTGAATTGGATTGAAATTTGATAGAAATTCCTAGCAACAACCAGATAGTAAGACAAGTCCGCTTAAAGGGATTGTAAAGAGTATTTCTAAACTTTGTATGTGTATCGGGGACACTGATAGCATCAATTTGCGCCATTCCAATTTCCATTCCGACGTCTGTGGTTTTTGCAACTCCAGTCCAGTCAAACTAACGCCTTTTATGACTGCATTGATTTTAAAAGTAGCTTTCGGTAGATCACTGTCGGTGACATCGTAAAACATGTTTGTTTTATAGTGGAATTGCCAGAACCACAGACGTCGGAATGGAAATTGGAATAGTGCAAATTGATGCTATCAGTGTTCTCAATACACGTATACAAAGTTGAGAAAATAACTTTACAATCCCTTTAACTCACTTAGCCACCAGGCCCCAGAACCATCAGAGAGATTAGCCCATTAATCACTAAGGTCAAAATGTTGACCTGACAGACAAGACCAAGAAGAAAATATAGGAATGAAAGTTAATGTGATTTTATCTCGAGAAACGTTTAAAAATAAATAGTTATGAATACTAGAAAGAAAAACCAATAACATTGCTGTCTAGCCAATATATCTCTGATTTTATAAGATTCTAAAATAGAAACCTTCAGGCCTGGTTACACAAGAACCGTTAAAAACCAATTTATAACTCGTAAGAAATACAGCAGAGATCAATTTATTGAAGCTTAAAGGGACACAAACACTATTCATTCAACCAATCATACCTTTTACTTTATACTTTTAACGCCACCAAATGCTGTATCACACTAACACGTTGATTAATGGCGTCTACTGGTGCATACCGCCATACCCGAACGAGAGTTAGCATCATTGTCCCAAGTGTAAACACTCATTCAAACGCTCAAATGCACTGATATATATTTAAAGATTTGCGGAATTTGACCACATATTCTTGCTACTTGTGATTGACTGAGTTGTCACCATTGGCTACTATTAGCCGTGCTATTCAGTAATAGTGTTCACAGCTCATTTTCAAATTCTGATCTTCCAAATCCATTTGTATGCATAGTTCTTAATCGTTTCAAAGTTACCAATTCCATTCGTTAAGACAAACGTTTAGTTTGAGGTATTCTTGAAGTGGTTATGTAATTTTCTGACATTACTTCTTAAGTTCTAGTACTTCTGAAGAATATTACCCAAATCGATCCTCGAAAATGCTGTACATTCCCCTTTAAATGAAACATGATAATACTTTGATTTTCTAATACAAAACGTTTTTTTCTTTACATAAATCTTATCAACTCTTTTTTACCATTTTGAAAGAGATTGTTAAGGGATTTTCTAAACTTTTTAAATGTTAAGGTATGATCACGCAAGTTGTTCCTATTCGTGTCTCTGATGCACATAAAAAGTTCAAAAAACCTTTTTACAATCTTTTTAATAACAGTTCTAGATTTAAAGAGATTGTAAAGAGGTTTTCTAAACTTTGTATGTGTATCGGGGACACTGATAGCATCAATTTGTGCCATTCCAATTTTCATTCTGACGTCTGTGCTTCTTGCAATACCACTAAAACTTACGCCTTTTATGACGTCACTTTGACTACCAGTGATCTACCCAAAGCTACTATTGATATCTATGCAGATCACTGTCAGTGACGTCATGAAACGCATTAGTTTTACCAGTTTACCAGTAGTACCAGTTTTATCACGTTTGACAATATGGTAAGAACTTGTCTTTCTCTCCCTCTAAAATAATATCCTGGAACATCGCAAATTCTCAATAAAAATGAAATGAATGGAGTTATACGTCCTACTTTCTGCACCTATATGGGCAAACGCCATGCAGTGTGCAATTAGGGAAATTTTGCCAGGACAGCGGCATTAGCCTGCTCTTATTTTCGATTTCCAACTGTCGAGGGATCTTTAACGTGCACAGCCAATAGCACACGGAGCAAATTCTCAATAAGGTGCCCATTTATGATCAAGACTATAATCGCTCCGTAACCAGTATAACTTGGTGCAAACACAGTTGAAAAGCAGCTAATAACCCAGTAAATGACATGTTCTTTCCATGGAAACTTGACAATAACTGTATAATGAATGTTGTTTTTATAAATAATGTCAATATCAACTATTTATATAGTATTATCTATTACGGTACCATTGATCAACATTTTAATACAACATCTAACTCAGTACAGGTGAACTGCTTCATCATTTAAATAATGGAGTTTATCTGTACTTGATGCAAATGAAATGAAATGTCCCATTTTTCTGCACTTTTAGGCTAATGAGGACGGGCAAACGCTGTGCAGTGTTGAGAACTAGATCAATATCTTCACGTTAAAGACAATCCAATTTCACCTTACAATAAGGTCAAGAAAATAACAATACTGATCACAATGATATTAGAAGTACTGGAAAACTATATGTAGCCTCTAATGTCATGACATTCCCAATAATTGATGTGGAAAAATTGACACTGAAGGTTCATGAAAACTGGAAGTGGATGGTTTAAAATGCCTGCCTGAACATCGATATACCACCATCAACCAGAAATAGCCCTGATGCTTATTATGACTTATTTACACCATTTCAATTTTCAGTCAAACATATATGTGTGGATATTATACATGCTTCATAAAGTGTTTCAAAGGCTCTTAAACACTATTTGCTACAGAAACATCATTTAGACCACATTCATCTGACAAAAATAGAATACTAGATAGTAGATGAATAAATGTAAGATAAAATGAGTTCGAAAGGTTCAGTTTTATCAAACTGCCATGTAAAGTAACCTTGATAATTTGACACATCAAAAATCAAAAGTAGATAATTTAAAAAAAGACAAAGTGAGTTCAAAGCCTGGTTAATGAATATTTTTTCTCCATTATTTGACACTTAAAAACTCCTATAATATTCTTTCAAAAGATCTGTAAAGTAAAGATCAACAGACATTTTTTTCACTAAAATTGATTTTAATTTAGATTTATTATCAAATTATGCATTTCATAAAATGAAGTTTCCAGAATAAGGCCCCAGAAGGTATTTCTCACCAACCAGTTCCAGGATGAAGTGAGCTATTAATAGATATGATTGGAAGAGCTGGGAGATGATAGAGTAAAGCTCGACAGGCAGATTTCACCAACCTGTTCCAGGATGAGGAAAGCTAATAATAGATATGATTGGAAGAGCTGGGAGATGAAATATGACAACCTCATTTCATTGAAGACATAAACCAATAAACAGATCTATCACCATTATCCAGACACTAAAAGACTTGCCACGAAGCCAAACAAACTACGACCGCCAAATCATGTCTTACTGTATTAGAAAGTTGATTGCTTAATTATCGCTTACAGAGTTACAGACACGAAAATTAACTCAGGCCTGCATGTTACTTAGAAATTGGTTTTTAAAGGGGACCAGTCTTCATTTTTATTGGTTGATTTGGGCCTTTGTTATATGTAAATAGTCTTCAGAAGTACTCAAGCTATAAGAAAATCGCAAAATACCTTCAAATATATCTCAAACTAAAAAATTCACGTTTATTTATTTTTTTTCATTGCTGTACGCGGCTGGTCTCCAGCCTGTGTGAAAATTGTGTGTCTTGTTGACCAAGTCTACAATTCAAAATACGTATGCTTGTGTGGGCCTGTGCAGTAGTCTGGATGACCTGACCCGCGCTGTTGCACCACGGGAATAACTTATTTGTTATCAAGATGGCGGGACGCTCAATGTGTAGTAGGGCATTGGGACTTTCAAACACGGATAATTAAGGATACACATGGATTTGAAGGCTCAAAGTTCAACGGTAAGCTCTGTAGACTATTTCTAATTAGCTAAGCTAAAGATTTCACATCTTTGCGACCGTCGGATGATTATCCGAAACAAATACCGCACGTAGCTCTTTAAGATTTTTAATTTAAGAATTATTTTTATTAGAATAAATACACAGAATAATTATTAGCAATCTTAAAAAAAGGGTGGCAGGAAATCGCCAATTAGAATAATAAGTCATAATAAACTCTCGTTCCAACCCTTCAGTAAATTCATAGGCCTTATATCATCATAGGCCTCGTATTCGGATGCCATTTTGATTAACGGAATTGTTTTGCTTGTGCGGATTTTTACTGAAATAATAAAATTCTGTACAAGCAAAACAATTCCGTTAATCAAAAATCTTGTCCAGAGCATGACAAAATCTGATGCAATAATTATATAGTACCATCAGGTGTTTCGAAAAGAGTAAGCATGGTCGGTCTGCTGCACGCACGACAACTGCCACTACTATAAAGGTCAAAATCATGAGGTGCAACAAGATACCAACAACAATACAGAATATCCTGGCTCCACCCACGGACCACTGGTATAGAATAATGGAACTCATCTACAACTTTATTACCAAATCTGTCTTGAACAGATAGGCTAAGTTTCTAATTAAAGTTTTTTATATTATTTATTCACAACCAAATTAATAAGTTTCATTGCAGAAACAAAGAGAACATTTTTTCCCCCTTTTTTCGTTGAAAGCTTTTTCCCCCCTTTTTCTTCTTTTCTTCTCCTTTCTCACATTCTCCTCTTCCTTTCTTTTCAGGTCTTCCAGTTTTCCAACATCCATCAGATAATCTAACCAAACCAACAACTACCATTCAACTACCAGCATCAAGAAGAATAACCACGATCACAACGAGTTTGGAAGAATGAAGAAGATCGAGTAACTCACGCCACACCACCCAGGGCCGAGTTTCACTGCCATGTCATTCGACCCGACCAGATCTTACGAATTCTCCAATTACCAAACCGACTGCACAGTACCATCCTATTGAACCAATCAACTACCAACTACCACCACTACCAACAACTACCTAGTTTGCGATATCAGCTTAAGCTGGAAGCGAACGTTAACTTGTCATCTACCAACCAAGGTGCAACAAGATCAATTCATGCCTGACAAAACAAATCCGCCAAACCTTAACAAAAACAGAATCAAGATTTTAAGAAATAGCATAATCTAATTGGATAAAAAAAACGTTAAAGTTAAAGTTATTATTTTAATGATTGACCAATCAGATAACTGGAAGACTAAAATTAAGTTCAGTTCAGTAAGGTTAAGTTTTGAGAACAAGGCCAAAGACAATTCACACTTTTTAATTTTTCATTGCATGGACTGAAATTTTCTTTAAAACCCAAATAGATCGTTATATTAATAACTAGGTTGTGAGAAAAGATGGAAAAGATAGATTTTTGTCTCTGGGGGGTCAGAAAAAAACACCTGATCCAAGTGTCACATACTGAGATGTAAATCTAGGTCTAAGAAGAAAGAACAAATAAAAAATTGTCACAACTACTTCTCAAGTTTCAATAAGGTTTCTGTCGTAAACAGTCAATTTTATGAATGAATAAAATAAAATCCATCTTTTTGGAGGGGCATCGTTTCCCCATTTTTTGTCCCATGTAGCTTCAAGCCTTATCAAAGCTTCTGTTGGAAATCTAGAACAGAAATGGTTGAATTTTCTTTGATAAATTCTATGAAGAAAGAAAAAGAATCAATCACCCTCAAGCCTAATCAGATAACACCAATTAATCTTCCTTATTCACGTTAATTGAGGAAATCCCTTGTCTGTGGGGGAATCCCTTTAGATATAAATAACTTAATCTGGGGTTAGATCAAGATAAAGTGCCTATTTCCGGAATGTTCTAGAAAAACATTAAATTGTCAATCTAGAAAGATCTCCTTGTATTGATCATTCAAGGCTACCGGTATCTATAAACTTTATTTTATCAAATACGCAAAATGTAGTTCTTCTTTCTTTTTATAGCGAGTTAAAGGGATTGTAAAGTGATTTTATGACATCATTGACAGTGATGTTCCTTCCGGTACCATTGATATTAATGCAGATCACTGGCAGTGATCTCATAAAACATGTTAGTTTTAGTGGAATTGCAAGAACTACAATTTTAGGAATGGAAATTGGAATGGCGCAAATTGATGCTATCAGTGTCCCCGATACACATACAAAGTTTAGAAAATTCTAGTCTTTGTACATAATATGAGTACCGGTATCTAATTGTACCATAATTTGTTCAAAGGCAGTGTTTCCTGTACTTGACTACATAAAACTGTTTGATCGTAACAAACTCAACTCAGCCAAATAATACACTAAATTTGACATAATTAAAACAGGTCTGTCTCTTTTAAATCTAAGAGGGGATTTGGTGCTGTGGGAATTCCTTTTAATGCAATGATCATTTTGATGCAGCAACCAATGATTGTGCTAATAAATCCAAGGTTGATAACCTCAACATTTACTTTTTTAGACAACATACAAATGTGGATCAGCCAACAGAAATGGATTTTGTCCATAATTCCATATCAAAATCAAAAATAACTTTTTGTTAGCCTCATACGGAAGGGACCCATAATCATGATGACATTTTAAATTCTGTGAAGAGAAAAGATTGATCACCTCTGATTTGAATCGTCATTGTAAAAATGTCATTAAAAGCTATTTCATTCTGAAATAACCTTTCCACAATAAACAAACTTCATCTTTATATTTCTGATAAAGAAGCCATTTTGTTTCTCCATGTTTGATGTTTCTAACTGAATAATAAAAGCCCAAGCACAAAAGATCTCAACCGTAAAACAAATCTTGAAATCCATGTAAATACATTAATAAAGGGATTGTAAAGAGGTTTTTTAAACTTTGTATGTGTATCGGGGACACTGCATGATAGCTTCAATTTACTACCTTCCAATTTTCATTCCAATTTCCATTCCAATGTCTGTGGTCTTGCAATTCCACTAAAACTAAAACGCTTTATGACGCCACAAATAGTAATCTGCATAGATATCAATAGTATCCTCTGGTAGAACTGATGAACTTTTCACATGAGGAAGCAAAACATGGTGAATTGATGTCAACAACAGCAATTTTTCTGTCGTCGATTAAATCCAGGGAGAGATAAGATTGTCACTGATCATTCGGCTCAATCTTTGTCATTTTCCTCGAGACCATATCATGACTCGGCCATGATAAGCGGCCATCTTGCCTGGTAAATGGGTATGAAAAGACAACTCTTGTTCAGAAATTGTTTTTGATTGGCTGTTTTTACCGTGAAAGAAGATGCTACTCTCTGAAGAATGATTGTGATTGGCTGAACTATAATTTATTCCATATTTATATACCGTACAGTATACAAGGTTATCTAGCCACTAGTCTAAGTTTTGAAGTAGATACGAGTGTGTCCCTGATGTCACTAGTTGCTATCTGTCGTTGAAATCTCACTGATGAATCATAATTGATCAAATTATCTGTTTATTAACCCTATTATGACTGGAACAACGACTTCAGTGAACTTGTTTTCAGATTCTTACAACTATGACTTCAGTGAACTTGTTTTCAGATTCTTACAACTATGACTTCAGTGAACTTGTTTTCAGATTCTTACAACTATGACTTCAGTGAACTTGTTTTCAGATTCTTACAACTATGACTTCAGTGAACTTGTTTTCAGATTCTTACAACTATGACTTCAGTGAACTTGTTTTCAGATTCTTACAACTATGACTTCAGTGAACTTGTTTTCAGATTCTTACAACTATGACTTCAGTGAACTTGTTTTCAGATTCTTACAACTATGACTTCAGTGAACTTGTTTTCAGATTCTTACAACTATGACTTCAGTGAACTTGTTTTCAGATTCTTACAACTATGACTTCAGTGAACTTGTTTTCAGATTCTTACAACTATGACTTCAGTGAACTTGTTTTCAGATTCTTACAACTATGACTTCAGTGAACTTGTTTTCAGACACCATTTCTACCATCATAATGAAGGACGAAGGAAGCAAAATTTATGCAAGCAAGACAATTCTGTTTATCTGAAATCACATTCTTGCAATTTCACTAAAAAGCGTTTTATGACGTCACTGACAGTGATCTACCGGAAGGTACTATATTGATATCTATGCAGATCACTGTCAGTGACGTCATAAAACAAGTTAGTTTTAGTGGAATTGCAAGAACAAGACGTCGGAATGGAAATTAGAATGGCGCAAATTGATGCACATACAAAGTTTAGAAAATCATTTTACAATCCCTTTAACATCCTAGTCTGAAATTTAGAACATCTGCCTGTATCTCATGATAAAGTGATCTGAAATCAGGAATAAGAAATAAAATCAAGAATGTCTGATAGATAATAATTGATATAATTATCAGTCAACTTAGTGAACCTGTTTTCATTACACTGGTCTTAATATTAGATTCCCTAGTTGATACAGCTCTGATGTAGGACTCCTTGTGTCTGCCTTGTGACTGTATATTTGTTCCTCATAACAAATATTCCTCGTGGAACTAAATTGTTTATAATAATTGATATCAGAATCTCTTATAAACAATAAACTATTACCCTATGGCGTGTATGGTCGTATATCAGAGGCCTACCCTCGAAAGTACCTTCAATTAATCTTTCAGTAATATTATGTTTGAAAGACGAAAAAGTTTGGGATTATAATTTGTAAACATGAAGAATTGGTAAACATGAGATATAACAGAATATATTGATCGTATCATAATATTAAATCGTGACGAGCGATCTTGACATGTCAAAGTTTGACAGAATAATTAGTAAATATGGTAACAACTTGTTATTGACCACTCTATAATCTCTCGTCAACTATCATACTATCCTAATATGGTCATGACATACAATAACAAACTATTTTTCACTGTTAAAATACTAAGTCAGATATGACCTGCAGTGTTCAAAAAAGAAAGAAAGAAACCTATATTTTACAAGGATAACAACTTAGGTTCCTTGCGGATCCTTTCTCCCAGCTGGTCCTTGGCAAGGAGAGAAACATTACTTGGTTTCAATTTTTAACTGTTTTCTTCATCATTCCCAGTATGTAGAACACAAAACATGTCCCTTTCCAACAACTGGACATAGTATTCTTTAAGTTCCACTTTATGCCTATGCTACTGTCAATTTTTTTCTAACCCTAATCCTTGGCCCGGTGTCGACTTTCACTCCCTATCACCTAACCCTATAGCTCATACGCACAATTTGTTTCTTTAATTAAAGAACATTAAACTTATACATCCTGTGCCTGTGCTTTCGTAACTTTGTCATTCATATAAAATTACAACCTATAATCCCTACCCTCAAAATACAAACAAGACATATCTATCTCTATCAAGATTAACAATTAATCCTTCCAGATGAAATCAAGATACAATTCCTGACCCCATATCAGGTCATGTGAGGGCAGCAGTGACTCATTGAGTTTGACGCTCGATTGCTAACATGAACCTTGAATTTAGCTAATAACAGTCTTACTGGATTGGAAAGAAAGAAAGAAAGAAACGTCTATATTTTACACGGATAACAACTGAAGTTCCCATGAGGATCCTTTCTCTCAGCTCGCCCCTAATTTCTGAAGAGATTATTTCATTCCAAATTGGCCATTTAACTTTAGTTTTATCTAGCAAAAATATTTCTTAACCCTAAGGTCCAGGGTTCAATCCCAGAATAGGCTTAAAAAATCTTCAACCCATTTCCCCTAGTGATACAGTTTGGAGGGGCTGACTAGTCTAGAGAGTTCTGGTGTAAATATTTTGAAAATCAGACTATTTTTAGAACGTAAATAAAAGTCCATAAAACAATGATTTTCTATTTATATTAATGGAAAAACTTAGAATAGATTTTACAATGTCATCAAATATTGATAGATCTCTGCTCAAACGGATTCACGAATTTTCAACAATTCTCGCGCGTTTGAAGCTTGAGATCACTCCAAAATTAAAGTGGATTGTTCAACCAATAATACTATAATCTAGTAAACAGGAATTTTGAGCTAAGATAAACTTTAACAGTAATATTGTTCACAATTCTCCCTCAAAATATAAGCCTTCAAGTACATGTGTATCTATAATTATCAGCGTTTGAAAGTCAAATATACAACTTGTATTTTTAAGTGAGACTATGCCTTCTATTAAAAATTATTTCTTGAAAATTCAATATGAATACATTTAAAACCTGAAAAATTACTGAATGTTTTAAAAGATAAGAACAAAGGTTTAGATATTGTGGTTTCAGTAACATAACTAGTGCCTTGTTCTGATTAATAATTGGCATTTCTTAATTTATCAAATTTCTTCAATATTTCATTTTTATAATGAATGGTGGTTACAGATAAGAACAAGACTTGTTCTTCAGGTTACAAGGAATCACTGATGCCATGTCTATGTGTAGGTGTAGCTTTATGATTTATGTAATGACATATTGGTGTTAAAGTTAAAACATGTTGATATGTTTTTAGACAGTTTTAAAGGGGAAGAGTTGGTAAATTTCCAGTTGTTGAATATGGTCTTATTTAGTCTTATAGTTTAAAAGGGAATGTTCAAGATTTGAGGATCTAGTTGGGCCTTGAATTTATGTAAAATGCTGAGACTAAAATTTTATTGATCGAACGAATAGTGAACATTTCCCCTTAAGGCGAGACCAATTTTATTTCTTGTTTTACGGATTTTTTCTGGAAAAAAGTGTAAAGGCAGGAGGGAAAAAAAAAAAAAAAAAAAAAAGACCAAAATTGCCTGAAGGGTAGGAGAAAAAAAAAAGAAGAAAATCCAACAAATAAGATTATTTATATGATTTAACAGTTCATCTTTTTCCTGCTGTGGTTGAAACCTTTTGCTCATGGCAAGGTTCGATCCCTTTAAGATTTTCAAGAATACAGGGTGCAATAAACCATGATCTGTTAACTTCTGATGCTGTGAAGTAATATACCATATAAAGTACTATCCTTACAAATTTCTTCCCAAGACCATTAACATTATGGGCTGTGAATCCAATATTCATTTCTCTCAATAGACTAAGAATGTCATTAAACATCATAATATGGTCTTTTACTAATAACTAGGCCTAATATTGTTGTGATCTTTTGAGGGAGGTAAACAATCATATTTTATGGTTGGTCTACTGGTCATCATGCATGTATAATCTACCGATGATGTCGGGTTTCTACCGCTTTTACTACCACTCAACGGCAGGTTTTATCTGACTACCCCTTTTACATAACGTCTACCGATCTAGCAGGCCGGCGGGAGGAAAAAATCTACCGATTTTTCAATTTTTTTTCCAAGGACAGGACCTACCGTTTTTCTGTCCCAATTCTTTAACATAAATCAATAAAAAATCAATCATTGTATAATTTTGATGACCCATAACACGTGTCAATCTCATCATGTGACGAGATTATCATTGTCTTCTTAATTAATCCCCTAAATTGATCCATTTTCACACGACAATTGGCATTTTAAGCACACCATAACACGTGACACATGTTTTTAACAACATACGGGTATTTCTACTTTCACTTTTCTATTGGAAATTTACAGTAGCCTATTTGTACCAAAAAACGAAATTTTGAAGCCTTTTGAAGCTTTCGTATTGTTATTATAACATTCAATCATCAATATGACGTCCGTAGATACTGTTATGTAAGTCTTTTCATTATCGGTAGATTATTATGTGAGACTGGAATTACAAATTTAATGTATCTGTAACTTCGTTTCATAAAATCGGTTTATTTTTTAATGTAGCCTGTAAACAATCAGCTCATGACTGCTTTTACAGGCCTACTGGTACTTAGTATATGCCTTATCATGTCGGCTAATAATTTTGCGAATTTTCATCGCTGAAATGTTCGTCATTCATTCTGACTCTGTGCAAGTTAAAATAGGATTGAACAGTTTTAGAAAATATGATTTACACTTGGGAATGTAGCTGTCAGTTCTTGCAGTATAAGGATAAATATAACAGAGCAAGCGTCATTCAGAAACCTCAGATTTTTTTTTCATCAGGGATGGAGGGTTTTTTTTTTTTTCATCGGAGCCGATTTTGATTTTTTTTTGTTTGTGATTTCTAGAAAATTCAAGTCGGCGGATCCGTAAAACAAGAAATTAAGTTGGTCTCGCCTAAGGACTCAAACTGTACAGTATAGGATTGTAAAAAAGCAGAAGACCTTAAAGTCACATTGCGGGATTTGTTTGTTTACAAAATGAAATTTACGGGATTTCGGTAATCTCTGATGTTTAATTAGGTCAAAAAACTAAAATTCACAGCTTTGGGTACTCAGATGGCTTCGATGCAGCTGGATTTAAAATTGGCGCGTGCTAGTAGTGGGCGGAGCTTGTGAGTTATTGACGTCTCCCTCAATCAACTCAGTGTTGAAAAGTAAACAAACAAAATTTCCTTCAAATGGCTGTAGAATTGGAACCACGAAAGGGAATCAAAATTTTTTTTTTCAATATTCATTTCTAAGTGCTAACTTTAAAAAAAAAACGATGAAAACACTTTTTCTCAATGTGCAAGTCTGGGCTTATGTGGCTTTAATTTTAAGTTTCAAATCTTTAATTGAAAATGGAATGGTGCAAATCGATGCACATGTTCCCCAATACTCATACAAATAAAAATTTGAAAAACCTCTTTTTAACTGTTAAGGTATGAGTATGATTAAAGTAATTTTGCAATTTTGGAGCATAATCCAGTAAATCTGAAGGCTATTTACATATATTCAAGACCCAAATCGATCCTCAAAAATGCTCAACATTCCGCTTTAAATCAAGTTGAAGGAATGTTTAACCGTATTGTGTCATTCGCCATTAGTTTGATATCAGATGAGCTTATTGCATGTTTCATGATGTAAAGATATTATCACTTGACTTGACGCCATAAACACTCTCGTCGCTAAAACACATGTAGTTATTTTAATCTATTTATCACCTAGGGCCTTGTTCTCAAAAACTTAACTTAGATCCAGTTTTTAAGAAATACAGCAATCTGATTGGATAATAATACTTAATTTAAAACCAATTTTAGTAACTGACCAATCAGATTACCGGATCACTAAAATTATTAAGTTAAGTTTTCGAGAATAAGGCCCCTGATCTGTTACAGTTAAAAGGTACGTTGCTGTCTACTTTTCATTCTGTTGATTCTAAAATGAATCAAATTATCTAATATTAAAGGGATTGTAAAGAGGTTTTCTAGCCTTTTTATGTGGACGAAGGACACTTCCAACATCTATTTCGTACATACAAAATATTCATTGGGTGCCCGTAGTTCCTGTTATTCCAGAAAGAAAAACAGGAAGTGACGTCACAATCTTGGAAAAAATCGGACTGGATGATCAGGTATAGGGCATTATAAATACATGTTGTTACAACGATATGACGTTATTAGATAAATGTTGTTACAACGATATCATATAAGTCATAGCGTTGTGACGTCACTTCCTGTTTTTCTTTCTGGAATAACAGGAACCACGGGCACCCAATGAATATTTTGTATGTAAGAAATAGATGTTGGAAGTGTCCTTCGTCCACATAAAACGGCTAGAAAACCTCTTTTCCCTCACTTTAATGTCTAATTCCAAGACCTTTTAGGTGAGCCAACAACAATCTAACCAGTTTGGCCATAGTTGAAGCTATATTTGGCCCTTATATTTTTCTTGTAAATGCAATTTACAACAATTAATTGAGAAGGCCTGATCTATAATATACTACGTGGGAATATCATTTGATGCAAGCCATAATCTGATTTTAATTCATGTCTAGCTAGCATGTATGTCGCCATTTTGACATGCAATGATATCAACATGCAGGGTTAATCTTTACCTTGTTCAATAAATCATTATTAAACATTGACTTGCTGACTTTTATTATGAGAAATATATCATTATAGGTAGACAAGAATGAGCTTCAACATGTGAGTGTGATGCTTACTAAAATACTTGGTCGACATGCACACAATGACAATTGAAAAATCATCTGCCAGTTTTTTTTCTGGTGTTCATCAATCGAAATCAGCAATCATCAATTAAATTGAGGTTGCTTATAGACAGTGTCCCCACAGATGTATGTTTAAAGTTTAGAAAACCTCTTAACAATCACATTTTCACACAAAATGTGTCTACTTTTACATTTTTCAATCCAAAATAACCAAGTCATTAAAAAGATTGAAGTTTTATTTCATTGCAAGTTCCATAGACGTCGGAATGGAAATTGGAATGACTGGAATGGTGCAAATTGATGCTATCAGTGTCCCTGATACACATACAAAGTATAGAAAATCACTTAACAATCCGTTTAAGGAAAGAAGTTGGGGCCATTGGATTGTAAATGCTCAAAATTTGGAATTTTCAAGTAAATATGGAGCCTTTGACAAGTTGACACTAGTCTCACTTTACAGACAAAAATAAAGATAGCGATGCCCCATCGTAATACGCCCACTTTTGTAATGGCATCCATGTCGTTTGGGAGGTCGACAAGAACTATCAGTAAATGAAACATCTTTCAAAAACCGTGCCATCAAGAATGTTTACAAAATTGAACGATTTTTTAGTGTTTACAAGTTCTACAAGTTAACAAGGGCAATAACCCATGAAATATTTTTTGATTAATCTGATTTTCAATAGGGTTCATTCTTGGGTGATTATGAACACTCACAGCAAGTTTCATCAAAATCCATCAAGAAACCAGCTCTCTATCGTGTTCACAACTTTGTTAAAGGCTGAAAAATTAACGCGTTTTAAAGAACAAGGGCGATAACTCATGAAATATTTGTCGATGTTTCCGATTTTCAATAGGGTTTATCCCAAGGTCAATACCAACACCCATACCAAGTTTCATCAAAATCCATCAAGAAACCAGCTCTCTATCGTATCCACAACATTTTTTCAAAAGCAAGGGCAATAACCCATGAAATATTTTTCGATTAGTCTGATTTTCAATAGGGTTCATCCTTGGGTGTTTATGAAAACTCACAGCAAGTTTCATCAAAATCCATCAAGAAACCAGCTCTCTATCGTGTCCACAACTTTGAGAGTGTAACGGCTGAAAAATTAACGTGTTTTAAAGAACAAGGGCAATAACTCATAAAATATTTTTTCGATGTTTCTGATATTCAATAGGGTTTATCCTAATGTGAATACAAACACTCATACCAAGTTTCATCAAAATCCATCAAGAAACCAGCTCTCTATGGTGTCCACAAGATATGTTCAAAAGCAAGGGCAATAACTCAAGAAATATTATTCGATTCGTCTGATTTTCAATAGGGTTCATCCTTGGGTGATAACAAACACTCACAGCAAGTTTCATCAAAATCCATCAAGAAACCAGCTCTCTATCGTGTCCACAACTTTGAGAGTGTTTAACGGCTGAAAAATTAACGTGTTTTAAAGAACAAGGGCAATAACTCATAAAATATTTTTTCGATGTTTCAGATATTCAATAGGGTTTATCCTAATGTCAATACAAACACTCATACCAAGTTTCATCAAAATCCATCAAGAAACTAGCTCTCTATGGTGTCCACAAGATATGTTCAAAAGCAAGGGCAATAACCCATGAAATATTATTCGATTCGTCTGATTTTCAATAGGGTTCATCCTTGGGTGATAACAAACACTCACAGCAAGTTTCATCAAAATCCATCAAGAAACCAGCTCTCTATCGTGTCCACAACAATTGTGGACAGACAGACAGACGGACAGACGGACAGACGGACAGACAGACAGACAGGGGCGACTACAATATACGCCCACATTAATGTGTGGGCGTATAAAAATGCCATCAGGTTATAAATAAGTATACTATAAAGACTATACATCATTTTATTCTAAAACTGTTTTTTTGTAAATTTATTTTATGACAAGCTGTGAAAGGCTGTTTTAGATTTATATGTCTAGTTTCTTTCATAAATAAAACTTCAATTTTTTAAATGACTTGGTTAGTTTTTTTCAATCAGATTGAAAAATGCAAAAGTAGACACATTTTTTTTTAGTTGTGTGAAAATAGATTTTCGAAATTTTTAAACATTCATCTGTGGGGACACTGGTAGTATCAATTTACTCAATTCAATTTTCCATCAGACATATGTGATTCCTGCTATCATTGAAATACTTAACACTATACAATGTCACTGTCAATAAAGTTGCAATTAAAGGGATTGTAAAGTGTTTTTCTAAACTTTGTATGTGTATCGGGGACACTGATAGTATCAATTTGTGCCATTCCGACGTCTGTGGTTCTTGCAATTCCACAAAAACTAACGCGTTGTCTACCGGAAGCTATTATTGATATCTATGCAGATCAGTGTCGGTGACGTCACGAAACGCATAGGTTTTAGTTGAATTGCAAGAACCATAGACGTCGGAATGGTGCAAATTGATGCTTTCGGTGTCCCTGATAAACATACAAAGTTTAGAATAACACTTTACAATCCCCTTAAGAAGCTGTGGGATAATCTACTTTAATATGGTGTCAGAGAACATCAGATAAACCCATTATAGCTAGATATCTAATATATAAATCTTCCTACAGACTGCTTTTAATAAACTTACTTCACCTACTGTTTGGAACTGATTGATAGACTAAGTTAGATTGTATATATTTTTGTGTGAAGGACTAGCTTAAATTTAGGGTTGTTTGTGACATTTTTGCCAAATTGGAAATGAAAATAAAATGATATGGAGATTTTGTCTTGCTTTGCTGCAACTGTATGGGCTAATGAATACAGGCAAACACCCTGCAATGAGGCAAATTTTTCCAGTACAGCATGTTAGACTTCACAGGCTTTGGTTTATTGTCCCATCTGAATGACTAGATGCTTGAAGAAAAGCCTTCCATTACAAAAACAAAACAAAAGAGTCATAGGTAAGTCATAAAAGATGTCTGACTGAAAATTGGAATGATGCAATAAAAAAAACTTTTTAGTCTTTTAATACCAAATATTTACCAATTTTTGTGACATAAGATTACTGTGACATTTTTGTCAAATGGGAGAAAAGGGGAGTTAACATAAAGCATAAATAAAAAGAGAATGCAAAAAATAAAAAGAATGTGAAATGGGACAAGAACATTTGAGATAAAAAAAAAAAAAATAAGGAAAAAGAGAGTTGCTTACCTTGATTTTTTGGGAGATAACTGACGTGGTGATGGTGTCGTTAATTCGTTTAAATAATCTCACGACTTCCGAGTCTGGTATTAATCCTGTATTCTCACTATCAGCATTGGTGAAAATATCTCGTAACCAGGTACAACAGAGTTAAGGTCATAATGTAATAATGATGCATAATAAAACATACATTCTCGTAAACTTAAAAAAAAGATGATTTCCATTCATCTGATTGGTCAATCGCTAAAATCGAATTTCAAATTTGACTTTAATATCCAATCAGATTACTGTATTTATATAAATCTTGATTTTATCTAAGTTAAGTTTTCTAGAATAAGGCCCCTGGACTTCAAACTAAACTTGTAAACCATTACAACATATTGACAATACATTGGTGTCAGTAACAAGCATCTGAATAAAGTACCATTAAAGAAAAAGGGTGTTAGTTTTTCAATAACTCCTTATTAACAAGTTCAACAAGTTAAAGGGATTGTAAAGTGATTTTCTAAACTTTCCATTCCGGTCAAGGTCACAAGAAAAAAAAAAGGTTTAGTTTTAAATGGAACAGATTACTCCACTTTAAAAGAAATCCTGCGGGGCTTGGTGAATTTTCTGTTCGTGTCATCTGATTGGTTAATCACTACAAATGAGATTATATTAAACTGTATTCATCAATCAAAAAAAAGCCTCAAGTCACTTTCTCAAAATTTTTTATGTGTTACTGTCATTTGATTTGTATAATCACCACGGATGATTTGGACAATTGTCTCGAAGTATAACTTTTGATAATTTTAGTGTGTCAAACACGTTAAAATTTAAATCTAGTTCTAATATCCAATCAGATTACTGTATTTTTGATTGATTTGGGCTTTCCGATGTTAATTCATTTTTTTTTACAATTAGTGAAATATGTCTGAAAAGACTTTAGTCCAAAATATTCTTGAACAATTTTCTCAAAAACTTAACTTTTAATTTCAATTATCTGATTGTTCAGTAACTATAATTTATAATTTAAAGTTTTCAAGATACTGGTCCTTTAAATAAAACAGAATTACAAGAATAATGAACTTGTCGTACCCACAAAATAAGGATTCCCAACTCCCCGTACGCAATTTTTGAGAGGGAACATTATACACTAAAACTTCTATGCAAGTAAAACTGCAATTATTTAATCAAGTTACAGATTAACAAAAAGAAAATAAATTCAATATTAGACAAAAAAAACTGGAAAGTAATATTTCCAATTTCTCATGAAATGAAACAATTCAAGCAAAAAGAAAAAAAAAATAACCAATTTTAAAATTTCAAATTGAATATCTTGGAAGAGAAAATTAATGTATTGTAACAAAAGACTTAGTGATGTGTATTAAAATGTAGAATTATTGTAAATGATAAATCGTTCTACCCAGCAGTTACATTAGTTTTGTATTAAAGGGATTGTCAAGTGGTTTTCTAAATTTTGTATGTGTATCGGATGAAGTAACTGACAGATCTATCGGAAGCTACTATTGATATCTATGCAGACCACTGTTAGTGACGTCATAAAATGGGTTAGTTTTAGTGGAATTGAAAGAACCAAAGATGTCGGAATGGAAATTGGAATGGCGCTTATTGATGCTATCAGTGTCCCAAATACACATACAAAGTTTAGAATACCTCTTTACAATCCCTTTAACTATCGGTTATACTTGTGATTTATCATTACAATATAGTCGCATACTGTGATACAATTTCAATTTCAATCTCAAACAAAAATGCAGGGACTTCATTCTCAAAAATCCTGATATAAAGAAATACAGTAATCTGATTTTTGATTTCCCATAAAGTGTGATGTCAGACAGGGTATGTTAACTCTACTTGACTACTGATACCATTTTTCATTAAAGGGATTGTAAAGAGGTTTTCTCAACTTTATATGTGTATCGGGGACACTGATAAAATCAATTACCGCCATTCCAATTTCCATTCAGACGTCTGTGGTTCTTGCAATTTTACTAAACCTAACGCGTTTTATGATGCCACCACAGATGTTGGAATGGAAATTGGAATGGTTCAAATTGATGTTATCATACATACAAAGTTTAGAAAACCTCTTTACAATCCCTTTAATATATTCTTCCTTATAAAGTTAATTTGTGAATACCTATGTATTGCTAATATATTTACATGGATTTCATAAGCTTCTGATGTTTTGTTATCTCATACAATTTTGTTCCATCTAACCAATGACCCATCACTAACCAATGGAATGAAAATTGATGTTATTTAACAGTAAATTTGTTACGATTCTACGAGATCAAGAATCAATATCAGAGAAAATGTGTGTCGCTATTCGGTAAAATTTAGCCACGATTTTCTCTAAGGCTTAACATTATCATTATTCCAACATTACGTTCAAATTTCTTCAGCTTCGGGCCGCGATTTTCCACTTTCAATTCCTCTTACATCGATTTAATATTTCTGATCATCAATAATAATAGTACTTTTGAAACTGGAACAATCTCTTTGTCCTTTTGATCTTGCCTTTGGTTTTTGGCAATTAACATATAACATACTGAACAAAAAGCGAAATTATGTCCAAATACGCTAAACCACTGTACACAAGAAATAGCTCTGATGCTTAGTATGACTTTACTGGTCGTGTATTCTGATAAGAGATCACCTTCAGTAAGCGACCGTTTTGGTTTTTTCCCTTGAGCGTTCATTTAATGCAGTTTCCACTGTATATATCAACGGCATTTTTAAAACTGGCCATTTTATGTTAAGGCATGTACATTTCACAACTGATCCGCTATGCTTGAGCTTGTTTTCTTTATAAAGACTTTCTAGCAATCGGTCGAATATAAACTGAAACAGGGTTACTTGACACACAAACTTGAAATTTATTGTAGGAAACACCTGGCGGTACTTCTCGTATGAGATGTCCACAACTAGACAAGTATTGCATCTGATTTTGTCATGCTCTGGATGAGATTTTGATGAACGGAATTGCTTAGCTTGTACAGATTTTTATTATTTGAGTTCAGATTTCATCTGTGACAGTTAACATTTCAGTGCTGTCAATTTACAGCCAAACATATAATCTATTTCAGTTTCAGGCAGTATAACATTGTAAACTTTTAGCACTGGATCACTTTCTGGCAATTTGATCTCACATTTGGTTTCTGGCAATACGATTTTCAGATATAATGCCTTTAATAGTGCCACTTCTTATTGGTCTTATATCTTTGGCATTTATTATTTCATATATAGAATATAGTTTTAATTTTCAAAACTGGGCCAATTTTGTTTTGTCATCTAGATCTTACATTTGGCTTTTGGCACTTTTTTTGTTTTATGGCAGTATTGTTTTCATTAAAAAACATTTTTAAAAACTTATCATGATGGAGCAAAAATTATATTTCTTAATAAAAGTGTATGTCATTTGATACATTTTATTGTTGTTTAATCAAAAGGGAATGTTCAGCATTTTCGAGGATCGATTTGGGCATTGAACTTTTGTAAAAAGCTTTCAGATTTACTGGAACTGCCCAAAAAATCGCACAATCCTTTCAGTTATACCTGTACATTTACAGTTCTTTCATTTTCTGTATATGTGTCTTCTATATAAGTCATAGTCTTACTAAATGACGAGTCGTATTTTTGAATATCAAACACTCATAATTATGGATACACAGGGACTTGAAGGCTTATAAGCTAAAAAAAAATCTGAGACTAAAAGTTTTTTGGTTGAACAGTTAGTGAACATATCCCTTTAATTCATTACTAATAGGGTCTTGCTAGTAAATCTATCAATTGAGATAAACTTTTAGTATTGAGACAATTTGTTTATCAATTTAATATTTCAATTGACTTTTGACAGGTAATCTATTCATATAAATAAACTTAATACATTGTTTTTTGTTTGTCATTTTGATATTTTGTTTGGGTTGTGGCAGTTAATCTATCAATTTGAATAACTAAATAAACAATTTATCTTCAATTATTATTTTAATTAGATTTGACAGGTAATCTATTCACATCAATAAACTTTTAAAAAAGTAAATGGTTTTTCTGTCATTTTTGTACTTTGTTTAGGTTAAAACTGATCAATTCAAATATATTAAACTTTCTGCACTGGGACCATTTATTCTCTATTTTAATACAACAATTGTTCTTTGATAGATTCCATTAGAAATAAATGTTATGAAATTAATGTTTTTTCTATAATATTGATATTTTGTTTGGGTTTTTGCATCGATTTTAATCAAATAAACTTTTTGCACTCGAACAATTTATTCTCCATTTTAATACAACAATTGTTTTTTGAAAGGTTATCCATTAAACTTATAGCACGAATTGTGTTTTGTCATTTTGATAATCGTATGTTTGGGTTGAGGTTGTTAATCTATTATATTATATCAACTTTAAGCACTGGAATAACTTAGTTATTTTGATTTCACATTTGGTTTTTGACAGTTAATCTATCATGTTTATAAATGAATTTTCAATACCGTAGCAATTTTTTTTATTTTTTGTCATAACTTAATCAGGCACCAAGTATAAGACTGGATTAATCCATCGTTGACAGAGCTAGAAATTTTTTTTCATTTCTTGTCGAATACATAATGATACAGTCTTGATTTTAATTTGTCATTTTGATATTTTTTTCAAGTTTTAGCAAATAATCCATCAATGTTTTCTATTTTAATATCACAATTGATTTTTGACATGTATTCTACCAAAATAAATAAACTTTTAACACCTGAAATTTTCATATGATCATTTTTTGGCGGTCAAAAATAACAATACAGATTAATAGAAATTT
This sequence comes from Lottia scabra, assembly GCA_029955415.1. Lineage (NCBI taxonomy): Eukaryota > Metazoa > Mollusca > Gastropoda > Lottiidae > Lottia > Lottia scabra. The sequence goes on along the minus strand of JARJEI010000003.1, from coordinate 3,987,873 downwards.
ATCTTATCATTTGCGTAGCTATAATAGTTTTGGCACTTGATATATCATATCTATAAATGATTACTTTTAACTAAAAAAAAAAAATTGTCATTTTGATTTTTAATCTTATTATATATGAATAACATTTTTTTACTGAAATAACTTTTTAAAACTTTTCTAATGATACAGAAATATAAAAGCAATAATAAATCTTGATTTTATTACTAGCATTTTTGTTTGTCATTTTGATCTTAAATCTGGTTTTTTATTCTTATTTTGGATTTCTATATATAGTATTCTTTTTTCATATTTCATTTTGTGTCATATTTCATGATACATAAATATAATGCAAATATAAAAATTTGATTTCAGTTTTAGAATTTTTGTTTGTCATTTTGATCTTAACTCTGGTTTTTGGCAATTATTCTTATTTTGGATTTCTATATATAGTATTCTTTTTTCATATTTTATTTTGTGTCATATTTCATGATACATAAATATAATGCAAATATAAAAATTTAAAAAGAGTGCTGGCATTATTGTTTGTCATTTTGACCTTAAATCTGGTTTTTGGCATTATTTTGGACATTTATAGAATTCTAATTATTCTCATATTTTATTTTGTGTCAAACAAAAAATAATAAAATTTGATTTCAGAGCTAGTATTTATTGTTTGTCATTAAAGAAAAGAAAAAGACAGGAACATCTATATTTTACAAGGATAACAACTTAGGTTCAGTGCAGATCCTTTCTCCCAGTTGGTTCTTGGCCAAACCTCTTGGCATTAATCCTTCCTGGATTATCTGTACCCATTTACAGCTGGGTGGACTGGAATTATGATTGAAGATGACTAAAAGGTCATCGCACTTTCACACCCTGATCGAGAACCGAACTCTCAAACATAACGACCAGCATTTCCTTGTATCCCGGCATTAATGACGTCATGTTTGTAAAAAGCGATGCGCTAACCACTGTGCTATTGTGATTTTAAATCTGTTTTTTTGGCAGTTAATCTTATCATAGATATTTATAGAATTGTTTTTACTGTCATTCTCGTATTTCACTTTAGATCTGACATATTTATATCAAATATTTTACTTCATTTTCTAATATAAGGCATTTTATATTCTCTGTCTTTCTTCATTAAAAAACATTACCTTTTTCTTTTATTTGAAAATTTGAAGAATAAAAACAGATTTCATTGTCTGTAGCTTTTTTTAATATCATTTATCATTTTTTCAGATTTTTCTGAATAAAAAAAAACGTCCTTTCTTAATGTTCAAAACATTTGCATTGTATTAGAAATGTAACATGAATGGCTTGGATCTAACAATTTTCTATATCTTCAATCATTTTCTTTTTATAACAAATGCAGACTTCAACAGACCTGCTACAATCAAATTTTTATTCTGTATCCAAATTCAGCCTACTTTGTATTAAATGTTTTCTCTAGATGTCCCCAAAAAGAATCAACAATTACCATGAGTGGCTACCACAACTTATAATTTTCTCTCAAAAATTCAGCCTTTTCTTTCCTAAAGGCAGAAATCAAGAAATTGCCTTTTTGTTCAACGATTACCTATATAGTGACAATTGCAGACCTATATCTACTCGAAATGAAATTGTCAGTTAGCAAATTCAGTTTATTCTTTTCAAAATTTCTTAGAAATAGAAATAAGTGGCTCGAAACTACAATTTTCTCCCCAAAAATTCAGCCATTTCTTTTATAAAATGGTGACTTAAGGCTAGTGTTTCTTTTCTGTGTCATTAAATCACATGATCAGTGCATGATAGTTCTTCAACAACAAGTCTCTTCAACATGATACTCCATCTTGACATTTCACTCCTTCATATTCAACATCAACAGACTGACTCGGCCATGATAGGCAGCCATCTTACACTGCACATGGGCAAGAAAAGACAACTCTTGTTTATAGATTGTTTTGATTGGCTGTTTTTGGTGTACAACATTTGGTGTACAAAAAGAAAATACTTTTTGAAGAATGATTCTAATTGGCTGAACTTATTTATTCAATATGGTAATCACTGTAGCTTACGAGGTTATCTAGCACACTAGTCTAGTTACAAAGTTGATACGAGTGTCCTCCATCTTGACATTTTACTTCTTCAACTTGTACGTCAATTACAACGAAACGTGTTCTATTATTATCTCATCTTAACAATCACTTGATTTTAAAATTGTTTAAAGATATCTGAAGGAGAAAACTGACTTAGTCAAACCGCAATCTACAAATCGTGAGTGGGAGAAAAGGGGAAATGTGACATTTTTTTGTCAAATTAGAGATTGAGATTTTGTGTCATTTGATTTTAAAATTGTTAAAATTTAGTGGAGAAAACTGACTTTATCAAACCGCAATCCACAAAAGCAAGTCAAATTAGAGATCGTAACTATTTTTGTTGAATGGAAGATTGAGATATTTAGGTGGCTTTAGTCTTAAACTCAGTGGTGTCTTTTATTCTCAACTCTCATGCGTCAATTTAACAAATTCTATTGTAATTTTCATTGAATAAATGTAACTTTCCTGTGAATTTATAAAATTTATTGAGGAAATCAACTAAAATCGAATTTCAAATCACAAGAATTGAGAATTTAATTGAGCTAATGAAATAAAACTTGTAACAGAAGAACGTTAACCTCGTATCGTGATGACAAGTCTTACTGTCAATTAACGCCAAATCCTTGATAAATTGACAATAAATACTCCATAACTGTCGCCTGAAATACGAGAACCGTCCAATTCTTACAGAAATGTCAGGCATAACTGTCAGCTTTTCACTATTTATAGACAATTCCAAATATTGCTGGATTTTTTTTTTATCAAGGACATGTTTTTCATCAATAGACATGTAGAAATATAATGCAAATATAAATCTTGAATTTAGTACTGGCATTATTGTTTGTCATTTCGATCTTAACTCTGGTTTTTGGAAGGTATGAAGATTTCATTATATTCATTGAAAGAATGATTTCATTTTATAGTAAAAACCTATACCGGTATATGCTTCCATTTAAATTGACAATTGAAGTAAATGGTTACTATGCGATTTTTTCCTTTTAAAGCAAAACTATTTTTTTATATTAATGTGAAATAATAATACCTAAGCATGAACAATACCAACTGTGAAACAAATCTCGCAATCCATGTAAAGATATTGGCAATACATTGGCAGCAGCTAATGTGTAATATTTGTCCTCAATGCTATAAGATGTGTCTATCAAAGTAAATGTTATCAATAATAAAAGAAAATTGTTAAGAATTTCTATGGTTTTAGTCCTCATTATTCTACAGATTGTATTGATCCTAACTGATTGTTTTCACCATTAAAGGTTTCAATTTTTATTATTCTTTCTTGCTGCTGCTTTTAACATTTTGTTTGAATGGTTACGCCACACAAATCACGATAAGTTGTATAGGACTTAATCTTAAATTGAGTGAGAAAGTTTGGTGACGTTTAAAAGTCCTTGTTTCAGTGGACTCTAAGTTCTATATTTAGGAATTACAGCAACTAGTCATATACAAAATTCCGGATATATGAGAATGTATGACTATATTTCATATTCAATTTTTCATGTTATTTGTCAAGAAACAATCATGCCAATTTGTTACAAGTAACGTTGTTACAAGTTACGTTATAATGCAGGAACAATTTGGTTTTTTATTGTAACACAAGCTGCAATGAAAACATAATTCATGACAAATTGGTTCTGGAAAACATTAATAGACAGTGAACATCTCAACAAGTAGTTGAATCTAAGACAAGGTAACATACACGTATTAACAGCTTCTACTTCAAAGGACAGACAGGCTGACGGACATAGGTGCACAATATTTCATAAAACAAAGATGGACGCAATAAATGGTGCAATTTTAAATAAAACAAAATCTTGAAATAAAAATATTGTAAAGGATATGCATCTCTCATTCTCTGCATTTCTTCTATTGCATTCGGTGCTGAAAAATAAAACACAACAATCATTAAGGTACATAACATAACTAGAATTTCAACACGTTTAGCCTGACAAATCTTCCCATCCCCATTCCTAGGATATAGAACCACTTTCTGCGATTAGGATTTTTGTCAAAAATGCTCATACGTAATTGATTTTGTGACCTCCGAACTTTTTGATTGATTATGAGGTGTGTCAAGCTGGCTTGATTTTATGCCCAACTGATTGAGCGAAGATGGCTGATAGCTAAACTGCCTTAACTTTTGTCATCTGAATGCACTATAAGTGTGTTTTTGTAGCTAGATTATAAGGTATAAACTACAATTCTTGTCCTCCTCCAAATAATTCACTTTAATGTCACAACGCATGGATAAATTATAAAGTGGAAAAATCTTAAGATTTGGTTAACATGACCTAAGAGACGTCTGATTAAAAATTATTTAAAGATAAAAACAATTTAACCCGACTGGCAATATCATGAATTATTAAATCTCTCGTCAGACATGATAATCTAGTCTAGGGTCAACCAGACCATTAGAACATTCTTTCTTTTCATTGTCTTGTTGTCAATCAAAACAAAATAGAGTTAAAGGGAAACAGGTGGCATTTTTGGAGGTTGATCAAAATAAAGATTACGGTTTTCTCTCCTTATTAAAGGGACTGTAAAGAGTTTTGTACATTCTGTATGTGCATCATGTGCACTAATAGCATCAATAAAACCATTTCCATTCCAGACATCTTTTGTTTAAGCCATTCAATTTACAAAAGTATTTAATAAAATAAACAAAATCAAAGCATAAAAAATAAGTTAAAGTATGATTGAACCATTCATAGACAGAAGAAATCTAAATAAGAATAAAAATGATAAATAAGTCATTTAATTCTGACAGATCTATTTTAGAAATAATAAAAACACGAGACAACTTATGGAAATACATAGAATAATATCATTCATTATTAGACAGAAATCAGAGACGGACTCCCTCGCGTTGATATCAATACTGTATAATATTCATAGTAAATCAGACAATATACATATTGAATAGAGAGAGAGAGAGAGGGGGGAGGGGAGAGGGGGTGGGGGGGAGAGAATGAAATCTGAGTCCGGACTATTGTTGATTTTAAAGGGATTGTAAAGCTTATTTCTAAACTTTGTATGTGTATTGGGGGCACGATAGCATCAATTTGCATCATTCAAATTCCCAATCCAAAGTCTGTGGTTCTTGCAATTCCACTAAAACTAACGTGTTTTATGGCGTCACTGACAGTGATCTATATAGATATCAATAGTACCGGAAGGTAGATCACTGTCAGAGATGTCATAAATCACTTAACAATAACTTTAATCCAAATATGAAATTATATGAAATGGACTTTAATTGTCAGTTTGAAACTCAAGACATTTTGCCAGAACAGCAGCATCAGCCTTATCTCATTTTCGACGAATTAGTCCAAGAAATTCAACATCTTGTAATCCAAGAACTGTATAATGATACGTACTAATACTATTAACTCCTACATATTCAAATTCAAATCCCCAGATCTCTCTCATTACCATATATTTTACAGTCCAAGGAAATGTTGATCCTACTGGTGGTCCCATTTCATGTTTATACTGGTCATTTTCGCATTTTTCTACTTTTGCTTCTGACAGTTCAAAATGATAATTTGTAAGATATATTTTAAACCTAATGAAGACAAATTAACTAATTCTACTTATACAATCATGAAGTCAATCCTACGCCATGATCTTAGTCATTCTAATTTTTATGTGATTCACCATCTTAAGGTGCGAATGTTCCATAATTTTTGATACAGCAGAATAATAGTTGAAACGAATCGTATTCAAACCCATACTCATAAATCGACAACTCTTCTGGGAGTTTAATATTCCCCAAAACAAATGAGATCATATTTACAAAATACTCCTACCCAAAAAACATTTTTCCCCCTGTAGGCTATAAGCTTTTTTATTTCAGGTACCAGTAATTTTCCCTCATGCTGTAAGATGTGAAATTTTTATCAATAATAACTTTAATAGAAACTTTCTCCACCCTTTCTTAATGAAGATCTACAAGCAATTAAACTATTAACATCTATCATCAACCCAACCCAATTCATGTTTCATTTCTCTTAATTTTCTTCCTACAACCGTAAACTACAATTATCACTAATATTTTAGGTTTTAATTGGTAAAGTATGCTCAGCTGACACTTTACTGACAGTTAGAAACTTGACAAGTTAACATCAATTTTAAATTTAATACACTACTGAAATGAAATAAAACAGCTTTTCTGCACTTGTATGATCTAATAAGGACGCGCCATGCAGTGTACAATGAGAGCAATTTTGCAAGGACAGGGGCATTAGACAACCCTTATTTTCATTTTTCCAACTGTCAAGGGATCTTTGAAAGGCACATTCTATATCTAACTTGGCCTCGGTTTAAGTTAAAGAGAAAAACAGCAGAAGTAAGTTCTGAGATTCAATATCTGTTTCCAGACTCTAAATTCAATTAGAAGTCACAAATTTGATATATAACTCTATTTTATTTTGGATTTCTGCCTTCAATTGCTCAATTCCAACTTCACAAAGTAGGCGTAACAGTATCAATTCAAAAAGTAAGACAATGCACACTGTAGGATGTTTTCTATCTTCTTTAAAAGAAAAGTAGGTACTGTAATAAAACTCTATTTCATTTTCAATTTCTGCCTTCAATTGCTCAATTCAATATTCCTTGCAGACTGCGACTTTAATGAAAAAGTTTTGAGATTCAATAAATGGCTAATGCACATGGCATCTCTTGTTCTCAGTAGCCCAAACATATGCATAAATGTACGACATAAAACTCTATTTCATTTTCGATTTCTGCCTTCAATTGCTCAATTCAATATTCCACACAGACAGACTGAACTATTATAGAATACAGTCGAGATAGTTTAATATAATTTATTGGCGTGTATTGCAGTATAAAACTAACCAGCCTCTATTTCTATTCCACTATAATGTTTTATACACAACTTTATCTCCACAAAAACACAGAAAGAAGATACTTATGTTGTCTTCGATCAATTCAAAGTAATTTATAACTCGCTGTAAACTTCTCTATTTACAGTTTTATAGCCAGACCTGTAGACTATTAACATTAAAGGGATTGTAAAGTGGAATTGCAAGAACCACAGATGTTGGAATGGAAATTGGAATGGTGCAAATTGATGCTATCAGTGTCCCCTGATACACACACAAAGTTTAGAAAACCTCTTTACAATCCTTTTAACATTCTATATGTCACAGAGTATTAACATTAAAGGGATTGTAAAGAGGTTTTGTAAACTTTGTATGTGTATCGGGGACACTGATAGTATCAATTTGCGCCATTCTAATTTCCATTCCGACGTCTGTGGTTCTTGCAATTCCACTAAAACTAACACGTTTTATGATGTCACTACCAGTGATCTGCATAGATATCAATAGTAGCTTTTGCTAGATCACTGTCAGTGACGTCATAAAAGGCGTTAGTTTTAGTGGGATTGCAAGAATCACAGACGTCGGAATGGAAATTGGAATGGCGCACATTGATGCTATCAGAGTCCCCTGATACACACACAAAGTTTACAAAACCACTTTACAATCCCTTTAACATCAACATTCTATATGTCACAAGAGTCACAGACCATTTCCATGCCAAATTTCACTTTCTATAACCTTCTTGTCTTTTAATAAAATTTAAAGATTTAAAGTTTAGTGAATTAAATTTAAGCAACCAAGGAAAGGTAGCATCAGAAATCTGAGAACTCAAAATTTGTGAAACTTATTAGCAAAATCCAACAGAATGTACTTATTTTTCTTTCATATAAACAATTATTCTATTTATCTGATTTCTATTTGCAACTTTAGGGGGATCTTTAACATGCACAGCCTGTAGCACACCCGGCCTTGGTTTATTGTCCCATTCGAACGACTAGACGCTTTTTCCATGACAGCCTCTCCGACATATCACATTGGGGACGCAACTAAGGATCAGGAATATTTCAAAGGTATACTTACAGGAGCTAGATTTGGAATTAGCGTTAATCAAACAAGTTAATCCAGTCACCCAAATATTCGCTTCATCAGCAGTATTAGCTATTAAATCCATGGACTCGAAGTCCTCACCGAATATAATAGAAAAAGCACATTCGTCTGGATACACTCCTGCTATTTCCTTATTCCGTAATGCATCCGTAGTTTTTCCTTGTCTCACTTCCTTCACTGACGCTACTCCAACTGAAAATAAACAAAAAATGAATTTTAATTTTAAATTTGTCAAATTAGAAAAGGGGTAAAGAGAAAGAAATTCCATATCAGATGAAGAGATCCATTGCTTATTATCGAGATCCAGATAAGGACCTGCGGTGGCTCCAGTGTCGAGTGAGTTGATATTTAAAGGGATTGTAAAGAGGTTTTCTAAACTTTGTATGTGTATCGGAGACACTGACATCAATTTGCACCATTCCAATTTCCATTCCGATGTTTGGGTTCTTGCAACGCGTTTTATGACGTCACTGACAGTAGGATGTTGTAAACATGTATTAATGTTGTGGTTCAAAGTTTAATAAATGATAAAAAGAATGACAGAAAAATGAATGAATGAATGATTGAAAGAATGAATAAATTGAAACAGTATTTTAACAAGGTTGTTTGGGTAACACAGGAAAATCAGTAGGATGTTGTCAAGAATTATAATGTCATGGTTCAAAGTTACATAAATGATAAAAAAAATTGACTAAATGACAGAATGAATGAATGAATGAATGACAGAATGAATGAATGAATAAAACGAATGAATGAATGAATAAAATGAAACAGTAACCTTGGGAATTTTAAGTGATTTAGGAAAATCAGTAGGATGTTGTCAAGAATTATAATGTCATGGTTCAAAGTTGAATAAATGGAAAATTGAATGATAAAATGAATGAATAGATGAATGAATGAATGAATGAATGAATGAATGAATGAATAAAAGAATGAAGAAAATGGAACAGTAACCTTTGGAATTTTAAGTGATTTAGTTCAAGTTATACAGGAAAATAAGTGGGAAACTGGTATTGTTAAGCATTATGTCATTGTTCTAAGTTGAATAAATGGAAAACTGAATGATAAAATAAATGATAAAATGAATGAATGAATGAATGAATGATTGAAAGAATGAATAAAATGCAACCGTAACCTTGGGAATTTTAAGTGGGTTGTTTGGGTAACACAGGAAAATCAGTAGGAAATTGACAAGTGTTCTAATGTCAAAGTTGAATAAAACTTGCTATTTTTTACCTCCTATGTCATTAAGATTGATCATCATGAAACAATATGTCAACGTGCATTTCCCTAATCTCTCAGTCACATGTTATCTAAATTTAGAAATAGCGATGCAAGCATTTAAGACAGATAATCTTCAATAGTTCAATTTGTCTTGAGATTAACATTTGTGCACTTAAAGAAGTTGTCATTTTTAAAGGTTAATTTTAGCCTTGAATATGTGTAAATTTAGAAAGGCATTCAAGACACAAAATAATCTTCAAAGTATTTTTTTACTATCAAATTTGTGGCAAGATTAACATTTGTGCACTTCACAGTAGGGTGTGTAAAAAACGAAGACCCTAAAGACCTAAGACCTAAGACCTAAAAAATGAAGACCCTACCAGGTAAAAAACGAAGACCTAAAAAAGGAAGACCCCACCAGGTAAAAAACGAAGACCTAAAAAATGAAGACCCCACCAGATAAAAAACGAAGACCTATAAAAGGAAGACCCCACCAGGTAAAAAACGAAGACCCTGTGAAAAAATCCGACAAGATATAGGAATATTGCATTGAAATTTCACTCGAAGGTTAAGCCAGTCAATACGCCAATTTCCCCAGCAAATTAGCAAAATCCATCACCCCCACCCTTTCCTACAGGGTGAAACAATAATGGCGGACGTGCTGAATTCACGGATGATTCCATCAATATAGAGGAAACATTTTTATTCCCTTTTCGAAAGCAACCAAAATGCTCACACGACACCAAGGGCATCACCTCACTGCCTTGCACGAGGTATTTTTTCATTCCACAATATAGTAAGCCCACTTTGGTAAAAATTTCATAGGTAAAAAAGGAAGACCCCACGAGGTAAAAAACGAAGACCCTGTGAAAAAATCCGACAAGATATAGGAATATTGCATTGAAATTTTACTCGAAGGTTAAGCCAGTCAATACGCCAATTTCCCCAGAAAATTAGCAAAATCCATCACCCCTCCCTTTCCTACAGGATGAAACATAAATGGCGGGCGTGTTGAATGCACGGGTGATTCCATCAATCTACAGGAAACTTTTATTCCCTTTTCAAACGCAACCAAAATGCTCACACGACACCAAGGGCATCACCTCACTGCCTTGCACGAGGTATTTTTTTCATTCCACAATATAGTTAGCCCACTTTGATAAAAATTTCAGAGGTAAAAAAGGAAGACCCCACGAGGTAAAAAACGAAGACCCCGTGAAAAAATCCGACAAGACATAGAAATATTGCATTGAAATTTCACTCGAAGGTTAAGCCAGTCAATACGCCAATTTCCCCAGAAAATTAGCAAAATCCATCACCCTTTCCCTTTCCTACAGGATGAAACAATAATGGCGGGCGTGCTGAATTCACATGTGATTCCATCAATATAGAGGAAACATTTTTATTCCCTTTTCGAACGCAACCAAAATGCTCACACGACACCAAGGGCATCACCTCACTGCCTTGCACGAGGTATTTTTTCATTCCATAATATAGTTAGCCCACTTAGATAAAAATTTCAGAGGTAAAAAAGGAAGACCCCACGAGGTAAAAAACGAAGACCCTGTGAAAAAATCCGACAAGATATAGGAATATTGCATTGAAATTTCACTCGAAGGTTAAGGCAGTCAATACGCCAATTTCCCCAGAAAATTAGCAAAATCCATCACCCTTTCCCTTTTCCACACGGTGAAACAATAATGGCGGACGTGCTGAATTCACGGGTGATTCCATCAATATAGAGGAAACATTTTTATTCCCTTTTCGAAAGCAACCAAAATGCTCACACGACACCAAGGGCATCACCTCACTGCCTTGCACGAGGTATTTTTTCATTCCACAATATAGTTAGCCCACTTTGGTAAAAATTTCAGAGGTAAAAAAGGAAGACCCCACGAGGTAAAAAACGAAGACCCTGTGAAAAAATCCGACAAGATATAGGAATATTGCATTGAAATTTCACTCGAAGGTTAAGCCAGTCAATACGCCAATTTCCCAGAAAATTACCAAAATCCATCACCCCCTCCCTTTCCCACAGGGTGAAACAATAATGGCGGACGTGCTGAATTCACTTGTGATTCCATCAATCTACAGGAAACTTTTTTATTCCCTTTTCGAACGCAACCAAAATGCTCACACGACACCAAGGGCATCACCTCACTGCCTTGCACGAGGTATTCTTTCATGCCATAATATAGTTAGCCCACTTAGATAAAAATTTCAGAGGTAAAAAAGGAAGACCCCACGAGGTAAAAAAGGAAGACCCCACGAGGTAAAAATCCGACAAGATATAGGAATATTGCATTGAAATTTCACTCGAAGGTTAAGCCAGTCAATACGCCAATTTCCCCAGAGGTTCATAGGTTCTTCGTTTTTTACCTCGTGGGGTCTTCCTTTTTTACCTCTGAAATTTTTATCAAAGTGGGCTAACTATATTGTGGAATGAAAAAATACCTCGTGCAAGGCAGTGAGGTGATGCCCTTGGTGTCGTGTGAGCATTTTGGTTGCGTTCGAAAAGGGAATAAAAAAGTTTCCTGTAGATTGATGGAATTCAGCACGCCCGCCATTATTGTTTCATCCTGTAGGAAAGGGAGGGGGTGATGGATTTTGCTAATTTTCTGGGGAAATTGGCGTATTGACTGGCTTAACCTTGGAGTGAAATTTCAATGCAATATTCCTATATCTTGTCGGATTTTTTCACAGGGTCTTCGTTTTTACCTCGTGGGGTCTTCCTTTTTTACCTCTGAAATTTTTATGTTTCATCCTGTAGGAAAGGGAGGGGGTGATGGATTTTGCTAATTTTCTGGGGAAATTGGCGTATTGACTGGCTTAGCCTTCGAGTGAAATTTCAATCCAATATTGCTATATCTTGTCGAATTTTTTCATAGGTTCTTCGTTTTTTACCTCGTGGGGTCTTCCTTTTTTCCTCTGAAATGTTTATCAAAGTGGGCTAACTATATTGTGGAATGAAAAAATACCTCGTGCAAGGCAGTGAGGTGATGCCCTTGGTGTCGTGTGAGCAATTTGGTTGCGTTCGAAAAGGGAATAAAAAAATTTCCTGTAGATTGATGGAATTCAGCACGCCCGCCATTATTGTTTCATCCTGTTGGAAAGGGTGGGGTGATGGATTTTGCTAATTTTCTGGGGAAATTGGCGTATTGACTGGCTTAACCTTCGAGTGAAATTTCAATGCAATATTCCTATATCTTGTCGGATTTTTTTCACAGGGTCTTCGTTTTTTACCTGGTGGGGTCTTCCTTTTTTAGGTCTTCGTTTTTTACCTGGTGGGGTCTTCCTTTTTTATGTCTTCGTTTTTTACCTGGTAGGATCTTCCTTTTTTAGGTCTTTGGTCTTAGGTCTTTAGGGTCTTCGTTTTTTACACACCCCTTCACAGTATGTAGTTATCTTAAATAGAATTTTTTAGGGTCATTTGGGCCTTGAATATGTGTAAATTTAGAAACTTCACTTAATTCTAACCAAATTGACCTGAAACTGCATCAAATTTATACCTTTTTTTTGCACCTTACACAGTTCTGAACATCAGATCTATTAGGGTTATCTCCTTTTTTCAGGATATACCAATTCAAAACTTCAGATTAGATAATAATGTAATAACTTTTTCAGCTCTTAAAGCTGATAAAAGAGCTGATTGTTGTACAACATAAACCTATATTATCTAATTTATATCTTTTTGCACAATTTTTTTCCCTAAAATTATCTGATGGAACATATTGCTGAATGATACCATAACACTTTTATTTTATTCGCCCAGTGACACTTAATTTGACTTGATCATGAGTTTATTTCTCAACTGTAACGGATCTTGTCCCTAGACTTGGGGTAGGCAGCAGGTGGCTAGATCTTACACTTGATCTCCAGACTGTTCTGTCATGTGGCTCAACTTTCGTCATTGTGCGAGACTATTTTCGAGACTATATAATGAATCGGCCATGATAGGCGGTCATCTTGCCCGATATTTGGGCAGGAAAAGACAACTCTTGTTTCAAGGTATATTTTGATTGGCTGTTTTTTCCGCGAAAGATGATGATGCATTCTGAAGAATAATTATGATTGGTTGAACTATAATTTATTCAATATGGCAACTACCGAACAGTTTACAAGGTTATCTAGGTCCGAAGTTGATACAAATGCAAGGTTGTGTCAGACATGCCAGCCTTGAAACAGTCATACCAGGTCTTCCTAGGTCTTCCTTGTCCTTTTGAGCACTTTTAACAATAAAAAAATTGTAAAACTCAATTTAATTTCAAAATTAACCCAAGGAAAAGTCTGAATTCAATTCAATTATCTACCATGATGTAACAAATTGGAATACATGTTAACTTGCCAACAGCAAATCAGTTTGGAGACTTGTACAATAGACTTGATTAATAAGTCTCTTACAATTAATGTATCTGATTCCCAATAGACTTGAATAACAGGTCTGATTCCCTGAGGACTAGATGGCAACACTTGAATCAACTTTGGGACTAGCCTGCTGGGTAACTTTGTATATAACAGGGAGAGCGCCACATTGAAAACAAAATAGTTCAACCACTCAAGAGTGGTCACAACTCTGTTTGAAGAATGATTTTGTTTTCAATATGGCGATCTCTCTGTAATATACAAGTTACCTAACATGATAGTCTAGTCCCGAAGAAGATACAAGTGCATTCGAGTGTCCATATTGAATAGATTTGAATATCAATTAACTTGAGCTCAAGTGATTTTCTCAGAACATGTTTTGAATAGAGAACCATCGTGGCAGCTGGTTTCTAAATTAAGGAGATATTTCAAAAGCCAGAAATCGGACAAACACCATCATTGAAAAAAAAAATTGAGGAAGTCATCAAATATGTTGGAATTGACTTTAGATTAGAACAGCAAGACACTTATTCAATATAGACTTGAACATGTTCATCTTATCAAATTCAGCACAACCTTACACAATACAATGTTCAGGATTTTTAAATAATGGCTTGAGCAAGATAGGGTGCCATTTTGCCTGGAAAATAGGCAATGGAAGATAACTTTAGTTCGTAAATTTATTTTGATTGGTTAATTTTAACACAAGCAAAGATACCTCTTTCTTAAGAATGATTTTGAACTATAATCTATTCAATATGGCAATTACCGTACAATAGGTGAAGTTATCAAGAACGCTAGTCTAGTTCCGAAGTTGATACAAGTGTCTTATTCACAACTGTCTTTCAAGGATTTATTTGCGATGGCTCAGTGAGTTAGACGCTTGCTCACTAACCTGAAGGTCCAGGGTTCAATCCCGTCATGGATCGAGATGATACCTTCGGATTTTTCAACCCGTTTTGCCCCTGTCAGTGATGCAAGTCGGAGGGGCTGACATGGAAAAAGCGTCTCGTCGTTTGGATGGGAAAATAAACCGAGGTCCTGTGTGCTATTGGCTGTGCAGGTTAAAGATCCCTCGACAGTTGGAAATCGAAAATAAGAGCAGGCTAATGCTGCTGTCTCTCTTTGTACACTGCTTGGCGTTTGCCCGTCCTCAATTAGCCCATATAGGTGCAGAAAAGTAGGACGTAAAACTCCAATCATTTCATTTTCAAGGATTTATTGTGATTGGTTAATTTCAAGCCCAAGCAGGAATTATTTTGATTGGCTGAGCTATTTTTATTTCAGCATTGCCATCATTCCTGAAAGGAATACAAGTGCAAATCTTTTAGAATTGACTTTAGATTAGAACAACAAGACCTTTAATCAATGCCATTTATTCCCTATAGACTTGAACAACAAGTCACTCTTATTCAATGTAATTTTATTCCCTGAAGACTTGAATAACAAGTCACTCTTAATCAATGCATTGCTATTCCCTATAGACTTGAATAGCAAGACTCATTAATGGTATTTCAATGTTAATCCCTGAAGATTGAAGCCAATCACTCGTATCAACTTTGGAACTAGACTAGTGACTAGATAACCTTGTATACTATACGGTAGTCGCCATATTAAATAAATCATAGTTCAACCAATCATAATCATTTTTCAGAGTGTTGTCTTCTTTCATGGGAAAAAAACAGCCAATCAAATATAATCTCCGAACAAAAGTTATCTTTTCTAACCCATTTATCGGGCAAGATGGCTGCCTATCATGACCGAGTCATTACATAGTCTCAAACAAAATGACGAAGGTTGAGTCGAATGGCCAATAGCAACAATAAGAGTACTGGAAGATAACGCGAATGAGCGTAAGATAGCGTGAAATAGCGTTAAATGTGTGAAAGAGAAAGTTTGTTGATAAAATCTAATCTGTAATTGAAATAAGTTGATGGAATCTTCGTACTTTGATCACTTTATCTAGATTCTTGATTTATTTTGACCAAAGCTGTCTAATATATCAAATTGAACATAACACTTTCTCTTTCAGATCAACTTTGGAACTATGGGTTGCAAACACATTTATGTGGTTGCATATTACAATGCAGTTAAAGGGATTGTAAAGCGTATTTCCTAAACTTTGTATGTGTATCGGGGACACTGCTAGCATTCCAATTTCCATTCCGATTTCTGTGGTTCTTGCAATTCCACTAAAACTAAGGCGTTTTATGATGTCACTGACAGTGATCTGCATAGATATCAATAGAGGTTTTTCGGTAGATCACTAGTAGTGACGTCATAAAACATGTTAGTTTTAGTGGAATTGCAAGAACCAAAGACGTCGAAATGGAAATTGGAATACAAAGTTTATAAAGCCTCTTTACAATCCAAAAGACAGAAATGTATAAAATCTTTGGACTATAACTGCTGAATGTCCTCAATGTTGACAAGGTTCTATAAATAGAATACTAAATGTTATTATTAATATTGAAGACTGTAATAAAATCAATGGTTATGTCTAGCAGATTCTGATTATAAATCGTCAACTAGTCGCTAGGTCGCCCTCGTATTATCTCACATTGCCAGACATTTCATATCTTATTAACTAACTGATAGAAATTCATAGAAATTTATCCCATCATGACAATATTGAGGTTTCATTTTACCATAATTCTTGACGCACAAGAGTTATCAGATCTGCAATTATTTTAGCTCTCTTTGCCTCAATTTGTGAAAGAGAAACGATCCTAGACAAAATGAGTTTCTGCTCTGATCCTGATTTGGTTCTTGAAGAGGACCAAAGTCAAGCAGTATGCAATGAGGGAAATTTTACCATGTTTTCCAATGGTATCCATGATCCATAAAGTCTGTAAAAAATACCAAAACACAATTTAACTTTCTTTGCTAATTTTTGAAGGAAAAATTGAATGGTTATAATTTTTTTTAGTTAAAAAATCGCAAATTAAATTTTGACTGCTTTTTGCGTGACACCTGCCATTACTATATTGGTCAACATCATGAGATTTAATATGTTAAGAGATTTAGCCCTAGGGGTCAATAATAAGTAGAGAGACAATCCCTTGGGTGTCGATGATAAGTAAAGAGACAAGCCCTGGGGGTAAGAATTAGTTCCAGAAATTAGGTAGAAGATTAAATATAATCATTTCATTATCGATTCAGCCATCATTGTGGGTCAATGATCAGAGAAGATCAGGATTATTATCTATAATCATCTAAGTACCGGTACTTTTACTTATCTTGCCGACAGACAAAGACTGAATGAAGAATGTCTTAAAATGATGATGGCCAAGCTTTAATCTCCCCACCCTGGTTAATTTTTCGGAGAAAAATCAGGCTGATTATTAATAATCATCTACGTACTTTTACTTATCTTGCCGAAAGACAAAGACTGAATGAAAAATGTCTTAAGATGATGATGGCCCTATCTTAATCCCAACCCTTTAATGCTAATCCAAGAATCCCATAAGGGGTTGTATTTCTTCTGCTAATGTCAGATTATCTACAGTTTACAGAATTTAGAACCACAAACACTAAATAGCTAATAAGCACATTTTGTTTCTTAAAGAACATTGAACTTATACGTCCTGTGCCTGCGCTTTCGTAACTTTGTCATTAGTATAAAGTTACAACCTACAATCCCTAATCAACTGATCAAAATCAAATCTATTGTAATAATATAAGGGCTAATTATACTTTATTGTTAATATTTCCTGGACCAATATATCATCTTCATTAAAGCATTATGAAACACAATTTATAAACTGATTATTCTTAAGAAACTTATTCTTTGAGCATTTTTAGAACAACCTGACTCTAAAAGAAACAACCTGACTCTAAAAGAAACAACCTGACTCTAAAGAAACAACCTAGCTTTACAAAAACAACCTAACTCTAAAGAAACAACCTAGCTTTAAAGAAACAACCTAACTCTAAAGAAACAACCTTACTCTAAAGAAACAACCTAATTCTAAAGAAACAACCTGACTCTTAAGAAACAACCTGACTCTAAAGAAACAACCTAGTTCGAAAGTAACAACATGACTATAAAGAAACAACCTAACTCTAAAGAAACAACATAACTCTAAAGAAACAACCTGACTCTAAAAGAAACAACCTGACTCTAAAGAAACAACCTGACTCTAAAGAAACAACATAACTCTAAAGAAACAACCTGACTCTAAAGAAACAACCTGACTCTAATGAAACAACCTAAATCTAAAGAAACAACCTAGCTCTAAAGAAACAACCTAGCTCTAAAGAAACAACCTAACTCTAAAGAAACAACCTGACTCTAAAGAAACAACCTGACTCTAAAGAAACAACCTAACTCTAAAGAAACAACCTGACTCTAAAGAAATAACTAAGCTCTAAAAGAAACAACCTGTCTCTAAAAGAAACAACATGGCTCTTAATCAACAATTGAACTCTAAAGAAACAACCTTTAAAAAAACATATTAACTCTTAAGAATCAACAAAACAATCTAGCTCTGTTAGAGATGAGATCAGATAGTGTAAGAAAATTCAAAGTAGGTTTTCAGATTGCACAGAATCTGTTAGTAATTATAGAGTAGTTAAAAGTTCAGTCAAGGTCACATCACTAGCATTATGCCAAAATAGTAAGATGGTTGTTATTTGGAACATGAACACAATAACAACAGTGTAAGGAAGTTATTATAAGTGTACAGTGCATAGAATAAGGAGACTGATTAACTGTGTTTGCATTGACAGAAAAAGTTTAGCTTTTGTGTGCTTGCACTGGGAAAACGAGGCTTTTTGCTTGCAGCAATTTATTGGGGACCAAATGAAAGCTAGCTTTCCTTTATCAAGTGGAAACACAAAAGCCAGCTTTTTCTCATTCAGCAATAATCTAGTAAAACTCAGTGTTAACACAACATGTGCAACAATAAAGCTTGCTCTAGGCTAGGATGGCCTTGAATAAGTCATCTTCATTCATAATTCCAGTCAACTCAGCTGTAAATGGGTACGGATAATCGCGGAAAGATTAATGCCAAGATCAACTGGGAGAAAGGATCCTAACGGAATTTAAGTTGTTATCCTTGTAAAATATAGATGTTTTTCTTTTCTTTTTAGCTTATAGATTATGCCAAGAGGTTTGGCCAAGGATCAGCTGGGAGAAAGGAGTCTAAGTTGCTATTCTTGTAAAATATAGATGTTTTCTATCTTATGGCAAGTGTATAATTAATGAGATATGTAGAATGTGTTATAAATTATAGTGATATTACAGTAATTAGTTAGCGGTAATAAAATAAAGTGGTTTAACAAACAACTACTTGTCTTACACTTGTACAGTTGACACACACCAAGAAACATCTATATTTTACAAGGATAACAACTTAGGTTCCTTGAGGATCTTTTCTCTCAGCTGGTCCTTGGCCAAATTCTTTCCCGGATTTTCCGTACCTATCTTGGTGGACTGGATTTATGAGTGAAGGGTCATCAGACTTTCACGGTAGTCGCCATAATGAATAAATTATAGTTCAGCCAATCACAAACATTCTTCAGATAGTGTTGTGTTCTTTCGCGGTAAAAACAATCAATCAAAATCAATCTCCAATAAGAGTTGTCTTTTCCTGCCCATTTACCAGGCAAGATGGCCGCCTATCATGATAGAGTCATTACATATTCTCAAACAAAATGACGAAGGTTGAGCCGAATGTCACACGTGTTATATATAAGTAATATTTTGTACTGTCAGTGGAATGTAGAGAACAATATAGTACAATATGCAACTCATATCAACTCGTAAAAAACTTATACTTCCACACATTTCTTACATACTGGTTAAAAAGTTCATGTAGTTTTAGAAATTTATGATGATAAAATGTCCTTCCAAACAAGGTACACTGTACAGGCCTAGGTCATGAGGTTAGAACCTTTAGAGCTAGTTACATGTAGTCATGCCCAAATTAACAGTGCGCTCAAATTAGAGAAAAAGATAGTGGACCACGGCCATATACGCCTAACGAAAAAGTCTTTGAGGCAAGGGCAATAACTCTGCTACTAACGGTCGAAAAAAGCTCAAATTCGAACTTGATCTATGTTTTCTGAATATGTATATACATACTGAATTTCATTAGATTCCATCAAAAATTCTTGTTTTTAGAGCGTTTACAAGCAATTGATGTTGATAGAAGCACTTACTATATAGAGGTTAAGGGGCGAAAACTCCTCAAAACTGATGAAAGAGGCCTAAATCTTGAAAAGCTTTAATTTTAATCAAGAGAAAACTAAACTTTCTCAAACCTTTCAATTTAGGTCCAATAACATCCATTTTAAGTTTCATCAAAAGCGGTTGAAAACTAAGAGAGTAATAGCATATTTAAGATTTGGGGCAAGGGCAATAACTCTGCTTGTAACGATCGAAAATAGCTCAAATTCGAACTTGATCTTCGTTTTATGAATATATATACACATATCAAATTTCATTTGATTCCGTCAAAAACTCTAGTTTTTAGAGCGTTTACAAGCAAATGTTGATGGATAGACCGACGGATTTGGGGCAAGGGCAATTACTCTGCTTCTAACGATCGAAAATAGCTCAAATTCGAACTTGATCTTCGTTTTATGAATATGTATACACATATCAAATTTCATTTGATTCCGTCAAAAACTCTAGTTTTTAGAGCGTTAACGAGGAAATGTTGACAGACGGATGGACGGACCGACGGACGGACGGACGGACGGACCGACGGACGGACGGACAGGGGTGCCGACAATATACGTCCTCATAGAGAGATGAGGGCGTATAAAAAGATGTTGATGCTACTTTGGCACTGCAGAGCAAGAGATGACAAGATCTTTGAAGGCCTCTGTCTGATGTCTGATCATAACAGTGGTCAAACCTCATAAATGAAATAATATAACCCCCAGAGATTTCTAAATAACTTGACATGCTACTGTAGTCTTTCATGAGCTCTTGCTGCCTATATATCCATACACGATCTGCGAATAGAGGTTGTGGCCAAATTAATGTAATCTACTATGCAGATCACTGTAAGTGACTTCGTAAAACGCGTTAGTATTAGTTGGATTGCAAGAACCACAAACGTCGGAATGGAAATTGGAATGGCGCAAATTAATGCGATCAGTGTCCCCGATACATATTCAAAGTTAAGAAAACCTCTTTACAATCCCTTTAAACATAAGTATTGAATGGTCACGGATGGCATCATTGCCAACTTCCACCTCTTGTAAATTGATCACTCGTATCAACTTTGGAAATAGATTAGTGGTTAGATAACCTCGTATACTAAACTGGGGTTGCCAAATTGAAAAATTATAGTTCAGCCAATCACAATCATTCTCCAGAGAGTATTGTCTTCTTTCGCAGTAAAAACAGCCAATCAAAATCAAACAAGAATTATCTTCCCTTGCCCATTTACTGGGCAAGATGGCCATCTATGAGTCATTACATAGTCTTGAACAAAATGACGAATGGTAATTTGGCACCTGTATATTAGCACATGTACAACTAATTGATCAAGACAAAACATCTTTTCTACGAGAAATAAATACTTAGTTGGATATTTCCTCGATTATATTACAATGGAAATATCAATATCACATAAATCATAGGAAATATGCCAATTATACAGAAATACCTGGTAAACAGATGCCTTTAACTGTTAACACCTCAATAGGGTAATGGTTATTCTATTTCATGAAATAATAATGGTATGCAGTGTGCAATAAGGCAAATTGTACAGAAATAACTGGCTAACGGATGTGAACAATAGATGTCAATGTGATATTTGGTTTACATGTATTTCCTTATTCAACAGTTTTCATGAATATTGTGGGCTGTACAATGATGTAAATTATGTAGTAATATCTGGCAACCAGGTGCCTTTAACACCTCAATGGGGTAATGGTTTCTTTTGTTATTCTATTTCATGAAATAATGATGGTATACAGTGTGCAATAATGTAAATTATGCAGAAATAACTGGAAAACAAATTTCAAACACATTTTACACTTCAGATGTCAATGTGAGAATGATTTATTTTGGAATATTAAAGTGTGCAATGGAGCAAATTATACAATAAAACCTAACAAAAAGTCACCGACAACATTTACACCTCCTTGTGTCCTTTTTGAGCTTTTGGGGATTCTCCTAAATCAATGATATTATCCTCACGGTGGGAATAAAGAGGAGCAAAGCCATGCAGTGTGGAACGGTAGAAAATGTAAGAATTTTGCAATCAAAAGATTAGTGCCATAACAAAACAAATTGCTTTCTCTTTTTCAATTCCAAGGAAGGTCATCTAGATACATCATTTTAAAAAGCCAAGTCCGCAAAGAACATATTTGTGATCTTAGTTCAGTTTCTTGAAATTTACTAATTCTTCTGAATAGTGTGATCCTTGGTGCAAGTTTCATTAAAAAAGTCCTTGATAAAAAAAACTTACTTTTTGCTTTATGTGGTTTTTTATTTGTAGGTTGCCATCTTATCTCCACCATATCGTTTGATAGAGAGAAATAACGATGATATTGTCGGGAATTAGACCTCACTTTAATTAATTCACTTCCATTCTGCATGTACGCTAAACAGTCCTGAGCTGAAAAATAAATATCATATTTATTAAATCAAGGGCAATAACTTCCATTCTGCATGTACGCTAAACAGAGTGGACTGAAAAATAAATATCATATTTATCAAGTCAAGGGCAATAACTTCCATTCTGTATGTATGCTAAACAGTCCTGGGCTGAAAAATAAATATCATATTTATTAAATCAAGGGCAATAACTTCCATTCTGTATGTACGCTAAACAGTCCTGGGCTGAAAAATAAATATCATATTTATTAAATCAAGGGCAATAACTTCCATTCTGCATGTACGCTAAACAGTCCTGGGCTGAAAAATAAATATCATATTTATTAAATCAAGGGCAATAACTTCCATTCTGTATGTACGCTAAACAGTCCTGGGCTGAAAAATAAATATCATATTTATCAAATCAAGGGCAATAACTTCCATTCTGTATGTACGCTAAACAGTCCTGGGCTGAAAAGTAAATATCATATTTATTAAATCAAGGGCAATAACTTCCATTCTGCATGTACGCTAAACAGTCCTGAGCTGAAAGATAAATATCATATTTATTAAATCAAGGGCAATAACTTCCATTCTGCATGTACGCTAAACAGTCCTGGGCTGAAAAATAAATATCATATTTATTAAATCAAGGGCAATAACTTCCATTCTGCATGTACGCTAAACAGTCCTGAGCTGAAAGATAAATATCATATTTATTAAATCAAGGGCAATAACTTCCATTCTGCATGTACGCTAAACAGTCCTGGGCTGAAAAATAAATATCATATTTATTAAATCAAGGGCAATAACTTCCATTCTGCATGTACGCTAAACAGTCCTGAGCTGAAAGATAAATATCATATTTATTAAATCAAGGACAATAACTTCCATTCTGCATGTAAGCTAAACAGTCCTGAGCTGAAAGATAAATATCATATTTATTAAATCAAGGGCAATAACTTCCATTCTGTATGTACGCTAAACAGTCCTGGGCTGTAAAATAAATATCATATTTATTAAATCAAAGGCAATAACTTCCATTCTGCATATACGCTAAACAGTCCTGGGCTGAAAAATAAATATCATATTTATTAAATCAAGGGCAATAACTTCCATTCTGTATGTACGCTAAACAGTCCTGGGCTGTAAAATAAATATCATATTTATTAAATTAAGGGCAATAACTTCCATTCTGTATGTACGCTAAACAGTCCTGGGCTGAAAAATAAATATCATATTTATCAAATCAAGGGCAATAACTTCCATTCTGCATGTACGCTAAACAGTCCTGAGCTGAAAGATAAATATCATATTTATTAAATCAAGGACAATAACTTCCATTCTGCATGTACGCTAAACAGTCCTGAGCTGAAAGATAAATATCATATTTATTAAATCAAGGACAATAACTTCCATTCTGCATGTAAGCTAAACAGTCCTGAGCTGAAAGATAAATATCATATTTATTAAATCAAGGGCAATAACTTCCATTCTGTATGTACGCTAAACAGTCCTGGGCTGTAAAATAAATATCATATTTATTAAATCAAAGGCAATAACTTCCATTCTGCATATACGCTAAACAGTCCTGGGCTGAAAAATAAATATCATATTTATTAAATCAAGGGCAATAACTTCCATTCTGTATGTACGCTAAACAGTCCTGGGCTGTAAAATAAATATCATATTTATTAAATTAAGGGCAATAACTTCCATTCTGCATATACGCTAAACAGTCCTGGGCTGAAAGATTAATATATTCATTAAGTCAAGGGCAATAACTTCCATAAATTGTTGGGTCATATATAACCTAGAGCACCTTAGACTTTCTGTGATTGTTTTTATTTCAGCATATCAAATCAAGAGCCATATTATGATGAAAACAAGATTAGACATATATTGTAAGAGATGATTTGAAGTGTGAATTTATAACAAGAGTTCTCAACTCAACTGTCGATTTTTAACAGAAAACTACTTCATATCCATTTCAAATCTCTCTCTCGTTATTTTACATTCTTAATAACACTATAAATAGGTCAAGAGCTCTTCGTGTTATTTTGTAATCTCATGCGGTTCAAGCTCCTCGTTATTCCTTAAAGAAATTAATTTTTTTAAAACTCAGAAAACCAAATTGCTTGCTTCATGATTAGACTTGGTAAATTTTCTTGATCATCATTACTAATGAGTCATTCTGAAACAGAAAATGCTTTCTATTTTCGAAACACTTGATGGCACTTCCCTTTGGAGGAGTCCATTTATCTGAATTTAGCAATGATTTGGATGTCATTATGATTGACGGCATTGTTTTGCTTCTACAGATTTTTATTGTACATACATCACCTAGGAGCAGAGCGTTTTAACGGAAGGGGTCACTCTTAAGGAGTCATTTCGAAGGCCTTCTCAAATGACGGCCTGCACTAGAGTGTGCCTAGTTGGAATTTGAAACAACACCTTCATTCGTCATAGTTTTTCCACGGTCAGAAAACCTGTATTCAGGAGATGATGGGTTTACTTACACTAAAAGGAGTTGCAAACCTACCCCCTTTTGTCATGCATTCTCTCGGTTAAAACTTCAGGAAACAATGAGTTTGTGCCTAGTTAAAATTCTAACTAAAACCCTATTTGTGTCAAAACTTGTATTTGGGTGTAGTCTAGGTATGCCTTAATTGAATTCTAACTACGCCTACACCCATATTTGTCATACCTTCATGGGGTCAAAACTTGTATTCGGGATATAAAGGTATACACAAAGGTGTGCCTAGCTAAAATTCCAACCACAACCCCTTTCAAACACTTTCTGGGGGTCAAAACTTGTACTCAGTACACTTGGTCATTCGGCTCAACCTTCGTCATTGTTCGAGACTATGTTCCAAGACTATATAATGACTCGGCCATGATAGACGGACATCTTGCCCGCAGGGATGTGTTGCTGGACTTCTCGAAAACGCTTAAACCGGGGGGTCCCTGGGGGGCTCATCATTTACTTGGGGGCCCCCCTACTTCCAAAGTTAGCAAAACACCCCTGCTTGCCCGGTATTTGGGCAGGAAAAGACAACTCTTGTTTGGAGATTGGCTGTTTTTTCCGCGAAAGAAGACGTTACTCTCTAAAGAATTATTGTGATTGGTTGCACTATAATTTATTCAATATGGCGACTACCTTATAGTGTACGAGGTTATCTAGCTTGTCTAGTTCCGAAGTAGATACAAGTGTACACTTAGTGTGCCTAGTTGGAATTCCACTAATACAATTATAGTCAAAGCTTTTTTATATACACTTAAAAGTAATGTAATATAAAATAAAACGTTTTGATTGTTCTGTTCAGACTTGTAATCTAGAAATAAAGGAATTTATTCTGGGTTTATTGTTTTCTTACACAGTTAAATAGAATAGTGTTTCTATCTCAATAAATAAACATTAAACACATTAATAAGGTTTATTTTGTTTAATTATCTTGTTTATATAAAGAATACAGGACAGAAATGAGGTTTATTGTCTGTTCAACATAATACCAGGTCATTGAGACCTATTGACTACAGCATTGAGTTAGGTCATGAAGTGTGCAATTGGGGGAAAATTTGCTTATTTTGCTATTTTGAAGAACCTAGCTGTAACACACGATGAGGTTTATTGTCTGTTCAACCTAATATCAGGTCATTTAGACCTATTGACTACAGCATTGAGTTAGGTCATGAAGTGTGCAATTGGGGAAAATTATTTTCAGTCTAATTAAAATCAGACCCTAATTTCGTTCTTTCGTTTTTTTTTTCAATCCGGTTTTTTAACCACTACATTAGGGTCTGAGAACCAGGCGCGATAACAAAGGTTCACGTTAACTTTGACCTAACCTTAATGACCTTTGTTTTAACCAATCAGATCTCAATGACGTCATATGGAACAGCCAATAAAAAAAACGTGTTTGGCACAGTACGAGAAAACGAGACTACAACACTTCGGAATGCACATATTGTTCGCGTCACAAAATCCCAGCGCTGGAGAGGGCAGAGATCTGATTGGTTAAAACAAAGGTCATTAAGGTTAGGTCAAATTTAAAGTGAATGTTTTTAATTAGACTGGCTTATTTTGATATTGAAAACAACCTGTAGCACTTTATCAAAAGACAGAAATGAGGTTTATTGTCTATTCAACATAATATCAGGTCATTTAGACCTATTGACTATATTATTGAGTTAGGTCATGAAGTGTGCAATTGGGGGAAAATTTAGCTTATTTTGCTATTTTTAAGAACCTGTAGCATTTCATTAAGACAAAAATGAGGTTTCTTGTCTGTTAAACATAATGTCAGGTCATTGAGTTAGGTCATGAAGTGCGCAATTAGGGACATTTTAAATAGCTATTTTATTTTACAGGGGTTACAATCGTAGTTCACCAAAGTAACATGGTCATAATATGTAACATTCAATCCATAGATACAATTTATAATGTATGGATTACCAAAACGGAAAAAATCCAAAATGAAAATCACATATGTTGGATTATTTCTGTTTTGGCATTCCATAATAATGTATAGCGAAAAAATAATAAAATTTGGTTTAATTTACACAATATATGGATATTTTTTCTATGACAGCAGGTTCATTAAAATTCACTTTCTCTTTTTTAATTTCCAACTGTCAAGGGATTTTTATCAGACACAGCATGTAGTTGATGTAGTACTGAAGGTCATGGTTTGGATGTGAATCAGACAATTGTTTTAATGAGGTACTATTGTAATCTTATTGATCATTGGCTACATTCCTCCACAACTATTTCATCTATTTCTTTACTAAATCAGCAATTATTACTTCTTTCATTTCTAAATTTTTTATATTGTATCGATAATAATGTATGTACACTGCAATGGACACAGTATTTCAGCCCCTCTCCCACCTACAGGAGTTGCAAGCCGATTACGTCCCGAGTGAAATTTGGATACAAATCGGGAAACTCCTAATATCCTCAGAAGAAACTTGTAAGAAACTCTGGTCAACTCGACACATTAAGATGTAACTAAGCTGTACTCGTGAACACTCATGTTTAAAATTTTTGTCTTTGAGCCGCAAATGTTCACAAGTACAGCCAAGTTACAACCGAGTGTGTCAAGTTGACTAGGAGTTTCTTCTGAGAATATTAGAAGGTTCCCGGTTTGTATCCAAATTTTACTCGGGACGTACTCTGCTTACAACTCCTGTAGGTGGGAGAGGGTCTTTAGCAATAGCTTTTGACAAGATATAAGAAACATTTAAACACTAAATTACCCCAGGGATATATAACAATACAATACCATCCTGCACCCTATACTGAAACAGGCATGTATCTTAACAGAGCTATGAATAGTTAAAGATATTGTAAAGAGGTTTTCTTAACTTTGTAAGTGTATCGGGGACACTAATAGCATCAATTTGCACCATTCCAATGTCCATACTGACGTCTGTGGTTCTTGCAATTCCACTAAAACTAACGCGTTTTATGACGTCACTGACAGTGATCTGCATAGATCAATAGTAGCTTCTGGTAGATCACTGGCGGTATTGTCATAAAAAAACGTGTTAATAAGTGGAATTGCAAGAACCACAGGCGTCGGAATGAAATTTGAATGGCGCAAATTGATGCTATCAGTGTCCCCGATACACATACAAAGTTTAGAAAATATACATATATGTATGTCAATTTAGTACCTAACAGTTATCAACCGTGTAAGCAACATTAAACAATAAAATTACAAAGAGATATCTAACAATAAACTACCATGGGATATTGAACAATACAACCTACATATTGCTTATAGTAGTGGAAATAATCTCTTCATACAAATATACTATTATATACCGGTATACTGTTTATCAGAGAACTGAATGGAGAATATTTAATAGGGAGATCTAAACATGCCTCACTTCCTTCAACAATTATATTTAATAACAGACTGCAACTTTATGAATTAGAAATAACTATTACAGCATAATTATCTGCACCTGAATAGGCTAATGAGGATGGGCAAGGATATCATGATAAGAACAGCAGAATAAGTCTTTCTTTTCTCAATATGACTATAGACCATTTTATGATGTCACTGACAGTGATCTGCATAGATATCGCAATAGTAGCTTCCTGTAGTTCACGTGTTAGTTTTAGTGGAATTGCAAGAACCGCAGACATCGGAATGGAAATTGGAATGGTGCAAATTGATGCTAGTTTAGAAAACCTCTTTACAATCCCTTTAACAATTAATACATAATACAGTATAATCAATCACTGACGAGGAATTTGTGCCATAAATTGAACTATTATTTCTACTATTACTAAAGCATGAATAACTGAACATTATAATCTAATAGCAATGTTGCGTAAAGGAATGAAAATGAATTTTTAAAAATAAAACGAACAATTAATAAAAAATTTTATTGAGAATCACAGACTGCAGTGAAAGATTGAATATTAAAGGGGAACGTTCACCAACTCAGAACCTGGAATTTTTTGGAATCAGTAATATTTTTTACAGCTTTGCATCTCAATTTAAGCCTTAAAATCCATGTGTCTATAATTATCAGCGTTTGTTAGTCAAAAATATGACTTGTATTTTTAGTAAAACTATGCTTTATATAGAACATACATATTTGGAAATTGAAATACACATATTTAGTTTTGGGTAAATTTGTAGGGATTATGCAGGGTTGGCTGATTTAAATCACGTTGATTTAAATCACATGATTTTTTTAAAAAAATCATTGATTTAAATCACTTTCTTTGAAACCCATGGAAAACATTGACAAAGATTTTTTCAAACAACTTTTTTTCTTACAAGCATAGCCGTAGGGGCCCACGACTAAACAGTGGAGCAGACCGACTTATTGCCCAAATATTAATGATTTTTTGCCCGAAAACATAATATAAGGGGATGGGGGGGGGGGGGGGGGGGAGAGCCCCCCTGTCTCCTACGGCTATGCTTACAAGTTAACTTAACAATTTTAATTCTCTCCCTCTCTCTTTGTACAAACAAACAATCAACAAATCTTCATACCTACTGTAAACAACAACAACATTTAAATACTACCAGCTACATATGTTATCAACATAAAAAACAGTTAAAAAGAACAAAATTTTCTCTAAATTTTGCATTAACAGTCAGCCATTTAACAAATACTAAACAAGACCATGTTTTTTTTCTTAAAACTAACTACTAAGTTGTTATTTCATATTCATAGATTTGAATAAAAACACCTGTTTTGCAGCTCTTATTATTAACTGGAATATCCAAAAGGGAACTTTCATTTTTAACTTTATGGGAATTCCAAGATAATTTTCTACTAAAACCTAATGCATGCTAATGATTTGCAGATAATTTTCTGCCTATTTAGGCTACTTAAGGGGCATTTGGGTTACTTTTAAGTGTATGTTTTAAAAAAAATCAAAAAAATCTGATTTAAATCAAAAAAATCTGATTTAAATCAAATAAATCTGATTTTTTTGATTTTTTTAAAAAAATCAAAAAAATCACCAACCCTGGGATTATGCGATTTTCGTGAAGTTCTAGTTTTTTCGAGGCTATCAACATTATTCAAGACAAAAATCGACCCTCAAGTACTGAATGTTCCCCTTTAATAATCATATATTTATGCATTCGGCTCAACCGTCTTCATTTTCTTCAAGACTATGTAATGACTCGGCCATGATAGACGGCTATCTTGCTCAGTAAATGGGCAAGGGAAGATAACACTTGTTCAAAGATTGTTTTTGATTGTCTGTTTTTACGACGAAAGAAGACAATACTCTCTAAAAAATGATTGTGATTGGCTGAACTATAATTTATTCAATATGGTAATCTCTGTATAGTATACAAGGTTATCTAGTACGTTAGTCTAGTGCCGAGTGATATTTATGTTGTGTAAAATGTTCTGAGTGAAAGCAGTCTAATAAAACATTATATACTATTAATAAAGGATTAAGCATGGAAAGTTGAACATTATAATTTTTACATGAGAAACACCAATGGTGCATGAAGAAATGAAAAGGAACATTTTTAATTTATTGAACAATTCATCAACAATTCTATTATTATTTACAGACTTGTAAAGATTCTATTTTTAATATAATAATCATATAATTATCGTTAATCATTTATCAATCATTAAGTGCAGACAGAACTGTTCTGCCTTCTGGGCCTCATCATCGCAGATATGATACTTAAAGGAATACAACCTCTTAGAATGAATAAAAAATCTAAATTTTCAAATTTGATGAATTTGAGTATTTATTCATCAGGGGACTTGCCTGGTGACATAACTATACAACAGATTACCTAAATAATCTGATAAATCCAGAAAGCTATGTTTATATTAAATATACAATAATTGAAAAACGTTTAATCAAATTTTAAGCGTTTTTCAATTATAACCTGTTATTGTATGGAAAATTACATAGTTTTATGGATTTAGTTGGATTTTGTTTGTATCCTTTGGACACCGTTGATGAATATATAGCCTACTCTTATTGACCAAGTTCGAGAACTTTATTTTTTTGTTCATTCTAAGAGGGGGTATTGCTTTAAGTTGAAGTTTGATTATATAGCCTCCTTAGATGATCCCACATATACATATACCAAAAGGCAAAAGTACTAGCTGTCACTTCTAATATTGTTCTGCAGTTAATAAACTCATTTAACATTCTACCTTTTATCGCCTGACTGTTTATTTATCACTTAAGATAAGCATTTGAATATAAAGATACAACCATTTATATATCTGCATGACGTTTTTTTGCCTTTCACTTGAGTTTTGGTGCAAAATGAAATGAAACGCACTGGTTTGTAGCTGCATGTTTGAAGTCATTGATTTAAGTATTTATATACTCTATATCTGTCCAGTATTCCCTACAGTCAGTAGTCTAGAAGAGTAAGCATACCCTGTCTTATTGGAAACAGGTTGGTTGGTTGTTAGATGACAAGTTACCATTCCTTCCAGCAGTAGCTATCTCAAACTAGGTACTTAAAGTAAGCATACCCTGTCTTCCTGGAAACATTGATTTAAGTATTTATATACTCCTATACCTCGGTCCAGTATTCCCTACAGTCTTTGTGAAATGCATTTTATGAAAAAAATAGAAGGGCCAAATAACGAGCAGAGCAATTTGAGGGGTCACTCTTGAGGGGTCATTCCTAAGGGTGTCGCAGTGTAAGCATACTCTGTCTGGCTGGAAACATTGATTTAAGTACCGGTATTTATATCCTCTATAGCTTGGTCCAGTATTCCCTACAGACTTTGTACTAACAGTCCAGTCAATAACTGTTAGTACTCTATTGTAACACAATGTTCTATGATGAGTCAATACTACAATGTTAATTACTAACTAGTGGTCAATATAGACTTGGCTTAATACCTTCGTTTATCACGTCATGATTACCTTAACCTCAAACATTGTCTCGGACATTCACCTTTCACCCTTTACACAATCGGTGAGGTCAAATCTCATTAACACTAACACAGAATTTGACCTCACCCATTGTCACCCTCAATTCATATTTACTTCTTTTATCACAATTAAATATTATTTCTGAATTTCTGGTATATTTGAAATAAAACCTGATCATTTAATAAAGTGATAGCTAATTGTTTTCATATGTCTTATCATCTGCATACACTAAACCATTGTCTGGGACATTCACCTTCACCTTTTACACATTGTCACCCTCAATTCATATTTACTTCTTTTATCACAATTAAATATTATTTCTGAATTTCTGGTATATTTGAAATTAAAACCTGATCATTTAATATTTCAACTGATAAACTCAAAATATCATTTCAGAACTTCTGGTAAATTTGAAATAAATATTAACAGACTTTCGTCAACACATTTCTCATTAAGCAAAAACTTAAAAATATATGTTGAAGATAAATAATCAATTATCAATTCTCATGCTAATTGTGTAATTCCATTGTTTATCACAAAAATCCACTAATTATCACAGTGCACTGAGATTGGACGCTTTGAAGTTAACCTTTACTCACTGACACAATCAACTTTCTTCATCAAAATAAAAAAAAAACACAATTGTTATTTAATATTTTTGGTAATTAGTCATTTACATTCTACCTTTATCACAGGCTTTCTCAAATGGCGGCTCTCTCCTCTTCTTCCTCCCCCACCTCTTCACCTAGAAACTCCTATTGATAATGACAATAGCTCCCTGCTTCATCATTCCATTTTTATGCAATCATTGTCTATTTTAAGCTAATACCGATACAATTTTAAATAAATTTAAATAATCAAATAAATATCTTCAAGTCAAAAAAATGCACTAAAGTATCAATATATCTTGAGGTTATTAATGAAGTTAATTTTGTTACATTAAGTTTATTTCCGATCAAATTTCCACAAAACCATTCATATCACATTCTGAAAATAGTCTCTCTAATTAAATCTGATTCCAATTACATTGAATGCCATATTAACTATATGACGTACAACTTAATTAGAAAAAAAAACAAAAAAAACGTCTTAATGACTTTGTACTTTGTAAGTTTTTAGTTAATCACGTTTTTAAATCAAATTAACTTAAAAAAATTCCTAATGACTTTGAAATAAAAGTTTTTCGACGACTTTGTAGAATAAGTTTTAAGGTAATCACGTTTTTAAATCAGTCTATTTTTAGGCTGGTTCAAAACCAAGATTATAAAAATCAGATTATGTATAGGTTAATGGCCGAAAACAGTCCAATAAGTTCAATAATGATCGTAACACAAGGACGAATTTAATTTTTGTAAGTTTACATTAATTGGAAATGTGTTTCTCTCTTAGAAATTTCAACCAGAAAAGGTCACAATGTTTAAGTGAAAATTGTCCTCTGTAAAAACAAACTTTTAAGACATAAATTGTGTTTTTTTATTTTGGCGGAAAAAAGGAAACAGTTTCAAGACTTCAGAAACCACAAGTTTCGTTTTACAAGTCAATTTTGTGCAGTTTCGTACACTGCGGCAAAACGCACCCACAGATTCATACATGTTTTTGAAGCCAAAAGATATAGTGAGCAAAATCAATCGGAAACAGGTCACCAAATCACCAAAAGTGAGCATTATTCAATCATTTTATGATGTCACAGCGGTCCAAAATTTGCCGCCATTTTGAAAAAATAATGCACTCTTGGCAAAATGCCCGCACCAATAAGTTAAATATTGGACCGTCAAGAACAAAGGGTGACGTCACATCTGTATTTTAATATAGTTTACGAGACTAGTTAGATATATTATATTGATTCCGAGATTCTGAACAGATCGGGACATCATCCTGTTATTAGTCGGCTGTTAGTGAGAGAGGTTAAAGGGCCGCGTTGCCAGTAGACAGAGTATCAAATGAAATGGAGTTTTACATCCTACTTTTCAAAAGTATGAGCTAATCAGGGGCTTTATTCTCCAAAACTCAACTGGCAATGATTTTACTGTTCCAGTCATCTGATTGGACAATCACTAAAATTGATTTTAAACATAGCTTTATTATCCAATCAGATTAATACTGTATATTTCTTAAAATCTGGATTTTCTCTTAAAAGCCAGGGCTTTAAATTACATTAATTTGGGAACATCCTGAATTTGAGGAGCAGATTTCAGGAACCACAAAGCTTTTTTATTCTTGTGCATCTTTCATATTCAGAAAATCTTATTGTACCTGTACTAGGAACTGGAATAAAGCCAATGTTCATAGAGAAACCTCTTAACTAACACTTGAAATTAAAAGTAGAATCTGTTGAAAGGTGTATTTTAGAAGTTGAAACTTGTTTCAGTGCAGCATACAATGATGCAATGTAAAGGAGGTATTTTCACTTTCACATATTGAAATTCAGAAAATGTGATTTAAAAAGAACTGAAATAATGCCAATTTTCATAGAAAACCTCTTGACACACTTGAAATTGAAAGTAGAACCTATTGAAAGCAAGCGTAAATATGTTGGCCATTTTTGTAAAGCCTGACAATAACCTTGTATGCAGCTGGCGGATAAAGTGCAGTTGACTTCTGACTAGTCTCTGACAACCAGACACCTGTCTACGAAAGATAATGTACAAGAGAGGTAACTAGCATGAGCTGAGGAACTATTTTTTATTGCATATTCTACTGCGGCCAAATAATCTTGGAAGGTTTTTTTCTATCTGCATACAAGGTTATTTTTAGACAATGGCCGCCGTAGATACGATTGCTATTGAAAGGTGTATATTTGAAGTTTCAATGCAGTATGACTGTATAATGTAATTATATTCACAATGTACTAATGATTTGAGAATATTGACAATGTGGGTTGGTCTTATTCTATTTTAACGACTAACTTTAGTTTCTATTGTCTTCTTAAAGGGATTGTAAAGATGTTTACGAAATTTATTACGCGTTTTGGGAACACATTAACATTAATTTACAGCATTCCCATTTTCAATCAAATATTGGTGGTTTTAGTATTTTCATATATCCTAAGTGTTAATGATGTCACAAATTGCGAAAGTCTTGTGATACATGTTAATTTCAGGATTTGTAACTCCATCAAACATTTAAAGGGGACCAGTCTTCATTTTTATTGGTTGATTTGGGCCTTTGTTATATATGTAAATAGTCTTCAGAAGTACTCAAGCTATAAGAAAATCGCAAAATACCTTCAAATATATCTCAAACTAAAAAATTCACGTTTATTTATTTTTTTTCATTGCTGTACGCGGCTGGTCTCCAGCCTGTGTGAAAATTGTGTGTCTTGTTGACCAAGTCTACAATTCAAAATACGGTATGCTTGTGTGGGCCTGTGCAGTAGTCTGGATGACCTGACCCGCGCTTGTTGCACCACGGGAATAACTTATTTGTTATCAAGATGGCGGGACACTCAATGTGTAGTAGGGCATTGGGACTTTTAAACACGGATAATTAAGGATACACATGGATTTGAAGGCCCAAATTTCAACGGTAAGCTCTGTAGACTATTTCTAATTAGCTAAGCTAAAGATTTCACATCTTTGCGACTGTCGGATGATTGTCCGAAACAAATACCGAACGTAGCTCTTTAAAGTGGGATTGCAAGAATCACAGACATATGAATGCAAATTGAAATGGTGAAAATTGATGTGAACAATGTCCCCGATACACATGTTTTTTTTTAAAACTTCTTTACAACCCTTTAATTGTAAACCTGTCATTTGGCACAGCTGCACAGATATAACACGCGTATATTTCATGACAGTGCTCACTAAGGTTGAAAGGGCTAACATCCTATGAATTTGAAGTATTTTGTAACGTTTAAAGTGAAATCATTAATCAAAAACTTAAAAGTGGCAGTATGCACAATTTATGTGATGAGGAAAATCATGTCACTACCAATGGCATGAAATGTCACTACCAATGCCATGGTGTGTCATACCAATATAATGGTATGTCACTGCCAATGTCATGATGTCACTTCCAATGTCACATGTTTTTACCAATGCCATGATATGCAAATGCCATGACATGTACTGTAGTAATGACATGTCACTACCAATGTCATGATATGTCACTTCCAATGTCACAATGTCACTTCCAACAGCATGATATGTTAATACCAATGTCATTAACAATGACAAAATGTCACTACCAATGTCTTGATATCACTACCAATGTCTTGATGTCACTACCAATGTCAAGATATCACTAAGAAGGCAATAATGCCATTTTACAACTCATGCCAATGTGTCACTAACAAGGTTATGATATGTCACTACCAATGTCATGATATGTCCCTATAAATGTCACAATAATATGTCACTAGCAATGTCGCTTTCAATGTCATGATGTCTCTGCCAAGATCACATGTCAACAAATTCAATGACATATTTTTACTCCTACAACTGTTTGTTTTATTTTTTTCTATAAATCACAAGATGAAATTCTTTTTTAGTTCTCATGTTCCGACTAAATCACATGAAAAAAATTCAAAGTGCAATTTGCAAATAAAATAAGATTTCATCTCAATGACTTGTCTACTGATTTTTTTTATTTTACTCGATTTTTTATTTTACTTATCGAATGATCTTTAAGTCTTTTATGTGGACATACAAAAAAAACCATACATATACAAGACAAGAAAAAAAAACATCAATCATTTTCATGCTCTGATATCTTTGACATTGAAATATGCACACAGGTTTTGTTTAATGGCAATTTACAAGGTTATTTATTGATATATACAACTTTCTAAATTCATAAATATTGTAGGTGACTTTATACACCCAAAACGCAGCCTTGAAAATTTCACAAATTCAACAAAAACAAGGACAGATAAACCATGTAGTGTGCAATGAGGGAAATTTCAATTTTTCAACTGGGATTTTTCATGAGCACTGTTGCACAGGGTAGCCCATTCTTCCACTAGATCCTTGGTTTTCAACTGGTTTTCTCAAGTGTCCCCGATTTTATGCACAAGGAAATGATCATTATTCTTGAATTGTCCGGGGAAGTCATCGAAAACATGCCAGTATTTTTCTTTTTAATATGTTGCTAGCAGTGGACATAGGAAATTGTCTAGATGTCCCTTGTCTGTCTCCCAAGGTGAAAACCCAGGCCCTAGATACTTTTACCTAACCACTCAAGGCAGTTAATACCTATTGTTCCATCTGAACGACCATCGAACCTACATCACTAATCATCATCATGGGGAATCCAGGTGGAAAAATTCAATGCATTAACTATTCCATTATCGAGGGATCTTTAATATGCACAGCCTGTAACAGATGTTCCTGAGTTTATTGTCCTATCTGAATGACTAGACGACTAGATGCTATTTGCAAGTCAGTCACCTTCCGGTTCGACTCAATCTATGTCATTTTGTTCAAGACTATGGAATGACTAGACGACTAGATGCTATTTGTAAGGCAGTCACTTTCCTGTTCAGCTCAATCTATGTCATTTTGTTCAAGACTATGTACTGACTCGGCCATGATAGGCAGCTATCTGGCCAGGTAAATGGGCAAGGGAAGAAAACTCTTGTTTGGAGAATGATTTTGATTGGCTGTTTTAGCAGCGAAAGAAGACAACACTCTGAAGAATGATTGTGATTGGATACATTATAATATATTCAATATTGTGACCACTGTATAGTATACAAGGTTATCTAGCACGCTAGTCTAGTCCGAAGTTGATACAAGAGCTGTATGACTAGATACTTTTTCCAAACTGCGTCACTGACATGGGGAAACCAGGTTGAAAAATTCAATGCATTAACTATTCCATTATCTGTGAAGGATCTATAATATGCACAGTCTGTAACAGATGTTCCTGGGTTTATTGTCCTATCTGAACGACTAGACGATTAGATGCTATTTGTAAGTCAGTCACCTTCACATTTGGCTCATCCTATGTCATTTTGTTCAAGACTATGTAATGACATGGTCATGATAGGCAGCCATCTTGACCTATAAATGGGCAAGGGAAGATAACTCTTGTTTGGAGGGGATGTAGTGGTTTCCCCCCTTTTCAAACTCAACCCTGGTGTTTTCAACCCCCCAATTTCCACCCCTTTTTAATCCTAGTTATTTCCACCCAAATCCCAAGTGGTTTCCTCCCCTAATTAATCTCATCATCAAACACTAATTAAGAACCTACTAATCTTAATCAATTATTGTTATATATAGTTATATTAGTATAAACAAAAGAAAAGGAATGAATCCAGAAGTCATTGAATTTGATTTCTTTGAAATTCTTAATCCACAATTAAGTAATCTATTTTAAAGCATTATTATATAAATATCCCATAAGTACACGCTCAAACCATTATATTTTGAATTCTACAACATGGCAAAAAAAAAAATGAATGATTTATGCTTAGGATGCAATGCTGTTGTAAGACCAAGACAGCATGCCATAACTTGCAATATATGTGACAAATGGTGTCAAGGAATTGTAACACAGGTATATGATAGAACATTTAAAAAAGCAAAACAAATGTAAAAGAATTACATATTTAAATACAAAATGTATATATTGAATTATAATTAACTGTAAACAAACATTATGAATCAAATCAGGTTCCACTAGGCTTTGTGCTCATGTCAAGAAGAACAACAAAAGACTTTGTAGGGGGTAAATACACATCTTAATCTTGATTGATTTCAATTAGACACCTTTTTATCAGCTTAATTAATGGATCACTTTGTTTTAAAATTATCAATTGAAAGAATTAAAATCTTTTGTTACAGAAAATCAAGGAAATGGCCCATACATATACAAATAGGCCGTAAGAATCAAACACATATACAAATACAACAATTGATGGTAATATTATTAATCGGAATAGAAATGCATATGTATAACAGATATAGATAATATAAAAATTTGCATATGTACATAAAACTATAAAAGTGTTATGATGGAACTATAAATAAAATGAGCTTAATATGAATCTGATAAATGCGCTTTGAAATAAAAATGTTATTATTGGTTTAAAAATTGTTTTAAATTTTTCCTGAATAAAATATATTATTAACAAGCATATTCTTTCTTATCAATTACACTCCAAAGATACTACCATAGAACTGTGTTCTATGATACTACAATATAATATATAGGGATGAAATCACTGGGGTTGAGACCACCAGGGTTGAACAGGAAAATGGGGGAAAAAGACAGGGTGGAGTTTGAAAAGGGGGGAAACCACTGTAAGCCGTTTGGAGAATGATTTTGATTGGCTGTTTCTATCACGAAAGAAGATAAAACTTTTTGAAGAATGATTGTGATTGGCTGATTGGCTTGAGCCCCCCCCCCCCCCCCCCCCCCCCCCTATTTTTGGCCAACAGATGTCAGAACCCTCTAAAATTTTCCTCTCGCTCCTTCAGTTGCGGTGCCGTTGAATTTGAAGCATGTAATATTTAACAGCCC
Source organism: Lottia scabra (assembly GCA_029955415.1). NCBI lineage: Eukaryota > Metazoa > Mollusca > Gastropoda > Lottiidae > Lottia > Lottia scabra. The sequence continues at coordinate 3,948,831 of JARJEI010000003.1, read as the reverse complement.
CCACCCCCTTCTCTAAATCCTGGAACAGCCCCTGTCTAGTATACAAGGTTATCTATTAGTTCTAAAGTTGATACAAGTGTTACTTCCGGCATATTATGTTTTTAACACCGCACAACTGATTATTTATTAGGATTTTTCAGTAATAAAAGAGATGAATATCTAAATGATTGTAATAAATATTGATAATCTTAACAAGGGAGGAAAGTAATATATAAATAGTACAGGAAGCAAGGTCTTATCATACAGGAAACAAACAATCTGATTGTTCTTCACATCTATACATATTATTAATATTGATTCAATATATTCATATCTATAACCCTGCTTGATAACCTTACATATTGCACAATTATTTTACTTAACTGAAAGAGCAATATCCATATCTATATCAGTCATATTAAATCAAAATATTCACAGCCATAACACTGCTTGATAACCTTACGTATTGTATTGTACCATTTTGTCAAAACTAAAAGATCAAAATCACTCCATTTTATCAATATTTTCATAGCTATAACACTGCTTGATAACCTTACATATTGCACAATTGTTTTCTCAAAACTGAAAGAGCAATTTGCGTTCACCCTTCTCCCCCCTATGGACGAAACAAGTTGAGTGGAGGAAAATATATCTTCATATTGAATCAAAATATTCATAGCTGTGTCATAACATTGAAATGCTTGATAACTACATATTGCACATTAGACCTGACTGGCTGACTGGCTAATACAGAGAAATCAAAAATCACAGTCACAGCAAAATCATTCTCAACCTTAAGCCATCGTTGATTGAAATGACAAATTAACGTTGTCTTCTAGCCAGACCGGACTGGCAAATACAGCGCAATCAAAAAACACAATCTCGGCAAGGTCATTTAAACCCTCTGGCCAGACCAGACTGATAAATACAATAAAATTAACCACCATTGTCTGTACGTCACTATCGGTAATGTATTAAACACAGCCTAACGAGCCAACTAATTAATTATTGATACCATGAATTAGTTATAAAACAACCATACAAAATTATCACCTGATTTGACACTTGTCTGGCCTTGTATTAAAGGGAAATGTTCACCATCAAGTTGATCAATAAAGTTAAGTTGAAAGTTTTTCTTCCCTAGAAATTTAAGCCTTTAAATCCTTATGCAGCCAAAATTATCAGCAGTTGAATGTAAAAAATATGCCTTGTATTTCGTTGAGAATTTGCCTTTTATAGAAAACATATATATATATACAGTAAAAGAAAGATACATGTTCTCAAATGGCGGCCCAAGACACCCTTCGGGATGGCCTCTCAAGAGTTACCCCTTCCGCAAAAACGCTGTACTCGCTATGCTAGCTAAGTTCTATATTTGGCACTTATATTTTTTCATAAAATGCATTTGGCCCTTCACAAAAATTAATTGAGATGGCCTGGCCTAAATCATTGGAGCAAATTGCTTGCCCTATCTGTATCAGTGAGAGGAGAATATGGATTATAAAACAAAAGGTATATCTGATACATATGGTGCCAGTCTAATTAAAATCAGACCCTAATTTCGTTCGTTCGTTTTTTTTTTAAATCCGGTTTTTTAACCACTACATTTGGGTCTGAGAACGTCGCGCTTTGCCAGCCGTTCAGGTTAACTTTGACCTAACCTTAATGACCTTTGTTTTAACCAATCAGATCTTTGCCCTCTCCCGCGCTGGGATTTTGTTCGCGAACAATAGGTGCATTCTAGGATTCCTAAGTGCTGTAGACTAGTTTATCAGGTCATGTTTATCAATGTAAGGTCAAAGTTAACCTGAACGGCTGGCAAAGCGCGACGTTCTCAGACCCAAATGTAGTGGTTAAAAAATCGGATTTAAAAAAAAACGAACGAACGAAATTAGGGTCTGATTTTAATTAGACTGATATGGTGCTAGACAGAAACAGAGAAGGCCTAAAGGTATATGTCACTGATCTTTTAGATTACACAATTACTTATCAATGTCATTATTGATGATGATTTAAAGGGATTCTAAAGAGATTTTTTAAACTTTGTATGTGTGTCAGGGACACTGATAGCATCAATTTGCGCCATTCCAATTTTCATTCTGAGGTCTGTGGTTCTTGCAATTCCACTAAAACTAACGCGTTTTATGAAGTCACTGACAGTGATCTACCAGAAGCTACTATTGATATCTATGCAGATCTCTATTAGTGATGTGAATTTTCTTTAAATGAATAAAGGGGGGCGAGAAAAGAACTAAATACTAATCAGATATGTAGTTTTCATTATTATAACACATTGACAATGGGTGACAATGATTTCACATAACCTAATCAATCAATTAATAAAATCAATCAATTAATAAATTCAATCAATTAATAGAATTAACGATATAGGTACAATAATTAATTAGTCTAGACAAAGTTATGTTGGAACTGTGATAATGGAACCGGGTCATGCCACAGTCTGGAAGTAATGGTATCTTCGACAAACACAGAAAAAATTAAACACTGTTAAAATCTCGTCCAAAACATAACAAATTCAGGAAATGAAAAACGTAATGGGCTTATGAGTACAGGCAAACTCCATGCAGTGTGCAATGAAAGAAATTTTCAACAAAGAACTCACCGTACCACCAACAAAATTGAGAGCAACAAATGTAAAAGTGGACTCATCAATGAAAAGTACAAACAGGTGTTTCAAAAAGTGTAAGCATAGTCTGTTTAATGAGTGTTACCAAGACAAAACAATTCTAAATCCCTTTGTCAATCCAAATATACTTGTTGACTAATTTCACTGTTCTGGAAGACCATGGCACAATAAATGCAATTATGTGTAATCAAATCTGGAGCACAAGCTAACACCAAATTTTATGTCAATAAAATGTATCATAAACAAATATTTATAGATATTTTATATAGAACAAAAAATATGAACAAGGAAAATGTATTATAAAGTAATCTTTCTTTAGCATTGAAGCATTTCTCTACATATTTCATACAGTTAGAAGACCAGATTTGCTTAAATAATAAAAATTCGTAAGCTTACAAGAAAAATGATTCCGTTAATCAATATTCTAACATGGCAAAATTGAGATCAAAAGTTATATAGTAGTAGTGGACCACCCCAAAGAAAAGTATCATCAGGTGTTTCGCAAAGAGTAAGCATTGTCTACATCATGAGATACAATCAGATCTATTCATACCTGAATAAACAAATCAGTCAAGACGCAAGAAACAGATTTGTTATATTTGTCTACAAGTTCGCTATAACGACCATAAAATTTCCTAAATAAAATTTGAAGTACCGGTATATGTGTCAAGTAACCTTTTCCTTTCAGAAATGAAAATGAGAAATATGAATTTAAAGTTAAAGTAACCTGTCTTTAGCATTGAAAATACATGAGAAGATTTGATATAAACTATTTTCATTTACAGTACATACAATGAACTACCGTACCAGTGTATGAAGATGAGAACAGTCTAATTGGTTAACAACAGTTCTCAAGTTTTGTACTCTCTGACATACACCTGTCAATCATGTCATCTATTTCTGTTCTTTCTGATATTTCTGAAGCTGTCAAAATGTGAAACACAATTTTTTTCTGCAATTTGATGAAGTTTTTACGACTTTTATTTTGATTTAAAAAAATGCTGTCATGTAAAAAAGTAACAGTCAGTCTTAAAATAGAAGCACTTCCGTCACTTTTCATTCATGTATTCATAGCAAATTGATGATAAAATCTTTTCGTCTAGGAGGTAAATTTTTTATCTACAGCTTGTAACATTTCAGTTTTTAACCAGACTTGTCAAAATTCCATTTCTTATGAAATACAAAATACTTGTAGGGACAACTGTCATTGCAATGTCACAGAGATAAGCATAGCCGTAGAAGCCCATGACTCAACGAGGGGCAGACCTATTAATATTATCCCGAATTATAATGTTTGCCCAGCTCACTGAACCAATTTTGCCTATGTTTTGGAACTCACTGATCGAAAACATATTATTAGGGGCAGCTGACCCCCTGTCTCCAACGGCTATGCAGATAAGTCAACAACTAAGAATTCTGGCACTGTTGCACTTTCGGGCCTCTCGGGTTTTAATTGAGCTAGCAATCTGAAATTTGGTAGGATGATTTATACATATGTTCTGATTATTCACAGTAAATTTGGTGTCATTCCGACGTTTCCTTCTATTTTAAATTATTTTTCAAAGTTTCGAAGTGAATGATATTTCACCGATAATGGCGAATCGACAAGGGGATTGTTCAGTTGTACTTGCTTTGTTATTCCATTCTCTCGGGACGATTCGCAACAAAAAAATATAATTTGGAATCATTTAGAGATGTTTCGTAACACTTTAAATATGCCGAATTGTTAAAGTTTAACAGCTGAATGAAGACGGAAAATGTTGTCTGGTTGGTCTGAAATTTTCTGACGTTGATCAGGACACATTACTCTTTCGCATTAGCACGTTTCATGTCGATATCGCGATCGGAATTGATCGAGGGGCGATGCAGCAATAGGGGCATAGGGGCATTACTTTAACAATTAATTAAAAATGGAAATGGGTGCCTGATCGGTCTGAAATTTTTTGTGAGTAATCAGGACACATGACTGTGTCACATTGTCATGTTTCGTGTCGATATCGCGATCGAAAGTCATCGAATAGGGGCAATTACTTTAACACCCGATTTAAGATGGAAATTAGTGTCTGATCGGTCTGAATTTTTTTGTGAGTAATCAGGACACATTACGGTGTCACATTGTCATGTTTCGTGTCGATATCGCGATCGAAAGTCATCGAATAGGGGCAATTACTTTAACACCCGATTTAAGATGGAAATTAGTGTCTGATCGGTCTGAAATTGTTTGTGAGTAATCAGGACACATTACGGTGTCACATTGTCATGTTTCGTGACGATATCGCGATCGAAAGTCATCGAATAGGGGCAATTACTTTAACACACGATTTAAGATGGAAATTAGTGTCTGATCGGTCTGAAATTTTTTGTGAGTAATCAGGACACATGACTGTGTCACATTGTCATGTTTCGTGTCGATATCGCGATCGAAAAGCATCGAATAGGGGCAATTACTTTAATACCCGATTTAAGATGGAAATAAGTGTCTGATCGGTCTGAAATATTTTGTGAGTAATCAGGACACATAACTGTGTCACATTGTCATGTTTCGTGTCGATATCGCGATCGAAAAGCATCGAATAGGGGCAATTACTTTAACACCCGATTTAAGATGGAAATTAGTGTCTGATCGGTCTGAAATTTTATTGTCATTGTCGATGCCCGTGGGTTATCTCAGCGAGATATGAAGTTACTCAGACCATCAGACACTAATTTCCATCTTAAATCGTGTGTTAAAGTAATTGCCCCTATTCGATGACTTTCGATCGCGATATCGACACGAAACATGACAATGTGACACAATCATGTGTCCTGATTACTCATAAAAAATTTCAGACCGATCAGACACTAATTTCCATCTTAAATCGTGTGTTAAAGTAATTGCCCCTATTCGATGACTTTCGATCGCGATATCGACACGAAACATGACAATGTGACACAGTCATGTGTCCTGATTACTCACAAAAAATTTCAGACCGATCAGACACTAATTTCCATCTTAAATCGTGTGTTAAAGTAATTGCCCCTATTCGATGACTTTCGATCGCGATATCGACACGAAACATGACAATGTGACACCGTAATGTGTCCTGATTACTCACAAAAAATTTCAGACCGATCAGACACTAATTTCCATCTTAAATCGGGTGTTAAAGTAATTGCCCCTATTCGATGACTTTCGATCGCGATATCGACACGAAACATGACAATGTGACACCGTAATGTGTCCTGATTACTCACAAAATATTTCAGACCGATCAGACACTAATTTCCATCTTAAATCGGGTGTTAAAGTAATTGCCCCTATTCGATGACTTTCGATCGCGATATCGACACGAAACATGACAATGTGACACAGTCATGTGTCCTGATTACTCATAAAAAATTTCAGACCGATCAGACACTAATTTCCATCTTAAATCGGGTGTTAAAGTAATTGCCCCTATTCGATGACTTTCGATCGCGATATCGACACGAAACATGACAATGTGACACAGTCATGTGTCCTGATTACTCACAAAAAATTTCAGACCGATCAGACACTAATTTCCATCTTAAATCGTGTGTTAAAGTAATTGCCCCTATTCGATGACTTTCGATCGCGATATCGACACGAAACATGACAATCTGACACCGTAATGTGTCCTGATTACTCACAAAAAATTTCAGACCGATCAGACACTAATTTCCATCTTAAATCGGGTGTTAAAGTAATTGCCCCTATTCGATGACTTTCGATCGCGATATCGACACGAAACATGACAATGTGACACCGTAATGTGTCCTGATTACTCACAAAATATTTCAGACCGATCAGACACTAATTTCCATCTTAAATCGGGTGTTAAAGTAATTGCCCCTATTCGATGACTTTCGATCGCGATATCGACACGAAACATGACAATGTGACACAGTCATGTGTCCTGATTACTCACAAAAAATTTCAGACCGATCAGACACTAATTTCCATCTTAAATCGTGTGTTAAAGTAATTGCCCCTATTCGATGACTTTCGATCGCGATATCGACACGAAACATGACAATGTGACACCGTAATGTGTCCTGATTACTCACAAAAAATTTCAGACCGATCAGACACTAATTTCCATCTTAAATCGGGTGTTAAAGTAATTGCCCCTATTCGATGACTTTCGATCGCGATATCGACACGAAACATGACAATGTGACACCGTAATGTGTCCTGATTACTCACAAAATATTTCAGACCGATCAGACACTAATTTCCATCTTAAATCGTGTGTTAAAGTAATTGCCCCTATTCGATGACTTTCGATCGCGATATCGACACGAAACATGACAATGTGACACAGTTATGTGTCCTGATTACTCACAAAAAAAATTCAGACCGATCAGGCACCCATTTCCATTTTTAATTAATTGTTAAAGTAATGCCCCTATTGCTGCATCGCCCCTCGATCAATTCCGATCGCGATATCGACATGAAACGTGCTAATGCGAAAGAGTAATGTGTCCTGATAAATGTCAGAGAATTTCAGACCAACCAGACAACATTTTCCGTCTTCATTCAAACTTTAACAATTCGGCATATTTAAAGTGTTACGAAACATCTCTAAATGATTCCAAATTATATTTTTTTTGTTGCGAATCGTCCCGAGAGAATGGAATGACAAAGCAAGTACAACTGAACAATACCCTTGTCGATTCGCCATTATCGGTGAAATATCATTCACTTCGAAACTTTGAAAAATAATTTAAAATAGAAGGAAACGTCGGAATGACACCAAATTTACTGTGAATAATCAGAACATATGTATAAATCATCCTACCAAATTTCAGATTGCTAGCTCAATTAGAACCCGAGAGGCCCGAAAGTGCAACAGTGCCAGAATTCTAACTCATTTCTGACACTTGATTTTTGAGAGGATAACAATTTTAATTGCCTCCTTTGAAGCTTATTTATTACAGAAGGCCTAATTCTGCATTAAAAAAAAAAACATTTTAAGCCTACTATTACTAAGGAAATTTAAAATTTCGTCCTACATCACTTTTGCCCTTGCCTCTGCTCCATTGGATAAGGCCCTTGCCAACAGCATAGGGCATAAGTGCAGTAATGACTGAACTGAACTGAACTGAACTGAACTGAACTGTCAAAATAACCAAACGTCAGATTATTATCATGAGCAACCTGTTCCGACTGTTCGCGAATTTTCCATGTTTGTTTTGAAATTATCTCTTTTTGTCTGAGTTACATCTTTTCTGTTTTTGTCTGACACAACAATCAAACTAAGGTTTGGTTTCTGCATTAACGAAGAATGTGGCAAAACAAACAAATCACTGATTCTTACCGGTTGCTATCTTTCGTTCAGTAGGCATACTACTGAACGAAACTGTTTTCTTGCGAGGTGTCCGTTTGGAATGGCCATCCTTATTCATTAGGCTACTCCTTCTTGGCAACGGCTGCTTTGGGACAGTCAGTTCATTAGATGTACCATTATTTGACACTTCAGGTTTTGTATCCGAATCACCGTTTACAAATACATCCTCAGTTTTTTCAACAACATTTTCAGTAGAATCCGCAGAATCCTTCACATCGTCCGCCATCTTAGGTTCTAAATGGACTAATCTATTCCAACTTTGTAGGGGTGATAGGTAGAATAACAGTAAATGTCTGTTTTGTAGAAATTTAAGGAAATTATTGAATTTAGTACAGAAATAATGTTATTTTGTGAAGAACTTTTGACAAAATGTTGTTTTTGTCATGAAAATTTTACTTTTTGACAACTGTCAAAATTATGGTAGATTCCAACATGTGGAATGTTGGGTAATATTTTAAATATGGCGGCTATTTATTCGGGGAGGTAACTGCGAATGTAAACAATAAAACAAAGGCTGTCTAAACTATTTTCAGACGTATTTTAATCCTTGCACTTGTAATTTTAGCGTAGCCAAGACTTTTTCTGTGTGTCTGAAATCTCCCATTTTACTTGGCAGCCATGAAGTAACGTTCTGAATAACAAAGGGACAGTCAGTGGCAAAGAAAAATATTTCAAAAATCTTCAAATCAATGAAAAATCATTCATTCATTCATTGATTCATGTAAATGTAGATTCTTATGTTCTGAAACCCTTTTTGCTTCATCAGTAGGCTACTCTTGCACTTTTGTCACTACTATTCTTTGGGATCAGTAGGCAGAGAGCTTTCAGATGTTGTCAAGTGTCAAGTTAAGCCGTTAAGCTTTATAAGCTTTGTTGAGAGAGGTTGAGTTGCCTTTGGTTGGTTTTGAATAGACTTTTGAATGGAAGGTACTGGCCATGGCATCAGAAATTTCAGTCGTTGAGGCTTGATTGCAAAGAACCATATCACCTAGCAAATGCCATTCCAACTTTTTACTGATCAGTCTGATTATGCATCTCCATAATAAGCGCATTAAATTAGTCGTTATCATTATACATTATTAGCTTAGAAAGAGTAGGAAGGATGTAAAACTCGCTTTCTGTGTTCATATTGTATGATGGCAGTGCTAAGGGCCTACCTCTTGCTTTGACACATTTTGAAGACTAAGCTCATGGGCTGATTGTGAGAAAGGACTGTATCACTCGTGGTATTGGGCCTAATTCTGACCCATGTAAAATAAAGAGTTTATTATTATATTATGACATAAGCTTATATTTGATCAGACTATTTATAAAAGAGCTAATGTCAATGAAAAAATTCTAGAATGGCCTTTTTTGCAGGTGCTGAAATGGAGGGCAGAAAGAAAGTAATCTAATGGAAGTCTGCAAACATATAAAAGTTTTACAAATTGCTGAAAATCATAATATTTTGAATCCAGAGAAATGGATGTGTTTTACTTGTGGCACAACAGAAAGTGTTTGGGTAAGAAGTTTGACAAAATTGTTGAGTGGCACAATTTTCAACCTGGTTTCCCCCTGTCAGTGATGCAGGTCGGAAGGGCTGACATGGAAAAAGGGTCTAGTCGTTCGGTTGGGACAATAAACTGAGGCCCCGTGTGCTACAGGCTGTGCGTGTTAAAGATCCCTCGACAGTTGGAAATCGAAAATAAGAGCAGGCTAATGCCGCTGTGATGGCAGAATGTCCCTCATTGCACACTGCATGGCATTTGCCCGTCCTCAATTAGCCCATACTGGTTCAGAAAAGCAGGACGTAAAACTTCAATCATTTCATTTGTAAATTGGTACAGATAAACTATAAAAGATCATACCAACATTTTTGCCATGAATGGATCATATGAACTAAATGTACTGTGCTACTATCAATTTTGATTGATACAGTAACTATATTTATCTTCGTTTATTGCTTTATCCGTTTTCCTAAGCTAGAAAAATGTCAGAGACATTGCAATGTGTTCTTCTGTATTCTTCCATTGCTTCATTTTTTTCCTAAATTGATGCTTTTATAGTATAAGCTTATGTCTTTTATAAGTTCAACTTTAATTTTACTTTTGCATTTATACCGTACCTTTTTTTATTTTTCTTACTTCTTAGCTCTGAAAGCTTTATTTGCATTCTTAGTTAAGCATCAGATTATGTTGGAATGTCTGGAATGTCAGGAATGTGTGTTTAATGGCGCTTTATTTTCAGGCCTGTCTCAGTTGTCGTAACGTGGCATGTGGGCGTTTTAATAATGGGCATGCTCTTAAACATTTTCAAGACAAAAAGGTAAGTGTGGGTTATGGGTAGGACTAAAACAAAAATATATTAAATCCTCTTTAAGATCTGGATTGGGAAGAGCATCTTCAGTCAGTTTTTCATTAAGTTTAATTTGATGGTAAATAAACTGTTCTGAGGATCGTTTTTACAAAGCAAACCATACTGATTTGTCACACTGAATCCTACTTGGAAGGGTGATGGAGGGAATCACCATAATATGTGGGAAGCCAAATATAATGGGTAAAAGGATAGAAATCCATGAATAAATTTTGTTTTATCAAAATGCATTTTGGATATGTCATTCCATTTTGTGTATTTACAGCACCCACTTGCTATAGAAGTAAATGAAAGATATGTCTATTGGTAAGTATAACTTTTCCTAATAATTCTCCCTTCAATTACATTCGTAATACTAATCATGGAACAATTTCAGTGGAATTTAGACAAAAGATTCAAAAGCAGAGTTTTGTTTCACATAAAAATCACAAAAGAGTGGCAAGTTACATAGAGAAATACAATACTTGAAACAAATTGTTTACACAGGACCATTATAATAAGAAAAATTTCAATCGCTTTATTTATTTATACAGTAAATGTTTTTAATTATTTGAATTGTAATTTCAGTTATAAATGTGATGAGTATATATATGGAGATAATGATACTAAAGATTTAACTCTACTTCGTGAAGCATTGAGTGCAATTACTACACAATCTTTTGAAAAGGTCGAATCCAGAGGTCAAAGGTTATTGAGGTCATATTCTAATTCTGGGAAAACTTCAAGGTGAGTTGATATAGGAAATTGAAATTTCAGATTCATACTAAAACTGATAGTCAACATAGACTTAAGATAAGGGCTTTGAATTACCTAAATTCAGGCACACCCTGTATTGGCTGAGTGGAGCTCCAAAAATATAGGGCAGAGCTTCTGAGAAGGCTACAGAATTGTTTTCACCAATATAGAATTTCTGGGCCCCCACAAAATATGGGTAAGAATTCCAAGACCAAATCCAAGTTGTTGAATAATTTTCATGGACAGGGACAATGACCCAGATTAATTTCAAAGGTAAAACAAAAAAATATTCAGTATTTGGATAGTATTTTACTCTGAGTTAGATGTAAAATAAACTTTGCAAATATGCAAGCTATGTTGAAACTGGAAGTAGGCCTAAACTTAGATTTTTATTCTCTTTAAAAACTGTCAAATTCTATGTTGAATTTTGTGGTCTGTATTCACACTCAATATATCGTTAAAAATGTCCGATTGGCAAAAAAATAAATCAACAGCCCTATTCTGGGGTCATTGGATTTCATTTACAGAAGTTGACTATCATGGTAAAAATTGTTGGCATCTTTTGCTCTGCAGTACTTAAATAGCATGGAGGGACATTTTTTTTAATTTGGGCACAACATTTACTGTTGTAACTAAGATGTAATGTAAAGCTCTGTATTATGTGTTCTAAAAAATATTAACTGAAAATGATTTGTTTTCAGACAGAACTCTGATTTAAATGATAAGTTTGCTACTGCTGTTTTACATCATTCGTAAGTTTGTATTTGTGTTTATTTGTTTTTATTAGCTGTGGCATAGTTTGACATATTACATATGATATTTCTACTGTTATCCCCTATTGGGAGTGTATTGGTTAGGGCATAGCTCATCTTTGTTTCTCTTGTAAGGAGAATTAGTCGTTTTGATGGGACAATAAACCGAGGCCCCTTGTGCTACAGTTAACGTTAAAGATCCCTCGGCAGTTGAAAATCGAAAATAATAGTAGGCTAATGCCTCTGTCCTGGCGAAATTTCCCTCATTGCACACTGCATGGCGTTTGCCCGTCCTCATTAGCCCATACGGGTGCAGAAGAGCAGGATGTAAAACTCCATTTCATTCTTGTAAGGAGAAGTGAAGTTATGTTTTTAAATTGCTGAATGGACACTAAAAATTATGAACGATATAATTATGATTTTACCCTTGGCGTCCGATTGTAAAAACCAATATCTTTATTTCAGTCGATCATTATTAAGTAAAGTATTAACAGCATGGCAAGAATACGTCCAACTTAAAAAGGTAAGGGCATATTTCTCTTTATAAAATTAACTAACTGTTCCTGAAAAAGCTATACAATTCGTACGCAAAACAATTCCGTTAATCATAATTGCATCCAAAAACCTGGTGAGAGTAATAGTTATATAGTAGTGGACTACCCCAAAGAGAAGTTCCATCAGGTGTTTTGAAAAGAGTAAGCATGGTCTTGGACTATAGATGGCTTTCTTTTATCATGGATCTGAAATTTAAATTTGAAAATCTAACTTGCATTTCTGTAAATTTTCTTACTGATAATGGTTTTATGTCTCAAACAGTTCAAGTTAAGTAAATGGATAAAGGTTGAAAGCAAATATGTACCCGACTCAGAATCATTGCCATTGGTATAATAATTTTTTTTATCTGAGGAGTCTGTTGTAAGAGCAGTATCAGACAGTAACAGAAAGACATGACATGACCCATTATTAGCAGGGCTTTAGATAGTTACAATGGTAAATGTTGTGCCCATTATTAGAAAATGAAATAAGATGCCAACAACTTTGAAAGGCTGATCAGAGTACCACCTCCATAAATGAAATTATTTGACCCCTAGAGAGGTCTAAATTAGTGAAATTCTTCTGTAGCTCTTGGTGCCTATATTTTCCCATATATCTGCTACCTGAATACAGGGTGTGTCCAAATGATGATAATCTAAAACCCTGTTATTTGGGACTTTTTCAAATGTAAACACCAAGACATATAGCTTTCAAACACACATTGAGGTTTTTATTGTAATATTCTGCAGGACAAGTCGTCCCCACCTAAGAAAGTGAAACTAGAGAAAACTATCAGTTCACCGTCTGGACGAAAGAGAACATTAATACCTGGTGTCACAGGACTACGTAACCTTGGTAACACGTGCTATATGAATTCTATATTACAATGTTTAGGGTAAGTTACTTTTCAAATGCTCACCCAAGAAAAGGCATTTAAGGGATTGTTTAGACTTACAGGTTTGCTGAAATTTTTATGTATATCAGGGACACGATAGTATTAATTTGCACCATTCCAATTTTTTATCAGACATCTGTGAATCTTAAAATTCGTCTAAAAGCAAGTGTTATAAATTCACCTAATCAAAAGCTGCTAATAACATTTGCAATAGTGATGTTATCAAGTTCTTAGTTTTAGTGGAATAAACTTAATATACAATGTAGTTTGCAATATCAGCATCCCTGAGGGAGCAAAAAATTAGCTTGTCATCTACCAACCAACCAACCTAAAAACAAATTCAGAGGCATTGAAATATTTTGAATCTGATCTATGTTACAGCCATCTAGAAGAGTTGAGAGAATATATATTAGAGATGGAGTTTAGTGAAATTTGGAGTCCGTCTACCACGCCGTCACCTAAAGATAAACCTAAACCATCTTGTAGACTCCATCGTTTAAATACTGTCGATTATTTTCAGGTATTGTATTCTCTATATATGTCACTTTAATATTAATTTCATTCAGTGGTATCCTCTTTACAAAATATTACACAAACTGCTTTTCAATCAAAAGCTATACGGATAAAGTGAAAGCTCACTAGCTAGCTAGTTTGAGAACTCTGGCATGGTATGATGATGTCACATATTGTGGGATCATCTGAAACAGCTGTATAGCCAACCTCAACTCTAGTATCAGCACTGCACCGATGAGGCCCAGAATGCCAAAACAGTACTGTTTGCAGTTATAGTGAAAGCTACAGTACTGTGCAATAAATATTTGTACAAAATGTCGGCGTGGTTATATTCGCTCTACGACTTTACATACTTGCACATCGCTTAGAAATTATTATAAAGGGGGAAAACCATCACCTATGTATCAGAAACGTTGGACATGAGTACAATAACAAGTTTTAAGAAGCGTGTAAAACAAAGTAGGTACATAGTATACACCCGAGACGAGGAAGGCAACTCATTTCTATGTACGAATATATATTGCACGGTACTGTATATGGATAAAGTGAACCACAGTGACACTGAAGTTTTTCAGGTTTTCTTTAATATTTTTAGCTTTTTCCTTGTCATTTTAACTTATCAACTTATTGTTATTTTCAGCATCTAAGTAAACCTGTGAGTCTACGGTCAACCTCTGTCAAGAGAGGAGGGGGGTTAAGTGGAGGTGAAGGGTCACCCTCTACTAGTACTAGTAGTTTAAACCTTAACTCATCTCTTAATCTTAGCAATATGTAAGTTATCTTTTTAGTTAAAATTTTATACTCTTTAAGATCTTCCTTGTCCTTATCAGGCTTAAAAGGACAAGGAAGACCTGGTATGACTGTGTCAAGGCTGACATGTGTGCGCACAACCTTGGTAACATTGATCCACATGTCAGAACAGCCAGGAGATCAGGTGTAAGATCTAGCCGTCTGCTGCCTACCCAGATCTAGATCTACCCTAGGTCATGATGCCAAAATTGGGCCCAAAATTTTCTCACTACATAACTGGTTAGAGCAATGCGTCATAGATTTATTGATGATATTTCCAGTATTACAAATAACCACAGATATAGATTTATTAATAATATTACAGGTACCTGTGGCAAGAGTTACATGGTTTATTATAAATATTACAGGTCCCTGTGGCAAGAGTTACATGGATTATTATAAATATTACAGGTCCCTATGGCAAGAGTTACATGGTTTATTATAAATATTACAGGTCCCTGTGGCAAGAGTTACATGGTTTATTATAAATATTACAGGTCCCTGTGGCAAGAGTTACATGGTTTATTATAAATATTACAGGTCCCTGTGGCAAGAGTTACATGGTTTATTATAAATATTACAGGTCCCTGTGGCAAGAATTACATGGTTTATTAATAATATTACAGGTCCCTGTGGCAAGAATTACATGGTTTATTAATAATATTACAGGTCCCTATGGCAAGAGTTACATGGTTTATTACGTGTTCTATGGTCTGGTAAATGGAGTCAAGTCAGTCCTCATGGTTTTCTTCACACTGTCTGGAATCGTATTCCAATGTTTAAAGGATATTCTCAACACGATGCTCAAGAATTTTTATGGTAAAACTTCTTTTTTATATATTTCCTAATTATAGCAATGTTTGCGTTTGCACAAATATGTTGTTTTTTTCTTTATATGTCGTTTTTGATGACCTAAGATAAATTATGGGTTTTTTTTTTTCTGATGGAATGAATATGATTACTGGAAAATGTAATAGTAACCAACTGATAATATTCTTGCGACAGTGGTAAAAAAAATTTGCAAATAAACTCGAGCATTATTTGAAGTGTTATTATTATTTGTGCTTGTCAGAAAGAATTAAAATTTGCTTTGTATGTATTTTACCATTGATTGTTACAGCTAGAAGTTAAATGATATTTGACATTGTTTTATTGTAGTGAATTATTAGATAAATTAGAAGATGAGGTACCAGAACTACCTGAAACTAATCACCATAGTAACATATTAACAGATATCTTTCAAGGTCAACTAGTTAGCAGTGTAAGCAACTTTATTTTTTTCATTAATTAATATAATTTACAGAAGAGATCATCATCAGTACAGTGTGAAAATTTGTATTTTATTAGAGAGAAAAGTGTTTATTTTAAATGTTAAATCACTGGAACTTATATTTCTATGATCTTGAAGACATTCTAATGGTTTGATCACGCAGGGCGGCGCAGAGAAGAGTGGTTAGTAGCAGCATTAATGTACAGATGCTCAGCTGTTTACACCGCAAGTGGAATGACTCAGCAAGGAGAGCAGAACAAAGCGATACATTGTTCTGTGCTTCAAACTACTCTGCCTGTTGTGTGATTTAACCCTAAAAGTAATGTTGTACAATAATTTTGAATATTTGTAATAAAAAAGAGAAGAAAAGTTAATACAAATATAAGACATTATTTCTGATGTTTAGAAGCTGGTACACTCTTTAAACTTCGATGTTATATTCCATTTGAATATATAATTGTTATTTAACTTTATTTCCAGGTAACGTGTATGAAATGTGACCATCAATCATCAACATACGAACCATTTTTAGATTTATCTCTAGAATTCCCTGATCGTTATCAAATCACCTCATCTAATAGTAGTATCTCCGATACTTCCTGTCATGTGACAGAGATGTTATCAAAGTTTACGGAGATAGAAATGTTGGAGGGTTGTATTTACGCTTGTGAAAATTGTAACAGTGAGTATATGTATATATAAACAACTTTTTAAAGGGATTGTAAAGAGATTTTCTAAATTTTGTATGTGTATTGGGGACACTTAAAGCATCAATTTGCTCCATTCTAATTTCCATTCCAACGTCTGGTTCTTGCAATTCCACTAAAACTAACGCGTTTTATGACGTCACTAATAGTGATCTGCATAGATGTCAATAATAGCTTCCGGTAGATCAGTGGGGTGACGTCATAGAATGTGTTTTAGTTATGAATGGCACAAATTGTCAATTGATGCTTACAGCATCCCTGATACAAATACAGAGTATAGAAAATCACTTTACAATCCCTTTAATTACAAGTTGACAGATATTTTTAGAAAATGGTGGCCATGTTTACATTTTATTTATGTAGAAGTGGGTGTGAATTCATTGCCTGTTTTCATTATGATTTCAGAAGCCAGAAAGAAAAGTAAAAGTAAACATAAAAGTAATAATTGATATTTGATTTAAATTTAAAACAAACAAATGTCTATTTTAAATTTTAAGCATCTTGAGTTATATTTTTGTTATATTTAAACATAGTTTGTTTATATTTCTTATAGTTCTGTTTGACTGCCTTTTTATGGCGTTATTTGTTATGGTTTTTTTCATCATAGGATGTATTGAACGCTTCCTTCATTTCATGCGATTATGAAACTTGTGGCAGGAATTGTAAATATTTCATATTATATTTTTTAGATGCGAGGCAGGAAATTAGAAGTTAATATTTTATTTTTTTAAGCATAAATATGAACTGGAGTGAGATCTCAGTTATAATCCATATAACCAATGTGCATAATATGTTATCAATCATATTTAGAAATTCATTCGGCTCAACCTTCGTCATTTTGTTCGAGACTATATAATGACTAAAATAACTCTTGTACGGAGAATGATTTAGATTGGTTGTTTTTACAGCGAAAGAAGATGACACTCTCTGAAAAAATGATTGTTATTGGCTGAACTATAATTTATTCAATATGGCAATCTGCGTATAGTATACGAGGTTATCTAGTACGTTAGTCTAGTGTTGAAGGTGATAGAAGTTATGTGGTTAATGTTTATTTTTTCTATTTTTAGAAGCAAGAAAAGAAAGTAAAAGTAAACCGTCCATATTATGTGAAGCTTGTAAACAACTATTAATCAACAAACTACCTCCAGTTCTTAGACTCCATTTAAAACGATTCCGGTTAGTTATTTTTCTCAAATTATTCCATCACAATTTAATCTATTAGAAGCTATCACAGGATGTCATTTCTTTTAGATCTAATACAGTGCTTCTCAAACGGCAGCTTGCAGGCCACATCTGGCCCTCAACGCCCTTCAGAATGGCCCCTCAATAGTGACCCCATCCGCTAAAACATTCTGCTCTCTATGCTAGCTAAGCTCTATTTGGCCCTTATATTTTTTTCATAAATGCATTTGGCCCTCTTTACAAAAATTAATTGAGAAGGCCTGTTCTATAAGTTATAACTATAACCCAAAATCTGCCAAATATTGATGTTTGATGGATATGGTACTCTGTATGCTAGAAACCTCACAATAAGAATATAATCTAAAGATTAAGAATTAGATTGGATTATTAAATCAATTTGATGATGTAGATAAGCCTAGAGAGAAAAATACATAAAAGCATGGGAGAAACATTGCAACAAAACCACAGCATAGTAATAGCAATATAAAATCAAAGCAAGAAAGATCCCAACCGTAAAACAAATCTCAAAATCCATGTTAACACATTGGCAATATATTGGTAGCAGCTAATAAAATAAGTATATCAATAAATGGGTAAATATATCATAATGAAAAGTAGTATCAGGTGTCTAGAAGAGTTAGCATACCCTGCTTGGCGCCACATGTATAATGAGTTCCCACTTTTGACAAGCACTTTCCACTTCCTGGCCTCTCATACAAATTACTAATAGAGTCTATTTTCTTTTTATCTATATTAGGTGGTCAGGGCGATATCACAGAGAGAAAATAGCAGCCCATGTAAGATTTGATGAAGATTTAGATATGTCACCATATTGTTCAGACTCAGTTAACTGGACATCATGTACTTATAGACTAGCAGGGGTCGTAGTTCATCATGGCTGGGGATTCGGGTCTGGTCATTATACCTCATATTGTTGGAGTAATGAAGCAGGTAGATCAATTATTAATATTCATTAAAAAAAGGGATTTTAAAGAGGTTTTCTAAACTTTGGATGTGTATCGGGGACACTGATAGCATCAATTTGCGCCATTCCTATTTCCATTCGGACGTCTGTGGTTCTTGCAATTCCACTTAAACTAACACGTTTTATGACATCACTGACAGTGATCTACCGGAAGCTGCTATTGGTATTTATGCCAGAGAGAGACCATTAGATTGTCATACAGTTCTAGCAATTCTAAAGACTATTTGTTCAAAACTGAAATTAAAAACCCTGAAAATGGTGATTCAAAGGGTTCAAATCAAATGCCATATATTTATCCATCTGATTTTTTAATATTCCAGAATCGTGGTTAGATTGTAATGATTCTAGAGTAGAATTCACCACATTACAAGACGTTCAGGAATCACAGGCTTATATTTTATTTTATACTCAAGTTACGCAAGATATCTCGGATGATTCTCTCGCTACACCCTTAGATACTAATTCATCTGCCGATTTTGAAGACTGTGAAAGCCCGAGTGAAAGTTCATTAATGGTGGACGAAGATATAACATTTAATTTTAAAACTTCTGATTCGTTTACAGAAAATAATTCCAATAGTTCTGTCACCACCTCCACGCCTCCTCGATTAAAACGTCGCCGGACAACTTCGTTGTGATATACGAATGGATGTTGTGAAATTGTGTTATGTGTCTGTATTCATATGTTGTCTTAACTTCATTTTAGTAACAAAATATTCAGCGACCTGTTTCTCAAAAATTCTTACGATTAAATATTGTGTGGAATAATTCATTGCGAAGTGCCCAACTTAAACAAAATTTATCATTAGATGTTTTGAGAAACAGGAGCCAGGGGCATATTTCTCAAATAGTCTTGACCCTTTCAACCCGAAGAGCCGGTATATCGGCTCAATCATAACGTGATATATACCCGACAAGCCGGTAAACCGGCCGTTGTCAAGTGACGTCATATAACGTTAACGTAATACGTTTTAAGAAATATTGCTGGGAGCTCAGGGTATATGACGTTTTAGCCAAAATAACGTCAGGGTTCAAAGGGTTAAGATAAAAAATTGTTGTAAGTGTCAAATTATTCATTGCAAAATGCCGAACTTACAACAAAATATATCTTTAGATGTTTTGAGAAACAGGAGCCAGGAGCATATTTTTTATAATATTAACTGAGATAAAATTCTAGAAAAGATTAAATAAAATTCTAAAATAAAGATTATATGAAATACAGTATTCTGATTGGATAATAGTACTAATTTTAAAATCAATTTTATTGATTGACCAATCAGATGTCAGTATTTGAGAATAGTGCTGTAAAATTTGAAATCAGAAATATAACAAATAATGTTAAAAAACTTTAAAGTTTCTATCAAAAATCTGGAAAAAAGACCTTTGTTTTAACTATTAAATTAATGAAAACATGGTGTTAAGTATTTGCAGATGTTGTGATTGTGAAAAATCTGTAAAAATGTGATCATTTGAAAAATCTGAGAAAAATGTCCACAGCCAGTGGTGTTGTATATTTTTGTAAACATTACTGGCTGATTTATTTTTAAACCTTTTTTTAAAAAGAGCTGTTATGGGTAGTTTTAATTTTATTGGCTGCTGATAAAGCTTGTGAAACAATGTCAGGTGTATCTTGAAGACTGGCTGAGAATTTGTTCAATTATGATTGTGCTCATTTTGTTTTGATTCAAAACTTAACCAAGATCGGTTCAATTAATAATTTAATTAGTAGTTATTGAAAATAAACAAGCCAAACTTATAGACTTCTTACAATAAAGTGAACTGTTTTAGTGTTAATGCATAAACATATTTGTCTGATCTTGAATGTATTTTCTTCAAAAATACTATAAATGTGAAAATTTTTTAGTTTGAGAAATATTTATTTTGTAATAAAATTTGTGCCTTGATATTAATTTACAGTATTACAAAACTTTATAACAGAAAATAAAATTGAAATAAATAAATACAAAACTAAATATGGTTTTAATAATTCAGCGAAATCTATAGTCTAGCAAAGGTTTATATCAGGCCTTCTCAAATGGCGGCCCACAAGCAAAATCCGACCCGCAACACCCTTAGGAATGGTCCCTCATGAGTGACCCCTTCTGCTAAAACACTATGCTAGTTAAGCTCTATTTGGCCCTTAAACTTATATTTCATCCACAAAACATATTTGGCCCTTTTAAAAAATTAACTGAGAAGCCCTGGTTTGATATAGTGGCAACATGTTCCATTAGCACAGGTGTAATCTTACCGATCTTAAGTTGATGGCAAGCTGAAATGGTTATAAACCCTTAATGATCAGAAGATAGTGCTATGCAAGCAACGGTAAGATCACTGGTCTATAAATAAAACCCAAGCTCGAACACTGTAAAACAAATCTCAATATCCATGTAATCACATTGGCAATACATTGATAGAAGCTAATGAACTTTTCATATGAGGAAGAATATCAATAATAAAACCCAAGCACAAAGTTCTTAATTTTTAAAACAAATCTTGAAATCCATGTAAACATATTGGTAATACATTGGTAGAAGTTAATCATATATTCAAGCAAAAAATATCTGACCTTCCCTTTAAACTAAGTGTTCGATGAACGAAATTATCTCGAAGGCCTTATGTTATGCGAACAGTATCACCTAAAACAAACATATTTTGCAATCATTGAGTTCAAACACTTAGTTCAAGTAAAATTGCTAGAGCCACAGATGTCTTGTTAAAAAAAAATAGGAATGGTTCAAATTGATGCTTTCAGTTTCCTTAATACACATTCGAAATTAGAAAACCTTTTTACTATCTGCTTAAAGTCTTGATATTCATCTGATTTTAAAATCATTTCTGGGTAACTTAAATTATTAAAGTACACAATTTTTCCCTGATTATAATGAACACATAAATTTAGTTTAAAAAATATTGAAGGTGTGCAGTGAATCACTGATCAGAAGCTCTATATTATACACTTGTACACGTACACATATTCAAAAGACGTTTGGTGTACATTAGACCTTGAATAGGTCACAAATCAAGATTTCCCATTCAGGCTTCATTTATCAAAAATCTCACATTGAGAAGTTACGATAGCCTGCTTTCAATAGTAGGCCTAACATTAACTATGGAGTGTTTTATGGTTTTGTCAAATGAATGAAGCACTCATTGAAGAATATTCCAGAAAACTATTTTGAGAAAAAGAATAGAAGTAACGCAACTGATCATATAGCAAGTGAAGGTTTTTTCTTTATATTTCTTAACACAACAAATAACAAACACTCTTTATGGGTATCAATCACTGCTTAATTTAGTACAACAATGGTTTTCTCGTCTTTATCAAACCAATGGTACAATTATATTTTAGTCAAAACCATTTTCAAAATTTTTCTTTATAAAAAAATGCAATCAATTTTATCCATAAAATAAAATGGCCTATTATGTCCCACTTTAAGCAGCTATATTGGGCTAATGAGGACAGGAAATTGCCACTGCAAAAAGTATTGGAAAAATTATAACAAACACTAAATGAGGTTATCTCTCTTTCAATGACCAGCGGGAGTTCTCCCAGTATTCATAGCACGGTTCTGTACAACTTGTCGATAAATTAAACTGACGTAAATAGCTAACAATAAAATAATAAATATATCGTCTAAAAATCCAATCATTCCAAACATGGATTCTGGGATAATGTCAAATGGTGAAATGAAATAAAGAAAGGCAGCAATACAACACATCACAATTCGAAACCGAAACATCATCAATAAACCATTCACGGTGAAAAAGTCGTTAAATACATGACGTAAAAGAGTAGGCAGATCGTGGACGTAATCCATGAATGGACGGGGTTCCCCTGAAAATCTGGCATTAAATCGACTAATCGTTCTTCTTACTTCTTCCTTCAGCGGAGAGTTTGTTTGTGTTTCCTCTTCCGTGAAGTTAAAGAGAATGATGCTAACTTGCTGTCGACAAACCGGACAACGTATCCCTCCTATCCAATTTCCATGCTCCCAATACGCATTGATACACATTCCACAAAAAACATGACCACAATTAGTTTCACAAGCGAAAACAGCATCCCCTAAACAAATAGGACACGTAAATTGGTTGTTTTGGTCTCTACGTGCTCTAGGGGCAGTGGGTGTTGTTCCATTACTACTGCTATTAGTGTTTGATTCGGCAGTGAGTCTCAAATGTTCTCTTGTAGCGGCAACATTGATAGCACTGTCAGGATGGATGGGGGCAACTCCTTCATTTTGCTTTTTCCAAATAAAATACACAATGGGAATCAAAATCCCTAAAAATGCTGCCACACTGTACAAAACTTCATTTCCTATCCCCTCTATAAGGTTACTCCGACGAGCATAGTATCCTGACATTTTCTTTTTTTGAGGAATTCCACGTCGAACATAGAAATTCCGATTTAGTTTCGATTTGTAGACATTTCATCAATCATCAATGTCAAGGTTGATGATTCATGAACTATTCTAAAGTCAAGGACGAAAATCAATAATGGTCAAAGGGAGAAAACTCTATTTATGAAAATTATTCCCCTTTGCTGATCTTTAACGTTGGAGTTGAGAAAGATCTTAATTTAGAACTCTTCAATGCCGAAGATTGATATAGTCCTACATTGTAAACAAGAAGAAAGTAAGAAAGAATGCCAGTTAGAACGGTAACACGTTAAAACGGTAACAAAAAAATAAAGTTGAAACGGTAACAGGTCTGTGAAAACGGTAACAAGATTTTACCGTTAAAACGGTAACAGTTCTGTAAAAACGGTAACACATAATAAAATAGATGTTATGTATAATGTTTTTATCATTATGTTGTTATATTATATATTTATGGGCACTGTTGCACTTTCGGGCCTCTCGGGTTCTAATTGAGCTAGCAATCTGAAATTTGGTAGGATGATTTATACATATGTTCTGATTATTCACAGTAAATTTGGTGTCATTCCGACGTTTCCTTCTATTTTAAATTATTTTTCAAAGTTTCGAAGTGAATGATATTTCACCGATAATGGCGAATCGACAAGGGGATTGTTCAGTTGTACTTGCTTCGTCATTCCATTCTCTCGGGACGATTCGCAACAAAAAAAATATAATTTGGAATCATTTGGAGATGTTTCGTAACACTTTAAATACGCCGAATTGTTAAAGTTTAACAACTGAATGAAGACGGAAAATGTTGTCTGGTTGGTCTGAAATTTTCTGACGTTGATCAGGACACATTACTCTTTCGCATTAGCACGTTTCATGCCGATATCGCGATCGGAATTGATCGAGGGGCGATGCAGCAATAGGGGCATAGGGGCATTACTTTAACAATTAATTAAAAATGGAAATGGGTGCCTGATCGGTCTGGATTTTTTTGTGAGTAATCAGGACACATGACTGTGTCACATTGTCATGTTTCGTGTCGATATCGCGATCGACAGTCATCGAATAGGGGCAATTACTTTAACACCCGATTTAAGATGGAAATAAGTGTCTGATCGGTCTGAAATTTTTTGTGAGTAATCAGGACACATGACTGTGTCACATTGACATGTTTCGTGTCGATATCGCGATCGAAAGTCATCGAATAGGGGCAATTACTTTAACACACGATTTAAGATGGATATTAGTGTCTGATCGGTCTGAAATTTTTTGTGAGTAATCAGGACACATGACTGTGTCACATTGTCATGTTTCGTGTCGATATCGCGATCGAAAGTCATCGAATAGGGGCAATTACTTTAACACCCGATTTAAGATGGAAATAAGTGTCTGATCGGTCTGAAATTTTTTGTGAGTAATCAGGACACATGACTGTGTCACATTGTCATGTTTCGTGTCGATATCGCGATCGAAAGTCATCGAATAGGGGCAATTACTTTAACACACGATTTAAGATGGAAATTAGTGTCTGATCGGTCTGAATTTTTTTGTGAGTAATCAGGATACATGACTGTGTCACATTGTCATGTTTCGTGTCGATATCGCGATCGAAAGTCATCGAATAGGGGCAATTACTTTAACACACGATTTAAGATGGAAATTAGTGTCTGATCGGTCTGAAATTTTTTGTGAGTAATCAGGACACATAACTGTGTCACATTGTCATGTTTCGTGTCGATCAGACACTTATTTCCATCTTAAATCGGGTGTTAAAGTAATTGCCCCTATTCGATGACTTTCGATCGCGATATCGACACGAAACATGACAATGTGACACAGTCATGTGTCCTGATTACTCACAAAAAATTTCAGACCGATCAGACACTAATTTCCATCTTAAATCGTGTGTTAAAGTAATTGCCCCTATTCGATGACTTTCGATCGCGATATCGACACGAAACATGACAATGTGACACAGTCATGTGTCCTGATTATTCACAAAAAATTTCAGACCGATCAGACACTAATTTCCATCTTAAATCGTGTGTTAAAGTAATTGCCCCTATTCGATGACTTTCGATCGCGATATCGACACGAAACATGCCAATGTGACACAGTCATGTGTCCTGATTACTCACAAAAAAATTCAGACCGATCAGGCACCCATTTCCATTTTTAATTAATTGTTAAAGTAATGCCCCTATTGCTGCATCGCCCCTCGATCAATTCCGATCGCGATATCGACATGAAACGTGCTAATGCGAAAGAGTAATGTGTCCTGATCAACGTCAGAAAATTTCAGACCAACCAGACAACATTTTCCGTCTTCATTCAGTTGTTAAACTTTAACAATTCGGCGTATTTAAAGTGTTACGAAACATCTCTAAATGATTCCAAATTAATAATTTCGTATAATATATATTTTTTGTTGCGAATCGTCCCGAGAGAATGGAATGACAAAGCAAGTACAACAGAACGTCGATTCGCCATTATCGGTGAAATATCATTCACTTCGAAACTTTGAAAAATAATTTAAAATAGAAGGAAACGTCGGAATGACACCAAATTTACTGTGAATAATCAGAACATATGTATAAATCATCCTACCAAATTTCAGATTGCTAGCTCAATTAGAACCCGAGAGGCCCGAAAGTGCAACAGTGCCTATTTATGTGTATAAATGATAAAACAAATATCCTATCACACAACATGTGCTTCGTAATTGAATTGTCGGTAAAATATCAATTGATACCAAACTGCCCATCATGGACGACATCAAAGCAGGCATTGTCAAGATATAGTTTGCTGAATCACATTTTGCCCATTATATTTGAATGAATTGTAATATTATTATCCTCAAAATGTTTTTGAGAGTCCTATATTGTCTTTATAAATTAGTAAAATTTTATTTTTTTATATGAATGTTATTTATATTTTATCTTCCCGTGATGACCTTGACTCAAGGTCGCACGCGTATGAATCTCGAAAAATCTGAAAAGGCAAATGTAGTCGATAAATTTAGTGGACCGATAAAGTTTGAGTCTTTCAAAAGCAGAGATATTGTCACGCAATCAAAATAGATCTATTTGAACCTCATTTTGATCATTGCATTATGATTTCAGATACTAAATCTGCATTATGTCGTCTGCTTCTCTATAATATTCTATGTCAGCACTTTGATTCTATTTATAGTAACAATCAACCTTGATTGCCGCCTTTGTTTCTATATTGAATCCAAGCCATCCTGAGGAAATTAATCTAAGGTGTGACAAATTAACGTTCTCTCATTGTTTATATTCACACAACCTCTTAATCATTAATTGTTTTAGTTTCATTTCTTAATAAACAAAAAACAACCAAAAAACGAAGGCTTTTCTGGCGAAAATAAGACCACATCAAATTTTGCCGATTTGATACCATATATTTTTTTACTCGCATGACCTTGACATTTCGAATATTTCCGAGGAATAAATTCTTTATTTTGTTACCTTTTTTACCAAAGTATTTTGTTACCGTTTTTACACATATGTTACCGTTATAACCTTATATGTGTTACCGTTTTAACAGGTTTGTTACCGTTTCAACTTTATTTTTTTGTTACCGTTTTCCCTTGTTACCGTTCTAACTGGCTACCGTAAGAAAAACGATTAATAAGTTTCTAATTTAATGGTAGGTCCAAATAATCAATATGTCGAAACGAGATTATGATGACGATGGCGACCAGAGACGAAAGAAATCGAGGCGAGATGATGAAGAGCCTCCTGATCTTCATTCAATTTTTAATGGAGAGGTAAATTCACAAATATATTTTTACTTTATTTATCTTTTCGTTTTTAAAAGTTTTATGTGTGTATTATTGTGCATGTTCTGAACAAAACAAAGTTAGAAAGACCGACAATTGTTAGCAGATGAGTGTATGGTCAAAGACAAACACTTATTTAACAAGTTACTTTATCTGAAAGTTTTTTGTCATTATTTAAAAAGTGATGTCGTGTTTATTTTATCAGTGAACTAAATTTCATTGAATAATTTTAGGTTTCAAGTGTACAGAAATATGGAGTTTTTGTTAAAATACCTGGCCATTTTAAACAAGGTAAAATATACAATTTATATTACTTAAATGTATCTTCTAAAATATGTTGCTCATACCTAGCTACCTAATCTAAGGTCTGCTTAATTAATCAAAGATGAGTGTCAAAATTTAGGTTGGGAAAAACATATTAAAGCTCAAACAATGCATGCTTATAATTAATTTTGCAGGTTTAGTTCACAAATCACAGATGTCCAAGTCTAAAATAGAAGACCCGTCTGAAATGTTGTCAGTTGGAGAGAAAGTTTATTGTAAAGTTATTTCAACTGAAGTGAGTATGTTTGATTGGTCATCCTATTCATGATACAGGGTAAGGGGTGACAGATTGAAAGATGACACTGGGCCGACTCTCGAAAGCATTGGCCATGGAATCAAAATTTTTCTTACCTTAAGGGAAATTCAAACCTACGGCACCTACCGACTGAGCTATTCCACTGCCACAAAAAAGAAAGTTTACCAACCCAGCACAGTTTGGAAGTTGATAACCCCTTCAAGGAGATATTCATAGAGCTAAGCACGGGCAAGGATAGTTTAGAAGCACAGACTCTGTTATTAAAATGTTCTCTTACCTTGAGAAGGATTCGAGCCCATACATAGGATCACCTTACAGACCATTTGACTCTTTACCAAGAGATTTATTCCATTGTCACTGGTTTTTGAATTGATAAATTTTCTTTAGTGAAAAGCAAAGTACTAATATATTGAACTGCACCAAATCAAATTTTTCTATCAAGTAAAATTGTAAGGTTGCAAAGAATGTTATATCAGCTTATTTGATTGTAGAATTTATATTTATTCTTTCTAATTTTACAGGATAATAAAATCAGTCTGTCAATGAAGATGGTGAGTCAAACTACAGGAAATGATTTAGATCCTAATAATGTTGAATTGAGGTGAGGATTTGTCTTTCTGAACTATTGTTATGCACTATGTGGGCACTTCAATTTTTACAGCCACATTTAAAAAAACTACAACATACAAATGAAGCAATTCTGTTTAAGACTTTTTAGAGTCATGTCCCAGCATATTACCAGTTGTACCGATACTCCAAAATTACAAACATATCTTTACATTAAGTTTTATTTTGAATTTTAGTTTAGATGAGAAGAAGAGAAGACAGTTTAATAAAAGAGAAAGAGAGAAAATAGAATTAGGTGCCGTTTTAAATACAACTTGTAGACGCTGTGGAGGACATGGTGAGTTAAAATCTTCACTTTGATAAACTTGCAATCTGGGCCCTATTTTAAAAAATGACTACTCTTACTATTGAAGTTTAATTCCAATCAACCCAGCTGTAAAATGCTTGGATAATCCAGGAAAGATCGTTGCTGTAAGAGGTTTGGCCAAGCACCAGCTGGAGTCTTCTTAAAACCTTTATAAAATACATTTGTTTGTTTCTTTTTTCATCTTTTTTGAAAAATTTCACATTACAAAACTAATGATCATATATGTCAATCAATGTCACATTTTCAGAAATCAGCTAGATTTTATTAATTTTTCAGACAGTATGCAATGAGGTAAAAATTTTCATGACATGCTATGACGTTTACTGTGATATAGCACTGAAATTAGATTGAAATTAGTATTATTTTGATACTTTCAGGTCATTTTGCTCAAGATTGTTATGTAATAAAAGGAAATAAAAGTTATGAATTGGTGCCAGAATTTGACGAAAATAAAATTATTCCTGAAAAAATACCAGACAAATCATCTTCAGTTAAAAAGAAGAAAAAGGTAAACTAGTATAGTGGTGATAATAATGGTGAACCAGGGTCGTTGAGGCCGACACATTAACCTAATGCATATTGAGGTTTTACTGTGCAGTGTATGATAAAAATCTGTACAAGCAAAACAATTCTGTTAATCAAAATGCATCCAAAAACATGACAAAATCAAGAGTAATAGTTATATAGTAGTGGACTACTCCAGAGAAGAGTACCATCAGGTGTTTCAAAAAGAGTAAGCATGAGAAGAATTATTTGCTTTGCGCGCGACAACCACCATAGGTCAACATCATGAGTTACAATCAGACCAATTCATGCCTGACTAACTAAATCAGTCAGTTGTTGGATGAGACAAAAAAGTGAATTATATTACCTTTGTGGATTCTCTAAAAGATAGTCTGGGATGTCACACCCTGTTGCAAAGTGGAAGTGACATCAGGTGCTCCAAAAGAGTTAGTGTACCACCACCACATACCCAAAGTCAATAAAGTATTGGAACTAAAATTTAAGCAGTTATTTAAAGACCTTAAGGATAATGTTGTCCATCAGCAAAAAAATTAATGTAAATTATAATCATCTTTTAATTGTCAGGAAAAGAAACATAAGAAAGAGAAGAAAAAGAAAAGAAAATCTACGTCTAGTTCTGACAGCAGTGATTCAGATTCTAATCATAGACATGTAAGATATTTACTGATTAAAATTAGTTCTCAGAGATTTTAATGAATGTTATGTGGGGTGGAGGACACACAGTGAAATTTCAGGTCTATGTGGGCAGCTTCATATTGCCAAGAATAATAATGTCTATAATGTGAAGAAATATTTTTATCAATAGATTTCATTGTGTATGAACATCATTTGCTTTAACATACAAATTTAAGTCTGCTTTTAGATAACAATATAGGCCTTCAAAGAAAAACAGTATATAATCAGCCTCTTTCATGACAATTTGTAATCATTATTATTACATATTTTCATTTATATAGAAAAAGAAGAAAAGTCACAAGAAAGAAAAGAAAAGAAAGAGACATCATAGTTCAAGTAATGATAGTTGACCTTAATTCCTAGTTTTAAAATCAGTTTTTCTGGAGCAAGAAAAAGTTTATTTGATATAGCTGTATGGTTTGAAATAACATAATTTAATACCTAGTGGTACCCATGTGTGGTTTTATCATGGGCGCTTTAAGCAAATTGGACATTTTTTTATAAGATGGGCAAGTCATGAGAGCAGGTTGATGAGGGCATTTTAGAATCTTGGAATTGTGTGATCTTTCTTCATATTAAAATACAAGGTTCGGCTATCAATTTCGGGCTTAAAACCCTAAGTCACATAGTTATCAGCCTTATGCTTCAGATCAAGTAGAATTTCAGACTAGTTAAAGACAGACAACTTGATCTGAGGGTAAATTGTGGAGAGCATTATAGAATTCCATGTGTCTTTAATGCATTTAAGGACAGACAACTCTTCTTGGCGTTAAACATTCAGACTACAAATACATCCTAAGTTATTAATAGTTCATTATCAGAAACTTTACCACTCACTGATAGCGTATATTGACTGAAGTTTAAAATCGTAAATTTTCACTTGCCATCTTGTTTACTTGAGTTATCTTATCAGCGTGTTTCTATGGTAACCAATTGGTGTCACCTATCTAATCAGTGTTGCTATAGTTACCAGGTACTGTCGTCTGGTCCTACCTGCTGTAGTGTTTGATCAAGTTGTAATTTTATATCGAAATGAAATGAAATATGCAATGATCAATTGATCGATAAATACATGTCCTCCATATTTCTCCATATTGCTATGTCATTGTTGACTGTACTGAGGTGGCCTACTTTATATATTTATGATCATGCAGTAATTATAGTCTGCGGCACAGACTATCTGCGCTATCGGCTTAGTCTGGATTCAAACACATTGGATAGCAAATCAGAATGGAAGTAATAGTAGAAATAACTAGAGAACAACATTTGATTACAGGGTACCTTCAACATCTGCAACATATTTTTATAAATCTGTCAAGGGATTATTTACATTTAGTTATTTCTTTAAAACAATTCTAGACATATGGATAAACTACTTCTAAATATACTACAGTTTGAAACATATACACATAATGTTAGTTATCAAATATGTTTCGAAATAAGTATGTAATAAATTCATAAGTATTATATCTATATATCCTAGTGTTTTAAAGGGATTGTAAAGTGGTTTTCTAAACTTTGTATGTGTATCAGAAACACTGATAGCATCAATTTGCGCCATTCCAATTTCCATTCTGACTTCTGTGGTTCTTGCAATTCCACTAAACCACAGACATCGGAATGGAAATTGGAATGGCGAAAATTGATGCTATCAGTGTCCCATAACACATATAAAGTTTGGAAAACATATTATAATGTCTCCCATTGATAATAACTGGCGATACATGCTGAAAGTTACGACAGACTCAAATGTTGTGTATAGGATTTGTATAATTCCAGGAGATACAACACAAGATTTAAATTCTTGAATCTTATATAAATAGCTGAATTTGAGTCTTTGTAAAGCAAATAGTAAGGCAATTGTCATTGATTTAAGGCCATGCCCAGTTGACTATCGGTTATAATTTTGTCACTGAAAATTAGGTCACACCCAGTTCACTATCAGTAATAATTTTGTCACTGAATATTAGGACACTCCCAGTCTAGTTTACAATTAGTAAAAATTTAGTCATGACCATAGAAGTAAGGTTATGACTCAAAATTGAAATGACTAATTTATTGTCCTTTTATTGTCCTTTTATTGTCCAATACATTGATAATAAGTATATCATATAAATATAAAGTATTTCAATATGACTACTAAATCATGAGTTGTAATGTAATGACCCCCTGATAGAAAACGCCTACTGAAAACCCCCCTGAGTCTGATCAAAATGCAACAAGGATATTGTGTTTGTTCTGCAGTTTACTACACTTAATAATTCATGACCAAAATTGTTGTGTATCCCCTTTTCCGGGTTATTTAAACGTTTCTCTGTATGTGATTTGAACAATAAAATCTTCTTAATTTAAATTTTCAAGAATCTTCCCAGATTATGTTTAACTACTACAATAAACCGAGGTCCCGTGTGCTATTGGCTGTGCATGTTAAAGATTCCTCGACAGTTGGAAATCAAAAATAAGAGCAGGCTAATGCCGCTGTCCAGGCAAAATTTCCGTCATTGCACACTGCATGGTGTTTGCCCGTCCTCAATTAACCCATAAAAGTGCAGAATTGCAGGACGTAAAACTCCATTCATTTCCTTTCTACTACTAGTAACAAATCCTTACAGCCTGACTGGATTTTGAATTTTTATGTTAAGATAAACTATAGAATGTTGGCTGTGGATTTGTTGACTTTGATAATATCAACCTTAAAATAACCTTTATATACCCTATCTTAATCCTGTAACTCTACTTTAAACTGCTCTGATAAGGTTCTCAATGTAGGGGCGGTCGATATCATAACTCTAATATAGATGATAGGGAGGCACAAGGGCAGTGGTGGGGCTAGAGGGGGGCCCCCCCATTATTGATAACTATTGGTAGAAAAAGTGTTAAGATAGGCAGACTGGCCAGAGGCATTAACATTAAAAAAAAAAAAAATATAGCTTCAAATGCACTAAATTTTCATAAAACAAATGAAACTCCCAACATCCTAATTCCCTGAAATGTACATCAATTATAATTTTTCATACTAGTACTAGTGCCCTTTTCTCTTTGTCAACTTAATATCTTTTTCAGTGACACGTCAGCAAAATCATAACATGTTCATACAAATTTTCTAGAAGTCTTGTCCTCTAATCTGTCCTTGATAAAAAAAGAAATGAGTTTATCAGTGAAATATATATCTTGTTAGAACAGATCACTTGATCATTTTTTATCAGGGTCAAGATTTCAAACTTCTACATGAACAGTGTTCACTTGGGTTGTATTGAGAAGATATTTCCAGGTCTCTTCCAAGGGCGTGAATTTGTTAAAAATTTTGGGGGGGACAAACCAGCATGGGTTGTAGAGACCAAGTACATCGCGAAGCGCCGCCACTGCAATCCTAAACACAAGGTCCTTGCCCTAGAGAAAAAATGGAAAATGGCCTCAATTTTGTGCATTCTGACAGATATTTCCGGGTTTTGAGTTGATAATAGGGACTACCAGCTATGATTTTCATGTGATTGGTTTTTCAAAAAATCTATTTTACTAATCAAAATATGGGGGGGGGGGGGGGGGGGGGACTGAGACCCATTCGTCGTCCCCCCCCCCCCCCCCTCTTCTGAATTCAAGGGGGGGACACGCCCTTGGTCTCTTCATGAAAAGAACTGTAAAAATATCCATCTTTTGAATATAGTGTAAAAGTGTACAATGTCCGCCAGTGGAAAATGTCCAATGGACATTTTTATCTAGTGATTAATGTCCATAACTAAATAAAGGACAGTTCTATCTAGCGTAGTATGTCCAACCCGGACATAAATACCCCCGGACATTATTTTCGCTTACAACAGCAGGGATTGGTGGATTTGGGACATACAATTTGTTTAAATACCGACTCTCAGATGTGCCAAAAATCAGAGACATATTTGGACATATTTGAAGCATTATTTTCATAAAATAATTTGGGTTTAAAAAAAAAACAATCTAGGAACAGTATTACTTCATTTTAATAATGAATAAGCCTTTCATAATAATAATAATAATAATAAGACATATTAATAACAATGATAATAACCAAGACTAAATCTACAGCTAATCTAATATTACATTAAATACTACTTATATTGGGCTATATTCTACAATTTGTCAGGGACCAATACATCTAAAATCTAGATTTGAAAGAGCCAATACATCTTTAATCTAGATATGGACCAATACATCTAGAATCTAGATTCGTAGGACCAAATACATCTAAAATCTATGTATAGAAGAAACCAAGATTTTACATTAGTTATGAAATCCTTGGTTGATTTGGAATGCCTTTAGGCTGAATAGAGTTAAGAAGATATTAAGACCATTCCATCCTTCAATCCTACAAGTGGTATCACCCAGTCCCATTTTGTACAATTCTGGGACTAAAATATCTTTAGGTGGAACATCACAACCTTAATTTTCATAAAGATATAATGGTCCATAAGAAATTGTACAATATAGCCAATAACATTAATTCCAAAACATCCTTGGTAAATTGGTTTTTAACACATTATGAGCAACAATTAGACATTTCTTAACCCGATCTTAAGTTTTAATTAAAGAGATTGTAAAGAGTTTTTGCAATGGGGACACTTGTAGCAATCACTTGCAATATTACCAACACACTTTAGTATTTAAAACCTCTTTACAATCTCTTTAAATAAGGCAGTTTTAATATTCTGAATATAATTCAGATGGGTCAAATCACATTTAAATATCACATTCCTTAGTTCTATTGGTTGTTCAGATTTCAAACCAACCAATCATTACAGCTTATCCACTATTGGAGCTCAACTTCACCTAAATGTTACAATCCTAATATCTTTAACTGAATTAAAAGAGAACTACACATAAAATTTATAGTTAATATTCAGCTCCAACAGTTAGTCAACCAGCAAATCATCAATTTTCTAATTTGCTCGAGCTCAAATTCAACTGCATGTTACTATTCTGAAATATATTTTAACTGAATTCCTAAAGAACTAGACAACAAATTTATAGCTGAAATTGAGCTCCAACAGTTAGTTGACCAGCAAATCATCAATTTTCTAATTTGCTCGAGCTCAAATTCAACTGCATGTTGCTATTCTGAAATATATTTTAACTGAATTCCTAAAGAACTATACAACAAATTTATAGCTGAAATTGAGCTCCAACAGTTAGTTGACCAGCAAATCATCTTATATCTAACAGTATTACACACCCTAATCTTTCTAAATCAAGTTTCTAACAATCTGATCTCTCTGATGGTGTCAATCAATTAACTGAGTGAAATAAATAACTAGTGCTGTGTTTTTAATTTATAAAGAGAGGAATATCCACTGTTTTAATCAATTTTAACTGATAAACATATATATGTAACAGTAGGAACTAAAATCTAGGAGAATTTAAAATCCTCCTAAGACAAAGTCCAATTAGAGTTTATACTAGGATTTTAATTTCTCCTGGATTTTAGTTTCTACTGTTACATATATATTTGTTTTTTAGGTGCACTTATTTAAAGTCTTTGAAATAAGACCTTTTTACTTTATTTTCCAGATTTTTTTTTTTAACAATCTTATCTATAAAACAATTTATTTCAAGTCTGCAAAATAAGATTTTTTTTTACTTAATTTTAGCACCAAATATGAAAGAATTATTTTTATTTTGGAGAGTATACTCCTTTTGCGTTCATTTGAACATGATTACTAGTTAGTTTTTTAAGAGCCAACATATCCAGGCTATGACTACAATGCCTTCAGTATCTGCAAGAAATCGACTAATCTAATAATTAAGGTCTTTTTAGATTTTGATTGCGAAGTATTCCGTAGATATTCCTCTCGGAATTTGTGTAAGCGTTATTTCTCAAATATATCCCCCAGTTATTTCTTGGAGTAATTTCGTATACTATTTAGTTGTAAAAAAGAATGTTAAAATTTACAGATTTCAGATCTTGTTTGAGTATATGTAACCAAGACAATCTGACCAAAATAAGACATTTCATCTGAGAATTATCAAATTTCATTTAATAATATTAAGAATTAGTTGCTACCGGTATGTAATTTTCTATTAAGATTTATTAACGATTTAGTACAATCTTTCAAAATGATTTTAAATTGCAGTGAGGTGTTAATAATTATTTGCTTTGTGTTTGATAAATTTATTCATAATTTGCTGATAATTTTCTTCATAACTCAGCCCAATTGCGTGTTTCTTAATTTTCATAATTGCTAATTTTTGTGTATAATTTGCTAAAAAAAAATGGCACAATTTGCAAAAAGTTAGAATTGATTTTCAAGGTTAATATTGAATTTACTAAACTCGTACTTGATCAAAAAAAATTACAATAATTTTTTACTTCATTTGTTTTAAATTATTTATATGTCATTAAAATTTAATTCTTAATTTTTCTGAAAAATTTTGCAAGTTTTATTCTAGTCAGATTGCCTTAAAAAAAAATAAAATTGTTGAATTTTTTAGGAATTTTCTCCATTTGATGGAACTTCACTTGATTTCGCTTTCATTTACATTAAAATATTCTGTAGAATCTTCCATCATACACATTAGATGTATATGACAGTCCATGATTGCTTGATTTACACAACTCTCTAAAGGCTAGGTTTACATTATCAGTGTTTCTTTTGGAGCAATGCTGAAATTTCGCTCTGCGGCTTAAGCATATCTTTAAGGTAGGCTAGGTTAACAATCATCAACATTTCTTTAGATATGGATAAATTTAAGACTAATTTATGAAGAGACTACATTTGAAATTTTCTTAATTTTTCTAATATATAAAGTTTGAGATTTTATCTGACAATTATGATGTGTTGGCAGAACCTTGCCAAAAACAGACATTTGAGCTTGTTCGTCAGAAAAACTATCCTTTACATACAATTTAATGTTTTAAGTTTGCTTATTTTACCTAGATTTTGACTGACAAAGGGCAATTGACCAAATAACTTGATATCTTTTTTCCAACGACAAAATTATTTTTTTATCATCGACATGTGATCACATACAATAAGAGAGTGACTTCGACATCATATGCTAAAAATAACATTTGGTTTGGGAAATAGAGTCAGATTTAATAGCCTTTCAATACAATTTTTATGCTGATATTTCACTTTTCTTTAAAGGAGTGTCACTTTAACATTTTTCAAAATCATTTTTAATCATTGCCATGTGATCACCTGATCAGGATATATTGCTACAAGTAGTATGATTGCATTGGGTGAGAACGGC
Organism: Lottia scabra; assembly: GCA_029955415.1. NCBI lineage: Eukaryota > Metazoa > Mollusca > Gastropoda > Lottiidae > Lottia > Lottia scabra. Next base: position 3,912,031 of record JARJEI010000003.1, on the reverse strand, counting down.
AAATGGTGCAATACAGTGATACAGCAGTTAATCATGTGATGCACATTACTAATATCTATGACATCATTGCGAAAGTAATGTTCTAGAAAGTATAATTGTAAGGTACAAGAGTCCTATATAGTTTAATCTTGTGATTTTATCTATGATTTCCTAGAAACATGACAATGTAAACCTAGCCTTATCTCACCTCTCTTATCTACTAACATACCCTCAACATACTTTCCTAATATATACTCCCCATTTTTTTAGTTATATAAGATAACAATTGCTTTAACAACAATTTTAACTTTCTCAATATATCTCGGATTTTTTTTTAAAAGTGATACGCAATAACAATATTGCTTTATCAACAATTCTCGCTTTCTTTTTTTTTTAGTAACACAGAAATTCTAACAAATTTGGTTCCCTCCCAATAACTAACATAATAATATAGACACAACAAATTGTAGTTTTCTACAATAAATTTTTGCTTCTTTGAAACCTCTTGGTATCTAACGCTAAAATTCAAAACAATATCAAAATATGGCACATTTTGAGGAATGTCAAAGTTAAGTGGATTTTGTGTAACTGTGACTATGGCACTTTTTATGGAATAATAAGAATATCGTTCAAAACCATGCTTCAAAATACTATTGGATTTTTCTAAACTTAAAGATCTTCGAATTTCAATATTCTAGAAACAAAGCACCTACCAACTACATGTAATAACAAATATAAGAATTATCATCTTCGGTCTTTGAGGGATGCACTTTCTACTAGCAGCCCTTATAGGTTGAAGATGAACATATATAAACAAACAATACAGTCAAAATACAAATTAATCAAAATATTTCTCTTTCAAAAAATATCCATTAAAAATTATTCCATTACGGGTAAAAAGCATGCTATTATAAATTATGATGGAAAAAGAAATATTTCGATGTTTGAAATACAAGAATAAGTAGTGCACCAAGCTAAAAAGATAACATAAGCATTTAAAACTAAAGAAATTAAAAAATCTAATATTTTATGCTTATCATCCAAAATTTCGTCAACATTTAAGAACATATCCATTTGTCCTTTGCCTTCACTCTCAATCTTCGATGCAATGCTATTCTATGTTCATCCCAGCAATGTCATGAGCAAGTCAAACCACATGTCATGCATCTAATTCAAAGCTATTCGTTCGACACTCTCCAGAGCTATGCATAAATACACATGATATTCATGGCTGTGCAACACATTTAAGCTATTAATTCATGAAATAAGCTTACTCAAATTCACCAGATCTCCACCACATAATCTGGGACTCAAAGCATAAAATATTACTACTAAAACTAAAAGCTAACTAAATAATCTATCTACAAAGCAATTATAATAAAGAATTATACATTTTACGATAAAATTATCCCATCACCACAATAACTAAATAAAGATTTAAAATGTTGATTTTTATGATACCTTAATTAAAGTTGATTGGTAAAATATTAATTACGTCAGGACAGAAATTAGAGGGTGGGCCGAGGGTAGGGAGGGGTGGATCCGTTTTTCAAATTCATAGACCCATGTTCATGTATATCTTTTCCAAATGGCAACATTTTCTCAATACCTTGCTTAACATAGCTTTTAAATGTGATATCACATCGGTATATCACATCTAGGAATCTTGGCAAGTCCAACAAACTGAACTACCCCACCCCATCATTCTTTTTACCCATAATTTCTGCCCTGAAGTAAAATATAAAATTGTAATTTCGCCTACAACGTATTATCTCCATTCTAAGTTTGCTAGAGGAAATTTAGTTATAAAAACCTAACAGTGCATAGAAATGAAATGAAATGAATGGAGTTTTACGTCCTACTTTCTGCACCTATATGGGCTAATTGAGGACGGGCAAACGCCATGCAGTGTGCAATGAAGGAAATTTTGCCAGGACAGCGGCATTAGCCTGCTCTTATTTTCGATTTCCAACTGTCGAGGGATCTTTAACGTGCACAGCCAATAGCACACGGGGCCTCGGTTTATTGTCCCATCCGAACGACTAGACGCTTTTCCATGTCAGCCCCTCCGACCTGCATCACTGACAGGGGGAAACCGGGTTGAAAAATCCGAAGGTATCATCTCGACCCATGCCGGGATGGAACCCTGGACCTCCAGGTTAGCGAGCAAGCGTCTAACTCACTGAGCCACCGCGGCTCCCTAACAGTGCATAGAGATCCACTTAATAACCTGTTAACAGTTATAACATACAGTGCATGGCAAGACATATTTCTTTGAGCAAAGTATCACAATATTTCTTAATAATCATTTAATTTCTTTATTCTTTATAAATTTACTTAAGTTCTTAAACTCTATGTAATATCAATATCACTTATGGGGGCATTGAAGCAAGCTTTTCGAAATTTTGAAGCGACTCATGTAAGTTTTATTTTTCTTTCACTTTATTCCAAAGCATAGTTTATGCACCTTAACCAGTTATGTCAACACTGTCAAGGTTGAATTGTATGCAATATAATTTTTTCTTGAATGATAAAAATCCCAAGCATCAGACTAAGGAATTCACAAGTTAATGCCCTAAGATTATCAAATCTTTTGATTTGGACAATCTTGCTAAAATGCTCCCATAAGTTATGATTACTTTTTTTTATATAACATTATTTTGAAATCTCCCTTAATTATAATATTTAATGACATTCATTATGTCTTTGGCACTAAGGAAGACAAAAGATAGACTTGGACTGAAATGTTCACAAGATTGTTCACAATATCTGGATTTTTATCAAGTAGTAGTGATAAATTTGAAAAGGGAACTTGCTCATTCCACATCAGCTTTTGTTTTTAACTTTTCAGAAATCAAGTTAGTTTGTGAACAAGTCAGTCAGAGAAAACACAGAAATAGCCATTTGATAGCCATTTGAACATAAAAATATTTCTTAATTTGACTGATAGGATAAGAACATTCAAATTACCAATTTTGATTGAGATGATATTATGAGCAGTCAACATATTTAGACATGAATTGACTGATCCAAGCGATGCATGAAAATAAGGAATGTTTTCATTTCACTGTAGATCCAATAGTTACGAAAAATTTTGAAAAATTGATAATTTGAATGCCCTAAATATTTATAAAAATTTATAATCTTTATATCTTTAATTTTCAATTTCGAGATTTATAATTGAATGCTGATTAAGTCTGTAAAACTTTTAAAACTCTGTAAAACTTCGAGACATTATTTTGTTTACGTAAACAAATAAATATTTACAAAACAACAAGTAAACAAGGTATCATTAAAATAAATGACTCAAAAATGGAAATAAACAAACTAAGAAAACAAAATATACTTTCAAAATGATATTATAACAAAATAAATGACTATTTTCCTTATAAAGGAACAAAAAAATAAAATATAAGGATTTCTGGATGAAATCTAACTAAAAATATTAAAAAAAAATTCAGTTTGCATGCAAGTATTTAGTATTTTCATTTGCAAAGGATTTCATATCTGAGGACTAAAAAATATTTAAGAAAAATAAAGTAAAAAACAATTTTTTTGCAAGTGAAATGACAAGGGTCATCATAAAATTTCCCTCATGGACGAGAACATTCTAAATAAATTCATGGGGTGATCGTAAACGTGTCCAAACGACCTTTACAAAGGTCAAGATGTTTACTATATTTCGTTATCATAAATATTCAAATTTTGTAAGAACAAACATTGCATTATCTCTTTTTAACAGACACTGATAAAGAATTCATCGTAAAATAATGCAAGTCCAAACTTCATAACGTATGACCTATATATTAATATAAACCTCCGCGATTTAAGTCATAAATTCATGATAAATCATAAAACTAACTTATACTAAAGCGAGATTAGAACTGATAACGATTCGGGGCCGTTATAAAAAATTGTAAGATAGTGTTAGATTAAGCTGAAATTTTCAAAATTTCCCCATAAAAGTTTTCAGGTTATGTTTAGATAAATAACTAAGAAATTTAATCAATAATTTTCCAACTGTAACTTGCCAAATAAATGTAATTTTTTTCAAAGATTCAAATGTTGTGATTTGGTCATCATGGCATCCTAATAAGGCAGCTCAAAAATAACAATTCACAATCTACAGTGTTTAAAAAAATCCATAAGTCCAGGAAAATTGTGTGCGTTTGGGCACCTCAAATTCATTTGGATAGAAAAGCATTCCAACTTTTCATTTCAATAATTAATTGTAACAGAATTTAATAAGAGTAACTCAAAATTTAGGACATATAACGGACAAACAAGTAAATTAGTTGACTAAAAAAACTTCATTTGTTTTGAAAGACGTTAAAACATGCAACAGATTTTGAAATAAAGTTAAAAATAAACGTTTAGACGTCATACGGCAGACAACCTTAATAAGTTAAATAAATAACAACATATCTTTTAAATTAGTCCTTAAATTATCAGGTCACAGGGACCCTGTCAATATGCATGGCATTGTGCCCTATTCAACATTTATGGCCCCTTAAACTGATAAAGATTATTGGCCTAAATTATTATCTTAATATGAGTAATATTTTAGAGGGATTCAAAATGTCTTTACATGGAAACATTATGGACCCTTGCAGCTTCTAATTGCATCATTCTGATTTTATATCTGACCTCTGGTTCATACAATTTAAAAAAAACTTTCCCAAATAAGAACATCTACATCCATATGAATTTATACCAATTGGTACATATCGTATTCTTATCTTAAATATTCAGTTCCTCTGAACCTCAGGAACCACAGACATCCAAATCAGAATGGTGCAAATAAACACAGAAATTTACATAACCCTTTCCTTGGAATCTCCCCTTAAATATCTTATAATAGTTAATACCTAATGCTACATTAATTCAACAAACAGCTACCCTAGTAAGGACTGACATAACAATTGAAAGGCAAACTGTCTCCCGTTAAAGGTAAAATATCCCCAATTTAGGGGCAAATTCAACTAATACTATAAATTTAAAAATACTAAAGTAGAAACCTGCTACCTTATAAATGAAGATTTCAAATCTTTAAACATTATACCACTTTTGGTACCGGCACTAAATTCCTATATTCTCTGTGTCTTTGGAAACAACTTCTGTATCTTTGGAACCAATATTGGCATCTAGTGTGTCTCCATGTTGTAAGTTTAATAATTATGATAGACAGGGGTCCCTGAAGGAGCATGCCCAGTAAATCCTGGGGGATATTCAAATGTTCCAGCAAATTCTCCAGCTGAAAAGAGAAGACAGAGAAACTTTAAGGACTAGGTCAACTAGTTCGTTACTAGTTATGGAGGTCTAAAGATAATTCATTAATAATTTGCTCAATTATTTTAGATAATGCAGATGAAAGAAGCATGCAGCAAGCAACACAATAGAAGGGTAAAGATCAAATATCTTATTTCACAAACTATATAGATTCAAATTGTCAATCTGCATGAATTCAAATCTGATTTTAATACTAGAAAGTGGTCGAACTTAGATCTTAACAAGTCTTGAATAGGAAATGAAGTATCAATATGAAAGAATAGAGTACAATCTAATTAAAATGCCAATCAGGATGTTTCATTTCATGTTTTCCATTTAAACATTATTCTCAAAAACTTAACTAAGATAAACTCAAGATTCTAAGATAACCTCAAGATTTTAAGCAATTCAATAATCTGATAGGATAAGTAAACTAAATCTTAAACCAATATTAGAAAAATACACATCAAAATCTTCTAAATATACGATTCTATATATAATTCAAGAATTAGATCAGCATTTAAATGAGATTAGAAAAGAAAAAGCGATAAAGCTTACTTTGTAAAAGTTTACCAGGTGATACAACATAAGAAGCACTGGTAATAGGTGGAGGAACAGCGAAAGTTAGATCACGACTGGATGGAAAAGGTGGCCCGAGGGGACCTTGGAAATTAGACAGAGCAAGATCAGCTGCTGTGGTACCTATAGAGGAGAGAAAGAAAGCATACATTGACTACATCTAGCATACTATAGCATACAGTGACTACATCTAGCATTGACTACATCTAGAATACATTGACTACATCTAGCATACATTGACTACATCTAGCATACTTTCGCATACATACACTAGTGCTGGGTATTGCCAATCATGCCACGATGCGATACGCTTCGCGATACAAAGGTAACGATTATCGCAATATAGGATAAAGGGTCAAAAATTAAAACTTTATCTTCAAAGTTCCAATATCTATTTTTGTATAGCTCTATTAAAGTGAAATTTGTTAATTTAGCTGTAAGGAATGGTCCATATCCTCGTCTTATAAATATTTCCCAACAATTTCAGTCAAGTAAATTGTGATTCTATTCGCTGATTTGTAAATAAATCAAACTTTTTATGAAATGAGAGGTATCGTCAAGTATCGCTACACGACCTCGCGATACGATACACGTATCCTGGCATGTCGTATCGCGATACAACGATATATCATGCCAGCACTAACATACACTACATCTAGCATTCTATAAAGGTACACAGCAAACATTAAGTAATAGGCGCACAGAACGTGTTTTTTGTAAGCAACATTTTGATTTTGAATCACTTTAGCTTCAGTAATTAAAGTGAAGTTGAAAGAAATAGCCAAATTATAGAATTTATCAAGTTTGAATTTTTGTCAGGATGCAATAGGATAAAGCATGCTTGCTGGGAAAGAACTAACTAAAATTTATCAGTGAAATTTCTTTGACTATTTTCTTTAGCTAGTCTTCAAATCTTGGCTAAAAGTGCCCACACAGCAGCAGATTTCAATTGAGCTTGAGAAATATACTAAAAGATTTCTACGAACTACAAGAAGTGAGAGAAGAGAAATAGGCATATAAAATAATATGTAATGACTATCAGCTTACCTTCAAAAGGGATTCCTAGACTAGTTAAAACAAACTCTGCAGCATAAAGTTTAGCTTCCTCTACAGTACGACACAGTTTATTGGGTTGATATGGAGTAGGGTTGGTACTGGCTAATGCTGGAATGGTCACCTGAAACAGAAAATGAAAGGGAGTTTTACATCTTTGTGTTCTGTTATCTGTTATTGAGTTCATGGAAATTTAACAAATTTAAGAGATTGTAAAGTGATTTTCTAAACTTTGTATGTGTATAGGGGACACTGATAGCATCAATTTGCATCATTCCAATTTCCATTTCCACGTCTGTGGTTCTTGCAATTGTACTAAAACTAATGCGTTTTATGACGTCACTGACAGTGATCTGCATAGATATCAATAGTAGCTTCCGGTAGATTACTGTCAGTGACGTCGGAATGGAAAATCACTTTACAATCCCTTAAAGAAGTTGCAAGGTTGCACACCTTTGTCAATTTCCGACGATGAAGGGATATTTTACATGTCTTAAGATGAGTTTCTCACTGTTACTCAGTTTCTTGCCTTCAGAATTGGAATGAAATTAAGTGAAATGGTGCTCTGGAAGACTGAGTCCTGTCTTGTCAATGACTCACATTACTCAATAGACAGATTTATTAGCATACTCTTTTGTAAATTCCATTGATCAATCATGATTTATCTTTGAATGTGTAAAACGACATTTATTGTAGTGAATCAAGAGATAATGTTGAGAAGAAAAACTAAACGTACCTTAAATAAGAAGAGTTGTGATTCAGTATTATTATCTCGTTGTACGGCTGAATGGAGTTGATACATGGGACTACCCCAACCATTTTTACCACAGATATCTTCTAATATCTATAAATATACACATTTTTACATTGTTAGTCTCTTTCCTAGTACACTATTTACAATTTATAGGGATTATAAACAGATTTCTTAACTTTTATAAGTATCAAGACTGATAGCATCAATATTTGCACATTTTTAAGTCAGAATCTCAATTGGCTGTAGTTAATAGCAGCTTTTGTGATAATGCTGCAAATAAGATGCCATCAGTGTACCTAATACACATAAAACGTTAAGAAAATCTCTTTATTATTCACCCACAGAATTAAATCTTTCAAATCATTTATCTTGCAGAATATAACTGAGCTTTATGATTTTTAATAAATAATCTTTTGATGTAAGCTTAAATTGGTTGAATGGGTTTGATTTATAAATAAAAATAAAAGTATCAAATCTTGTTTTATGTGCCAATTTTCATTCTGAAATCTACTTGACCTATTAAAAGATTGTAAAGAGGTTTTTCAGTATTTTATTGGGTTTCTAAACTTCACAAATATGTGGTACAAAATACCAACCTCTTTATAATCCCTTTAATGAAACAAAGCAAAAGGAAAGAGAGAGTATGCTGTTTCATTTCATATGTTTTGAACTACCAATTTTAGACTATAAGTTAAAGGGATTCGAAAGAGGTTTTCTAGCCTTTTTGTGTGTATGAAAGACACTTTAAGCATCTATTTTGTGCATTCAAAATTCTCATTGGGTGCCCGTGGTTCCTGTTATTCCAGAAAGAAAAACGGGAAGTGACGTCTGTGTCTTGAAATAAGTCAGACTGGATGATCAGGCACAGGGCATTATAAATACATGTTGTCACAACGCTATGACTTATATGATATCACTGTAACAACATTTATCTAATAACGTCATATCGTTGTAACAACATGTATTTATAATGCCCTGTACCTGATCATCCAGTCTGACTTATTTCAAGACACAGACGTCACTTCCCGTTTTTCTTTCTGGAATAACAGGAACCACAGGCACCCAATGAGAATTTTGACTGCACCAAATAGATATTAGAAGTGTCTTTCATACACACAAAAAGGCTAGAAAACTTCTTTCGAATCCCTTTAAGCTAAAACTGAATGATGTGCAGGAAAATATCTTGCTCATTGGTCAGTTTTTAAATGTTTTACAATGATGGCACATACTCCCTCTTTAAGAGAATAAAGCATGGGATTCAGTAAGTTTTTAAAATCACAGACTTTAAAGGGGAAGTACTTGAATACATTTTCTATGAAAATGGAAGCATTTCTTGATTTTGCAGTAACCTTATTAGCATGAGAAAAGCAGTAAAAGTGGCCAAAAATAGGCTAAAGGGTAAAAGGAAATGTACTTGAAAGATTAAAGATGTGCATATTCAATTATCAATTCTGCCAAAAATTTAGCTTAGAAGAAGAGCTAGCTAGCTGAAGGACGTCACAAAATTAATGATAATTTTTAAAGGAATATGAGGACAGCATGGAAGAGAGTTGGTGAAAAGAAGCCAAATTCAAAGAGCTCTGCATCCAGCGAAAGGAAGTTAAAGCCACACTAGGAGTCTAGGAGATACCTGTACTGATGATTTTAAAGACTGTGGTTTTAGTGTTACTGGATTAGTAGGGGTCAATTCCATTCCAGGTAAAATATCATACAATCGACCCTTTTATACAAAATATTACAGTTAGTAAGTTTCCCCTTACATATAATATCATACAATCGACCCTTTTATACAAAATATCCTAGTTAGTAAGTTGGCCCTTACATATAATATCATACATTCCTTATATACAAAGTATAATAGTTAGCAAGCTTTCATTCATTGCCACATGCATTTTTTATAATCATTTAAAATATGCTGTAGAAACCTTTGATAATGTATCATGCTTTAATTTCACAATTTTGTAAGAAAAATTAATTTTCATGTAGCAAAGATTTTACCCTGGTCTAGAGGTCCGCTTTTGACTACATTTTTTTCAAAACATTAAGTCTACATTTGATTAAGCTATTAATGTTTAGTTAATCATGATGAATAAGTAAGCCTATATCCCATAGCCATTAATTCATGCAAGCAATATATCATAGTAATGCTATATCATGCACATAATCATTATAACCATCAGCCTATTAAAGAAATAAATGGTTGGCTTGTAAATGACAAGTTAATGTTTGCTTCCATTAATGAAATCAAGAGCTTACCTCCACTGGGTATCTTCTGTATCCTGGTCTAATATTAGAGGGCATGTACCCTCTAGTGCCACCTGCACCACGGGAACCTGCTGCCCCTCGTCCTCTCCCTCTCATAGCTGGTGCTGGGATTAATGTTCCTCTATCATAGCCCCTGAAATAATTATTCTATTGTTTAAATTTCACTTGATTACTAGACAAGAATGTCCGATTCAAAATCTTGAGTTTTTCAATATTTTGATTGTGCATTGGCGACGTAAATATAATTTTTTGCACCTTTTCTAATTTCCCACATGTTGTCTGATCCTTTCTGAATTTCTAACAAAACCTGACCAGATGGGAGGAAACAATCTAAGCAAACCCATTATTACATGTAGAACTTGACTAGAGATGGTCATCTTACCTTCCTGCAGGAACTGGGCCATAAATAAAGGGTGGTGCAAAAGCTGCATCATATCCGCCATAACCAACCTGAAAGTCGAAGCAAATAATAGGTGAGATTAGATCTATTAATAACTGTTTGAAAGCTATTTAGAACATGTAAGTACTTTGGTGTCTCGAATCCTCCGTCAAGGGCGGACCGCCTCTGCCATCCCGCCAAGGTATTTGATATCAAGTCTCAAACACCTTGGCGAGATGGCGGAGGCAGTCCACCCTTGTAGAAGAACTTTGTGGGACTAGATTTGTAGGCAACTCATAAAAGACTTAATTCCAAGCATGATTAATACACAACAATTTAACTAATTCAATGCCTCACTGGACAGTTCAATTTGAACAAAATGTGCTCACAAATCCACAGACATGTATGAGAAACAGTGTAATCCCCGCCCGACCCCCTCGAAAATCAAATTAAAATCAACATGCAGCATGCTAATCAAAATATAATTAAGATATATACTTCTTGGGAAATTGATAAATTGGATAAAGCATTTTCTATTTCTGGATCTTCATCCTAAAAAAACAAATTTCAGTGGTAAAGCTGGGTGGATATAAGCCAAGTGGTAAAGCAGGGTAGATATAAGCCTAGTGGTAAAGCAGGGTGGATATAAGCAAGAGGTAAAGCTGGGTAGATATAAGCCTAGTGGTAAAGCAGGGTGGATATAAGCCAAGTGGTGAAGCTGGATGGATATAAGCAAGAGGTAAAGCTGGGTGGATATAAGCCAAGTGGTAAAGCTGGGTGGATATAAGCCAAGCGGTAAAGGTGGGTGGATATAAGGCAAGTGGTAAAGCTCGGTAGATATAAGCCAAGCGGTAAAGGTGGGTGGATATAAGCCAATTGTTGAAGCTGGGTAGATATAAGCCAAGCGGTAAAGGTGGGTGGATATAAGGCAAGTGGTAAAGCTCGGTAGATAAAAGCCAAGTGGTAAAGCTGGGTGGATATAAGCCAATTGTTAAAGCTGGGTAGATATAAGCCAAGTGGTAAAGCTGGGTGGATATAAGCCAAGCGGTAAAGCTGGGTGGATATAAGCCAAGCGGTAAAGGTGGGTGGATATAAGGCAAGTGGTAAAGCTCGGTAGATATAAGCCAAGTGGAAAAGTTGGGTGGATATAAGCCAAGTGGTAAACTGGGTGGATATAAGCCAAGTGGTAAACTGGGTGGATATAAGCCAAGTGGTAAACTGGGTGTTTATACGCCAAGTGGTAAAGATGGGTGGATATTAACCAAGTGGTAAAGATGGGTGGATATAAGCCAAGTGGTAAAGGTGGTAGATATAAGCCAAGTGGTAAATCTGGATGGATATAAGCCAATTAGTGGTAAAGCTGGGTAGATATAAGCCTAGTGGTAAAGCTGGGTGGATATAAGCCAAGTGGTAAAGCTGGGTGGATATAAGCCAAGTGGTAAAGCTGGATGGATATAAGCCAAGTGGTAAAGCTGGGTGGATATAAGCCAAGGGGTAAAGCTGGGTGGATATAAGCCAAGGGGTAAAGCTAGGTGGATATAAGCCAAGTGGTAAAGCTGAGTGGATATAAGCCAAGTGGTAAAGCTGGGTGGATATAAGCCAAGTGGTAAAGCTGGGTGGATTGAAAATGGGCAACTTGTTTTACCAACAAAAAATAGGGCTTTGGAAAAATAAGAAATAGGGTTTGAGTAGGAGATTTTTCACTGGATTGATCAAGAAAGAATATATGCAAATCATCAGTGAAGTAAAATTTAAATTTGGGTAGGTACAAGCAGACTATAATGGGAAAAAATTTAAGTAACAAAAGTCAATTATCTACAGAACCAAAGAAACTAGGGAAAGAATGATTGGAGATTGAATGAAATTAACTGACCTGCTGGAGCCCCTTCATTATCCTTCTGGGATCAGTCTTATCTGGTGGTTTAGCCCATACTACTTCTATATGAGATCCTTCTATGGTGGTTCCTGAAAATGAATGAATGAGAAATTTGTTAGTATGGTTGGCTATGTCAATTGATGAATGAATGAATGAATGAATGCAAGTTAAAGAGTGAGTGAATGAATGGGGTCCCAATCAATGGACATTAACTGAGGAACTTTTTTATCATAAAATATCTTCCAACCATGTACCTTTAAGGCCAAGGTGCTTCAAGCATTAAGTACTGTACTTTTCAGGCCATAAACTACACTTGAGTTTAGAGATATATCGTTCCAAAAAACATGAGTGAAGAAAAAGAAAAGGCAATCTATTGGAAAAGTCCACTGCTATACAACTGTTCTATTAATTTTGCCATGCTTTGAATGAGATTTTTATTAAACAGAACTAGTTTTGGATTTTTATTCAAATCTACCAAAGAGATGGAGGATGAGGGATACCCATGACCTATTTAGTAAATTCCCATGCTGATTTAGCATGTTTATGGTTTATCAATAAGATTATGAAGTGACCTGTCTATATTTACCACAATGTCAACAGTTAGTTTACAATCTCTAGTCCTTATCATATTATCAGTAAAGTACAAAGGTCATTCTCCTAGCCCCTACTAGTTTTACCCTTATCTCAAACCTTACTTCTTGTTTGATAGTCTAAAATATTACCCCATAATAATCAAAAATAATTTCATATCTATAGAATCACAAAGATATGCTAGTTTCCTAAGTAATACTACTAAGGAATACCAGTTTAACCTCATTTTTATTTTTAACTTTGTGTTTGATAGTCCAAAATATTACCCTTATATAACAAACATAGATTCAGAAAGATCTACTGGATTCTCAGAGAATTCTACTAAGGAGTTAAAGTTAACCCTTATCTCTCTTCTAATTTTGTGTTTAATAGTCCAAAAATATCAACCTTTATCATCAAAGATATTTTCAAATCTCTATATTCACAAGGATCTACTAGGCCTATTTTCCTAATCTTTACAAGTTTTACCCTTATCTCAATTCTAACTTCTTGTTTAAAAAAAAAAGAAAGACTTCTTTAAAAGAATTTCATTTCTCTAGATTCTCTGAAATTAACATCCCTGCCAATCAACCTGAATATCCTTGATAGGGGAGGGGGAGATCACCAATCCACCTACCATTTAAATTGGACATAGCCTCAGCTGCATGTTCTCTGGTTCTAAAATGGACGAAACAGTAATCTTTAATTTTCTTCACCCTTTCAATGGATCCAGTGGTACCAGAGGCTCTTTCAAATATATCTCTCACTGTTTCTTCAGTGGTGTCCAGCATCAAATTCCTTACATACAATACACGCACCTGCAATATAAAGTACAAAACGGTCAAGTTGAGGAAATAAGTTTACATTAGGCCAAATCAAGGTGATCAGTTTTTATCCCTTAATTACTAATCAAATCGTCAATTGACCTACATAATCAGCTGATATAGAATTTCATTCACAATATTTCATCGGTATATATTAGAAGTTTGACAAATTGTAGCACTATGTTGCATATTTCCTGCGCAGAAGTGGGCCATATTGCTCTAATATCGTTCATATAACGGGAAGCGTTGGCGGGTTAATATTAATCAAAATATTGACGAATGTTAATGTTAATTCATCATTTTCTGGGGCATTTTCGAATAACTTTTAACCAGTTTCCTCCAGTAAATTAATTTCCCAAAATTATGAGATGAGTAGAATTTTATCTCGAGACATTTTAAATTGATAAGCCTAGGCCTAGTCAAAATCTTTCAGGAGAGCTAAAATTTACAAGACAAGAGGACAAAAACAAGGACGTACATTTGACATGACATCTTCGTCGACATCTTGCTCAGGTTCTGCCCAATCTACAGCTATTTGATGTCCCCAAAGTTGAATGCGACCTGGAATTAATTTCCGACGGGCCATGGCAGCGTCTCTGTGCGAACTGTATTCAACGAAAGCAAATCCACGATTTTTGGTTTTATCCATGACACTTGGATAGACGATCACTTTGACTACTCCTTCAGTAACCTTTTGCATTTCTTCTTTGATTTCTTCTCGTTGTTTATTTTTCGGGATTCCACCGACAAAAAGCCTACAATTATCAACACTGGCACAAACTCCGAGCAGACGTCCTTTTCGGATCTCGAAATTATTGAGTTCTTTGATAGCGCGTTGAGCGTCGTTCCTATTTGTGTACATACAGAAAGCATATCCCCGGTTAGATCCACTAAAATCCATCATCAATCGAAACTCGTAAACTTTCCCGATCCTTTCGAAAACTGGCACCAACTCATCTTCAAAACAATCACGGGGAATTTTACCGATGAAAATCTCCGATCCTCGCTGAGGTTGACCACCTTCCCAGTCTGGAGGCGGACCACCGTACTTTCTTTGGCCATTTTCTTGAATCATGCTGTATCCAGTTCTTTCCATTAATCCCAAAAGAGCTGTTTCATTAGGGGCCCCAGCCACACCCTGGACCATCGATTTTTCTGTACTGGAATCCATCAGAACCCTGTCAGGAATCCCTCGAGTCATCCTCCAAAACTGTTTCTGCCAAATGACGTCGCGCATGCGTTCCTTAACAAGTTGACGTGCCGAAAATATGCAAATGAGATAACGTGACGTTAGGCCACGCCTTGTTGTTGTCTTTCTATGATTGACAGGTATTAATCAACCAATCAGCTAACACAATAACATTGGTACCGTTAACTTTCCCGAACTTTTCACACCTTTTCATGCTTCGTTGATTGCGTAATTTTCATCGAACTGGAATATGTCACACCTGGTTACTGGAACATTTTGATTAAGAATCGAAACATTTACGACTTGAGCTGAAAAATAAGGGCTGTATAACGTGGATCATGGCGTTTTATCTCGCCGAAAGATATCTCGTGAATTGATAAAATGAAAGTAGTCATATCATGCCTAATCACGACTTGTTGAGGTACATCTTGAAACTCGAAACTGTTTATTTTATAAATTATGGCTATGATGTTTGGGGGTGAATAATAAAATATTAAAACGGCCTTTCTCTCAATATTGACTGAGGATATTTGATATACTTTTCGACCTTCTGAATAATTTTACCTGTAAGTTTATACAAAATTATGATAAAAATAATGTTGAAGGGGAAAAAGTTCTTAAGCTTATTTATTGTTAATTTTTGGATCACCATTCTGAATAATTTTACTAGAAAATCTTTATACTTCAAATGACAAAATTATGATAAAAAATAATGTTGAAGTGTAGAAAAGTTCCTAAGCTTTCTTATATTACTTTGTGGTTCGACCTTCTGAATAATTTTACTAGAAAATTTATATACTTTAAATGACAAAATAATGATTAAAATTTTGTTGGAGGGGAAAAAGTTCCTAAGCTTATTTGTTGTTACTTTTTGGTTCACCATTCATACTTAACCTGACAAAATTATGATAAAAATTATGTTGAAGAGTAGAAAAGTTCCTAAGCTTTCTTATATTACTTTGTGGTTCGACCTTCTGAATAATTTTACTAGAAAATTTATATACTTTAAATGACAAAATAATGATTAAAATTTTGTTGGAGGGGAAAAAGTTCCTAAGCTTTCTTAAGTTGATGATATGAATACCACCAGGTTTTCTTTTGAAAACTTTATGTTCGACCTTCTGAATAATTTTACGATTAAATCTATAAACCTTAAAGGAATACGATATTTTAGAATGAACCAAAAAATCTAAATTTTCAAACTTGGTCAATAGGAGTATATATTTATCAGGGGACTTACCTGGTGGCATAACTATACAACAGATTACCTAAATAATCTGAAAACCTTAAGACAAATATATTATGATTAAAAATATGTTAATGGGCGAGAAAAATTTCTTAGCATGATAAGAATGAAATTAAAAGTTCTGTTAGTCATCAGAGTAAAAAGACAATCCACCGAGTCTTCTTGTTGGATTAGACAATTGCTAATTTGCAAGTCGAATTTCTTCCAGCAGATATTAAATTGAATATTGTCCCATAAGATCTATCCTACACCCACAACTTCCTAATTTTATTTTTGACACATTAGTCTATTATGTTGTTACTAAGTGTTCTAAAAACTGTTATCTCTTTGCGCAAAAAAGTAGTTTAAACGGATAAACTTTGGTCAAATTTGGATACATTTAAGAATTATTTTCGGTCTTCGGGAATTTTACAATTGTTTAGCCACGGACCTGTCAAACACCATTCAAATTCAGCAAAATATTTTGACAAAATCAGTCAATTCCTTCTTTAAATCATATGAACCAAACTTGATGTGTATTTTGACAAGTGAAATTTGAAATGTGAAAATATTTAGGAATCTTATTTGATGACGGAAAACTGACAAGTGACAAACAGTAAACAATCTGAGAGCTGATGGAATCCGCCATGTTTCATTTCAAATTGAATACTTCATCCATCACTACATCAGAGTTCAAATAAGGAGCAAAATTTGACCAGTGCAGTAGCTCAAGTCGGTAGAGAATGTATGCACTCTGTGTATTCAGATCAACTTAAATCGGGCTTTCTCCAAAGGCGACCCCCGACGTCCTTGAGAATGGCCCCTCAAGAGCGATCCCTTCCGCTAAAACGCTGTGCTCACTATATGCTAACTAATCTCAATTTGGCCCTTATATTTTTTCATTAAATGTTTTTGGCCCCTTACAAAAATTAATTGAGAAGGCCTTCCTTAAATTCAATTCATTTAGAGGTATAGATCATAAGTAATATATGATCCCTTGATCATCGTTGTACAGTGGAACCGCGTTTATCCGACTGAACACAGAATTAAATATTGATATAAAATAATATTTATATTAAATAGATAGATTATTTATGGTACCAATAAGTTCATATTCAACCTTTTAACTATTTACAATTGTCATCATCTGAAGAATTTGTTGAATTGCAGTATAAAATACAGCATACACCTAATGCTCCGTGGCATCGCTACAACGAATATCCCAGGCCCCACCCCACAAATTACAACAAATCGTATAGAACACCTGTTGACTAAATTTTTTGCTGACTCGTGTCTTTCAGAATTGGCGGGAAAATCGAGACTTGCAGACGACCAAAGTATCCGGTGTGTCAATCAAACTCTGAATTCTATAATATTCTGGTAGCATCACGTGTAGGATCAAAGGGCAAATTTTCTTTGATGTCCAAATCGTGTTCATTAAGGGTGCAACTACCACCTCTTAGAATGAACAAATAATTTAAGTACTCAAACTTGGCCAATAAGAGTATATTTTATATTCATCAACGGTTATCTACAGTGTACAAACAGAATCCAATAAACCATAAAACTAAGTGATTTTTCATAGAATTACATGTAATTATTGAAAAACACTTGATAAAACGCTTAATGATTTTAAAAAAATATAGTTGATTGGTAATTTTCTGGATTTATCAAATTATAGCCTACACGTAATCTGCTGTAGGCCTATAGTTATTCCACCAGACAAGTTGCCTAATGAATATAAACGCTTATTGAGCATTAATTTTCTTTTTTGATCATTCTAAGAGGTAGCATTCCTTTAAAGCATGCCATAACACAAACTGAAATAAAATATGGTTTTTTATTATCATGTAACTTATTTAATATACCGGATTGATGGAGGATGCTACATTTACTTAACCAGGATGGTTTGTAGAGTCAAAGTACGTCGCTGAAGCCCTAGAGCAAAAAAAAAAAAAAAACCAAAAAAAGGAAAATGGCATCAATTTGGTGCATTCTGAAAGATATTTCGGGATTTGAGTTGGCAATAGAGACTTCCTACTCTGATTTTCATCTTATCGATTTTGATTCTTCAAAAAATATTTCTTACTAATCAAATTATGGGGGTTCGGGGGAAAGGTGATACCCTTTCGCCCCCAGCCCCTTCCCTAGAATCCACACCCTTGATAGGGATGATCTACCTAAGGTGGTAAGGTTTTATGAAGCTATTGAATACCAGATGTAATTGAAGTTTGTTCATCAGTATATTTAGTCTAAGGGAGACTAATCTATTTTTTTAGGCTAGTTGGAAAGTTTTAGAAATAATAGGTCTTGGCTCCAAACCTGTATATCTTTGATATTTAGCCTTGTAGTAAGGACTAAGGTAATAAATATTCATGATGTTTTGTGATTTTTAAATAAATCAACAAGGTTTTATGTAATTATGAATGTAGGAATGAAACTTTTTGTTAATAAATTTTTGGTCTGAAAAGAGTGCTTTAAGGTAGAAATTCACTTTCTCAAACAAGTGAACCACAGCCCCATTTTGGTATTGATGATTGAAATGAGATAGTGTTTTATATCCTACTTTTCTGCACCTGTTGGGCTAAAACGCCATGCAGTGTACAATGAAGGAAAATTTTGCCAGGACAGCAGCATTAACCTTACTCTTACTTACTATTCCCCCAAATTTTTTTGGCAAATCCACGCCCTTCAGGATGATGGTTGGACTAAAAGAAAGACAAACAATGAATTATAATTAAGAATATTTTATTTTGTCCCTATATATATATAAATTATATATTTCATTCTTCCCAGTAAATATTTTTATTTTTTTAAAACAAGCAGCTGTAATGTTAGTTAGCACAAAAATGCAAGAACTCACAATTTCACAAAAAAATGAAGAAAAACTAATGAAATAAGCTAAGTGACAATATTAAGATTAATAAATTGAAATTATGGCAAAAGATGGTCTGACTTTTAGCGAGGGTTGTTAATTTTTCGCAAATCAGAAATTTTTAACATCTACTCTGTAAATTCAGACTACAAAATTTGATTATTTTTAAAGCGAATATAAGTCTTAACTATGATAAAATCCTGATTTAAAGAACTACCATAATCTGATTGAACAATTAAACTGATTTCAATTGATTCTTTTCCAATTTTAATAATCAACAAAAAAGAAAAAATAATTTGTATAATTGCTACATGAATTCAAAGATATTTTATATTCAGAATTCCTGGTCATTTTAATAAAGCATTATTTTTAATCAGCCTATTAACCAGTAAAAATTTTGAAAACACATCAAGACATTAAAATTCTACTTTTATGCAAAATTAAACCATCAATTGCCATAGAAATCATGAAAAAATTTAATTTCTGAGAAAATATAGAATTAAAATGTAACTATATAATGGGAATACAGTGGCACATGGTTTGAGCGTGATTTATTAAATACAGAAATGGGAGACATATTTGGCGCAGATAAATAAAATACTATAGAAACACTTGAAAAATCAGACAAAATTCTTTCCAATTCCAAAACTTTATTGAATGGATGCAGAGTTTTTTTCAATCTAAAATGTTTTGACTTTCAGTTAATATATTTGAAACATTTTCATATTTTGGGGTTAAAGAACTATTGTATTTCAAAATTTTGCTATAATAAATCTACATTTTGTTTTGTATCAGTTCAAAGACTTTATTTAAAATTCCAAATCCCTTATCTTGCATACAATCTATCTAAGATTTTTTCAAATAAAAGTTTTTACAAAAATTTCTTAAACCAAATCTGACATGATGTCCTTTCACTATACCGTCAAAAGTTGTCCTCTATACGTTTGTCTGATTAATCAAGTGTTTCTACAGTATTTAAGATATAGTAATTATTATACAAGAAATACGACAATTAAAACATCAACATTACAATTAACCCGTGAAGAAGAAAAAATAGTTCAACATTATTTCAATCAATGAAAAAATGACAAGAAAGGCTTTTAAAAATAGCGTAAAAATGAACGAAAGATCTTTTCATAACTCTGACAAATTTCATAAATATCATTATCAGTCAATTTTAAACATAACAATCCAAGAGTATACAAGTAAGCTTATATGAATTACTAATGTTATGAAAATTCTGTCAAAATTTAAAAAAAGATCTTTCAAATCAACTAACAATTCCAAACATCTTGAGCACAAGACAGAAGTCAAAATACCACGAAAAACACGTCAAAAACTGCAAAAATCACAAATTAAATTCAACCCATGTGTCTCGATGTTTGAAATGTTATCAAGAAAAATTGTGAAGATAATAATGAAAATTTTAAAATAAATGGGAAAAATTGTGAAATTCAAACTAGAATACTGGTCTCATTTTTTAAAAACTAACGGACAAAAACACTACATTTCTCAAATTTAGCACAAAAAATGAATTTTAAACATCTAAAATGCATGAAAATTGAATTGAAAATGAATGAATAAAATGTGACAGGATAAATAAATGATTAAAATGATTTTAAGTAAGTAAAGCTTATTCAAACTGCTTTCCACTGAACAAATTCTCACTTGATCTTTGCATAATTTTCCTCAAAGTGCATGTGTTAGTGGGTCAAAATTTGAAAGTTTTATGAGTGTGAAACATAATAATATCATGATAACAGAATATCATAAAACCTTCCGATGAAGTCATGTTTCCCTCATTGCACACTGCATGGAGTTTGCCATCCTCAATTCAAACAGATGCAGAAAAGTAGGACGTTGTTTTATTTTCTATCAAGTCAAATGCTAACCTGACAATTATGAAAAATCAAGTGAAAATTTGTTCAATTGAAAACAATGAACTAAATTAAAATTAAAATGTTTATCTATAATGATTATTATACTATAAGGCTGACTATGTTAAACACAAAAAATGCAAAATTTGGTACATAGAATTTTTTTAAATTTTGGAAAAATTTACAGAATGGTTATTTGAAGTAATTTTAAGGCTTCTAATGAAAGATTTACCCTTTAGTAAAATCGAATTGTTATTCATTTTTTTGACCATTTTGAATTTTATTTTTGTCTTGTGCTAATAAAGCATTGAAATAATATCATAAGCTTTTAAGCTTGGAGCTTTAAGTTTCTGGCAGTATTGACAATGTGTAAGACTTACAGACAATATTAAAATATTTTTGACCAAATTTAACTGATAATTAATTGTAATATTAAAACCAATAAACCATGTACCATTAAAATGAGTAAAATATTAATATCTAATCAACATAAAACAATATTATAATTTGGTTAAAATGGAAAACAGTCTCAGAAACAGACAGTTCCTTCTTCATGCTTATATTGAGCACTTTCTTATACTGAGATTTTTGACTGAAACTAAGATATCATTTGTGAAACACCATTTTGAAACATTTAAAGCTTGTTTCCAGATACCTTTCAAGACTTTGTCATCATCATGTCTAAGTGTAGTGTAAAGCTTATGTCAGCAAGCAAAAAACATTCGATTTTACTGCGGAAAGCAGACCATGCTTACTCTTTTCGAAACACCTGATGGTACTTCTCTTTGGAGTAGTCCACTGCTGTACATCTTTTACTCTCTGTTTAGCTTTGTTTTTGTATGCGGTTTTGATTAACGGAATTGTTTTGCTATACAGATTTTTATTACCATAACTTCACAATTTCGTATTTCTGAATTCCAAGTCTATTTTCCATAAAAACCAAATGACTAAAAACTCTAAACTAAAACACACAAAAACTAAGTCCAATATATCTGACTAGTGACCAAAAATACGTAAAAATTACTGATAGACGACAAACTTATTATAAGGTGCTAGATGAGATATATTAGGTGCTGGTGCTTTTTACCAGGCGTCAAAATTGGGTCGGAAATACGGGTAATTCTGGGTCCGATCTCACAGACCTCATTAGAATAGACTGTGTCAAGATCTAACAAAAGACAAAATATTGGCTGGGATAAAATTCTCTTTCTGAAAATGTTATTGATAAGAATTGAAGATTAAAATTGAGTTGTTTTTAAAAAATCAACAGCAGTGACCCTGTTTTCAGCATGGTGGATGACAAGTTAACGTTCACTTCCAGCAGATGCTGATATATCGCAAAATGCTTTCAGACTAATCTTATTCCCTGTTAGTAACAAATTCCAGTAGGTAATACTCCCTACTGCCCAACAGAGTCTAATCTTGTCCCCTATTTGTACCACTACTGCCCAGCTCCCAGCCTAATCTTGTCCCCTGGTAAAAAGCATAATGAAGATTAACTATGAAGATATAGGACTATTATCAATGGCAGGAATAATATGAGGTGTCGTAAAGACAGGTTCACAAAAACTATCAGAACTTCAAATTCTAACTAAACATAGCAGACATAGACCTTTTTTGGCGTAACTTGCCCACATTCTCTTGACGTTACCAAAATGACTTAACTTGAATGCCTAGTTAGCTCCACAGGCTACATTTAATATATTGTCAATGTCCAAAGTTGTCAAAATGTCTGAAGAAGTCAGTGAATCTGAAGTTCCAATAATTTCAAAGTTTGTGTTTGATTTTTAAGTGAAATATCAGGTGGAAGACATTGTGCTCAATATTAAACAAAAAAAAAACTTCATTTCTCAATTCCTTTAAATTTTGATACATTTTGTAACAATTTCTACCAAATTCTGTCAAATTGATCAAAAAATTAATCCTAGATTTGTCAATTTCAAAATTTTGCTTTTTTCACTATTTCTCAATTCATATGACCATATTTGGAGCTATCTTGTTCAAAAGAAGATATGTAAATGATGAAATAAATTATAATAAATTAAAATCCTCCATTTCGAAGATATCGTCAGCACTTTTTAGGCATTTTTTACAATTTTCACAGTCTAAATCAATGTGGAATGTTAAATAGACCAAATATTTTATACAATTCTAATTAAGTATGCAAATTTATTCAAGAAATAACAAAGATATCATGGTTCAGAATAATTTGGTTCAAGATGTGATTGAAAATGAAGTTTGAGGTGAAAATGTTTAGACTAAATTGAATCTATACACATAGACAATTACATATTTATACAACTTGATTGTCACGTCGCGTCACAGTGTCATGTCATATGACGATGGCATAATGTCATGTGATGTGACTATGTCATGTGATGTGACCATAGCATCATGTCATGTGACAATAGCATAATTTCATGTGACCATAGCATGTCATGTGACAGAAGCATCATGTCATGTGACATAATAAACCATTCTGAGATGTAATATCACAAAGTAGTATGCATGGTCTTTGACAACAGCATCACACTGTGTATCATGCCTTATCACATAGCATCACACCATGTCACAGGACACAAGCATCACGTGACATAGCATCACACCATGTCACAGGACACAAGCATCACATCACATAGCATCACACCATGTCACAGGACACAAGCATCTCATCACATAGCATAGCATCACATTGTGTCACAGAACACAAGCATCACATCACATCACACTGTGTATCAAGCCTTGTCACATCACATAGCATCACACCATGTCACAGGACACAAGCATCACATCACATCAAATCACACTGTGTCACGTGACAATCAAACAATACCTCAATCACAATGTAATATGAACATATTTATACAATAAAATATAGATATATATTTGACTGTACATATTATCAACTGATAGAGTAGAAATCTGTATGAAAATATAAACTGGGGATATTTTATATGATTTAATCCTTGGTTCATTTTCTTATTTAGTTTTTGACAAAACTTTATTTGATATTGGCCAAATTTGGTTAAAAGCGGTTTTAGAAACTTGTAATGCCTGCCAATATATCGAACTCAAGAAATTAAACCACAATAAAATAATCCCCAGTGTAAGAGATGAGACCAATGCCATTACAATACATGATAATACTAGAATTATACTCTATAAACAGGTGATGATCTAAACCTACGTCACCAAACCTACGTCACCAAACCTACATAGCGAGTATTTCAAACGAAAACCATTCAAATTAAGTACATGCAAAAAAAGATTTTGTCCATTCAAAGACTTGATACAATTTTGTTTAGGGAAATTCTGTAACTCTATAGTTTAAAAGATTAAGACAATCTGTATCCATGGCCCTGTTTCACAAAAAATCTTACGAAAAAGAATTGTAATTTTATATCATTAAAAAAACATTATGACAAAATTTATCGTAAGATATTTCATGAAACAGGAACCAATCTTCGCGTTTCAAAATTCAGTTTTACAAACTATCAACATTGTCATACTTAAAAACTTAGAAGTTTGAACAAGAAATTTCTTTAAAACCATAAAATCATACCAAAACTTAAAACTGGGCAGTGTTTGATTACATAGCAGGGTGAAATGATGATTAAAAAATACAATTACAACATTAAAACATGAATAAGTTGATATCGCTAATTAAAATACCAAAAATAAGGAAAAAAATATCCATAATTAATTAATTACCCAATTAAGAAATTGTGTAAAATTAAGATGAAAGTCAAAAATAACAATTATACATATTTTGATAAAAATACAAACTTCACACCCAAAAAATATTGTAATAATCAAAGCATGCTACAAAGTGTCTTAATAATATAAGTAATTTGCTTAAAATATGCGCATATATTAATTAATATGCAAATAAAATGCCCATAACTACACTAATAAGTATCTAACATGAATAAAACAATTGAATATATGAGTTTATATGTGCAAGATAACTGAGACAAAAAAAGAAAAAAAACTCAAACCTTTGGTTAACCTATTGCTATATCTTTGTGAAATCACAAATCGTAATAATAATAATGTCGTTGCTATGGAGACGGTATATACTGTGCTAATATTATAATAAATGCTAGTCGTATGTCAAATTTAAAATTCTTAATATATATATATATTCAATAAAGCTTAATTTAAACAATTATTTTTAAATTTTGAATACCAATTCTTCAATTATTTAAAGAATTTTTTTTTTCTTTTTAAAAAAAGAATTGGATCAATTTTTTAAGAATTAATTCTTTTACAAGATATTTTGATCAAAACAAATTTATAATATTTGCCAAATATTTCCCAAAAACAAAATTAACAGCATTTCTAATTAATCTTTCAAAAAATAATTTTGATATAAATTTGATAATCCATAGTAATATATGAGAGATGAAATACTAGTAAAATGCCTGTTGGTAGATTAATTAATAATACTATGTACAATATTGAGGATAAAAATGGGTATAGAAAATATTTGGTGATTACATTTTGAAATAGAGAAAATATATCTAAATATTTAAAACACCACACTGTTATATATCTTATAGAAAATATCAGACTTGTCTGCAATAGATTACCGTATTAGCTTACTCTTTTCGAAACACCTGATGGTACTTCTCTTTGGAGTAGTCCACAACTATATAACTATTTCTCTTGATTTTGCCATGATTTTTGACGAGATTTGAAGAATTGTTTTGCTTGTACGGATTTTTATACAAGCTTAAGAAATATGTTTTTTGAAGTGGCAATACCATATTATACTGTGATGACAGAAAAGGCGTATTCCCTAATCTATTTCTTATGAAATAAAAATGCTGTTTATAAAACAAAAAGATTAAGTTGGGACTATAATTAATTTG
Source organism: Lottia scabra (assembly GCA_029955415.1). Lineage (NCBI taxonomy): Eukaryota > Metazoa > Mollusca > Gastropoda > Lottiidae > Lottia > Lottia scabra. The sequence continues at coordinate 3,886,444 of JARJEI010000003.1, read as the reverse complement.
TAACATGAATACAGGTATCGGAATATCTATTAATAATTTTTTTTGATGAATATGATACAAAATGTTTTGAAGCGTTTTCAAAGGGAAATAATCCATGTGGTATCTTAGCAGTAAGGTAACCATAAATAATAACCTATAAGGTTCAGAAATAAGAACCAAAATCCTTAATTTATGAATCTCTCATCTTATCAGTAAGGTTATCATAATATTATTATTATCAGAAAAAGGATCAGAAAAGACCCAAAAGCCGTAACTCCTGCATTTTCCACAAATAATCTATTCCTAACAAGTCTGATTTTTCCTATAATTCTAATCAACACCAAGTTAACTCTATTTATAGACAATAAAATATGATTTAATATACACTCTCTAAATATCTTAATTAATTAATTACTTTTAATTACAGTGCACCAATTAATATTATTCATCATTAAAAATTTATTTGGATGGCAGTAAAATAGATACTATGTACAAAACTCTTTTTAACTTTTAACACACACACAAACTTTCTTCAAAAACTTCCTTAAAATTGCAATTTCAACGCCAGGGGCCATATTCTCTCTTTAAAAAAACAAGCTAACTGCCTTGTATGTTAAAAATTATGATTTTAATATAATTCCCCTCTAAAGGAAATTTGAATTTTTAAGAAATATTTCAGAAATTTTATAAAATGTGATTTCAATTGTTTTCCCCACTAAAGGAAATTTGAAAATATAATAAAATCTAGATTTTAAGAAATACAGTTATCTGATTTTATAATTAACAATTGAAAATGATAGAATAGAATCTAGATTTGAGAATGAATACAAAAATTTAATTCAAAATGAATTTTAGTGATTGATCAATCAGATGACTGGTACACTATTATCATCTTTAAATTAGAATTTCAAGAATAAGGCCCCAGAACATTGTTACTGCCCTGAATCCATGCTAATATATATATAACACAAGACCAATGTGAAGGTCATCTAGGCTAAAAAATATAGCGTAAAACTCTTCAAATCTATCCAAAACTTTATACAATTCAAGTCAATAAAAATTTGCCGATTAACAAAATCTCGGCATCATGCATGAAAAAGGGTGATTAAAACATTATTGATAAATAACATTAAAACAATTGGAATCCACGAAGGCAAAAAATCACAGAATAATACTTCTAATTATAGTTACATGTCAAAGGTCATACGAATATAATTACAATACAATTTAATATCGAATCTATATATAGTAACACCATGCCCAAATTTACAAAATGAAAAACTGCATAATAACATAAGCAAGGCCGCCACATAAAATAATTCAGAGGGAATCGCGCCGACAAATATCAAAGTCCGTATTTTTTTTTACGGAGAAACAAAAATATTAATTGATTGATAAATCCCATTACACACAAACACTCTACAATATATATGATCCCTTTAAAATTTGACAAACATATTACAATTTTACTACATCTATGATAAGAAAAAATCGAGCACGGCAAAAAATGTACAATTCTGGGATAAGTCCTGCATTTAAAATCACTCATTTGATAAAAATAGATATTTTCATTTAAAATCTAAGCTGCTAAGAAATTTTAATAAAAAAATTGACAAATTTGTCCTTTCCAATGCTTTAAAAGTTCACCATAAGTCCACCACAACCCTTCACATCGTCCAAATTTTCAAATCAATTGATCCCACTATAGTTCTATTGCCATTAAATTCGAAATTATTTACTTGAAGCTGATTGGCTTATAATTCTATCACATGATTAAAAGTTACATTATAATTGTCCAATACATCACAGGTTACGTAAAAAATGCTGATAAATTTCAATCAAAATTCTGATTTTGGTATCTTAGCAATTGATCAGTATATCAAAATTTCGACTTTTTGATTTGAAGATAAATTGCTGTAGTATCCACATGATGTTGTCATGGAAATCATAGTTACCATGGAAATCTGTCTAGATACCATAATTAAGTGGAATTTTGTCTTGATACAAATTTCCATCTTGATAAGTTATCCTGGAAATCATCGTGGATACCAGACTACTGATCCGTTGCCATAGCAACCAGTCTATCAAGCCAAGTACTGATATTGGCGTGGTTTAATAGGACTGAGTTGGTAGGCGGTGTAAATACCAGACGAATTTAAATAATTGGTACCAGCATACTGGGGGTGAACCTGCGAGTGATAGGTCGGGATACTGGAAGTATGTAGCACGGGATGAATATGTAGACCTTGTTTTTCGTAGTTAATATGGGCTGGTAAAGGGTGGGTCGTGTATTGAACGTGTCTTGGACTCTGATGAGCAGGGGGTGGTGCTACATTCTGTGGGAAGGGAGCGTATTGCCCCACCCCAGCTGCTGATATAGCAGCGGCCATCTGATGTTGGTGAGCTGGTACTATATAATGGTGGATTGGACTGCCTTGTAAGGTAGGTGGGCGGCGATAGTCCCTGAAACAAAATATATATTCTTAGTAATATGAGAACATTAGAAAAACTTGGAAATAAGAGTAAAATGTAAGGTTTAAACCCAACTTTTCTGCAACTTCTGCTATTGGAGACTGTAAAAACCATGCAGGTTATAATGAATGAAGTTTTAAAAGGATAGCATACTGTTTCCAAATCTTGAGGTATCTTTAACATGCACTGCTAGTAGATTACATGGGACAATACAATGCTGGTTGCAATTAATGAAATTTTACCAGGACAACAGCAAAGTCAACTCTTTTAAGAATTTCAAATCTTGAGGTATCTTTAACGTACACTGCCTGTAGCTAACATTTGGGACAATTGAGTGCTACAGAACGGCAGAGGCCTTTCCATGTCAGCTTCTCTGACCTGCATCAGTCAGGGGGAGCCCAGTTATATATATAACTATTCCTAGCTAATAATATAACTATTACTCTCGATTTTGCCATGTTTTTGGATGCGATTTTGATTAATGGAATTGTTTTGCTTGTACAGATTTTTATTGAAATTGAGAAAGACTCACCTATGAACATCTACTTGAGAAGCAGGATTGAGTAAAACAGGTTGACCTAGTTGTACACTGGCTTGAACCGGTGATAACTGGCTTACACTGGATCCTATCTGTTGTCGTGGATAGAAATTCAAATTATTAGGTCGTGACCTTTGACTGGAGCTTGGAGCAAGATGACTAGACGGTGTTGATTGGTACGCTGCATTTTTATTGGTTGGTAGAGATCGTACTGTGGGAGATACGTAGGCCAGTTTACCCTGGGCTGCTGCAGTCGACACTTCAATCTCTAGGGGCAGACGTATTTCTGGTTTCGGGGGCGTTCTTACCCCTCGGGCCAATTCTCCAAGTGGCCAGTTTTCTTGTTTTGGAATGTTCGTCATATATGGTGAAACTTTTGCCTGCTCTCGTAATTTTCGAGACGGGTCGGAGAAATAAGATGGTACGAAAGCGGAGGACGTCGTCACTTGTTGGCTTGAGGATGTCATTCTGTTACCATAGATACAGTTCCTGTCAGAATTAATGCCAGAAAGATCTTCGTGCTTTATGGGCGTAAACATGGTGTTTTTCTTCTTCCTCGAAGCCAAACTGTTTTCATCACGGTAAGCATCATGTGCTTCATTTAACGTCAAACAACTCGCATTTCTACTGCTGCCTGATACACCTGGAAAAGCAAGACAAAAGTCAATGTAAAAGAATAAAACAAAAATATTACACAGATAAAACTTAGGATGAAGTCTGTTCTAGCTTTTCATGACCTTATTAAGATAAGAACATCAATTTGTAGCTTGGTAAAAACTTGAGAATCTATTCATAATGTTATTTCTAATCTTTCCTCATAATTCCAGTTGATCTACATGTAACCCTACAGATAATCCAGGAAAGAACAATGCCAAGAGGTTTGGCCCAAGCAAAATCAAGCAGCTCCCAATAAACATGATCTTCAAGCCTAACATTAGTTTTCATCCTTGACAAAGTTCTCACAAGTATCAAATTGCTTGTATTATACTAGAAGATATCGGCCTAATAGTAATAAATATAAAACTTACCAAAAGGTTGAGCCGTAGACTGTGAGAGTGATATATCACTACGACTATGAACCATACCGGTTGCTAAGTGATGATTAGTTACTCGGTCTAGATGATGCTGTTGTTGCTGTTGACCTGTTCCTGTTCTATCACTGAAAATATCATATACAAGGATTAATGGAAAATGGACACTGATCGCAGGGTTGTCAAGAAAAGGGTGATCGCTGGCCACATCAAAAGGGTGGTGTTGAATAGAGGTAAATATGGTCGAAAATTGCATGGGATGTAATTTGAGTGGCCTTTCATTAAAGGGTGGTGCTGAATACAGGTGACCGTTGACTGTTTAACCATATTTTAGAGATGAAATGAAATGGAGTTTTACGTTCTGCTTTTCTGCATCTGTACAGGCAAATGATAAAGGGAAAACAACATGCAGCATACAATGAGTAAAATTTTGTCAGGGTAGTGGTATTAGCCTACATTTTTTTCTCATAATGTACAGGAATATTTTGCAAGCGTGGAACCCCCAATTTTCAAAAATTCTCAAATGCCTTACCTTCTAACACGATGATGTCTTCTTTTAGTTCCATCACCGTCATCTTCGCTATCTGAACTAATTGTAATCACGCTAACAGCAGGACTTGGTGTATCTCTTATTATTATAGTCTGACGTTGTTCTGGTACGACCTGTGACCTCAATACTGACCAATCAGAGATATGTAACATTTCGTCTCTAGGGTGAAGGTCAAGTTGAGGGGGCGTACTCTCTTTAACTCGTTTTTTGACTGGCGACAGCTGGGTGGACGTCACCTCCTTGTTACTCCTGATTAATAAAAATTAGAAATATCAAAAAAAGAAAAGAAAGAAACATCTATATTTTACAAGGATAACAACTAAAATTCTTTCTCCAAGCTGATCTTTGGTTCAGATCCAGATTATCTGTACCCATTTATATGGCTATTTGAAGAAGAAAGACAACTGCAAATTGGTAGCTATTAAGAAGTGAAAGGGGTTGAAAATTGGTTTCAGAAGTAGAAGGGCATGTCTTCGCGTGTGGGTTTGAGGGGTAGAGTGACGTACCTTTGTTTAGTTTGTCGTTTACTACTAGTGCTACTGGACTGCGTCGAGGACTGTCTAGGTCCAGTCTGTGGGGGGAGGGGAGTGTAAGGGGTACTTACCTTTGTTTAGTTTGTCGTTTACTACTAGTGCTACTGGACTGTGTCGAGGACTGTCTAGGTCCAGTCTATGGGGGGAGGGGAGTGTAAGGGTACGTACCTTTGTTTAGTTTGTCGTTTACTACTAGTGCTACTGGACTGTGTCGAGGACTGTCTAGGTCCAGTCTGTGGGGGGAGGGGAGTGTAAGGGTACGTACCTTTGTTTAGTTTGTCGTTTACTACTAGTACTACTGGACTGGTCGAGGACTGTCTAGGTCCAGTCTGTGGGTGGGGGGAGGGGAGTGTAAGGGGTATGTACCTTTGTTTAGTTTGTCGTTTACTACTAGTACTACTGGACTGTGTCGAGGACTGTCTAGGTCCAGTAGATAATCCATAATTTGTTGGTACCATTCCAATGTTCCACTGACTTGAAGAATTCTGAAATAATCATACCAGGTTGTTGAATATAAAACAGATTAACAAAGAAGCAATGTGGACTCTCATGCATTATTGTTTTATAAGCCACTTTTAAACATTAAACATATTTCCTAGATCCAAGATATACTTTTGAGTGTGATGACAATGAAATTCAATGATGTCTGCACTTAAATGACATTTTGTATTGTGCAATAAGGGAAATATTTCAAAACCATATGTTTTAGCCTACTTTAACTATTTCCACAGGGCCCTGTTTTATAAATGTAACAGAACAAGAAGGAAAATCTAAATTTATAAATTGAGATAGTGAACTAAACTAAGCGAAACATAAATCCATTTTAATAAAATATTGAACTAACCAATGGTAGAACTGGGGCTTGATCGAAGGCTGAAGTATCTCCCACCATAATGGATTGTCTCCATGACTCTCCTGCAGTCAGGGGGTCGGGTATTACTTGCTGGACTCCCCTCTGAGTACCGATACCGGGTAGCTGGGGCCATGATCCCATTAATACTTGACGACTAGCAGCAGGCCACGAGTTGATGGGAGGATTCTGAAATGTCAAAATAATTTTTATCAAAACATTGTCAGAGTAAGCCTTTTCCTCCATAAAGTAATCTAAAACTTCTGTTGATGAAGTTAATAAAGATTCTTTAATTGCTGTAAAAACTAAAATTTCTTAATATAATAATTAAATTGTATAATTAAAACATTTGAAAACAGAAAATATCATTGGCCAGTTTCATCTACTGTTTTTTGTTTGTATATCAAATAAAGGTCTGCTGTATTTTAAATATATATCGCAAACTGGTAAAAGAAATCCAGTTTTAAGATTTCATAATCCATGACTTAGCCCAAGTTTCAGTGAAAACCTAAAGACAGACAGACTAGAGTTAGAAAACAAATAGAACAGCCATCCTAGAGTTAATAAGCTGAAACCATCACACAAATAAACATCATTAGTAATTTAAAATAATACTACAGCCAAGACTTGCAGTTAATAGTTGTCTTATTGATAACCTATAATGAACTTATATAACAGAACATAAGCTATCAGTATCTATTTTCAAAATTAAACAGAGGTAAACTTGAATGTCTGGAATGAAAGTTATTACCAAAATCTAGTTTCTTAAGATTCAGAATCCAAATAGGACTTAAGGATTGTCTAGAATTACGCGAAAATATTTCTTTCAAAAAAACCAAAGAGTCTAGGGGCATTATTTTTAAGACTCAATAAATAAACACCACCAAGCAGAGTAGTGTAAATGACAAATTTGTAATTAATTGAATGATTATTTCCAAAATGAATTTTTATTGAAAAGGAAACAAGAAGGATAGAATTGGGTTTTTTAAGCAAGGAACATAATACTGGTAATGCTTGATTCATGTCCTAAAAAACACAAACTTAATTTAAGAATGTTATCACAAAATCCTCAAAATATCTAAATTTGTGGTAGTTAGTAATGTCTTAAAGTTTCCACATTTTGATGTTAAAAACCCATTTTATCTGTATGAAAAGCAGAATCAAATCAATTTTAAAGTTCTGCTGTAAACCCCTAAAAATTGTACAGCAAGTTAATTTAAGTGTTTGAAAGACTCCAATAAGGAACCTATTTTAAGGTATTTTTTAGCTGTATAAGGGAAAGTAGTATGAAAGTTAATAAGGGTAAAAATTGTGGTGCAAGAATAGAGTTAACATTGTCTACTCTAAAACAGCGTGCAATATACAGGTACTGGAAAACACTGTCTATAGACACTTTTATCAATATGGCTTTTATATCAAATCATAACATTCAATACCAAATTTCTTTAAACTCTCAATCCAAAATTAAAATCAAATTCAATTCAAGATTTGGAAGATTTATCAATTACAAATCTTTAAATTATTTAATTCAAAAACTTTTCAGTGAAATTTGCTCTTGATGATATGAAATCATAAGGCCACATTTTGGCTGTTTTTATCAGCGGAAAAATTGGTCAACCACTGAGAATATTCTGTATGGAAAACTGTATGCCAAGCTATCATCTTTTTTTTCTAATGTTGGAACCAGTAAAAACTTTTTTCTTGTGGGCTACAGGATATTTTTCATGAGTAAAAAGTAGGGAATCTTGTTATTTTAGAACAATACATATCAACACCAATTTCTGATAAAACTTTATATCTAACCAATGATTTCTGTTCAATATAAATGTGTCTATACATGTTGAAGAGTTGCCGATTTTGTATGGGTTTTATTTTTTAAGAAAACAGCTTGGCAAGTTCTTTTAACGAAAATTTTACTGTGTTTGACCAACATGTCCCATGATAAAATCACCGTAGTGTCTAATAGAGTAGAGTTTGTACATACAGTCATATAGAACTGTTGAGAGGTACCATCTACCAAGGTTACTGGTGTTAACTGTGGTCCCACATTCTACAACCAATAAATAACAACTCAGTTATCTTTCCTTCAATAGATTATCTCCCTTTACCCACGATCTATTTGATCATAATTGGCACACTATTTGTGAGCTCTGGAGTCTTATTCTCAAAAACATAATCCAGATAAAATCAGAAGAAATACGGTTATCTGATTGGATAATAGAACTCGATATAAAATCGATTTTAGTGATTAATCAATCAGAAGACGTAGAACACTAAAATCATCTTAAGTTAGGATTTCGAGAATAAGGCCCCAGAATAGGTTTTGACTGATTTAATTCCATGATTCCATAGAACATTTCTGTTCCTTTCTCCACAATTTTAAATTTTGTCTACATCTAATTTTTTATCATAACAATCTAACTCTGTTCCGACTTTCCGGTCGATTTTATGACCCCATACAAGCAGAATAGCAATCGTGCACCACCTTGGTACAGATAGACAATGTACTGTCTGGTGCCGTGAAGAATTATTGATCAACTGCCAAAATTCTACTACTGTAAGTTTGTCGGCTAAGCTATACCAAAACAATTCTTATAACCAAAGATATAATTCTTCAAATTCCTACAACTGCTATTTAAATTTCTTGAAACAACCGATAAAAAGGTCAAACTTTTTAAGTGCAAACTTTATAACTCCAGAAATGAAATTTGCGAGAGAAAAAAATGGCAGTACCTGACTTATTAGTTGGGGTTGCAATTGTAATGTCGGTGCAGCCTGCGTTACCATGGGAACACCACTGGTTCTAGTAGGGGAATTCAAACCTGAAGAAAATTCAATAATTGGCTCTTAATTATTCATAATTACTGGTTCTAATTATGTTGCCATGGTGAACCATTTTTCAAAATTATCAGCATAATTCAATTTTATAAATTAGGAAGGAAGCTGTGAGAAATTAAGTCAGACTTTCAGAGATTTTATTTTTCTTATAAAAGAAACTATCAATGTTTTTGATTTCCTGGCTTAATGTTTGGCATTCCTTAAAATTAACATTAGCTTAAAGAGCTACCTCTTACTCTTAGAATGAACAAAAATCTGAATTTTCAAACTTGGCCAAAATGAGTAAATATTCAAAATAAATTAATTTTTATGTAAGCAATTTCAAATATGTATCATAATTTTTCTCTGGATTTATCAGATTATAGAGGGATACTGTTGTAATAACACCAAGCAATACTCTTATTAACCAAGTTTGATAACTTAATTTTATTGTTCATTTTAAGGGGAGGTATAGCTTTAAGAAGGCTAACAATTTTCATTTGATAGATGAAAGAGCCATTGTAAATTCACATTTATTAAAGAGATAGAAGAAAGGTTACTTAAAGTTCATCTTGCAAAAAATTTGAGTTTTTTTTAAATCTGACTGAAAATTTGAATGGTTCAAAAATCGGTGCTATCAGTGTCCCTGATATACATATAACGTTTAGGATTCAATTCCCTTAATACAAGTACAAGTTAATCTTTGTAATGAAAGTAGAATACTTACCAGAAAATCCTGGTGGGACAACTAAGGATTGTGGGATACATAATGATTGTCGGAAAGGGTCAGAACGACTGAACTGGCCGCTATTACGTTGATTGGTTGTTTGTGGGAGGGGTTGGGCTACGTTCGAGGGTTGATATGATAGGTATGTACCAGATTGTAGAGGGTATTGTAGGTACGGTATCTCACTTCCACTCTGACCTGTACTAGCTAGATTCTGAAATTATAACATAATAATATTTACTATTTTATTCTTTCACGACTGCATGATCCTGTTTAACAGTCTATGACTGCAAACATATTGACAGTAGGGTTAAGGCTGAAAATAATTGGATTGGCAGCAAAGAATCACCCTGATTTAGCAAATGAATTTTCTTTTATACTGTATTTTTTTGATAGGAAAAACACTTGTGTTGAAAGAGGTTAAGACAAATTAGTTATACTTTGCAACTACTAATAAGATTTACTTTTCAAACAGGCCAGTTCCAATGGCCCACGCTGATACAGGTTTCATATGTAAGAAATTTAATATTGCCTCAAAACACATTTTTCTTACAAAAATGTAATGAAAAAAAATTCAACTTCTTATTTATTTACCTGTGTATGAAGAGCGTTGATTTGGTTGTTAAAAGTCACGGTAAAGTTGCCGTTAGTCGAGGGAACAACGTTAGTCATCATACCATTACTGTTCTGATTGACATCGTAAACACTGGACTGTCTAGGTCTACGACATATCTCCATTGATTGAAAGCTCTGTTTCGTACTGGAAACAAAATAAGAGATGAGTAATTGTCCTATTGTGGTCATTGGAAAATGCATACATCATGCAGTGTGTAATGGGGGAAATTTCACCAGGACAGCAGCATTAGCATACTCATATTATTTATTTCGAACTGTTGTGGGACAGCCTATAGCGCAAGGGGGCCTTGGTTTATTGTCCCATTCAAACGAATTGATGATTTCCCATGTCAGTCCCTCTGACCTACATCACTGACAAGGGAAAACTTTGTTGAAAAATCTGAAGGTATCATTGCGCCCTTTTCCATGATTGAACGTCGGACATTCAGGTTAGCATGCAACTCACTGAGTCACCACGGCTCCTGATTTAGAGTGAATTTGGCTCAACCTTCATCAATGTTCAAGACTAACATTATGACTGGGTCCTGATAAATGGGCAAGAAAAGACAACTCTTGTTCAGCAATTGAAAACTTACATGTTACAATGTGGATAGTCGACTAAATGTTTCATTGAAATGAGGGGGTGATTGAGAGCATCTATTGGTAGAATACGTCGTTCCTGATCCAGTATTAACATTCTCTTTAATAAATCTATAAACTCTCTTCTATCAACCTTCTCAGCTAACAATTCACTACCCTCTAAATCACTTGGTACATTAATCTGAAATATAAGATAACTTCGGTCCAAATATAAGATAACTTCGGTCCAAATATAAGATAACTTCGATCCAAATATAAGATAACTTCGGTCCAAATATAAGATAACTTCGGTCCAAATATAAGATAACTTCGGTCCAAATATAAGATAACTTCGATCCAATTCAATTCTTCTACTTTAAGATTAAAGTTAAAGAAGTGTGTCATATTCCATAATATTGTTTTGTGTCTTATGTAGTCCAAATCTTAAATAATTTAAGATCGAATTATTTGCTGTGTTAGTTTAGTCAGGCATGAATTGATCTGATTGTATCCCATAATGTTGACTAATATAGTAATGGCGGGTATCGAGCGCAAAGCAGACCACGCTTACTCTTTTCGAAACACCTGGTGGTACTTCTCTTTAGAATAGGCCACTACTATATAACTATTGCTCTCAATTTTGCCATGATTTTGAATGCGATTTTGATTACAGAATTGTTTTGCTTGTACGGATTTTTATCACTCAATTTTTCCAATATGTATTTTTCCACAGGCAAGAGAAAGGCAGGGGGAGTGGTGATGGTCTAGGGCAAGTGGTAATAAACCTACCTGTCCTATATCATCTAAACAATTAAAAATATATTTTCTGGCTTCTTTTGATTTAATTTTAGTTTCGGCTTCATGTTCTTCTGGTGACTGGAAAAAACAAAAGAATTTCATGAAAAATTTACAGAAATAAGCCGTATCAGTCCATATGGTATGATCAGAGCCTTAATCTCTCTGCATTTGTCAGTCATGTCTGAATGAAAATCCAAATTGATTGATTGCAAATTTTGATCTTAAGAACATTTTCTATGCAGTTTTCTTAAATTTACTAAAACCACAAAAAAAGAAAACCTGAATGGTCCAAAGACCACAATCACAAAACCTTTTTCAGTTATTCCAGTTATCATAAAAAGTTCTTTAAGTTTTTACAAAACCCATCTGTAACAAAAATTTACAAATTTCTCTTACCTTTAACCTCCAGAAAGGATAACTAGTATCTGTATTGTCTCGCATGAAAAATCGGGAAGTTTTAGTGGCAGAACTCAACATATGTTCCGCTGGTAGACCTTGTGTTTGGGAAATGTAACGAATCTGAAATTTAAAGTTTATTTGAATATTTACTGATTTACAGTGAAAGGTAAGCCTTGTATTATGGACCAAAGTATTTATGAAGCGACGGTGATTTGACACTGACCAATCAACAGGCATATAGTCATTTTGGTGGTTAGATTTATTAATAAAACACAAAGCATTGTAACTAGAAACTATTCAGAGGTTTATGGTTTAAATTACAATGCTTATCAGAGGTTCTATATTACAATGGTTCTTTACAAACATGCCATCATTTGCTTGGATACGAGCAATTGGAGGTTTGGACAAGGACCAGCTGGGAGAAAGGATCCGCACGGAACCTTAGTTGTTATCCTTGTAAAATATAGATGCTTCTTTTTCTTTCTTTCCTAAAAGAATTTCCTGACACACATGATTTCACAGAAAAGTGAATCATATTCTTTAGCTGAAGTACAGAATGGCATGATGGAGTCTTGTAAGAGTAAACATTCCCCAGTTGTATTCAATCAGGGGGCTATATTGTGGAGAAAATAAATTCATTTTTATTTACAGTAAAGCAAGTACCCACCTGGTCATATTCTGAAGAACCAGGATATAAAGGCCAACCCAGGAAGAGTTCTGCTATAACACACCCTAATGACCACATATCTATCGCCTCACAGAACGGTAAACCTAGTAATATCTCTGGTGCTCTGAAATACATAGAAAATATTCATAAATAATCTTATTCTAAATATATAGGAAATATTCAAAATACTGGTTTTTACATACATCCCAAAATATTCTAAGAAAATATATTTTAAATATGAAGCATTTCAAAGGATTTGAGATTTTTCTCGACTGAAAAAGGTTGCGTAACTGAGCGAAACTATAAATAAAGCAACAAAGAAAGAAAGAAAGAAAGAATGAATGAATGAATGAAGGAATGAAAATACTGTTAAAAATAGGTAATATTTACTGCCAACATGTTTCAATTCCATATTTTCAAGTATTTATATGTAAGAATTGTTGATGTCTATATTTGAGCAGTGGGATGTTAGTGATTGAGGCGGTAGAAGTTGTTTATGTTGTCAATGAGCTGTGGGATATATAAGTGAAGAAATTTTCCCTGCCATGTAGGATATGTTAACAAACAGTGGGATGTAGATCTTTTCACCGTCATAAAGTGTGTAATAAGATGGACAAGGTTGATAAACTCTGATGTGAGAAGGAATACTAATATATTGTAATTAACATACAGATTGAGAGACATTAACCTCCTTTCACAATAACAATTACTATCTATGTAATGTAAACAGGCAAGCAATTTGAGATCTTCTCCAATTCTGACCAACCTCAAGCAGGTGATCTTAGAACAGTTAACAGACAGAATGGACTCAATAAGCTGGAGGAGTTAACAACATAAACATAAATCAGTTAAAGGGATTGTAAAGTGATTTTCTAAACTTTTTATGTGCATCAGGTACACACTAGCATCAATTTGTGCCATTCCAGTTTCAATTCCGACTTCTGTGGATCTTGCAATTCCACTAAAACTTACGTGTTTAATGACGTCACTGACAGTAACGTCATAAAACGTGTTAGTTTTAATGGAATTGCAAGAATGGAAAAGGAAATGGGAATGGATCAAATTGATGCTAGTGTGTCGATGATACACATAAAAAGTTTAGAAATACTCTTTACAATCTCTTTAATCAATTGTTTCAAGAAGAGTTCCACAGAAATGCAATATCAATTTGAAAGCCACTCCAGGCATTTGACTACGTTTAAAGGGGAAGGGAGGCATGGAATGTCAGTATCCAACAATATACAGTAAAAAACAACAATATATCTGCTGTTAGCCTGAATATCCCATATTGTATAAAGTACAATCAGACCGCTAGCATCATAATAACTAGTTTATAAGATTGATATATCTCTATATACGACAATTAATGTCATCAATATACACTAACATAATGTATCATAACTAACTAGGTGACCAGAGGCATTTTTATAATCCTATTGTATGATATTATCTACATTCAGCTCAACCATCTAAGTGTTCGAGACATTAATATGTAACGTTATGACTCGGCCATGATGCCTGGTAAATGGACAAGAAAAGATAACTCTTTATTGGAGATCAATTTTCATAAGCTGATATTAATGCATGAGAAGACAACACAGACGGGCAAACTGAATGCAGTGTGCAATGAAGGAAATTCTTATTTTCCATTTCTAACTGTCAAGGGATCTTAAACATGCACAGCCAATAGCACACAGGGCCTCAGTTCAATGTCCCATCCGAACGACTAGACACTTTTTCCAGTCAGCCTCTTGGACCTGCATAACTGACAAGGGAAAACCGGGATGTATATATTCATTTACAGATGAGTGAACTGGAGTTGTGAGTGAAGATAACTTATATGTCAGGCCTTCTCAATTAATTTTTGAAAAAGGGCCAAATGCATTTTATGACAAACAATATATGGGCCAAATATAGCATAGCGAGCAGAGCATTTTAGTGGAAAGAGTCAATCTGAAGGGCCATTCTCAAGGGCCTCACAGGCTGCCATTTGAGAAGGTTTGTTATATGTCATTGGACTTTCACATGACAACTAAGATTAGAACCGACTAAAACCCTCGGTGTAATATAAGTTGTTAACATTATATACCCCGTAGTTATACAAGTATAATTAATATAAAATATTATACTATTTATAGTAACAAGGAGTGGTTAATTTATGACTTTCTCTAATCAAGCTGCGAGCTAATAGCCCACTTATTACTTCTTTTCTACTTAAAATACAATAAATATATCAATAATATTTTGTTGTTGAGATAAAGAATTTTTTCCTCACTTCATGGACGTGGTTTCTCATTAATTTAGTTATAAATTTTTGTTTTAGTTTTGTATTTTTCAATGAGAAATTCCACACCAACAAAAGATTTTCTTCTGCAGGTTTTAAGAAAAGGAACCAAGGAGATTAAGACCTTTATTTAAATTTGCGCCATTACAATTTCCATTCGGACGGCTGTGGTTCTTGCAATTCCACTTGAACTAATGCGTTTTATGACGTTACTGACAGTGATCTACATAGATATCAACAGTAGTTTCCGGTACTTCCTAAAATGCGTGGAATTGCAAGAACCACAAATGTCGGAATGCAAATTGATGCTATCAGTGTTCTCGATACACAATCAAAGATTAGAAAACCTCTTTACAATCATCCCTTTAAACATAGTTTAAGTCAACGTTGATAATGGTGATATTGACAATATTTAGTAAACACAATTCAAGGTTATATCAATGAATAGTGTTTATATTCTTAATTGTTGAATGATTGATTTATTCACCGTCTATATTTAGCTTTAGGGGTAAATTTAGAAATTTATTCAATAAGGAGGGGGAGAAGTAGGGTGTGGGGGGATGATTTATGAGGTGTAAATGTCAAAAATGTCAAATTCAAGTTGATTTTGCTGAATCATTTTCAATAATCAATAAATAACCTTTTAGCTTCTTGCAAACGTGACTGGTGTCCTCAAATCCATAGCATACTAAGAAAAATCCAGTCATATTTCAACTGACATACCCATACCTATGCAACAATGATACCCATATATCTTAGACCTTTATAACAAGGGGGATTCTTGACAAAAAACATCTTTTAACTTTAATATACAGTTACTCAGACAACTTAACAAGACCTCGTAAAAGACATACAACAAGTGTAAACATAGAATTAATATTTCAAGCTTATTATTTTCTATGGCTTTTTGAATCAATATTAGCTAAAAGGTCATTTTCAAGAGGTTTTGTAAACACTAGACACTGTATATACTGTAGTCTTGGTTATACCAGAACACATGTTTATATTAGTTCATGTGTAGTCATGATCATACCAGTACATATGTAGTTCAGATTACAAACCAAGCAGAGGTTAGAGGATAGACCATAGCATAAGAATTAAATGCTATTCCATTCAGGAGTAGCAGTGGCGGATTTAGAAATTTCATAAAGGGGGTCGATAATGAAAAAATATGTGTCCCAACTCACGAGTGCCGAAGGCGCAGGTGACAACTTTTTAGAGTTTCACACAGTTTAAGGTTTAAAATTAAATATACATCTCTAAATGTATCCAAAGATTTGTCAACATTTTAATCAAATGATATATAAATTGGTAATAATAAAATCATGTCAACACAAGAGGGGTGGCTAGCCACCAGATCCATCCACCACTGAGTAGTATATCCAACTACTCAACCCAGATGTAAATGGGTACGGATAATCCAAGAAAGATCAAGGCTAAGAGGTTTAGACCAAGGACCAGCTGGAAAGGATCATCTAAGGATGTTACCCTTGTAAAATCAATACAAAGCGGTTTTTGCTAAGGGCCAGCTGGTGGAAAGGATCGTCTAAGGATGTTACCCTTGTAAAATCAATACAAAGATGTTTGGCCAAGGACCAGCTGGTAGGAATGATCCTTGTTGTAAACCCATGTAAATATGATACCAGGATGTTTGGCCAAGGACCAGCTGGTAGGAATGATCCTTGTTGTTACCCATGTAAATATGATACCAAGATGTTTGGCCAAGGACCAGCTGGTAGGAATGATCCTTGTTGTAAACCCATGTAAATATGATACCAAGATGTTTGGCTAAGGTCCAGTTGGTGGAAAGGGTCTTCTTAGGATTATTAGTTGTTTTCCTAGTAAAATATAGTTGCTTGTTATCAAGGCGAGGAAACAGCTGGTAGATTTTGTTTACAGAAATCTCGAAAATATTGTTTTTTCTCCCTTTCTATGACTAAGTGTTTTAAGATAGTGGACCACGGCCAAATACGCCTAACGAAAAAGTCTTCAATTTAATAAGGATAAAACTCAAACCTTTCGATTTCGGTCCAATAACATCCATTTTTCAAAAAAATTGGTTGAAAACTTAGATAGTAATAGCATATTCAAGACTTTGGGGCAAGGGCAATAACTTTGCTACGGACGGTCGAAAAAAGCTCAAATTCGGACTTGATCTGTTTTTTAAATATGTATATACATACCGAATTTCATTTGATTCCATCAAAAATTCTAGTTTTTAGAGCGCTTACAAGCAATTGATGTTTATAGAAGCACTTACTGTAGAGAGGTTAAAGGGCAAAAACTCCTCAAAACTGATGAAAGAGGCCTAAATTTTGAAAAATCTATAATTTTAATCAGAAAAAAAAAAACTTTCTCAAACCTTTCGATTTAGGTCCAATAACATCCATTTTAAGTTTCATCAAAATCGAGTGAAAACTAAGAGAGTAATAGCATATTTAAGATTTGGGGCAAGGGCAATAACTCTTCTTGTAACGATCGAAAATAGATCAAATTCGAAATTGATCTTCGTTTTATAAATATGTATACACAAAAATAGTTCTAGCTCTAGTTTTTAGAGCGTTTACAAGCAAATGTTGATGGACAGAACGACGGATTTGGGGCAAGGGCAATAACTCTGCTTCTAACGATCGAAAAAAGCTCAAATTCGAACTAGATCTTCATTTTATGAATATGTATACATGTATCAAATTTCATTTGATTCCGTCAAAAACTCTAGTTTTTAAAGCGTTTACGAGCAAATGTTGGCGGACGGACGGACCGACGGACCGACGGGTGGACGGACCGACAGGGGTGCCGACAATATACGTCCTCATAGAGAGATGAGGGCATATAAAAATGGTAGTTGTTTACCAAGTTTCCTGACAAGATAATTTGATGAACTAAAAAACTAAATGAAGAGATAATTGTATAAAACAAAGTGATAATGTTATCATAATAATGATAATGATTTACTAATGATTAACAATAATAATTGGAGAACTGTTTAACAGGATAAAACTTGAAAAATCTAGATGAATTGGGAGTAGCAGCTCTCATGAATAGGTAAAAGATCAATATATTGGATTGGAAAAATCAGTATGAACAAACACCATACAATGGAATTCGAGATGATACTTTCGGATTTTTCAACCTAGTTTCCTCCTGTCAGTGATGTAGGTCGGAAGGGGCTGACATGGAAAAAGCGTCTAGTTGTTAGGATGGGACAATAAACTGAGGTCCCGTGTGCTATTAGCTGTGCACGTTAAAGATCCCTCGACAGTTGGAAATTAAAATAAGAGCAGGCTAATGCGGCTGTCCTGGCAAAATTTCCCTCATTACACACTTGCCCATCCTCAATTAGCCTATATAGGTGCAGAAAAGCAGGACGTAAAACTCCGTTCACTACCACTTCACGTAAACACAATGGACTTGTGTTGTTTATGTTTTTAATTAGACCTGGAAGTGCATAAACAATGTTTCAGAATAAAAGTCTTACTTTAAATAAACAATGTCAACAAATATAAAATATAATGCCTAAAATTAGATTGTTTTATTTTACTAATAAATAAAGTTTATTTTAGTTTTAGAGTGATTTTAATCCAAACTTTTATTGATAGACTGTAGATAGACAAGACCTGAACTAAAGACGGGTGGGTTCGTTTTGCCGCATTGCCCAACTCGCCGCATCGTGCCCAACTGTACAAAAAACGACTAATAAAAAGAAACTAAAGGTTTTTGATAAAACCCGTATGGCCATAAAATATTTTAATCTGTTGTCCCGCATCGATTTTCTTTTTATTTGTAATTTGGACCTGTTTGGGGAACATAAACCATAGTTTTAAGGTAAAATCTGGAATAAAATAAATAACCAAGTCTATACGATCAGAATCATAATACAAAATACATAAACTTATCTAGTGGTTTGTCAGGAAGTAGTTTCAAGACTTCAGACACATTTAGTTTCGTTTTACAAGTCGTTTTTGTGCAGTTGGGCACAATGCGGCAAGTTGGGCAATGCGGCAAAACGAACCCATCGACTAAAGACTGGCTTTAAGGGATTGTTAAGTGGTTTTCTAAACTTTGTATGTGTATCGGGGACACTGATAGCATCAATTTGCGCCATACCAATTTCCATTCCGACATTTATGGTTGTTGCAATTCGACTAAAACTAACGTGATTTATGACGTCACTAATAGTGATCTGCATAGTTATTAATATTTGCTTCCGCTAGATCACTGTCAGTGATGTCATAAAACACGTTAGTTTTAATGGAATTGCACGAACCACAGATGTCGGAATCAAGGCATGAAATAACTCTAGAAATCGGGCCGGACAGTTTGTCCGGCACAAATCAATTTGTACCGGACATCGGATAATTTGTACCGGACATATTTTCTTTATAAAAGTGTATGCCAAAACCGGCGTTATATGACAGAAATTCGCCGTTCTCTCACCTGTACATATAGGTTACCAACTAGAAAATAGTAATTTATGTCACTGGAAAAGACAGTATTCATATATCGATAGGCTACTTCTCAAAGAATGCTCAAGCCGTAAAAAAGGAAATCGGTACCGATAAAAATTGAAGAACAGAACGTCTTCTATTATCTGATTGGACAATAAGAGAAACTTATTTATAGAAGCCAATGAATTTCGCCCTTTCATTTTTTCTACTTTCGGTTTTGACATTCTGGCGAAGTTTATCAACATCCGGCGGTGCCACTTTAACACAATGCTTCTAAAAAAAAATCCGGGTCGGAAGTCAGAGTACATCAATGTATAAAATCCTTACCTTATATTTGAAATATAAGTAAAAACGTAATTGAATTTCGCCATAATATATTATACAAATGATTACCATGTCTTATTCTGATATTATATGGTAATTATAGAAATAAAACTACTTCAAAATTCGTGAAAAAATTTGTACTAATTTGGGTCTACACCGCCCCATTGTTATTTTACTTGATTATCCAGACGCTCCCTGTAGTCTTATTCGACCTTGTTCAATCTTGATTCTTACGCGTGCGACCTTGAGTCAATGTTAAAATGGGAAAATGAAATTACAATGACATATAGATATGAAATTTCATTAATCTATTAACCTTTACTTATTGTTTTGGCAAATGCATTGTTCCCGCTTTAGTAGATCTGTTACTGTTTTAACTATTAAACTTTATTACCGTTTTGACTATTAAAATTTATTACCGTTTTGACTTAAAATTCGTTACCGTTTTGACTCGTTGCCGTTTTATCTGACATTCCTATGCCGTTCTTTTTACGAATTGAAGTCAATGCGATGGATGAAAATAAACATGTTTGAAAGATATAAAACTTCTACAGTCTGTTAAAAACGATCGGATTGACTAAAATTGACGATCATCTAAAGAGAAAATATTTAACTCTCGTTAATTTTGTATCGGACAAAATGTCCGACTCAAATGACATTGTACCGGACATGGGCCTAAATTGTACCGGACAATGTCCGTGTCCGGACGCTTATTTCATGCCTTGGTCGGAATGGAAATTGGATTGGTGCAAATTGATGTAATCAGTGTCAACTATACACACAAAAACTAAAACAACTAACAGTAAGATACACAATCTCTTTAAGTTTATGATAACAATGAAATGGTGGTGGCCTTGATACTATATTTATATCTCTGTTTATCATCCAGTTAACTTTCTTTTTATCTGAGAAAATAACAAAACATTTACTCTTTAAATTATCTTTCTTTTAAACCATTTATCTCATCTGCTTGTTTTCTTGTTTTGTTTGTCAATCTTGAAACATTCATTGGTTTTAATTTATACAGTCCTTGGTGATTCGATTAGAACAATAAAATGCTTACAAGCAAAACAATTCCGGTGTTTAATTATGGATAACAATTACTTTAATAAATAACTTGAAACGTTGCAACGATGATACTTTTGTCTTTATCAAGTGATGAATGCTGAATCCCTTGAATTCAATTTCAGTTTTAGTTTTAAAGTGATACACTGTATAAAAGAGAAAGTGGGGTAGAAAATAATATATACCGGTCATGTATATCAATTTTTAATTTAACATTTCACCGGGCATCATAAAAATACTTATAAGTATTCATAAAAAAAATGTTATTAAAGTTTTCATATTGTGGTAATTTTAAGCTAAAGGACATAAAAGGGCAGCATGTTGTCCAAATATTTAAATGGTCAACAGTGAAGCAGAATAGTTTTTTCTACATATTTTGTCCTATAATTCCAGATTTGTATGAGTTTTTATCACCATAAAATCTAGCCCAGTGTAGACCAATGTAAAGTAAGGGGCATTAAAGGCCAGCATGTTAGCAAAGTTTTCTTAATTTTTCTCCTATATTTTTCTCCTATAACTTCAAATCTTCCAGAATATAACAGGTTTGTATTAAATCTAGATCAGTGTAGATCATTATAAACTAAAGGAAATAAAAGGGCCAGCATGTTGTATACGGCCATTAGCGAACAAACAAAGCATAGTTTATTCATCATATTTCTCATATAACTTTTTTTTCCCAGAGTTGAACAGACTTTTATCACCAAAAAATCTAGATCAGTGTAGACCAATATCAACTAAAGGAAATAAAAGGGCCAGCATGTTGTATACGGCCATTAGCGAACAAACAAAGCATAGTTTATTCATCATATTTCTCCTATAACTTCTTTTTCCCAGAGTTGAACAGACTTTTATCACCAAAAAATCTAGCCCAGTGTAGACCAATATAAACTAATGGAAATAAAAGACCAGCATGTTATATATATTGAACTTAGTGAAGTGAATGTCAGCCATAAACAAACCACCTTATATTAACATGAACTACAAACAAAGTTCAACTTGAAGTACCGAGTGCACGGTTTTGGCAATCAAGTGAGGAAAGTAAAGGAAGTCCTCAGTATCAGTACATTGTTCAGTTTCGTTTGATTGCCAAACATTCGTCTGAAGTAAGTGAAAACAAATATGGTTGTTCAAATGTGAAACCAACGTGTATAGTTAGTTTTAAATGCCCTTTGTCTACTTTTGTAGTCGAGAAATCAGTACATGAAATGGGCCGATAACAAGAAATGCAGTATCCAATGAGGGAAATATTGCAAAAACAGTGGCAGGGGCATAAATTTTTCAACTGTGAAATCAACGTGTATGGTTAGTTTTAAATGCCCTTTGTCTACTTTGGTAGGCGAGAAATCAGTAGTACATGAAAAGGGCCGATAACAGGAAATGCAGTATCCAATGAGGTAAATTTTGCAAAGATTGTGGCATTAGCCTGCACTTCTAACTGTCAAGGGATCGTTTTAAGTGCACAGCTTGTAGTGAAAAGGGGTCTTGTTGTCAGAACCCTAAACCTTTTTGGTTATGAAGCATGCCTCAACCTCACTGTTTATGGTTGGAAATCTAGAAAAGCTAGGTCAACGTAGGTTGTGCTTACAAATATTTCCCTCATTCCTCACAGCAGGCATTGTAGTTTATCAAGATGACAATTACACCAACCAGAGTTTATTTAAATCTGTCTCAGTATACTTGAACTAGGACAACATCCATTGTAAACCATTCACCAAGTCTTGTTCGAAAGTTAACTTCAATTTAAACCAAATAAACACACGATACCTAGGGCTGGGTATTGATTACCAAATTGAGATCGATTATCGAAGGCCGGTTACCGATCAATAATTGATTAATAATAGAAATATTTCAATTGGGAAATCTTCTAATCTTCATATATTCGTGTACGTTTTTGTACCTAAATGTTTGTTATTTATCAATAATATCAGGTATTGAAGACAAATGAAACTGAAGTAATGTCCAGAATTTTGTATGATTATCATGATAAATAGTTTGGCAGAAGGTAAAGGACTAACAAGCAAGGTAGATGGGCCTTCTGCAACATACCCACAGTGGCCATATGAACTAACACAATGATGAACCAAGTGCCCATGTGATAATTTACAAGGAAAAAATATAACATAGCCACAAGAGATATTGAAGGAAAAGTTTCATTTAAGTATCAAGGAAGAAGGAAAGAATTATCAATGTTAATATTTAATATTATTATTTATCTTAAAGGGAATGTTTTCATTTTATACATTTATTCGGCCAAGCTAGACAATAAGATGAACTGCCAAAAATCATAAACTCCTGTTTGTATGATTGATAGCTAAACCAGACCAAGAGATCCAACAATTTGAGTCAACCTAATCCCTTAATAAAAGTATAATATCAGCTGAGTGGATAACAATAATTGAGGTTCTATAGCACAGTGGTTAGCGCATCGTTCTTTACAAACATGACGTCATTTGCTTGAATACAAGGAAATTGCGGTCGTTATGTTTGAGAGTTTGGTTCTAGATCAGAGCGTGAAAGTCTGATGACCTTGAATAAGTCATCTTCACTCATAATTCCAGTCCACCAAGCTGTAAATAGGTATGGATAATCCAAGAAAGATTAATGCCGAACAGGTTTGACCAAGGAACAGCTGCGAAAAAGGATTCTCACAGAACCTAAATTGTTATCCTTGTAAAATATTTTTTTAAATATAATACCATATGGTTTACAAACTGGCTCGGGCTATTTAAATAAATATCTCAACATTATAGAATATTAAAATTCAACTCCATTCAATATAGAGATATAATTTCCACACCAATGAGAAACTATTGACTGTAACAATGTTTAATGTTCGAGAGAACTAACAATTGATGTTTAACTCAAATGAAATGAAATACGTTGTTTTATGTCTTCCTTTTCTGCACCTATTGGGCTAACTTAACGCCATGAAGATTGCAACGAGGGAAATTTTTGCCAAGGCAGCGACATTGTCCGAGACTCTTTTTTTTCCAAATGTCAAAAGATATTTAAGATGCACAGCCTGTAGCGCACAGGGCCTCGGTTTACTTTTTTTTTTTTCGATAGAGGTCTTGAAGATAGGCATTATGGGAATAGATAAAACATCAGACTCAAATTCCATTCAGTAATTTTCTTTCATCATTCAATGGACCAAATGTGAAATATTCAATTAATCCAATCCAAAAATCTACCTTTCATGGAAAGTACAAGCTTCTTTAACGAAATAATTACAAGACAATATTATTTTAATCATAAAAGATGAGTCCAGAAAATATGTCAATTGTATATCGCAATAATGAATTACTCTTTAATATCGTAATGCATTATCAAAATAACATCTATTATGATATATGAATACGGACACTTCCTGTTGTCGACCAATCAAAACCCCAGCCTGGAGCCAACTAACGTAAACATTATCTAAAAGGACGTCATGACTTTATCCTTGATTAATGTGTGTACTTTACTTACTACATCATAACAATTACAAGGAGAAGATATATATACAGGGTTTTTATTTTGACATTAAACAACGAAAAAAATTAACAATTCACAAGCCAAATGCCAAATATATTTCTTACAGTTATTAAAAGTAAAATGATTGGAAAACAAGGAAAATCAAAACTTAATAAGAAGAAGAATTTTGCAAATTAAAAAATCTGCTGTTTTTAACAACATTTGATAAGCTGAACATGCACAAATATAAAACTATTCAAAACATTAAATATACTTTATTAAAACCAAGACAATTTAGAAATAGAAATTAAAGTATTTTTAGAAAACAATTCATAAGCTTAATAAATTGCTTTGCTATCTTTAAAAGTTACAAATTGAAATGACAAGGGGATTTAATATTGGCAACACAAAAAAATACATGGCTAATCTTTGAGTCTGCATATTGTGCTTTATAGTATTCTAATAAAATTGTCGCCTAAATATCGTGTCTTTCAATTTTTAGCTTTTTCGTGAGGAAACGTTTAAATTTTGTTTATGAAAGTCAAAAAGACAAAGCTGTGAGTGAGGCTTAAATATTTCCATTTTTATTTTAATTCGAATAACAATCTCTTTGTAATGAAACTGGCACTGGTATTAATCTAAAATATTGAAAATTTCTCAATTTGAAATCAAAAGTCCTTGAATTATAAAGCAATATAAATGGGTATTTAAATTCCCATTAAAAGATTAAATTTGACATTGAATCTATTAATCTGCCATTTTGATTTATCATTCATGAACTGTGGGTTATTATGAATATTTATTGCACCATATAACCTGACCTATCACTAAAGGTCATAGTTCAAAGGTTGTGATAATCATTTCAATCACACCACCGAACCTCTGAACTAGAGCCAAAGGTTTTACTGACAAGTCAACCCTGATAACTTAAACTTAATATATTCTTATATGCTTTATTCTCAAAAAAATTTAAATTGCTCTTAAAGGGATTGTAAAGTGATTTTCTTAACTTTACATGTGTATCGGTGACACTGATAGCATCAATTAGCACCATTCCAATTTCCATTCCGACGTCTGTGGTTCTTGCAATTCCACTTAAACTAACGTGTTTTTTACGTCACCCCCACTGATCTACCAAAGCTACTATTGATATCTATGCAAATCAGTGGGGGTGACGTGGTTTATTAAGGTATCAATCTATTAAATCAGGTCTTCTCAATTAATTTTTGTAAAGGGTGAAAAAAAATATAAATGCCAAATAGAGCTTAGCTAGCATAGCGAGCAGAACGTTTTAGCGGAAGGGGTAACACTTGAGAGGCTATTGTCACAGGTGTCTAGGATGGATCTAAATTACTGAACTCAACCAAGTCACATGTTATCAATTTTAATTATGTAATGTTTAATTTTGATACCTTTGCAAATAAAATATTAATGTAAGGATTAATTTGAAATAGATTTGAAAATCTTCTCCTCAATTCGTATTATTGTGAAATATGTTATTGAGGCATAGTGACGATTAGATAGAAATCCATGATAGCAGAAGGGGTCATTCTTGAAGGGGTAACTCTTTATTCTCAAGGGTGTTGCAGACCAAATTTTGCCATGGGCCACCATTTGAGAAGGCATAATCTACACTGAACTCAACCCAGCTTAGTCACATGTAATATTTTGTTATCTTTGCAAATAAAATATTAAT
Organism: Lottia scabra; assembly: GCA_029955415.1. Classification (NCBI taxonomy): domain Eukaryota; kingdom Metazoa; phylum Mollusca; class Gastropoda; family Lottiidae; genus Lottia; species Lottia scabra. The sequence continues at coordinate 3,860,616 of JARJEI010000003.1, read as the reverse complement.
TTAAGGATTAATTTGAAATAGATTTGAAAATCTCCTCCTGTATTCGTATTATTGTGAAACATGTTATTGAGGCATAGTGACGGCGAATAGAAATCCATGATATTTGTAATTAATGTATGATTGTATATCAGCCTATGCCAGCAATCACAATAACTTCTACACAACAACACGATTTTAATATCAATTAGGCGTTGTTAGGTAATCTTTTCATCATGAAAAACCTTTCACAAAATTACAAAACAAACCATGAAAAATCTGAGCTGAAGAAGGACAACTAGAATAATTTGAAATATGTTGGTGGTTACAATAACCTTCACAAAATAAAAATAGTAATACTCAAGCACAAAGATCTTAGCCGTAAAAGATACATTGGCAGCAAAATGAATTGACATATAATTTTGACCAAAAAATGATGAATTTTGTTTTATTCTCTCAATGAAACTATCTGTTAATAAATTCAGGGTATTAGAAAACCTAAATTTTGGCACATCCTTATTGGTCAAGCGGAGCGCCAAAAATATAGGTAGGGGTTCCCGAGAAGGCTACAGAAGCGTTTTAAACAAATGAGCTCAACGTAGCTCAATTTCAACTTTCAAATTTATTAAAGTAATTCAATATGATTTCTCAGTTTCTAAAGCAATTATCTACATGACCATATCCCTTTAAAATGTCTCCACATGACTTCATGCATAAATTCATTACAAAACCTCCTTCAATACAAGTTTAGACGAAAACTCTACATGTTTTTCAGATCTCAGTCATACAAGTTTTGTCAATTATTTTCTTTAAAAACATCTGTCACACAGGCAGCCATTTTGTCAACAATGCCTGTTCAATCCTATACATCAAATTCAATGAATTTTTTCCACATCAGAGAGCAGATTGGTAGAAATCAGCGGAGGTCATGACCTGGTGTCTTACCCCAGTCATAATGATATGGTTGGGAAGAGACAAAACTCTCACATTACCCCATAAAGTCATTTACCTTTTGTAAAGGTATGGGGTAACAGATAACAAAACGACAGGTGCAAATTTTTGTCAAGTTCAGCAATTTGGGCCAATCTATCAAAATCTAGAACAAAGTTTTTTTAATGTAAAACTTGAATAAATTATTTTTTAGAAACAAATCTTCCCTTAAAAAACGTAGCTACATTTACTCTCATTATATCGACTTTTTACGTACTATTTGTACGTTTTCGTGTATTTATTTTTTCCTTTGACAAAGCCAGCTAACAACAGTAAATCAATTTAAACAGTCATTTTAAATTTGTCAAGTCTACAAGATTTGTTAGCTGAACACATTACATAAAACGTGAATTGAAATTTATTTAATTTCAAACATGAATTTGTTCATTTATTGATCCTCTAAACATTTCATAACCACTTTACACCACTTAAATTTACTTTTCAATAAACTTAAATTAAATTGTCCCAGTTATTATAAACTTCTTTTGATAAAGAAAACACCAAAAGAATTCCCAATTTTCGCTGGGTTTTATACAGTACAGTACTTGAAGAGCTTGATTTTTTTTTTCCTTTCATCAGTCACAGTACCAGGCTAGCTCTTCTCTCAAATAATTTGGCAATATCAAAAGTCTACATTCTACATTGCGAGGTTATTGAAAATTGCTGTAATTTATGGCGACTTTTTATATATAAGATTTGAAGGACATGTAGAAGCGAGGAGCACATAACACAAAGACAAAAACAAAACACAAGACAATATTATATGCCTAACTATATTAAAGAAGTGTGTTATATTCCATAAATTGTCTTGTGTTTTGTTATATGACTTTTTATAAACAATTTTGCTCAAAAGGTAGATTCTGGCTACAGTATAAAGCTTATGTTATATAAAGAAACCAAGTACGGTACTTAACGATCTGCAAAACAAAACCTGAAATCTAGTGTTTATAGTTAGATTTTATTTGTCTTCTTTAATCATATTATATATATGTTATGTGTAGGTACTTGCAGAATTCTTTTGACTCATTTGTACCCTGTGTATCGTTATTTTTCTGTCTAGAATACTTTTCTGATGGGGTATCATTCTATAGATAGATATTGGCAAGGATTGAGGTTGATAATAATGAACACCCTATGTTTAGAATAGAAGATACGTATACAATATATAAAACTATACAGTCTCGATTCTATAATGATATGATTTCGCTCAGTTCTATAATGAAAACAATTCCAAGTCTAAACAATATCTTTCTCTTAGGTTAACTAGTTCGTATTTTACTCAATTTAACATTTTCCTATCTTTTGGCATCTTCATAATGTCAAGACAAGATATTTCGACATACAACACTGTTTGTAATAGCTTGACATTTCAGGGTTTTCATTTTTAACCGAATATCAATTGGAAAAATCTCAGTAAAATCGTTTTGATCAGTTGTGTTCTGCATTCAAATAGGACTTAGGCAGCCCACTCAATCCCTTGCCTAATTTTGTCAACCAATCTGTTGAAACCCTGCATTTTGAAGATGTTCTTTTAGTTGAATACTAAATCTTTATCAGGTTTGATTTGCACAATTTTCAAACAGAATGAATAAATGTAGGATTTAACGTACGGTACCGGTAACTTACAAGTGACAAACTGACACATTGTAATGTAATGTAAAATAATAACTATGGATCCTGCTTTAGCTGAAAGTTGATGGATGAATGAACAAATCAAATAAATGATCTATTAATTATTCGAAGTACCGGTATTGCAAGTGAATGAATGGATGTACTGTACGATTTTGTGTTCTGTGTCTAACTAAACAAATGCATGAATGGATAACTAAATGTTCTGTAATTGTATGATTGTACTGATTGAATAAATGAATGAATGAATGAATGAATATGCATTTGTTCTATAAATGGCAATATACATGAACATGTGTTGTATTCATTGAAATATCAAAGTGTTCTGATAGGGCTGGGCGATATACCGGTATCGCGATAAATACCGGTATAGGAATTTATATCGTTAGTAATATCGCCTCAAATAAAAATACCGAAATATCGCCATATCGTGATATATGTAATTATCATGATATATCGTCAAATTTTTCAAGATAAAGTCATTTTAACAGTTTTAACACATAACTTAACACTTTTAGATATTTGAAAAAGATGTGTTTTTTCATGCTATTGAAGATTTGGTTGTTTTTGACAGATATTTACTGTTTTTGTTACATTTAAGATTTTTTGATAGAACAAAACATGAACATTTTGTTTCAAAAACCAGTGAAAACCATTCTTAAAAATATCGCGATATATACCCATATCGTGATATATTAATGATGAATATCGTGATATCCACTTTAACCAATATCGCCCAGCCCTATGTTCTGATGAAATAGCTGTCCTGAATATAAATGAATGTGCTGAAACATGGAAATAGAAAATGAAATTGTGATATGACTGAAATATTTCCAATCCTTTTCATAATGTTTATTTCGAATAAGCTTATAATGCAAATAAAGTATTGAATATAGTGATGTGAATAAAGGGTTGATCTTTAAAAATGCTAAAATTTTATGAAATGGCAACACGTGGATGTAGCAAAGTAAAAAGATATTTAGACGAATAAAATCTCTAGCACTTACCTGTAATATCTAGATTGTAGATAAGTTGACGGAACAGCCTTCGTCACTTGACTAGCGGATCCAAAATCAATCACTTTAACACGATACGGAAATCGAACAGGGTCCACCAACATAATGTTCTCGGGTTTCAAATCGGCATGTATTAATCCTAAATCCTTTAATTTGAGTAAAGCTGTCAACACCTGTTGGGTGACAGGACGGATATATTTCAAAGGTAACGGCTGAAATTTATTCTGCTTGAGGAAATCGTATAAATTCTGTTCCAACATCTCAAACACAAGACAAGCATGATTCTGATGTTGAAAATATTCGTACGTTCGCACGAAGTTGTAATCGTCCGCATTTTCCTGACTTAACTGTTTGAGTATTTGAACTTCAATTTGACCTTGACGAGCGTAAGAGGGATGATTCTTCAAAATCTTAATCGCTACGATTTCATTGGTGCCTTTTTTCCAACACTTGACCACCTGACCGAATGTACCGCGTCCCAGAAATTCCAAAACTTCGTAACTTGACGTCCATGATTGTAATGTTTCATGTTGTACTAGCTTATAGTCTCCTTCGCTACTCGACGACGATGTTTTGGAGGTCGTGTTCGTCGTCGTGGCGGGTTTTGTAGCGACGGTGGTCGTATTGGCGGCACTTCGATCATCCTCACTGTTTATTACGTGCACGTCCGTGAGCTGCATCTGAGAATCTAACACATCACTTTTACGTTTTACACCATAACGTGGGTAATTATCTTGTGTTTTAAGAGTTGAGGATAAGAGTGGATGAGGCATTGCCTCAAACGAACTGTATTTAGAAACCTCATTAAGATTGTAGTTATTAGGTATAACTTGGTTAAATAACGAGTCAAATACTACATGCTGTTCCCTCGCCGCCGTGGATGATATTGGACAGTTTTCTAGTTTTATTTTTTTATAATGGTAATTCAATGAAGACGAATTGGTATAATTGTTGAGAGATGTGGTCACTGCTTGCATCAGTAGTTAGAGGAGGAGCTCTGAAAAATAAAACGATAAAATTAAGAATTGAGTCAAAAATGCACTAAACATCTTAAATATCTGTTACAAAGATTCTGGAAAATAAAACAATAAAATTATCAACTATGATGTAAAAAATGCACTAAACAGTTGAAATATTAGTTACAAAGATTCTGGAAAATAAAACAAACATAATTATCAACCATGTAAAAAATGTGCTAGACATATCAAAATATTAGAAAGACACTCTAAGAAATTATACACAAAAGTGTGACATAGATTTGGGTCTAAAAAAGATTTAACCCATTTTACTCCCAAAGCAACTGGATTTTAATTCTATTAGTTAGGTTGGTTGGTAGATGATAAGTTAACATTCGCTTACAGCAGCAGCTATTATCTAAACTAATAGATAAATATATATCAATGTTTATATCATTACGAACCTTGACCTAGTTTAATATACACAGGCCATATTCATGTCATGTCTTTATAACTAATGGTCTATGTCATAAATTACCTAACTTGTACTGTTATTACCTTTATATACCGGTAACAGGGGCCTTATTCTCAAAAGCTTAACTTAAGATGATTTTAGTATTCTAGTCATCTTATTGATCAATCACTAAAATCAATTTTATATTTATTCTTATTATCCAATCATATAACTGTATTTCTTAAAATCTAGATTTTATCTTAGTTAAGTTTTCGAGAATAAAGATTACAACGATAACACAGTTAATCAGGGGCCTTATTCTAGAAAACTTAACTTAGATGTAAATCAGAATTTTAAGAAATACAGTTATCTGATTGGATAATAATACTAAATTTAAAATTGTTTTTATTAACTAACCAATCATCTTAAGTTAAGTTTTTGAGAATAAGACCCATTTAAGTTAGGAGACAGAATTCTTTGCCATTCAAATCATCAAAAGCTTATGATCTCCACCTTGTCCATGATGATCCGTGCCCACTCTCTGATAATAGTGATAATCCCAACCCACTCCTATGATCTTCAGGCATCAATCTGATCACAGTCATTAAGTAATTACGTTATTGCCAGTAAATCTCCTAGAATCATGGTGTATCACACACAACCCAGGGCTAATCCCAATCAAAATAGACATCCTAGAATAACTTGCAACATCTGTGGCCCGTTTGTTTCAACAGTCAACAGGTTTCACTTCCATGACTTTCCTTGTCTTAATTTGGAAGCATATGTGTTGCTTATCCGGGAACAATGCGGAAACGATCAATGTCAAGAGAAAGGATCCTCACGGAACCTAAGTTGTTATCCTTGTAAAATATAGATGTTTCCTTCTTTTTTCTTTCTTAATTTAATGTATTTTGGAATAATTATTATATAAGCTTATTAATTAGTTTAAAAGCAAAGTTAAAACTGAACAACCATGTCAGATAGTGAAACAAAATATTAATTGAAATTTGACGTTGGTTCAAATTGTATAATTTTATCTAATGTTGGTTAAAACTTCACAATTCCCAAGTTGGTTTCCACAAAGATGAAGGAAAAGCCTAATACAGCCAGCAGGTGCTTACCAAATAAGTACTGGACATCAAGTACGATACAGTATAAGATGAATAATTATGTATTATTCAAGGTTTATTAAAACTTTATTCCAAAGATGATTTCAACAGTTTATGAGAAAGTAGAGCAGCTCAAATATCCAAGAATAACCAGCTTAAAAGTCTGAAAATCAAAAACCCTGCCCAGATTACATAGAGGTTAGATATCCAGTGTCAACGTTATTCAAATTCAAACACACTCACTTTTATTCCCAAGTCAGTTTAAACAGAATGAAAATTCTAGTTGCCCAAGATGGTCTCAACAGATCTGAATGAATGCCTAGTGCAGTCAGCAGGCTGTTACCAGTGAAGAATAAGAAATGAATATTATTATAAGAAGATTAAGAATATGACAACTTGAGTATTATAGCCAGTAGAAAGGTGATTATCTATTTGTAATGTTTATAGTTCTACCAACTGTTACTCTGCTATATAACACACTATAGGAGTGTTGATACAGCTATTTTACCAGTCATGTCTGACTAGAACTAGTAACTGAGTATTATAGCCAGTAGAAAGGTGATTATCTATTTGTAATGTTTAGAGTTCTACCAACTGTTACTCTGCTATATAACATACTATAGGAGTGTTGATACAGCTATTTTACCAGTCATGTCTGACTAGAACTATTAACTGAGTATTATAGCCTGTAGAAAGGTGATTATCTATTTGTAATGTTTATAGTTCTACCACCTGTCACTCTGCTATATAACATACTATAGGAGTGTTGATACAGCTATTTTACCAGTCATGTCTGACTATAACTAGTAACTGAGTCATATAGCCAGTAGAAAGGTGATTATCTATTTGTAATGTTTAGAGTTCTACCAACTGTTACTCTGCTATATAACATACTATAGGAGTGTTGATACAGCTATTTTACCAGTCATGTCTGACTATAACTAGTAACTGAGTCATATTTGGCTGGAGCTATTCAGAGTTATATTATGCCTTTTTAGAGCTCTAGACAGTTGATTTACTGTTTTTGCCAGCCAAGATCAGACTATCTCAAGGCAACTCAAGGCTGTGTCAAATTGGATGTATTTTCCAGTAAAAACAAATCTAGACATATCACATAACTGATTATACCAAGTGCTGGTTCTTCCAAAAAGTAAAAATATATGTTAGGCCTAAAGATAGAACTTGAAATTACGAAAAAGTTCAGAAACTTTCAAATTATTAAAATAACAATGGCTAACAATCTCACTAGTATAAAGCTAACATCAAGATCCAAAACTCAAAAAATAATTTCTAAGTAAAAGTAAACTTTGGCTGCTCTATGAATAAACTGTTCAATCTGACATTTTGTTTCAATGATTCACTGTTATTTTTCAATCAACATTTAGTTATTTTACAGCCTACACTTCACCAGTCTGTTCTGGCATCATTCCCAAATATTTTAATAATTTGTTAGTTAGCAGTCTGTATATCATTTATTTTATAGTCGGATAATTTCATATCAAATTTTCTAGCCTACCAACACACGCACTTGCACTTTTTAAAGGGATTGCAAAGTGGTTTTCTAAACTTTGTTATGTTTTATGACGTCACTGACAGTAATCTGCATAGATATCAATATCAGCTTCCAGTAGATCACTGTTGGTGACGTCATAAAACGAGTTAGTTTTAGTGAAATTGCAAGAACCACAGACATCAAAATGGAAATGGGAATGGCATAAATTGATGCTATCAGTGTCCCTGATACACAAAGTTTAGAAAACCAATTTACAATCCCTTTAAGTCTTTATCATAAATCTTTACTTTGTGACCTTAGACAGTGCTTTAATGAGAATATGGTCTCCTCACCTTTTCACACTGACTAAAGTTTCAATCAATCTAAGGCCAAATGGTTAAATGCAGAATTATTGGATTTTAAGAATTGAAAGAGGAAAAGCCTGAAGGTAGAGGCATCTTCTTTTTTCTAATGTACCTGTATAAATAATTTTACCTGAATACCGGTACTGCTCTGGAGCATTAAGAAATCAAGTGATAGGGCCTACCCTACAACAAAGGAAATTGACAGTCCAACAACAATTTATCCCAAGTGAATGACCAGAAAAATTATCTATCCACAACACAACATCCGTCTAAAATATCCTGATAAATCCCTGTTCCAGACATAGCTATCTATAATCCAGACTAAAAGGTAGTTATGTTACAAAACAAACGGAAAGCAATCAAGATAATAATTATCTCACAGATTTCCTGTCAATATGATTTCACAAATCGCCATTTCCTAATAGAACTATAGTTTCTTCTACAGCACGTTTCTACACACTGGATAACAAGATAACTTTAATATTACAGGCTTCATCAATCATTAAAGGGAATATACGGCATTTTCAAGGGTCTATTTTGGTCTTAATAATCTTCAGAATACAAGAAATGCACGATACCGCAAACTTAGGCCTACTCTTATATTTCAGGAGCCTTATTCTCATAGACTTAACTTAAGATGATTTGAGTATTCTACGTCTTCTGATTGGTTAATCACTAAAATCTATTCATATTGAGTTCTATAATCAAATCAGATTGCCGTATTTCTTAAAATTCTGATTTTATCTGGCTTACTTTTTCGTGAAAAAGACTTCAGGCTTCATCAAAATATAGTTTCTCCTACAGCACGTTTCTACACACTGGGATATCAATATTACTTTAATATTACAGAATTCATCAATCACTTAGCAGTGCGCAAAGGGGATTCCTACCCTTCTTATATGCATCAGAGACACTGACACCTTTTGCTGGAACCACAGACATGAATATTTGATTGCAAATTAGAATGGTAAAAATCGATCCTATAATATTCACAATATAACCTTACAGTACCCGTACACATAAGAAATTACAAAATTTCATAATAATCTTTTTGAAATATTCAAGTCATCAAAACAAAATTTAAGCCTTTTATGTCCTCACCTGATTTTAGAGGATTGCTGGAATCACATAAGTATGATCGCAAAAAAGAATGGTGCAAAAAAAAACATGCTATCAGTGCTCCTACCATAACCATACACATCAATAATTTGAAAACTCTTACCATGCAATCCCTTTCAAGTATTCAAGTTATCAAAACAAATCGTCAAACTTTTATCCTCCAACCAGACTATAGTCCATTTTCTAAAATGTTGATCAGATTTTGTAAGTCTTGTTATTCTGATATAAACGACAACAACATAATTAACTGAGACAAGGGAAGCCTTTGATACTCTTGTAACTTGATGAGACCGACAATAACTTATTAACTTCATTTCCTTCCCTACAGGTCACAAAGACACTGAACTTTTAATACCCATACATGATGTAATTAACACAAATTTTCTCCTTAAACAGAGCTAATTATTCTAGTGACTTGTTGAATTTTAATTTTAAAATACATTTAAAATAATTGCCAACTGCAGCAATTTTGTCCAATACTCAATCACTCAACTCAATGTATCTTATAATGTGCTCCTCGCTTCTATGTCGTTCAAATCTTATATCAATGTAAGCTATCTTATTTGCTACAGTACCTTACATGTGTTTCTGACAAACAATCCCATTAAGGACAACATTGTTGGAAATTGAGAATGACTTTCAAACTTGTTCGTTACAAATAATGTACGGTATCAGAAATAGAAATATTAGTAATTGTTGACATGATATTATAATTGTTGACTGTTGTTAACCAATCTGTTTCCAAAAATGTATGTAATAATAGTGACCCGTTATGAATCATATAGCACGATCTTAATAATAAATAAACAACTCAATTTGGTCTAGAGAGATCGAGGCAGAGACACCCTTTCTTTCTTTTAGTTTTATACCTAAAATTTAAACCAATAAAAAAGATTTTGAACACTGAATGATGAAAATATCTACATTTTACTTCAAACTTATGTTTTTTTTTTCTTTATGTGTTGGCCTGGTTTTGATCGAACCATGGACTGAATGTTTATCTCTCAACAAGACTTACTCAATTCTCTATCTCAACATCTTCCTCACTGCTGCTCTGGTCTGGCTCTGTAGTCTGTTTGTGTTTGTAAACAAAACACAAATCAGACGATCAAAACCAATAAGTCAAAAACAAAATGGAGTATTTTACCTTATCCAGTCTGAAACAGTTGATATCCAAAACGGGAAGTGGGTGAAAACGTTTACAAGCCGTTAGATTTCTGGCAAACCACACGCCAACAAACACAATGAAGGTGGAATTCCAAACGGCCATGACCTTGCTAGAAAACTAGTAAATACTTGCCTTATTTTTGTCTTTTTGTTGCGATGGTTTCCGTTTTTCAGAGTTTCGTTCGACACAATGTAATCCCCCTGTGTTCTTCAAAGAATTAAAATATAACAGAAATGTTGAAGCCCCCGAAATTCGGCTCAAAAACAGAGCCTTGCTTATAATCGCAACATGTCCGTATCTTTCGACGGGGGATAGATTGCAGAATGAGAGTGAGGTACGAAAGGGGAGCTTAGTTGTTATAAACACACTTTCTAACTTTTTCTAATTTCTTTGGTATTCTTTTTATTCAACTTTCCTAAGTCCTTGTAGTGTATTTAACACGGATATAAATTTTGTTTTGAATAATTTTGTGTTTAATGTCTTAAAATTCAAATTTAGGTAAACTCTGTTTCCATAAGTCCTTTAAATTCTCTCACGTCAAGTGACGTCATGGATACTTGGCGAGGACGATGAGGAAAATAGCAACCAATGAAAATTTCGACCAAGAAATAAACAGATTGGCACATTTCTCCATTTATGTATTTAGTGGCGGGAAGCCATACATTAATCAAAATTCTCTTTTACAAAATGTTAGTCTGATTTTACTTCAAATTTCGATTGTCGTTAGTAATTATCCTTCTCCGTCGCATTAGCGAGGTGTGGTTTATGGTCAATAACGCCCGGTAAATTTCAAAGTATTACGTAATAATGACGTGATGGCTATAATTATTACGCAACATCATCCATCATCATAATTGTTTTTTTCTCCTCATGTAATTAAATTGGAAAACGTTTTTCTACAATTTGAAACTGCGTGTTTATTAATGTAACACGCATGTTTGATGGGGAAAAGAAAGAAAAGAGACAACGAATATGCGACATAGTTGTAAAATATTTGAAAAGAGGCATAATAAATTATAGATCTACGTGGCAGGTGGCAGATTTTTGGTCTAGGCCCAGGCTATTTATTTTTCATACATCAAATACTCATCATGATGTATTTGAATGTCAAATGTTTCATTCGTATGAGTAGGCCTATGTTCTTGGTCATACATAATCTAGTTTAGTCATGTCATAGTCATAACTTCCACAGTAAGAACTGAAAATTAGATATTCCTATCAAAAATTCCCTCCATTGCACACTCTACGTCTGTGTCCACTTTCACTAACCCAAAGGGTGCAGAAAAGTAGGATTTTAAACTAAATTTTGTTTAATGCAGTCCGATAAATCAGCTGTAGTATATTGAAATGTTCCATACCGAGTTACCTCCCTGTATAAAACTCTTTAAAAATAAAGGTGTAAAGAACCCACCATTAAAAGGAGGTAGATAAAGTCTAAGGTCAAAATACCGACAGAAAATGATGTAAAACTTGTTTATTTCTGCAAAAATTGAGAAATGGGAACAGTACATGCAAAGGCAACTATACATTTGATTAATCTCTTAACTGTATTGTCATCACGCCAACTTTTGTGGTTGAATAGGCTATTGATTTCTAACTAGGCCTAATCATTGTGTTTCTGCATCAGTGCATGTAATGGATGCATTTCCATCCATGCCTGGTCCATGCCATGATCAACAAACTATGTCCATGTCTATGGCAAGTCCATCCCTGGACTTGGTTGGTAGATGACAAGTTAATGTTTGCTTCTAGCTGAGGCTGATATTGTCCAGGTGACTTATTCTCGAAAACTTAACTTAGATAAAATCAAGATTATATACAGTAATCTTATTGGATAATTAACCATAATTTAATTTAAAATCAATTTTAGTGATTGACCAATCAGATGACTATAACACTAAAATATTCGTTACGTTAAGTTTTTGAGAATAAGGCCCCAGGACTACTGTGTATACAAAGTCATTTTTCATATAGTATATGCGGTCAATAGACCTTATTCAAGCATCGTCCATATAGGCATGAATAAAGTCTATAGCTGTGACAGTTCATGACAGCCAATCAAATCATTTATATAAATAAACTGCCAATAAAATTTCAATATGGCGCTGTCTAGCACAATATTTCAGTACCGGTATGAAACTTCTAAGATTTGTGATTAATAAACCTATCTAGGTGCTACTTTAATAGACTTTAATGTAGATATGTTGGTCTGCATAAATTTTAAAATCCTGTTTTTTAAACACTACTTTAGGGTCTGTGAACCATGTGCGATAGAAAGTATCTACGTGCACTCTCACCTTACCTTGCTAAAAATGACCTCATAAACTAGTCTACAGCATTTGGGAATCCTAGAATGCACCTATTGTTCGCGAACAAAATCCCAGCGCAGGAGAGGGCAAAGATCTGATTGGTTAAAATCAGAGTTAACTTAGACACTTTTTATCACACATGGTTTTCAGACCCTAATGTAGTATTTACAAAATTTGAAAAATCAAAGAAACCTCCACCCCACCATTATCCATGCCCATTTACAGAGGGACAACTGGAATTATGAAAAAAGGTGACTTATTCACAACCCCCCCGAACGAAAACTGAACACAACAATTTCCATTTGTACGTATCTTAAGAATTATGTCATGTTTGTAAAGAACAACGCTCTAACTGACTGTGCTATAGAACTCCACAAAATATTCCTTTAAATGGGCTACATATGTTTCATTGAAGGAAATTTAGGAAGGAAAGTTAGATTTGTCTTGATTCAAAAATCTGTTTGGGTGAGGGAGAGGGTATTTTATACCCACCTTAATGTTTTAACTTTTCAAAAATCTGATTGGGTAAGGGAAAGGGTATTTTATAGCCACCTTATTGTTTAACTATGCAGAATTTAATTAATTAAGTTAAGTTGATTACCACTTGGCTATTGTGTTGGGTTACAAGTCATGATTAGGGATAAACTTTGTTCAGGGTTTTGAGGGGTAAGGATGAGTTTTGATCAGGGCAGGGATTAGAATCTTTCTAGAAATTAAAACAAAGGCTACATTCACAGCTTGGGGGTGAGCTGAAATCAGTATAGGCTAGAGACCTCTCTACACCTGTATTGTTTTTTCATTGTGACAGCAGACATCCCAGGGTTCACTTCTTCTTGTTGTCATGTCAGCACAACAACAGAAAAATATTCTGGGATTTGAAAGTTTTAGGATGCAGAATTTCAGCTTTTTAAAGATTGATCTTTCAGGTAAACTTGTTATATCATTTCTTATAAATTATTTGCTTGCTTGAGTCAATTGATTAACAATTCAATTACTTCAAATTTAGTTTATTGAATATATTAAAATTTTTAAAGCTGCTCTTTTCTAGTCAGCCTTTTTGAAAATTTATTTTTTAATTATGTCTTGGGTATGTAGTTTATCTTTAGGTTCAATACAATTCTTTATTTCTTTTATTTCATGCTTACTGGGAGAATTGAAATTGCCTAGAAGAATATTGAAGTTGGATCAGTATTGAAAACAGCAACATTTGAAATGATTAGGTAAGTGTATACCAGTTTTATATCTTGTTTACTGTGTACTGCAGATTGTGATTATCAATGGGCTTATTTAATATTTACACATTTATTGATGTACTTACTCAAATGAAAAGTTCATTAGCTGCTAATATATTATCAATGTGTTTACATGGATTTCGAGATTTGTTTTATAGCTTGGATCGCTTGTATTACATTTCATATTTATTACAAATTGACAGATTTTTGTATTATACCTTAAATTCTTGGATGATCTTAGTGTTTGCATCATCTGTTTAGTCAATCACTAGAATAAATTTTAGATTTGATTTTATTATCCAATTTTCCAGAACAATGTATGAGAAATATACAGACTTGTAAATCTAAATATTATTTCTTCTCTTTTGCAGATGCACTTTGGCTGCCTTGTACTAAATCAACAAAAATGGTTCTGTCATCTGAGGTAGGTGACAAATTTATTTTAAAATTTCATGATATGATGATAATGATAGTTTTATGATGTATGATGAAGATATAAATTATAAATGATAATGTTATGATATATAATAGGAATAAAATCTAGGAATGATAATGTTATGATATATAATAGGAATGAGGTTTTAGGAAAGATAATGTTATGATATATAATAGGAATGCAGTTTTATGGTTAATAATGTTATGATATATAATAGGAATGAAGTTATAGGAATGATAATGTTATGATATATAATAGGAATGAAGTTTTAGGAATGATAATGTTATGATAGGAATGAAGTCTTAAAACTGATAATGTTATGATATATATTAGGAATGAAGTTTTAGGAGGAATGATAATGTTATGATATAAAATAGGAATGAAGTTTTAGGAATGATAATGTTATGATAGGAATGAAGTCTTAAAACTGATAATGTTATGATATATATTAGGAATGAAGTTTTAGGAGGAATGATAATGTTATGATATATACTAGGAATGAATCTTTAGGAATGATAATGTAATGATATAATACGAATGAAATTTTAGGGCTAATAATATTATGATATATAATAGGAATGAAGTTTTAGGAATAATAATATGATATATAATGATAATAAAGTTTAAGGAATGATAATGTTATGATATATAATAGGAATGAAGTTTTAAGGATGATAATGTTATGATATATAATAGGAATAAAGTTTAGGAATGATAATGTTATGATATATAATAGGAATGAAGTTTTAGGAACTGATAATGTTATGATATATAATAGGAATAAAGTTTAGGAATGATAATGTTATGAAATATAATAGGAATGAAGTTTTAGGAACTGATAATGTTATGATATATAATAGGAATAAAGTTTAAGGAATGATAATGTTATGATATATAATAGGAATGAAGTTTTAAGGATGATAATGTTATGATATATAATAGGAATAAAGTTTAGGAATGATAATGTTATGAAATATAATAGGAATGAAGTTTTAGGAACTGATAATGTTATGATATATAATAGGAATAAAGTTTAAGGAATGATAATGTTATGATATATAATAGGAATGAAGTTTTAAGGATGATAATGTTATGATATATAATAGGAATAAAGTTTAGGAACTGATAATGTTATGATATATAATAGGAATGCAGTTTTAAGGATGATAATGTTATGATATATAATAGGAATGGAGTTTTAGAAATGATAATGTTATGATATATAATAGGAATGAAGTTTTAGGAACTGATAATGTTATGATATATAATAGGAATGAAGTTTTAGTAACTGATAATGTTATGATATATAATAGGAATGAAGTTTTAGGAACTGATAATGTTATGATATATAATAGGAATAAAGTTTAGGAATGATAATGTTATGATATATAATAGGAATGAAGTTTTATGAATGATAATGTTATGATAATAATAGGAATGATAATGTTATGATAATAATAGGAATGATAATGTTATGATAATAATAGGAATGATAATGTTATAATATATGATAGGAATGAAGTTTTATGGTTAATAATGTTATGATATATAATAGGAATGAAGTTTTAGGAACTGATAATGTTATGATATATAATAGGAATGAAGCTATAGGTCTGATAATGTTATGATATATAATAGGAATGCATTTTTAGTAATGATAATGACAGTGATTTGAGTATGGGGCAGAATATTTTTTGAATTATTATTTCATTTATGCAAGAGATAATTCAGAACGTGCAAGGCATGTAAAGCGCCGCATGGTTTTAGAATAAACAGTAAGAGAATAATCATATTGGTTGTTACATTCTGTTAATTACCTATCTTCTTCCCATTCTTAACCAGATCTTCCCTTGGTTACGATAAGATCTGACCCATTAGAAGGATAAAAAGCATAATCTCTCCGAAGCGTAACATGGCTCCTTGGGAAGCTTCCTAGTGAACGGAACACTTGAATCTGAGAATCTATTGGGTTTATTTACGCTGCCTGTTGAACTTTTCAGTAAATGTGTGAATGTGTTTTATATAATTTTGTTGACTGTTCAATCAATCTCAAAATCTTTGTTTCAAGAGAAAAGATGACTTCTTTAGGTTATAAGGGAAGTCTGGCCAAATTTTTTCTTCCCAATTCAAGTCTTATTCCCCACTGTGGCTATAATCTGATGAGCTGTGTATCATATAAGACGTAAAGAATGAATGTTTAATGCTCATCAGATTTATAAAGGTTGATTTCATGTTGACGTTATTTAGTCATAAAACATGAAATCAACTTCAAGTTTGAGTGTATTTCCAAGTTCAACAGGGGCTTTGTTTATGAATACAACTTCTTTAGGATAAGGGAAGTTGTCAAAAACTAACTTTGGCTTTAACTGGACATATTTCAGTCTTATATATTAGGAATTCTCCTTCTGCAGCAATGGCTATAGAATTGATGATGTTGTTTTTTTCTAAATTGGATATGGACGGCGACTGGCTTGGCAGCTGAAGTAAAGCATGTAGTAGATGAGGGGATCATTTTGCTGCATGTCATGAGTAGGTGTGGTCATGTTGTCCCACGGGCGCAACGATTAGAACTTCGCAAAATCAAATGACATTCTATATTTTATACCTTGCTTCAGGTGGATCAAATCTAGACTAGAGCCAGATATTTTCTAAATTATTCTCAGTTTTCATGTGTCAATGGATAAAAGGCAGTGTACCTTGGGCAAGTCTGCGACTGTCGGGTGGCATACTAAACTCTGGCGGTGGGACTTGTAGTGGAATTAGGATTATGAAGTGATAGCATTGTGTAACAACCATTTGAATATTTTTCTTTCTGTTTATTTTGTTTCTACAACATATGCAATATCTACTGGTTTCTATTTTGAAGGAAATAGTTTGGACTGGGAGACAGTTCCCTGACTTGGATATATTTAAGACACAGAATTTGGAATCAGTCACAGACATTGATAGATTTATACTTGTGATTGATGAGTACTAAAAAATGAATAACAAGTAAAGACTGATTAAATGATACAGTGTAAAAATATGGCATCTATAAACTGTATAGTATGTATAATGAATATTGAAAACTAAACTATCATATGCTAATCTTTGTCATTCTCATAATCATATCAGCAATCAGATGATAACAATATCAGTTTGTCATTCTCATAATAATAACAGCTATCAGAAGATAACAATATCAGTCTATGCTAGTCTTTGTCATTCTCATAATAATAACAGCTATCAGAAGATAACAATATCAGTCTATGCTAATCTTTGTCATTCTCATAATCATATCAGCAATCAGATGATAACAATATCAGTTTGTCATTCTCATAATAATAACAGCTATCAGAAGATAACAATATCAGTCTATGCTAGTCTTTGTCATTCTCATAATAATAACAGCTATCAGAAGATAACAATATCAGTCTATGCTAATCTTTGTCATTCTCATAATAATAACAGCAATCAGATGATAACAATATCAGTATATGCTAATCTTTGTCATTCTCATAATAATAACATGCTATCAGAAGATAATGATATCAGTCTATGCTAATCTTTGCAATTCTCATAATAACAGCTTAACAAGATAACAATTTAAGTTTATGTTAATCTTTGCCATACTTGTAAAACAAAAAGCTATCAGAAGATAACACTTAATAGTTTTTGCTTTTTAGTTGAATGAATTTGAAAATAGATTTATGTTTGTGTATTGAAAAGTCATATTTCAAATAATTATAATATCAATACAACTAGGTGGGTGAGTTTCTTGAGAGATGCCCAGAAACCATCAGTTTAAAAATTTATTGTCTAATTTGAGAAAAAACATTTTTGGATCATGTGATAGAAAGTTCTAATTGCGATATATTTTGTAAGTTAAAAATCATTAAAATAGCAGGGTTCCTTGTGAACGAAACACTTGAATCTAAGAATCTATTGGGTTTATTTATGCTTCCTGTTGAACCTTTTTAGTAAATGTGTGAAAGTGTTTTTATACAATGTTCTTAACTATATTGTCAATCTCAAAATCTTTGTTTGAAGAGAGAAGATGACTTCTTTAGGTTATAAAGGAAGTCTGGCCAAATTTTCTCTTCCCAATTCAAGTCTTATCCCCCACTTTGGCTATAATCTGATGAGCTGTGTATCATATATGACATAAAGAATGAATGTTTTTAGGGAAATGCCAAAGATAATTTTATAATTGTAGGTGTTTACTTTAAAGGAAAATCAAAACTTTTCATCTGCAAGAATCATAGAACAAATTTACTGTATAAATCAAAACAAAGATTTGTCATTTCTCTAAAGCTCATCAGATTTATAAGGGTTGATTTCATGTGGACAATGTTTTAGTCACTGAACATGAAGTCAATTCCAAGTATGTGTGTATTTTGTGAGGTCATCAGGAAGTTTTCTCTGTAAAAACAACTTCTTTAGGATAAGGGGAGTTGTCCAAATTATAGGAAATGGCACTTATTGTAAAGTCTTATTTTAGGAAAACCCCCTCTCACTGAAGGGACGAATTGGGTATTGCCATTTACAAAATTGGATGGTCGGTTAGCGTGCACCTCTGGAAGTGGTCATGTAGTAGGTGAGGGGACCATTTTGCTGCATGATCCTCGAAGGAAGTGTCATGTGTCCTACAGCAAATATTAGAAAACTGCTAAATTGGATGGACGGTCGGCGTGCACCTCTGGAAGTGGTCATGTAGTAGGTGAGGGGACCATTTTGCTGCATGATCCTCGAAGGAAGTGTCATGTGTCCTACGGCAAAGATTAGTAAACTGCTAAATTGGATGGACGGTCGGCGTGTACCTCTGGAAGTGGTCATGTAGTAGGTGAGGGGACCATTTTGCTACATGATCCTCGAAGGAGTGTCATGTGTCCTACGGCAAAGATTAGAATGTGAAAGATCTGACATTATTCATTTTGTCAATTCTTTGAGAGGGATCAAATCAAGACTGGAGTGCCATGGTTAGGTTTGTCCCTGTGAATTTTATCAGACGGTAGGGTATTCCAGTGTCTAACTTTTAGTGACTATAAAGAGAGCTGTATGGTTGAGGACGGGGGCTATATTCTACCGGAGATACTATTCACATTTTTTTTCGTTATTATTTTTGTCCCATTTATTATTATTATCCATATTATATTTAGAATTAATACAAGATAACAGGCAATACTAATTTTTTTTTTTTGTCCGTGTGGATTTTATCAGACGGTAGATATACCAAAAGTCACTGACCAGGTGCTATACTCTACCTGAGATACTATTCACAATTATTTTTTGTTTTAATATTTTTATTTTCCCCATTATTATTTTTATCCCAATTAAAATTGTCATATTTATATCTATTATAATTAGAACTTGAATTAAACATAAAGTCTTTGGTTTTAGAATTAACTACTGAAAGCTTAAAGGATGAAAAAAATAGTTAAAAAAGTACTCAATCTTGTAAAATTTTGAATCTGAATCTAATTCCTATATGATAATTATAAAATAATAGAGTAACATAATGTGTGTGTAATATGTTTTATTTGTAATATCTCTGATAGTAATAATATCTTCTGTTAAGGCTTCCGATGCTGATAATAATCTCTATTACAAAATAACACTGTCAGTTATTGCTTTTTGCTCATATTTCCATGGATTTTGTATTCTTTCAAATATATGAAAATATATTATACTAAATTTGAATTTTTTCTTACCAAGAACATTGTATCACTAACAAGTATTAATATTATGAAACCAAAACACCAACGATCCCAACTGTAAAACAAATCTCAAAATCCATGTAAACACATTGGTAATACATTGGTACAGCTAATGAACTTGAGGAAGAATATCAATAAATGAGTAAATATTCCGTAATGAAAAGTGGTATCAGGTGTCTAGAAGAGTAATCATATTTTGCTTGGCGCCACACCTGTCACAAAATCAATTTTAAGTTTAACTTTCAAGACAGTTAATTTAAGTTATTCCTGCATTGTTCGGAGGATTAAGTAAATATAACATGCAAATAAATTTCCAACTGTAGTTAAGTTATGACTGAATTTGAAAACCATAGATTTATGCATATAGAGACAACAATTGTTGGTCATATTATAAATAATTATAATGTCAAGAACTAAATTTGTTTTGGGTGAGTTTCTTGATGCCCTGAAACCATTGTGTTAAAAGTTTATTGTCTAATTCTACAAAAATATTTTTAATCATGTAATTGCAAAAAATTCTGATGTGTAAGGAAAAGCGGGACGTAAAACTCCATTTCATTTTATTTCTAATGTGTGGTATTTTGTAAATTACATGGCTTGGAGAAGCCTTAACATGTCAGGGATCCTTATGTAGCTAGCTTCCTTGTCAGCGGAACACTTGAATCTGAGAATCTATTGGGTTTATTTATGCCGCCTGTTGAACTTTTCAGTAATTGTGTGAATGTGATTTTATACATACACCAGTCAATCTTAAAATCTTTGTTTGAAGAGAGAAGTTGACTTCTTTAGGTTATAAGGGAAGTCTGGCCAAATTTTCTCTTCCCAATTCAAGTCTTATTCCCCACTGTGGCTATAATCTGATGAGCTGTGTATCATATAAGACAAGACGTAAAGAATGAATGTTTAAAGCTCATCAGATTTATAAGGGTTGATTTCATGTTGACGTTATTTAGTCATTAAAATATGAAGTCAGCTTAAAGTATGAGTGTATTTCCAAGTTCAACAGGGGTTTTGTTTATAGATACAACTTCTTTAGGATAAGGGGAGTTGTCAAAAACTAACTTTGGCTTTAACTGGACATATTTTAGTCTTATTATTAGGAATTCTCCTTCTGCAGCAATGGCTATCGGATTGCTGATGTTGTTTTTTTCTAAATTGGATAGGGGTGGCGTCGACCGGCAACCTGTATGACCACTGAAGGCAAGCGTGTAGTAGGTGTGGGGGCCACTTTGCTGCAGGGCGGTTCTGAGTAGGTGTGATCATGAAGTCCTACGGTTGCAGATTAGATCATCACAAAATCAAATGACATTCTATATTTTATACCTTGCTTCATGGGGATCAAAATTAGACTAGATCCAGATTTTTAAAAATTATTCTCAGTTTGCATGTGTTCAGCTGACATGGTTGATTTTATTTGTATACTTTTTGACACTTTGTAGTTAAGAATTAGTAAATTTAAGAAGAATAATATTAAAATTTAAGTTCAGGGCATTGAGAAATTCCAATCAATATTTTGTAAAATTAATAATATATATACTGAACAGATAAAGAAAAATTGTAAAACAGAGTGAATAATGAACTGTTTATTCAACTTTCAATAAAACAGAAATTATCAGAACACAGCTAATATTATCAGTAGAATGTCATACATTGGACTTTAAAAGTCTAAAAATTATATGAAGAAAAATAACAATTTTGATTCTCTGCATCTTGCTCAGTGAGCGTACTGCTCGACTTATAGATTATTATTATCTTCACTTGAGTATCTTTCAAATACATTTTAATTTTAGATTCTCTTAAAGACTGTTGTTTTATTCTGCAGGCTGTGCATGTTAAATATCCCTAAACAGTTGGAAATCGAAAAAAAAGAGTGAACAAAATTTCCCTCATTGGACACTGCATGGCATTTGCCCATCCTCATTAGCCTTTTAGCTCAATAGGTGCAGAAAAGCAGGACATCAAACACCATTTGATTTCATTTATTCTCCATTTTTATCATTTCATTTAACCTTATGTATATATTCTATTGTAGAAGTTATCTGTTGGTGATATGAGCATGTTTCCTGATATATCTTTCCCCTGATTTTCCTGTACGATTTACTATATGAATATCTTGATTATCGTAAAAAAATATTTCAAAACTCATTGAGATGGTTACAGTTAACCGCAATAATAGAATCTGTGGTGAAATTGAACCATCAAATATTAGTGTTTTTATATTGTATTGGTTTTGCGTAAAGAATAATCAACTTTTTAGTACGTTTAGATTCATTTAAAAATAGGACTGAATTCTCTTGATTATCGAAAAAAATATTCTAAACTCATTGAGATGGTTACAGTTAACCGCAATAATAAAATCTGTGGTGAAATTGAACCATCAAATATTGGTGTTTTTATATTGTATTGGTTTTGCGTAAAGAATAATCAACTTTTTAGTACGTTTAGATTCATTTAAAAATAGGCCTGAATTCTCTTGATTTGTGTTAAAATAATGCAAAACTCATTGAGATGGTTACAATTAACTGCAATAATAGAATCTGTGGTGAGATTGAACCATCAAATATTGGTGTTTAATTTCAGATAAGTTTGAGTATTTATTGTTTTGGATTTTGAAAGAATATCACTTTTAGGTACTGATTTTTGCGTTAAGGACTGAATTATCTTAATTTGTGTCAAAAATATTTCAAAACTCATTGAGATGGTTACAGTTAACTGCAATAATAGAATCTGTGGTCAGATTGAACCATCAAATTTTGGACAATATTAAAATTGTTAATGATGTTAAGGAATATGAATGGTTACGATACTTTTACATTTGATACCATATGGTTTATTCATTCAAATAATTTGCGATTTGATTAAGCGTGTCTGTCTAGAAGAGATTTCATCTTGACAGCCAAATATATTTGTTAACAATTTTGGGGGGAAAAAACAGCTGATCATTTTTGGAATCCATTAGACATTAGAAGCAAAAATTTTATGAAAATTTTGAAACTTTTGAAAATATATTTTGAAATTTGTTGGTAGAAATGATTCTTTTAGACAACATACAAGAATGGTTACATTTGAATTCAAAAGGGAACATCTTTGAGTATAAAATTTCTTTGGTGTAAAAATCTAGGAATTTAAATGATTTTTTTTTTTTGTTCATCAGCATCCTTCAACATTTACTAATCTTAACTCTACACCTAACCTTAATACACTTACACATAGATTCCTAGATTTTATACACCAAAGAAATTATCGAAATTTCATCAAAAAAACTGATATATAAAAAAAGGTAACCAATCTTGTGTTCAAATGTTTCATAATTTTTATCTGTGGAAAGACGAAATAGAAGAAGCGAACATACTGAATACTGGTCCGGACATAATGATTCTTTTTCACTATTTTCTGATTGTCAAAAATCCTGGACTGAACACGGAACGGGGCAAACAAAAAATAAAGAAATTTAGTTTGAAACAAATTTGGCGTATGCTTATTTGGTTTTCAAGAAAATGTTAGAACCTCTTTAATCAAACTTTGTGTTTGAATAGAAATAAGATATAGTGTATCGTAACCATTCATATTTATTAGGGATGAATTTATATGCGTATTTTACATTAGATGTAGTATTGTTTAGATTTTGTTTAATGATTTAGAAAATATTTCTCTTAAAAAGATTTTTGTCTACTAGAATCATGAACAAATTTCAAAATTAGGTATTTTTTTATTTTTTTTGTTTATCAAAAATTATCTGGTAGAAAAAGTTGATTAATACAAAAACTTTGTTATTGATTAGATATAAGAAATGTAATTTCAAATTTCTAAATTTTTGATTTTATTATTTATCAAAAATGGAACATTTGGTAGAAAAAGTTGATTATTACAAAAACTTCTAAATTAAATTTATTAATGGACCAAGCGTAGAATTCCTACTTATCACATGCTCATAGAACTGGGAGAAACACATTGCCTCTGTAATATTCTGATGATTTGCCCTCCAGTTACCATTACCCTGCCCAATCCCTTAATGTTTGTTTTAAGAAATAACGCCTTGTTAATATCTATTTCCAGATGTAATTGTTGTTACAAGTAGACCAGATCTTATGAATTCTCAAATTACCAAAGCAACAGCACAGTACCATCCAATTGAACAAATCCAACTATCAACAACTACCTAGTTTGCTATATCAGCATCCGCTGGAAGCGAACCTTAACATGTCATTTACCAACCAGATTTCTATTTGCTTCAACAAGGATTAAACATTGTTATTCTGTATACTATTGATTAAAAAGATATGTAATTTGTTGTTTTCTATAAGCCCACATAAATATGTCTTCCATGTTTGCTTTTGGAAATTAACATAAATTCATGGTTGTGGGTTTTAAAATTTAAATAAGTCATCTCCACTTGTAATTCCAGTCGACCCAACTGTAAATGGGCACTGAAAATCTGAAAAAACATTTAGTTGGTAGCATGAACAGTCTGTACACTGATATAACACTGGCTAGTAGAACAGTATGTACACTGATATAACACTGGCTAGTAGAACAGTATGTATACTGATATAACACTGGCTAGTGGAACAGTATGTATACTGATATAACACTGGCTAGTAGAACAGTATGTACACTGATATAATACAGGCTAGTGGGAACAGTATGTACACTGATATAACACTGGCTAGTGGAACAGTATGTACACTGATATAACACAGGCTAGTAGAACAGTATGTACACTGATAAAACACTGGCTAGTAGAACAGTACATGTATGTATACTGATATAACACTGGCTAGTAGAACAATATGTACACTGATATAATACAGGCTAGTGGGAACAGCATGTACACTGATATAACACTGGCTAGTGGAACAGCATGTACACTGATATAACACTGGCTAGTAGAACAGTATGTACATTGATATATCACCGGCTACTGGAACAGCATGTACACTGATATAACACTGGCTAGTGGAACAGTATGTACACTGATATAACATTGGCTAGTGGAACAGTATGTACACTGATATAACACTGGCTAGTGGAACAGTATGTACACTGATATAACACTGGCTAGTGGAACAGTATGTATACTGATATAACACTGGCTAGTAGAACAGTATGTACACTGATATAATACAGGCTAGTGGGAACAGTATGTACACTGATATAACACTGGCTAGTGGAACAGCATGTACACTGATATAACACTGGCTAGTGGAACAGTATGTACACTGATATAACACTGGCTAGTAGAACAGTATGTACACTGATATATCACCGGCTACTGGAACAGCATGTACACTGATATAACACTGGCTAGTGGAACAGTATGTACACTGATATAACATTGGCTAGTGGAACAGTATGTACACTGATCTAACACTGGATAGTGGAACAGTATGTACACTGATATAACACAGGCTAGTGAAACAGCATGTACACTGATATAACACAGGCTAGTATAACAGCATGTACGCTGATATAACACTGGCTAGTGGAACAGCATGTACACTGATATAACACTGGCTAATGGAACAGCATGTACACTGATATAACACTGGCTAATGGAACAGTATGTACACTGATATAACACAGGCTAGTAGAACAGCATGTACACTGATATAACACTGGCTAGTGGAACAGTATGTACACTGATATAACACTAGCTTGTAGACACTGATATAACACTGGCTAGTGGAACAGTATGTACACTGATATAACACTAGCTAGTAGAACAGTATGTATACTGATATAACACAGGCTAGTGGAACAGTATGTACACTGATATAACACTGGCTAGTAGAACAGTATGTACGCTGATATAACACTGGCTAGTGGAACAGTATGTACACTGATACAACACTGGCTAGTGTAACAGCATGTACACTGATACAACACTGGCTAGTGGAACAGTATGTACACTGATATAACACAGGCTAGTAGAACAGCATGTACGCTGATATAACATTGGCTAGTGGAACAGTATGTACACTGATCTAACACTGGATAGTGGAACAGTATGTACACTGATATAACACAGGCTAGTGAAACAGCATGTACACTGATATAACACAGGCTAGTATAACAGCATGTACGCTGATATAACACTGGCTAGTGGAACAGCATGTACACTGATATAACACTGGCTAATGGAACAGCATGTACACTGATATAACACTGGCTAATGGAACAGTATGTACACTGATATAACACAGGCTAGTAGAACAGCATGTACACTGATATAACACTGGCTAGTGGAACAGTATGTACACTGATATAACACTAGCTTGTAGACACTGATATAACACTGGCTAGTGGAACAGTATGTACACTGATATAACACTGGCTAGTAGAACAGTATGTACGCTGATATAACACTGGCTAGTGGAACAGTATGTACACTGATATAACACAGGCTAGTAGAACAGCATGTACGCTGATATAACATTGGCTAGTGGAACAGTATGTACACTGATATAACACTGGCTAGTGTAACAGCATGTACACTGATACAACACTGGCTAGTGGAACAGTATGTACACTGATACAACACTGGCTAGTGGAACAGTATGTACACTGATATAACACTGGCTAGTAGAACAGTATGTACACTGATATAACACAGGCTAGTAGAACAGTATGTACGCTGATATAACATTGGCTAGTGGAACAGTATGTACACTGATATAACACTAGCTTGTAGACACTGATATAACACTGGCTAGTAGAACAGTATGTACACTGATATAACACTGGCTAGTGGAACAGTATGTACACTGATACAACACTGGCTAGTAGAACAGTATGTACGCTGATATAACACTGGCTAGTGGAACAGCATGTACACTGATATAACACTGGCTAGTGGGAACAGTATGTACGCTGATACAACACAGGCTAGTGGAACAGTATGTACACTGATACAACACTGGCTAGTGGAACAGTATGTACACTGATATAACACAGGCTAGTGGGAACAGTATGTACGCTGATATAATACAGGCTAGTGGAACAGTATGTACGCTGATATAACACAGGCTAGTGGAACAGTATGTACACTGATATAATACAGGCT
Source organism: Lottia scabra (assembly GCA_029955415.1). Classification (NCBI taxonomy): domain Eukaryota; kingdom Metazoa; phylum Mollusca; class Gastropoda; family Lottiidae; genus Lottia; species Lottia scabra. Next base: position 3,833,606 of record JARJEI010000003.1, on the reverse strand, counting down.
AGTGGGAACAGTATGTACGCTGATACAACACTGGCTAGTGGAACAGTATGTACACTGATATAACACAGGCTAGTGGAACAGTATGTACACTGATACAACACAGGCTAGTGGAACAGTATGTACACTGATACAACACTGGCTAGTGTAACAGCATGTACACTGATACAACACTGCCTAGTGGAACAGTATGTACACTGATATAACACAGGCTAGTGGAACAGTATGTACGCTGATATAACACTGGCTAGTGGAACAGTATGTACGCTGATACAACACTGGCTAGTGGAACAGTATGTACACTGATATAACACAGGCTAGTGGAACAGTATGTACACTGATACAACACAGGCTAGTGGAACAGTATGTACACTGATACAACACTGGCTAGTGTAACAGCATGTACACTGATACAACACTGGCTAGTGGAACAGTATGTACACTGATATAACACAGGCTAGTAGAACAGCATGTACGCTGATATAACACTGGCTAGTGAAACAGTATGTACACTGATATAACACAGGCTAGTAGAACAGCATGTACGCTGATATAACATTGGCTAGTGAAACAGCATGTTCACTGATACAACACAGGCTAGTGGAACAGTATGTACACTGATATAACATTGGCTAGTGAAACAGCATGTTCACTGATACAACACAGGCTAGTGAAACAGCATGTTCACTGATATAACATTGGCTAGTGAAACAGTATGTACACTGATATAACACAGGCTAGTGGAACAGCATGTACACTGATATAACACTAGCTAGTGGAACAGCATATACACTGATATAACACTGGCTAATGGAACAGTATGTACACTGATATAACACAGGCTAGTAGAACAGTATGTACACTGATATAACACTGGCTAGTGGAACAGTTTGTAGACTGATATAACTCAGGCTAGTGGAACAGCTTGTACACTGATATAACATTGGCTAGTGAAACAGTATGTACACTGATATAACACAGGCTAGTAGAACAGTATGTACACTGATATAACACTGGCTAGTGGAACAGTATGTACACTGATATAACACAGGCTAGTGGAACAGCATGTACACTGATATAACACAGGCTAGTATAATAGCATGTACACTGATATAACACAGGCTAGTATAACAGCATGTGTGTATACTGATGTAACACAGGCTAGTGGAACAGCATGTACGCTGATATAACACTGGCTAGTGGAACAGCATGTACACTGATATAACACAGGCTAGTTGAACAGCATGTACACTGATATAACACTGGCTAGTGGAACAGCATGTACACTGATATAACACTGGCTAGTGGAACAGCATGTACACTGATATAACACTGGCTAGTGTAACAGTATATACACTGATATAACACAGGCTAGTGGAACAGTATGTATACTGATATAACACTGGCTAGTGGAACAGTATATACACTGATATAACACAGGCTAGTGGAACAGTATGTATACTGATATAACACTGGCTAGTAGAACAGTATGTACACTGATATATCACCGGCTACTGGAACAGCATGTACACTGATATAACACTGGCTAGTGGAACAGTATGTACACTGATATAACATTGGCTAGTGGAACAGTATGTACACTGATATAACACTGGCTAGTGTAACAGTATGTACGCTGATATAACACTGGCTAATGGAACAGTATGTACACTGATATAACACTTACTAGTGGAACCGTATGTACACTGATATAACACTGGCTAGTGGAACCGTATGTACACTGATATAACACTGGCTAGTGGAACAGTATGTACACTGATATAACACAGGCTAGTAGAACAGTACATGTACACTGATATAACACTGGCTAGTGGAACAGCATGTACACTGATATAACACTGGCTAATGGAACAGTATGTACACTGATATAACACTTACTAGTGGAACCGTATGTACACTGATATAACACTGGCTAGTGGAACCGTATGTACACTGATATAACACTGGCTAGTGTAACAGTATATACACTGATATAACACAGGCTAGTGGAACAGTATGTATACTGATATAACACTGGCTAGTGGAACAGTATGTACACTGATATAACACAGGCAAGTGTAACAGTATGTACGCTGATATAACACTGGCTAATGGAACAGTATGTACACTGATATAACACTTACTAGTGGAACCGTATGTACACTGATATAACACTGGCTAGTGGAACAGTATGTACACTGATATAACACTGGCTAGTGGAACAGCATGTACACTGATATAACACTGGCTAGTAGAACAGCATGCACATTGATATAACACTGGCTAGTAGAACAGTCTGTACACTGATATAACACTGGGTAGTGGAACAGTCTGTACACTGATATAACACTGGCTAGTGGAACAGTCTGTACACTGATATAACACTGGCTAGTGGAACAGTATGTACACTGATATAACACTGGCTAGTGGAACAGTCTGTACACTGATATAACACAGACTAGTGGAACAGCATGTACACTGATATAACACTGGCTAGTAGAACAGTCTGTACACTGATATAACACTGGCTAGTGGAACAGTATGTACACTGATATAACACAGACTAGTGGAACAGTCTGTACACTGATATAACACAGACTAGTGGAACAGCATGTACACTGATATAACACTGGCTAGTAGAACAGTCTGTACACTGATATAACACTGGCTAGTGGAACAGTATGTACACTGATATAACACAGACTAGTGGAACAGTATGTATACTGATATAACACTGGCTAGTGGAACAGTATGTACACCTTTATGATTGATTGATGAGGATTTTGTTTGAACACTGAATTGAAGCAGGTTCTTTCAATCCATTTAGTATTTGACATTCATGTCATGCAAATAAATTGCAATTTACATCCATACTTATCACCATCAAATTCTGATATTTGTTAGTTTCATATAAACGTTTATCATTTGTTTGAGAATGCTTAGTCTTCTAGATCACATTCTGCCTTGATGTTTGTTTGCCTGGCAAATGGATTCACAACTGAAATTTCTCAGTAATCTCAGATTACTTTAATTTGGGTATGCCCTGTATTCGTGGGAATATTAGCCACAGGAGTTCCTGAGAAGGCTACAGAAGTATTTTCACTAATTTAGAACTATCAAGGGCACAGCAATATTGGTTTCTGCTTATTTGGGCACAGCATTTACCGTAGCAACTAACATGTATTCTAAAGGCCTTTATTTTTTTTTATTTTTCTAGGAGATGGAGAGTGATAGAGGTACCCCAGAAATTGTCACCACCATGTCAGGACCTGATACAAAAACTATACCTGTAAGTTTCACTTTTGTACTCTGTCATCCTTCACATCATACTACCCTGTATCTTTAAGCGTTAAAGATCCCTTGAGCATTAAGAGCAGACTAATGCCGCTGTCCTGGCAAAATTTCCCTCATTGCACACTGTATGGCGTTTCCCCGTCCTCAATAAGCCCATATAGGTGCAGAAAAGCAGGACGTGATGATTCATTTCATTTGTATCTTTAAGCACCTTTCTAATTTTGTGGAATGACATAAACCACAGATGTTTGACTGAAAATTGGAAGAGTGCACATGGATACTACCAGTATCAATGTTCACTGTACATCAACATTTTAAAAAACGTCTTTACAATCCCCTTGATTGTTTTTGTTATAGATGATTTTAGTGTTGCAGTCATTTTATTGGTCAATGACTTAGCTTTCCTATGAATTTAGTTTTATTATTTGACTAATTTCTTAAAATCTGGATTTAATTTAAGTAAAGTTTTTGAAAAAATCAAAAATCAAACAATAAATCTTTCATGGTGTAAATTTTTCTTTGTTTTAATATTGTAGGTAAAGGTACAGAGAATTGTAATAGATGGTTTGGGTAGAACTAAAGATGATCTCATCATACAACAAGTTCAACCAATATTTCAAGCTGATAATTTTCAAGAGGTAAAGTAACATGATCTCAATAATACGGAACGAAGCCTGGGTGGCTCAGTGAGTTTAGCCTTGGTGGCTCAGTGAGTTTAGCCTTGGTGGCTCAGTGAGTTTAGACTTGGTGGCTCAGTGAGTTTAGCATTGGTGGCTCAGTGAGTTTGTTTGCTAACTAGAGCGAAACATCTCTATTTCAGCCTTTGTTAGCCATTTTTTTTATCTGTCTCTTCACCAGCCGTCTTCCGTCCACTGCCAATATCAGTGGCTGGAATAGAGATCGATGTTTGGGTCTAATTCCTCGGTTCCCAACCAGGCATACTATTGACTTTCATATTGGCTCTTAATGTTACTAAGGGTGGGGAAAGGGTACCAGTAGATTGTGTAAACAAAATAGGGGTACAAAGAGTCCAGGAAGTGGAAACCAAGGGTCTAATTGCTGTCCAGGGTTTTAGGGTTTTAACCAACATGGTTGGAGATAACACCTTCAGATTTTTTATCATCGTATATCCTTTGCATCATATCATTTTCCATTGCCAGCCATGATAAATTGAGAATTTTTATCGTGAAGAGAATTAAAGGGATTGTTTTCAAAACTTTGTATGTGTATCGGGGATAGCGTTAGTTTTAGTGGAATTGTAAGAACCACAGACGTCGGAATGGTAATTGGAATGGCGCAAATTGATGCTATCAGTGTCCCCGATACACATACAAAGTTTAGAAAACATATTTATAATCCCTCTTAGGAGTGAATGTGTTGCTAACTGGCTTATTTAAGTCACATTAAAAGCCTACGGAATTATACGGTAATAGGCCAATTTATTGAAATTTCTAATTACAGATGGTAATGTTGAGTCAACAAGTAAAAATAAAACTACAGAGATTACAGTTATTTAAAAATATAGAAATATATATTGATACTAGTAAAGGTACTTATTTCTTTTCATTAATTATTATGAGTTATTGCCCTTGACTAAGATTAATGTCACGACATTAAAACCTGCTTATAAGAATGATAGAAGCTAATATAGATTTGTTTAGCAAATTGGTAGCAGCTAATGAACTTTTACATGAGGAAATATATCAATAAATGAGTAAATATTTCATAATGAGTAAGCATAATCTGCCTGGTGCGACTCCAAAACAGCTTCTCAGTAATATTACGTCACTAGATCAATTTGAAAAAGTTCCAGAGAGATGATTATCTATTTCTTAACTGGTTAAACAGTGTTATTTTAGTTTTGCAGGTAAGACATCAGTATCTAATGCTTAAATATAAAAAAAACTTATAGTGAAAGTGAAAACATTGTTCCATTTTTTTATTCCAGGTAAGACATCAGTAGCCAATGGATATGAAGTGAAATTTAATGTAAAAGAAACTAGACGATTGACAGGTGGTACTAAACTTACAGTTGGTAGTAACGATCCAGAACTGGTATGTTTTGTGTTTCTTGGCTCTGCTCTCTGTACACTTTGATGTTGCCATTTTCTTAGATCATACAATGTCACAAAACATTTGTTTTTAGTTTTGTCATCAGTCTGTTATAAAGCGCTTTGTTTTAGGGCCAGACAGTGAAAAATTTTACCAATTTACATTACTGTAAATTGAAGATGTCTGAGCAAGGTTCTTCATTTGTGATGTGAATGGAATCATGCTAATCTGTGTAACTCTTCTTGAAGGAGTTGAATTTAGTTCTCTTAGTCACAAAGACAATGATTTTGTTCCTGATTTGGACAAATTTGCATTTGAAAAAAAAATGTAAAGGTCACTCATGAAGCCTATATATATTTGGATTCTCATTATTAGCTTAGAAAAGTAGTTTATTTTCTTCCTATAATTTGATTAAAACAATATAATTTCAGATGTTTGAACTAAAGATGCCTAATTTACACGGTAGAGGAGAGAGATTACAGGCTAATTATGGCCAGGGTGTCAACCATGTCAGAGATTTCGGACTTAGTTTTATTAAACCAATGTATGCTAACCCCGATGTCTTGTAAGTTATCACATTATTAGGTGAAATATGTTCTATTTGTCAACATTTAGTAGGAACACACGCAGAAAAGGGCCAGTTTTCTGAAAATCGCACCAAGTAGCGTTTTTCATCAGTTTTAGTGTTGTTAACGCTTTTAAGTGCCAAACTGGTTTCAATCTTGGAATAGGTCAAGGTAAATAGCTCTTCAATAATTAACCCTGTTTCCCTGTCAGTGATGCAGGTTGGAAGCCCAGAGGGATAAGATTTCTTTGAAAGTTGGAAGTAAAAAATGGGTAACTTTGATGTCCAGAAAAAACTGCAAGCTGTTTGATTGGTAGGTAGACAAGTTAATGTCTGCTCCCAGTGAACTGATGTCTCTGAAAACTAGAAAAACAAACTCAAATTCATTATTTATTTGTAGATTTGGTTGTGGTCTACATCAATATAATGGAGAATACCCTTGGTCTGGTTATAGAGAATTAGATAGAGCTCTTAATTTTAATCTTACAGTAAGTACGGTACTTCTATTTTTTATCTGGACTTTCTGAATTCTTTAGGCTTAGGACACAGACTGCTTGGGCATAGCCCTTGTCACATATTAAGACCAAACAAAATAATAGTTTAATTTACAAGCCCAGACGCCCAAGTCAATTAACTAAAGACCCAAAAAATCTTAAGATTAAAAATTGTTGTGTGTAATTATACATTGCAATGTATTTAAAAGGTTTTTGGCCTTTGTATGATGGTGCCTTGTTGGTTGCACATTCACAGAGTTCAGAACCGGACTTATTATTTATTTTGTGCCCGCTGAACATTTTTGTGATTTTGGTATTGTCTACTTTTAGTTTCCCTCTATACTGGGTGTACATACATTAAAATGGGAAGGAGTATGGAGAGATTTACGTTCGTTATCGAGAATTACATCATTCGCTGTACGTGAACAGTCAGGACATTCTGTTAAATCTTCTCTTAAGGTAAGGACATTGTTTTTTAAATGGATTTTATTGGGGATGCTCTTAGCTTACTTTTCCATCATCCATATTTTTTTTAAGTTCATTATTTTTAATGTCTTAATGTTCTGTCACAATCTAAATAAGGGACTACAGGACATTTAAAAAGCAGTTAACAGTTGGAAAAACTAAGTGAAGACAACAGTCTAATTAGAATTAGACCCAAATTTCTACATTCTGAGTTATCAAGTGCTGTTCACAAATGGATTTTATTTTTATTCCAGCATGATTTTGTACGAGATACAAGAAATAGTAAAGTTTTACCTTCAGCTGGATCATGGCTCAGAGTCTCACAGGTATAGTAAAATTCCTACCCCTTTCTTCTCAATTTGTTTTTCCCCATAACAATTGATAAACCCCCTTTCCCATCTCTTCAATGGACATTGCAGTTGTTGTGGCTCACAACAAGTTTTTTGCTTGTTTAAGACTGTGTTCTTTTTGCTACACCTGAGTACTTTTGTTCTCCGAATCTCGAAAATGAAAGTTATTTTTTTTAAATTTGAGTTCTCCGAATGAAAAGAACAACGTCGATAGCTCTCGGAATTGGTCCATTTCTCTCCGACCCCAAAAACAACACACCCATAGATATCTTGAAAGGAAATCTATGTAGGTTGATGCTGCTTGCCTGGTCCACTTTTCACACCCAATTGCAGTGCATATCCTTTTAGCCCGTTGAATATATGTGCCTCATTTCATAAAATTTTGTACAATAATAATTTAAATGCAATGTTTATGATAAAATTTACAGCAAGATTTAAGTCATTTTGTATGGTTTACTTCTACAATCTTTGTTTATTATCATAGGAATATGCTGGTTTAGGTGGAAATGTAGAATTTGCTAAACAAGATGTAGAATTTCAGTTTAATCAATCTTTATTGTATGATACAGTAAGTGATTTTTATACGCCCTCATCTCTCTATGAGGACGTATATTGTAGTCACCCCTGTCCGTCCGTCCGTCGGTCCGTCCGTCAACATTTGCTCGTAAACGTTCTAAAAACTAGAGTTTTTGACAGAATCAAATGAAATTTGATATGTGTATACATATTCATAAAACGAAGATCAAGTTCGAATTTGAGCTATTTTCGATCGTTAGAAGCAGAGTTATTGCCCTTGCCCCAAATCCGTCGGTCCGACCATCAACATTTGCTTGTAAACGCTCTAAAAACTAGAGTTTTTGACGGAATCAAATGAAATTTGATATGTGTATACATATTCATAAAACGAAGATCAAGTTCGAATTTGAGCTATTTTCGATCGTTAGAAGCAGAGTAATTGCCCTTGCCTCAAATCCGTCGGTCCGTCGATCAACATTTGCTTGTAAACGCTCTAAAAACTAGAGTTTTTGACGGAATCAAATGAAATTTGATATGTGTTTATATAATCAGAAAACGAAGATCAAGTTCGAATTTGAGCTATTTTCGATCGTTACAAGCAGAGTTATTGCCCTTGCCCCAAATCTTAAATATGCTATTACTCTCTTAGTTTTCAACCGATTTTGATGAAACTTAAAATGGATGTTATTGGACCTAAATCGAAAGGTTTGAGAAAGTTTTGTTTTCTCCTGATTAAATTTTTTCCTTTTTAGACTTTTTCGTTAGGCGTATATGGCCGTGGTCCACTATCTTTCTAGTTTTGGTGTCAATTGAACTGGACACTATAGTGCTGGATATTGCCAATCATGCACCTATACGATACACATTGCTATACAGCAGTCTGTTAGTGAGTTTTAAACATTGTCTATTCAGATTCTGGCTTCAATTGAATGGTACAATAGGATATTTCTCATTCAAAATTAACATATTTTTCCTTTCTGTCTGACATTTTGTATTCTGTTGAACTTAACCTGAACTCTGATCAAAACTTTCCGTCCACATTAGCCTAATAGCTGCAGAAAAGTGGGACAGAAAACACCATTTCATTTCATTTCATGGATGGTCAAAGCAGAAAATTCGAGCACCACCAAAATGTGTTGCCTCAAAAGCCAGAATTTTCCCAAATATCTTTGTTTATTGAATTCTTTTTATTATTTTCAATTCTAGGTATTACAGTTCTCTGGTGCTTTTGGTTTAATGAGGTCTTTGAATCTGAAGAATGAAATCAGAATAAATGACAGGTTTTTCCTGGGTGGTCCTCTGACATTACGAGGGTTTAACATAAAGGGTGTGGGGCCTCACAGTGATGGTGAGTTTTACCCCTTTTTTTGTGATTTTGATTTTGAAATTGGTATTTTCACCCACATGTAAAATCCACATGTTTTCATTTCATTTATGAATAAGGATATACTCAAACAATCAGGTCCTACATGTTTACAACCAAAACTGGATTCCGAATCCATGTCACTTGTTTATAATGGTTTGTTCTGAATCCAAATCTGGATATTGAATTCTGTGAATTTGCCTCCATGGGCGGATTTGCCATATTCAATATTGAGTCATTTAGCAGAAACTTGTAATAAGTTGAAATTTGTATTTTGTCAAAGATATAATGTCACATGTTTACAAAACTTATCTGATATCTCAAACCGGTTTCAGATTTCTCTCGTTTACAACTTGAATCTGATGTACCAAACCAGTTTTGGATTACGTGAAATCTAACAGGGTCTTAGTTATGTTATTCCTGAACAGTGAACTACTGATAATGGTTCTCATTTTGCCTGGATATTGAAATATAATTTTTTCCCCAGGTGATGCTCTAGGTGCTGATGCTTATTGGTTACTAGCTGCCCATCTATACACCCCTCTACCATTCCGACCTGGTAAGGGCGGATTCGGTGACCATTTTCGAACACATTTCTTTGCCAATGCTGGAAACCTCAGTAATATAAGCCTTAGTAAGTATTTAATTCTAGATATGGAATTGATTTATCAAGTTTCCCTCGACAATGACGCTGGTTTGGGTGGAAAATCTAAGAAACACTTAACCAAGGCCCTGTGTAACTTTGAAGATTCATTGACGGTTGGAAATAAAAATAGAAATGGCTAGTGCTTTAATAATTGTGTTGCTTAAAATTCCATTTCCTTAATCAATAAGGTACAGGAAAATAAAACATAAAACTCCCTTTCATGCCTAATAAGGTACTGAAGAGTAGGATACAATACTGTGATCCATTTCTTATGCCTAAGAAAAATTAACATTTGAAATTCCATTTCTTAACCTTAGCGTTTATTAATTTTATGATAAATTTTGTCCTAAGTTCGGCATTTTGCAATGAATTATTCCCATGTATGACAATCATAAAAAAATTTGAGAAACAGGGTCTGAAAGGGCGGGAATAGTTACATATGAAACTTTTTGTAAGACATAAAACTCCTCTTCTACGCCTTAATTGATTCAATTTCTCTTCCAGATAATCATATACGTGAGAACTTGATGAAGTTAGGAGAAACATTTCGTTGGGCGTATGGGTTTGGAGTGGTGTTAAACTTTATGTCCATGTTTAGATTTGAGTTAAATTATGTTATACCAGTAAGATTACAGAGAGGGGATAGGTATGTATACAAACTTTCTTAACTTGTACTGAAACCAGCTAATTTTTGGTCAGAGTGTCTCATTTTACAACCATTTAGTGAGGCCCTTATTTTTTCCTTCATCATCATTTACAAGATTAGTTATCAGTGTATGAGTAACATTCATAGATTATAAACAAAGGATTATCTGTTTGTCAGTTATTAAATGTTAGTGGGATTAACAAGGATTAAGGAAAATGACCGCTGATAGCAGGTTGACACATGTTCACTGTTAAGACAAGGGTGACCGCTGGCCACGTCAAGAGGGTGGTGTTGAATAGAGGTAAATTTGGTTGAAAATATCATGGGATGTATTTTTGGTGGCTGTTTATTAAAGGGGGGTGCTGAATACAGGTGACCGTTGGACCAAGTTTAACTGTATTGTTGTTTTCTTTCTCATTTTCAGTGCAAATCCAGGATTACAGTTTGGTATAGGAATGGATTTTTTATAGAAAATAACAACATTCTTCTTCATCTGCATTTATAATCATAATTTCATCTTTATCACATGAAAGTGGTCTTATTTCTTGTTGTCTCGAAGTTTCGTCTTTCTACAAGAATGAAGTGTACAGGTATGGTGTGAATTAGGTTTGTTCAGGATTTCTTTGAAACAACCAGAAGTTCAATAACACAAATTGGAACAGATTTGAATTGCACAGAAAAAGAATAGGTTTAGAGAAGTTTAAAATGGCAGAGAAAGGAAAAGAAGAGTACCGGTACATTTTGAACGTGATATATCGCCAGAATGGGTTTACATCAAACCTGTTCAGAACTCAATGAGTTCAACTCATCATAAAAACAATTCTGCATGAATAAAACTTATGGCTATGTTTGTTAAAATATGCTAGGTCTTGAGAACAGTGGTTTTTATACCATGTTTGAGGTAACAAATAAAAGGATGGTCGGTTATGACAATATTAGTAGTCTGCTTTGCATATAGACCACTTTTTCAAACTATCTTTTTCATTTGCCATGTCTCTTGTAATCACTCAAGGCAATAGTATTTGTTTTGTGAACTCTCTGGAGGGCATACCCAGTTGGCCAACCCAATCTCAGGGTGACAAGTGTGCAGAATATAGAGTTGTAGGATAGGTATCTGGTAATAATAAGAATATTATACCCTTTATTTTGAAAACCATGTTTCACTCAAGTTACTTTTGGATCTTGCATTTAGACATGAGTCTCAATGCACTAGTTTCAGTACCCAGTATAGGACGGTAGTGGGTTTGTAAAAGATAGTATACCCTTTAGTTAGGAAACCATGTTTCATACAAGTGACCTTTGGATCCTGCAATTTGCCGTGTCTCATATACATGTGTATTATATTATCATTTTGTTGAGGTATTTATCTCATTGTTTTGGTGCAACCTTTTGATATTCTCTATTTAACTAGTCAGTGGGCTCAAAAACACTGGCCATGGAAAGCATTTAGTATGAAGAGTAGTAAAAGTTTATTTATGTTGAATTTTCTTTAATAAAAAGGTAATGTAATATGCAGTAGGTCTCCAGGTCTTTGTATTTACTGAAAATGAGTATTCAGTAAAAAAGAGCTTAAAATATAACTAGTTTAGAATGAGTTTAAACTTGTAAACCAGAACTAGTTGAGTATGAGTTAATTCTACCTGTTTTCAATTCACAATAGGGTGGGTCTTCAATACAAAAAATAGGTCCCCATGAGTTTGAAGTAAATTGTTCCAAATAGTCTCGCCATGAGTATTAAATATGTAGAGTCTATAGTAGACTATTTATTTTTGGGATTAATTGTGTTTTCTAGTTGACATTTTCCAAGGCATTTCTCTCCCTCTTTTAAATAATGTCTTGTGAGATGAGAAAGAGGAGTAGTATTGTGTAAAGTATGTATTTAAGTTTATTGTATAAGATTATTATGTTTGTATCAAGAGTTTTAAATATTACACAATGAGTGCTATGAATATTCTGTACCTAATTAAAATAATATTATATGTAACATATTGTATTTTATTAAACATGGCTATTACATTTTTTGGCTCTAATGTATAAATCATTATCATTTTGTTCCAGATTATGACATGATAGGTGACCATCTTGCCCGTTAAATAGGCAAGGGATGACATCTTGTTCAGCGATTGATTTAACACATGAGAAGACAACACTGTCTGAAGAATGATTTTGACTGCACTATTTATGTATGTTTTCAACCTGGCCATTTCCCACCCATAACAACTTCGACACTAGACTAGTGTAGTAGATAACCTTGTATACTATACGGAGATTCATTCTTCAGAGAGTGGTGTCTTCTCATGTGTTAAATCAATCGCTGAACATTTATTTATCTGGCAAGACGGTCACCTATCATGGCCAAGTCATGTCAGAATCTCAAACAAAATGACAAAGGTTGAGTCGAATGGGCCATTTCCCTGTTAAATACGAGGTTACATAGCTCCCTAGTCTAGTTCCACAGTTGATAATGTTTCAGGTCCTAGTTCAGCACAATGACATCAACTTCGGAACTACACTAGTGTTCTAGGTAACCTTGTATATTATACAGAGATTGCCATAGGGAATGAATTATAGTTCAGCCAATCACAATCATTCTTCAGACAGTGTTGTCTTCTCATGTGTTAAATCAATCGCTGAACAAGAGATGTTTTCTCTTGCCTATTTAACGGGCAAGATGGCTGCCTATCATGATCATTGTTAGGACAAATGGGGATTGGATGATAAATTGTCAACTCATCAAGGCAAAAATAAAGGCCACAATAACTTGCATTAATAATGCCATAAAAACTAGAATATATTAGCAATAAGATGTTATTTTGTACAGTAAAGATACATTATGATAGAATAAATAACAAAAACAAGAAAAGATGACATGTTAAAATTAGATCCATCTACAATTCTGAACCATAACCCATTAGGCTCATGTATTAGGGTTTAGGAAGTTTTCATCAATCGGATTTGAGTTAGGTCATCGCTGTTTCTAATGAAGGTGGGTCAAGCTTTGCACCCCCATCCCAACATTTCAAATTTATCATTTGATGCATTCTGTGGCCCCTGTTCAGGCCCCACCTAATAATTCATAAAAAGGGCGCTGCTGCAGAAGGATCCAATTTGAAAATGTCACAATGGCAGAAAATGACAACAGGCCTCTTCAGACAGATCATTATTGGTTTAATGAAAACTATCGTCATGGAAACCAGTCATTTAAATTAAATGGCGATAAAGAATATACAAGTTATATATAAACATGGTTGGCCAGAAAGAAGCCAGTCAACAAAGTTCAGCATAAAGGGACTGGAAAGAGGTTTTCTTTATTTTGTATACATGAGTATGTGTGCAGAACAGGGCTGTGGAATTAGCTCTATTTGCTGTGACCCGTTCAAATGTCCACCTGGGTCAAGGGTCAAACGGACATCAAGTATAGGCTACCCACTTCTACACATCAGAACCATAAAGCTTTTATTTGCATCATTCTGATATCCAATCTGACAATTGTGATTTCTAAGTCAGATGTCTGTGGTTCCTGCAATTTAAATTGGAATGGTGCAAATTGATGCTATTAGTGTCTCTAATACACATACAAAGTTTAGAAAACCTCTTTACAATCTCTTTAAGGTTTAATTCCGAGACTTTGACTCTTAGAACCACAGACATCTAATATATCAGATGGCGCAAATTGATGCTATCAGTGTCCCTAATACACATACAAAGTTCCAAAAACCTTTTTTTCAATCAGTTTAAGAAACTATAAATCAAGAAAAAAAAGAGCTACCATTACCAACAGTCAATGCAAGTTAAAACTCACAAAAACGTCCCCTACTACATCAAGTCTTGGCAGTTCATTATGTCTAAATACAATGTAAATACAATATGTATTCCAAATAAACTAAATTAGATATCGCAAAATGGATACATGTACAGGCTTTAAAAATTATATGGGGCCAGAATTAGAACCGTTCTCAGAACGCTCAACGTTCTGTTACTTTATTTTATTTTTGTAGTGTAAAAGGGGTTTATCAATCATATTTCAGAATCAGTGGCGTTTCTACGTGGGGGAGGGGGGGCATAATGTTACATACAGATTATATGTATGTAATGGTAGCCCCCCTGACAATTATTTTGCCCCAACTACCCCCCAACCCTCCACCTAAAGATTCCTAGAAACGCCATAATTCAGAATTGTGTCAACATGAAAATATTCAAAAATAATGTTGAATGTTATTAAATGCAATTTAACTAAATTATTTGCACATTTTCTGGGCATGTATGCATAAAACAGTTAAATCCATATTTCACCCACAAAAACATGGTTATATCAATGTTATATCAAATTTTAACCCCAAGTTATTTTTTATGCATACAAGCCCTGGATTCAAAATATAAAAAAAGCAGCAGAAACTAGCTCTACAAGCCTGTTTTATATTGTGTTGATTACTTCTTAATCTACCTTAATATAAAGTAGACGTTTAACTAATGTTTTAATCTTTCCTGAAGACTATAATAATTTTATTAAACCGGTATGCACAAAATTATGCGTAAATCTTTGTAAATGAAATCAAAAGTCAAATAATATTATTATTATAAATATGGCACTATTTTATGAAATACAATTACTATCTTTTTGTAGTTCATAAATAGTGCCTTATTTATAATCCACACCAATTACTAAATGCCGTTTAAAGAATAAAGTCAAATAATAGCCTATGTTATAATAATATTGTATAGTTAATAGGGTCGTAAAACCTCCAAGATTGCGAACCAAGGCCTTGTTTCACAAAAAAAAATATACGATAAAAATAATATTTAAGCATGAAATTTTACATTGAGAATACCATATTCATAAATTTTGCGGTATTTTACGTTGAAAATTTCAAAAACATTTTATCGTAAGATTTTTTTGAGAAACAGAACCAAGGTCAAAAGTTAATCCTCAGTGTAAATATGAAGTCAAAGGTTAAAGGTTAACGAATTAACAATATATGGTAAATGTATAGCCGTTGTAAATATAATAATAATATACCAATATATTAAATGCCCCCTGTTTGCTCTCAGAGCAGACTAATATATTAATGCATATCTGAAAAATTATCAACTACAGAAGAATATTTTCTGTAGATCATGGTTTGCTTTATACAAATACAACTTGAAAAAGCAATAAACTTGAATATTAAGGAAACTAGAATAAATTTTATATGCCCCCTTTTCCTAAGACAGCAATAAGCGGATTTTTGTGGAAGATGACTAGAGAAGATGAACAGATGATTTTATGATTCACTAAATATATCTAAATAACTTCAATAGACCTTATTCACGCGTTGGCCATTTTGGATCCATATCGAGGCTCATAACGCAAACAAACAAAAGCAGCGTCTTGCCACTGCATGAAAATTGTCACCTTGAGGTCTCCTTCTCCAATCCAACTAACTCAAACCTAATCAAACTATACATAATTAAAATCAAAATTTGCGTTATTAATCTTGGTTTTAAAGCGAGGCATGAATAAGGTCTATTGTCATTTTTAAAGCAGCGAATTTACAAAATATAATCAACTGATTAATTATCATTCTTATGAATTTTTATGGTTAATTAACATACAAAATTGGGATATATAGTTGATATTTCAAATGTGATATATATTTTTCTGAATAACAAAAAAAAATTCAACAAAGTATAGTGATATATTGTAATAGATAAATAATTAATTAATATGCGCATATGCAAATGAGAAGTGATTTGCACCGGGATTATGTAATGGAATGACTCATTTAAATATTCATATGCGAATAATTATCCATGGCAAAGAATGCAGCAATTTTTTAATCAATTCAAAAAAGGTTCTATGTTTCCTGCTATCAGCCTATTAATTGTAAGTAGGAAAACCATTTCAGCTTCTGTTTTTATCAAGAGATTCTATCAAATGTGTTAGTTACATTAAGATTATCATAATCACTGGACTGGCTCTATTATAAAAGTGGACTTAATACAGAGGTGGCCTGTTTGAAGAGGTAAGTAAATGCATACTTTGCAATATTTACTTTAACAGCTTGTAAAACCCAATATAATTACAAGATGGCCTTGTCAAAGAGGTATGGAAATGCAACCATACAGGATATAATCATCTAAATATTTTTCAATACCAGCTGCGAAAAAAAATCAATTTATATAGTGGCCTTATTATACAGGTAAATAAATGAATATGTTGCTAATAATAATAATAACGATATCTATATTGCGCAGTAATAAAATCCTCGTGGAATTTCTCAAGGCGCATACATATGTTCTAAATTTTTGCTTTGACAGATGAATCCAATATATTTCATGATGGCAAAAGATGTATGATTAACTGAATATTGGCTAGAGCAGGCCTTCTCAATTAATTTTTGAAAAGGGCCAAATGCTTTTTATGAATGAAATGTTGAAGGGGTAATTTTGAGGGGCCACGTTTAAAGACATCGCAGGCTGGATTTGAGAAGGCCGGAGCTAGAGTATAACATGATTATATCTTTAATATTGATGAAATTGTATGAACTATGAAAAAGCAGCACTATTTTAAGTATTTGAGCAATAGAATATAGAATTATCTCGTTTACGATGTATTGTAGAAATGAACAAAAAAACTTATATTTTCAACCCAATTTCAAATGCACCAAAATAATGAAATAATTAACTAATGTACCATATGAAAAAATTCATAATTTAGGATGAACTAGATGACCTCTACCGCTCTATATTACTATATACTACAATCTTTCAATGTCATGATTCAGTAAATTCAATAATTCAAAGAAAATATTTCTAAATATATTGTAAAATAAAAGATTCAAATACAACAGTGGACATTTTGTTTACTACGGCAATAATTTTTGTGGGTTACTTCAGTCAATTTAAAAGAATATTGTGTTCACCAATATAACCAATCTAATAATCTGTACATAGAATACCATTAATGTACTTGTAACAGTACTTTCAATTGGTTAATACAAATAACACCAAAAACAGGATAAAGTTGAACATGATTTTAGGAAGGATGTTGCCAGATCTAAACACAGTGAAATAACCCACAGAAAATATTCAAAACAAAATATTCAGAGCTGTATTCTAATCATTGCACCAAAGAAAGCCAACAAAAAATTCATAAATTGAAAAATCACCCCAAAATGACACTCAGTCCTTAAAGTAATTCTAAATTCATGTAAAAATATTGCAACTATTAAATTACTAACAAATTAAACAAAGAATAATACTATAATGTTTTTTTTTATGTAAGCACTACTCTTGGCATGGATTATATACGTTTTATGACGTCACTGACAGTGGTCTGCATAGATATGAATAGTAACGGAAGGTAGATCACTGTCAGTGACGTCATAAAATGCGTTAGTTTTAGTGGAATTGCAAAAACCACAGACGTCGGAATGGAAATTCTAATTGCGCAAATTGATGCTATCAGTGTCCCTGATACACATACAAAGTTTAGAAATACGCTTTACAATCCCTTTTAATGTTACAAAGCTTAATAAGAGCTGAATCCTGCCTATCAATGTTTTTGTATAGTACTAACTTAAATATTATAAAGCTTAATAAGAGCTGAATCCTGCCTATCAATGTTTTTGTATAGTACTAACTTAAATATTATAAAGCTTAAAAAGAGCTGAATTGTATTATGATCAGGGTTACTGTAAGATACTAACTTAAATATTACAAAGCTTTATAAGAGCTGAATCCTGCCATGGTTAGTGTTTCTGTATGGTACTGGTAATTTTGAAATAACGGACAAACTTAAAGACAAGGCTGAGAATGAGGTTCCAGACATTTTGTGCTATTTGTGAACGAGCTATTAGCACTCTCCATAATACAACAATAACACACGTATTAAACATATAACGTATATTTCTTAATCTGAAATACAAAAATTTTCACATTAGAATATTTTGTATAAGAACAGGGGTCTTATTCTGGAAAACTTAACTAAAGATAAAATCCAGATTTTAAGAAATACAGTAATCTGATTGGATAATAAAGCTATCATTAAAATAAATTTTAGTGTTTGTCCAATCAGAGAACTGGAACACTAAAATCATCGTAAGTTAAGTTTTCAAGAATAAGGCCCCTGATGATAACAAAACTACAACAAACTTTTTAAGGCCCTTCTAGATTTAAAAAAATCTGAAACTGGTTTGGTACATCAGATTTGTGTTGTAAACGAGTGTGAATTTACAAAAATCTGAAACCAGATAAATTTTTTAAAAACAATCGAATTTGACAAGTGTTTCTGCTGAATGGCACCATATTGAAACTGTTGAATCCGCCCTACGAGGCAGATTCACAGATTCGAAATCCAGATTCAGGGCAATCTGTTGTAACCGAATGACACAGATTCGGATCCAGTCCTAATTTCCCCTATTGCACACTGAATGCCATTAGCCGAATCAGATGCAGTAACGTCTGTTTCATTATATTAATGCTAAAATAAGGGAGATTGAGCTTCATTATATCCTATACTCTAGCTTGTAAACAAGATCCCATTCTGCCATTTGGCTTGTCAACTGGAGTATCAACAGTTTCAGGTTGTCATTCTGTGGAGTTAAATGGTTGAAAGGAATAAAACAGATAACTTACTTTTTTATATGAGCTCTAGCAGCTGGTAATGCATTCATATCTTCATTCAAAACATAATGTTTAGCTCCAAAACAAAACTTCTCGAGATACGTTGGCCAGTGAATCTGTCGCGGATCAAAATAAAATGTCTGAAAAAGACAAACAATAGTTTTTTTTACAAGGATAACGTTTTATCGACTAGTTTTAGACAGGATAACAGCTTAGATTCATAAAGATCCTTTCCACCAGTTGGTCCTTGACAAAACCTCATGGCATTGATCATTCCTATACTATCTGATTTGACTGGAATTATGAGTAAAGATGACTTATTCAAGGGCATTAGAGTAAAAAATTTAGAAATTTGAATGAATATACCTTTTTGTCTGCCTCTGATAAAACATTACGTAATAAATCGTGATTACCACTCGTCCACTCCCAGGAATGTGTTGTAAAAAACGATAAAATCTCCATTGATCTGTGTAGTTTATTATACGTTCTTACCATTCTGAAAAGTAAAAGTTAAATGTTATGTGAAACTGTCTGTATCCGTGAGAGCTAATTTGAATAAGGGAAATTTTGTTTGAAAGCAGCCTTTGTCTACTACTTGATGATTCAGCACACAGAGACTCAACCCTTGTCTTGTGCCTAAAATGCTCTTTTTTAAGTCTTTCCAATCTTCATCACTGACAGCAGCAGCAAGGTTGAAAAATCAGATGATATTATATCAACATGTCAAGGTCAAACAATTTGCAAATCCCTTTCCCCTCAAATAAATTTTTTTTTGGGGTAAAATATCCTTTCGGTTCAGAAACAATACTATTCAACTTACCTTGGTTTTTTGCCCATCAATCTGTAACCAAAATCAGCGAGGTATGCTGGAATCATGTGACTTACAAACACCCAATAGTCATGTAGCATTCTATAAATAGATCATAAAAAATTAATTAATTTAAACGTAACACTGTTCAAAGGCGTTACAAACTGGCTTTAAAGTCAATTGTGTCTTAACTACTTATACCTTGCTTTATTTTCAAAATCAGGGTTGTTAAGTTTAGGGCCTACTTACAAAAGCAATACCTTATATAATTTCTTAAAAACCTGTGTCTATATCTGAATACAAATGTACCTACATGATAAGATAAAAACTTACTCATTAGAAGTAAAAGTGGTATATGGTCGTCGAAAACAACCTTCTAGTGGTGTCTTTTTAAAATAATCCATTATTCCAACCTCTGGTAATAAACAAACAAATCATAAAGTATAGTTGTGTATAGAATACATATCACAATATGAGGGCCAAGATATAATACATATAGTAATAGGAAGTAGTAGATGAAACACAATTGAAATATTTCTATCAAGCAATCTTTAGAAACTGTAGAAAATACTTTCAAAGTTTGGTCAGATGGTCATGTCCGGCAAATAGAGCTCTGTTATCAATATATTGGTCATTCAAGGGAAATTAAAACTATCCTATGCAGAAAAAGACAGCTTAATGATCTATTTTAAAAACATTTTGATGGTCACAAAAATAAATGCTGGACTATACTTAAGAAAGTCAAACGTCAATACTTCGAAAGTCCCAGAGATAAAGGACTTTATTCAATATTCAATATATATTTTGAAATCGAAGTTGATAACACAATTTACTTACGAAAATCTTCCAAAGTTAAAGGACAATACTTACGAAAGTCTCCCCATGTTAAAGGGTTGACGGCTCCGGAGGTACAGTTATATACGAGAGATTCTTTAGGTTTATATACCGCCGTATACCAGCCAACCACGATCATTATATTGGTTGGTATATCAACTGGTACTAGGTCAGCTACAGCTTTAAAATCACCCTTCATAGACCGTAATAAACCCTTCCCTGACTGAAATATAGTCAACATAGATTAGTTTATTTCAAACTGGAGTAGGTACATTTTAAATAACAACAGCTCATTTCATGCTAAGGTAACATTTTAGAAATTAAGTTATTGCAAAGTAAGAAGCTTCTTTTTAGGTCAGATTGTACACAAAATATGTAGAATAGGCAACGATTTTTCAAAAATTCTTATAACTAGTTTTAGATGCATTGCCATTTGTCAATGCTGAGTTCTACACTCATAGAGCAGTAGTGGCAATGCTATATCCCATATAGAAAATGTGTCAATTTAGAGATTTATAAGAAAATAGACTTACAGCAATACATAGACCACTGGCACCATTAAAATTATCAATCCAACCCTGAAAATATATGTATTTTATATCAGACCTGTTTTCATTCAAGTCCCGTACATAGCCGTAGGAGACAGGGGGAAGGAGGGGAATCTGCTTACCCCCCAAATAGTATGTTTTTGGGCAGCGAGTTCCCAAAAAATCGGGCAAAATGAGCCCAGTAAGCTGAGCATCCATCATTAAAAAAAGCCAAACATACCTGTATAGGTTCTTTCCAAGCAGCACCAACTATAGAAGGTCTAATAATAGCAACTGGTAATCCGGTTCCTTCCATCTTATATATAGCCTCGGCCAGCTGTTTCGTGAATGTATAGGTATTGGGATGACTGCCGAGAAGTTTCGGAGTGACTGATTCAACCATGTCATCTGTCATCCATCTAAAAATTTTAAAATTTGAAATGTAATTTCATATTTAAGTGATCTTAAATGACTTCAACTTTAACAATTTTCATAGGTTGTTTGCAAAGTTAGTGCCCTTAGCTAAAATATATCTAAAATGGCTAATGAAAGCTATAAACAACTGACTGAAATTTGACGTAAGGTTTGGTTTTTTCTTCCATGAGTAAAAAGACTTTCTGAAGACTGCTCATTTTACTATTGTAATGATCCTTTTTGGTTGTTTGGTATGCCTAGTATCACAGCGTAAAGTACAGATAAGTATCGATACAAGACCATAAAATCTGACACAGGTATTGTGGCATGTCCTATCAATTCGCCAATATATCCTACCAGCACTAGAAATGAATATATTAAACCAACTTACTCGAGAGCGTCTAGAAGTTTCTGTGGTGCTATATGTGGTTCATAGATAGATTCTTCTATATACGGTCTATCACAGTTACAATAGGCTGTCGATACATGTACTAGAGCCTACAAATAAAATATAATAACATATAGCCTATAAATATATACGGTCTATCACAGTTACAATAGGCTGTAGATACATGTACTAGAGCCTGTAAATAAAATATAGTAACATATAGCCTATAAATATATACGGTCTATCACAGTTACAATAGGCTGTAGATACATGTACTAGAGCCTACAAATAAAATATAGTAACATATAGCCTATAAATATATACGGTCTATCACAGTTACAATAGGCTGTAGATACATGTACTAGAGCCTGCAAATAAAATATAATAACATATAGCCTATAAATATATACGGTCTATCACAGTTACAATAGGCTGTAGATACATGTACTAGAGCCTGCAAATAAAATATAATAACATATAGCCTATAAATATATACGGTCTATCACAGTTACAATAGGCTGTAGATACATGTACTAGAGCCTGCAAATAAAATATAATAACATATAGCCTATAAATATATACGGTCTATCACAGTTACAATAGGCTGTCGATACATGTACTAGAGCCTGCAAATAAAATATAGTAACATATAGCCTATAAATATATACGGTCTATCACAGTTACAATAGGCTGTAGATACATGAACTAGAGCCTGTAAATAAAATATAGTAACATATAGCCTATAAATATATACGGTCTATCACAGTTACAATATGCTGTAGATACATGAACTAGAGCCTACAATATAATATAGTAACATATAGCCTATAAATATATACGGTCTATCACAGTTACAATAGGCTGTCGATACATGTACTAGAGCCTACAAATAAAATATAGTAACATATAGCCTATAAATATATACGGTCTATCACAGTTACAATAGGCTGTCGATACATGTACTAGAGCCTGCAAATAAAATATAATACTGTATCCAAAATGTTCTTTGTCACTTAATGCCAATTTTTTTCTACTTTTGACAAAGTATTTTTCACAAATGATGCAACAAGATTATCAACCTTTTTGTTACCATAAGTTACAAGTCGGTTGGTTGGTAGATGACAAGTTAACGTTCGCTTCCAGCAGCAGCTGATATACAAATCTGCCTTGATAACCTTGTATACTATACCATGATCGCCATATTGAATAAATTTTAGTTCAGCCAATCAAAATCATTTGTCAGAGAGTGTTGTCTTCTTTTGCGGTAAAAACACTCAATTAAAATCAATCTTTGAAAAAGAGTTATCTTCACTTGCCAATTTACTGGGCAAGATGGCCGCTACCATGACCGAGTCATTATCTATTCTCGAACAATGACAAAGGTTGAGCCAAATGCATCTATTCAAGGACTAATTAAGGTTATTAATTAATAATGACTAATTACCAGTAATGATTTGAACTGTTGACATAGTTTGATGATTTTTCTGACTGGTAAAACATTCAACTCTACAGCAGTTCTGAAATATAAAATAAGAGACACTTTTTAAAATTAATAACAACGAAACAAAATTGAGTTTTACATTCTTTTACTTGTATGAGTTTACAAGTAAAATAAAATGGAGTTTTACATCCTTTTACTTGTATGAGTTTACTGAAGTGAAATGAAATTGAGTTTTACATCCTTTTACTTGCATGAGTTTACTAAAGTGAAATAAAATAGAATTTTATATCCTTTCCCTTGTATGAGTTTTCTTAAGTGAAATAAAATGGAGTTTTACATAATTTTACTTGCATGAGTTAACTTAAGTGAAATAAAATAGAATTTTACATCCTTTTACTTGTATGAGTTTACTAAAGTGAAATAAAATAGAGTTTTACATCCTTTTACTTGTAAGAGTTAACTAAAGTGAAATAAAATGGAGTTTTACATCCTTTTACTTATATGAGTTTACTTAAGTAAAATAAAAAATGGAGTTTTATATCCTTTCCTTTCACTCGTATGAGTTTACTTAAGTGAAATGAAATCAGAGTTTTACATCCTTTTACTTGTATGAGTTTACTTAAGTGAAATGAAATGGAGTTTATATCCTTTTACTTGTATGAGTTTACTTCAGTGAAATGAAATGAGAGTTTTACATCCTTTTACTTGTATGAGTTTACTTAAGTGAAATGAAATGGAGTTTATATCCTTTTACTTGTATGAGTTTACTTCAGTGAAATAAAATGGTGATTTACATCCTTTTACTTGTATGAGTTTTACTTAAGTAAAATAAAATGGAGTTTTACATCCTTTTACTTGTATGAGTTTACTTAAGTAAATTCCTGGTTCTAAGACAAAAAGTTGTTTTATTAATAGCGTTAGTGAACATATCACTTTAAGTGAAATAAAATGACGTTTTATATCATATATAGCCGCTACAGTTCAGTGGGGAATTAAGATGGACTTTAGAGATATGACATTTGTTACAAAGTACTATCATAGGTCAAAGAGTCTGTTAACTTGATATTAAACCATTAATATTAATAATATTATAAAAATAGAACATAATTGATATAAATATTTATAATTATTTTGACATTTATAAAATAATTAAAATCATAACGCCTACTGACACACAGTCATAGTGAACTGGAAACAGAAATGAAAAATGAAATGAATGAAGTTTTACGTCCTACTTTTCTGCACCTATATGGGCTAATTGAGGACGGGCAAACGCCATGTAGTGTGCAATGAGGGAAATTTTGCCAGGACAGTGGCATGAGCCTGCTCTTATTTTTTATTTCCAACTGTCGAGGGATCTTTAACGTGCACAGCCAATAGCACACGGGACCTCGATTTATTGTCACATCCGAACGACTAGACACTTTTCCATGTCAGCCCCTCCGACCTGCATCACTGACAGGAGGGAAACCGGGTTGAAAAATCCGAAGGTATCATCTCGACCCATGCCAGGATTGAACCCTGGATCTTCAGGTTAGCGAGCAAGCGTCTAACTCACTGAGCCACTGAACTGGAAACAGATAGTGTCCAGTATTCCCAAGCCAAGATACAAAAAACAATATGGAATAAGCTTAGAGTGGATTCAGCATTTTCAAGTGTCGAATCAGGCCTTGATTATATATGAACTCCCAAAATACTAGAACTTTAATTTCCAGAACTTGTGTCCTCAATGGCGATCGACAGATAGAATTTCTTGAGAAAAAACTTTGTTGTAACCGCAGGCAGGATATAAATGGTGTAGAGGGATATGATTGAATAACAAAAACATTCATCTTTCTAAATATATCGAGGTTTGGTGGATTTTAAGAATATAAATAAAATATGTTAAAAAGCCCAGCAGTCTGCACTTGTAAAGGTGTGGAAAATCCCAAGCTATATCATATCTGTTCAAAAGGCTGGGAATTGAGTCAGCAAGTTTCGAACTAGTAGGTTAGTAGATGACAAGTTAACATCTGCTTCAATCATTAGCTAACATGATAATTTGATAAAAATAATCATCATAATATTGTCACTTATCGAAGTAACATTATGACTCGACCATGATAGGTAGCCATCTTGCCTGGTAAATAGGCAAGGAAATACAACTCTTGTTTATAGATTTCTTTTGATGGGCTTATTTTAAAGCCCTGTTAGACAACCTTCTCTGAAGAATGATTTTGATTGGCTGAACTATAATTAATACAATATGGCAACTACCATACAACAAGGTTATCTAGCCGCTAGTCTAGCTCGGAAGTTGATACAAGTGATTGTCACCATATAGTATACGAGGTTATCTAGCCGCTAGTCTAGCTCGGAAGTTGATACAAGTGATTGTCACCATATAGTATACGAGGTTATCTAGCCGCTAGTCTAGCTCGGAAGTTGATACACGTGATTGTCACCATATAGTATACGAGGTTATCTAGTATACTAGTCTAGTTCTAAAGTTGATAAAGAGTGATTGATCTCTGTATAGTATACAAGGTTATCTAGCATGCTAGTCTAGTTCTAAAGTTGATAAAGAGTGATTGATCTCTGTATAGTATACAAGGTTATCTAGCATGCTAGTCTAGTTCGGAAGTTGATAAGAGTGCTTGTCACCATATAGTATACAAGGTGATTGTCAACTAGTCATAGTAAGTTGGTAACAGCTGATACTGTTTATATATACACCCGGTAATAGTTTATCTTATAGACTATTTATATTGAATAATTTAATCTCGATCTCATCATACATATTCTAATTATTCAATTATTCTTCTAGAACTGAACAACGCACGGAAGAGCATACACCTTGACGATGGCTAGTCTGGGGCACAGTGACATGGCACTCGTATGGGGTACAGAGACATGGCACTTGTATCAACTTCGGGACTAGACTAGCGGCTAGATAACCTTGTATATTATACGGTAGTCGCCATATTGAATAAATTATAGTTCAACCAATAACAATCGTTCTTCAGAGAGTATCATCTTCTTTCACGGAAAAAATAGCCAATCAAAATCAATCTCCTAACAAGAGTTCCATTAACCGGAAAAGATGGCTGCCTATTATGTCCAAGTCATTACATAGTCTCGAACAAAATGACGAAGGTTGAGCTAAATGGTTGCTTACCGTAAATGTTCGTCAAATTTAATGGTAGCAGCACTGTGAAAGACGATATGTACATCATTAATTAGGAGTTGTCTGTCCTTGTCCGATAGTCCAAACTCTGGTAGTATTATGTCGCCCTCTACTGGTTGAATTTTAGCTTCAAAGTTTGGCTGATCTTTGCGTAACTTGTCAAATAACTGGAAAATAGATGGGACATTTGTTATTCATTACATAAATGATATGTTTGAGGAATGGTACATTTAAAGCCACATAAGCCCAGACTTGGACATTGAGAAAAAGTCTTCTCATCGTTTTTTTTTTAAAGTTAGCACTTAGAAATGAATATTGAACTAAAAAAATTTCGATTTCCTTTCGTGGTTCCAATTCTACAGCCATTTGAAGGAAATTTTGATTGTTTACATTTCAACACCGAGTTGATTGAGGGAGACGTCAATAACTCACAAGCTCCGCCCACTACTAGCACGCGCTACTGGAGATTGGAGTGTGACGTCATTTAACTAACACGCCCCCCGCTTGACCTCATTAGCATTTTATTTATGGAAATCATTTTATTAGATCCCGATTTTAAATCCAGTTGCATCGAAGCCATCTGAGTACACAAAACCATTAATTTTAGTTTTTTGACTTAATTAAACATCAGAGATTAAGCTAGAATGCCTTTTGTCCCGAAATCCCGTAAATTTCATTTTGTAAACAAACGAATCCTGCAATGTGACTTTAAATAAATAAGAAGTTTTTTTTCCTCCCAATTCTCAAAGTCTGTAAAACATTGATACTTCCAAAAGAAATAAATAAAATAAAAGTTTAGCAATTTACAAAATGGCTTGATTAACTACAAATGAAAAGAAGTAACACAATGAATTGTGCAATGTGGAAAATTTGTCAGAACTACCCTTCATTTAGCTTATTTTACAATAATACTTCATTATTTAATTAAGTTCTTTTGAAAAAACAAATCTGAATGGGGGTAAAAATATAACATACGCGAGCACATATAACTCTTGACGAGAGATTAGGGTAGTTGAAAAGCAACGAGTTACGTTTCAACAGAAGGCACTGGCACAGGGTTAAAACTATTGAGGTGACTATCTCTTGGAATGAGCATCAAATACAAATTTTCAAAATTGGTCATTAAGAGTAAATATTCATCAGTGGCGTCATAAACACATAAAACTGAGTAATTAATCATAATTTGAAGTAATAATTGAAAAAAGCTCAAAGATTAGAATTTTTCATTAAATGTCTTAAGCACAGTTTTCTGGATTTATCAGATTATACGGGTTATCTGTTGTATTGTTAGGACACCAGATAAGTTCACTGATGAACATATATAGGCCTACTCTTTTTGACCCGGTTTGAAAATTTAGGTTTTTTATCATTCTAAGAGGTAGTATTCCTTTCGACTTTGTTAAAAGAAAAGTTTAAAACTTTACCTTAGAAGAAAATAGTTCATGGATTCTCTGATGAATATTTTGACTCCGCTTCTGTCGAGTTAACACATACACTGTTCCTACTTTTGGACACGAACGTAAAAGTTTTTCAATCAGAACTTTCCCCACAAACCCTGTTCCCCCAGTCACAAAGATATTTTTTCCTGCATAAAATTCACTGATCGGGCTGTCCGAATAATAGTCCTCTTTCGCTCCGTGTAAAATTTCCTCCATTCTGTTTTTTTAGTCAATGATGTTTTCCTCTTCTGAAAAAAAAACCAAACAAATAATTACGGCAAAAAAACACAAGAAAGAAGACGTCTTTAAACTTAATTCAAAACTAAAAATTTGCAGCATTGATCGATAATTGGTTATTTTGATTTTTCACCCAACCTTTAGTTACAAATTACAACCTGTCCAGAGATGAAGATTGCACACATACATTTTAAGCCCTGTTTATACGGCCAAATGTAAATCACATAAGCATATTTACTTCAGGAGTATATTTTTTATAAGTAAACATACTTTTGCACGTCCTCTTGAGGTGATATACTCTTGAAGTATATTTGCTTACATAAGCAAAAGCGTTTTCACAACCTCTTTTGCTTACGTGAGTAAACGTGATCGTATAAGAGGAGCTTTAGATTCATACTTGTCTAGCAAACGTCCTGGGAGAATAAGTTTTAAATTTTTTAAGCACAAATTCCTCCAATTATAGAATCTTTTTCGGAGACACAGCCAGAAAATGGAGATATGATACTACAGAGTGCCTCATCCTTTTGTTTAATGCAATAAAATATGTTTCAATCACAGAGTGCACTTCCACTAACAATGAATTCATAACAACATATTTACAAATAAGATTTCTACAAAACTTATAACATGATCTTACAATGTGCATCTGTAATAAATACAGAAAACATCAAAATAACAACAGTATTAATAGAGTGACATTATACTGGTGCCAAAATAATAGTCAAAATCTTACAACCACTTGGCTTCATTACTTGACTTCTCATGGATATGAAAATCTTTATGGGGAACTGACTGCAATCATATGACCAAAATCACAGGTCAAACTAAACATGGCTTTAGATAAGCTTAATTTGGGCACACCCTGTAACCAGCAGGTTATCTAAAGCCCTGCTTTAAAGGGATTGTAAAGTGGTTTTCTAATCTTTGTATGTGTATTGCACTTTAAGAGTGCAAACACACCATCTTCACATGTCAGAGTAGAAAATAAGCGACTGTAAAATTTTGATTTTCTCCGTGTAAAACCTTGACATCATTAGCCAACTCTCTGTCAAATCAATTTTGGTCCGTAATTCATGTTTAATGAACTATATTTTCAAAACTTTTTCTAAATAACATTCAGGGTTAACTCTGCATTTAGACTTCAAAATGTCAGTGTGGATTGCTCTAAAATATAACTAAATCAGAGCTATAGTACTTGAATGAATATAGTTATTTAAAACTTCCATATTTTGACTCCTATAGAACTTTTTGTAATGTTTTTAGTTAGAGAGTGCACGCTTACTTCAGTTTAAAGTGGGTCTGGCCCAGATCACAGAACACCAGTGTAAACAGTTGTTTTGATCTCTGCCTCTCTAATAGACTGCTCTAAAATATAACTGAATCAGAAAATGAAAATGAAATGGAGTTTTACGTCCTACTTTTCTGCACCTATATGGGCTAATTGAGGACGAACAAACGCCATGCAGTATGCAATGAGGGAAATTTTGCCAGGAGACAGCATTAGTCTGCTCTTATTTTCGATTTCCAACTGTCGAGGGATCTTTAACGTGCACAGCCAATAGCACACGGGGCCTCGGTTTATTGTCCCATCCGAACGACTAGACGCTTTTCCATGTCAGCCCCTCCAACCTGCATCACTGACAGGGGGAAACCGGGTTGAAAAATCCGAAGGTATCATCTCGACCCATGCCAGGATTGAACCCTGGACCTTCAGGTTAGCGAGCAAGCGTCTAACTCACTGAGCCACCGCGGCTCCCATAACAAAATCAGAGCTATAGTATTTGAATGAATATACATGTAGTTGTTATCTATAAAAGAATATGTTAATATTACAGTCTAGCAGGTGCTCTATTTAAATCATTTTACCTGAATTTATCATCAAATCAATAATTCAATAAAAATCTGACTTTATTTTTCATATCAATAGAGTGAATAATACACATAAAACAGTTTTTTATTCAAATAGCTTTTACTCGACATAGGGAGCCGTGATGGCTTAGTGACTTAGACGCTTGCTCGCTAACCTGAACTGAAGGTCCAGAATTCCTCGCATAGACATAGACAAAAAAACATATTGAGTTTTATATTCAAACAAATAGCTTTTACTTGACTTAGGGAGCCGTGATGGCTCAGTGAGTTAGGCTCAGTGAGTTAGACGCTTGCTCGCTAACCTGAACTGACTTCTGATTTTTCTGTTTAGGCAATGACTGATGTTCTGTTAACAATATTGAAATGAACGACCAATCATGATCCTATTAACAGATCATTTCCGAAAAAATTTGTCCCTTCCATTACGGCATTATCAGGAAAAATATCCCACCTGAAAACTTTGAAACTTGATTTTACATGAGAGATAGTGTTAGAATTATCTGAAATTTGAAATGGATATAAAGAACATATATTAATATCTTACTGTCAAGTTTCATATCAATCTAATCCTAAATCTTAAAGGGTTTGTAAAGAGGTTTTCTAAACTTTGTAAGTGTATCGGGGACACTGATAGCATCAATTTGTTATTAGGAAACTTATCCCAACAGAACACTTTGAAACTTAATTTATCATGGAGAAAGGAACATCACACCATATATTAATATCTTACTTTCAAGTTTCACTTCAATAGCTCTAAATCCTTAAATCAAAACTGGTACTAAAAAAATCATTATTTAAACACCCTCATGGATTTATGACTGTAAACTAAAAGGTTCACCAACAATGTCATCTATGTTTATCTATGTGGACTTTCCGAAAGGGCTGCAGGGAAAATCCAATTATCTGATAAAGAATCTATATATAATCATTATTAATTTTTTTTTAACTAGGTGACAGTTTGGAGATAACAGTTTTATAAAACATGTGACCTTGCATGACCTTGTCCGTTCAACCTCTGTTGAATTGCACCTTGTATCTCATGATGTTAACTTTTATCGCGCACGTAGCAGACTATGCTCACTCTTCTGGCAACACCTGATGGTACATATATGGGGAAGTCCACTATTACACAGATCTTGCTCTGGATTTTGTCATCCTTTGAATGTGGATTTGTTTTACGAAATTTTTAAGGAGTTTTACTTGTAATCTTTTTTCATCACTCTAGTACCGGTACTTGAAATGAAATTTTATAATCTACTGTTCTCCGCCTGATAGCAGGCCTTTAGATTACATGATAGTTACAAAGGTAAAGTGCCCAAATTAGAGAAAATAAGACGTTGCATCATACTACTACTGCAGAGACAGAGATGCCAACATCTTTGAAGGCCTCTGTCTGATGATTAAAAGTGGTCCTTTCTCCAAAAAAAAAATTACATACCCCATAGAGAGCACTAAATTAGTGAAAATGCTTCTGTTAGCTTCCCAGGAGCTCTTGCTGCCTATATTTCTATGTCTGTTCCGCAAATGCTGGCGTGCCCAAATTAATGTAATATAAACCCCTGATTAGATTGAGCTTAGGCCAGTGTTATCGCAGTGCAGATTGCAAGGAGGGAAATTTTTCCTGGACAGCAGAATTACACCAATTTTTTTTCCTTTTTAAACTATTGACAACCTTTAATGTGCCACCTGTAGCACACAGAGCCTCGGTTTATTGTCCTATCTGAAAAAAACAGACCCTTTTTCATGTCAGCTGCTACAACCTGCATCACTGACAGGGTTAAGCGGGGATAAAAATCTGAAGGTATCATCTCAACCTACCGTTTATAAAGTATTTATATTCGTTGATATTCCTTTCAAATGATGAAATGAGTCAGTACCACAAGATTATTATAAATCCTTATTTTTTCATTTTAAATACACCATACTGAATTAAACAAAACTTACAAATATAATCCTTATAAATAACATTAAGAAATATAACTTCACTACACATTTATGCAACGTTCATATTCTTTATCTATAA
Source organism: Lottia scabra (assembly GCA_029955415.1). Lineage (NCBI taxonomy): Eukaryota > Metazoa > Mollusca > Gastropoda > Lottiidae > Lottia > Lottia scabra. The sequence continues at coordinate 3,801,468 of JARJEI010000003.1, read as the reverse complement.
AAATTGTGTTTCTTTATAGATGTAAATGTGTGACCTAGGCCAGTGGTTTTATGGGATTATGCTTTTATCACTACACCAGCAAATATAACAGCACACAGAAATATATAGTTTTAGCTTTGTGACCTGAACCAGTGTTTTTTATGGGAATGTTATTTTCATATCACCTTAACTCTACACCAACAATAATATACCATGTAATTCGAGCAGCTAGCTTCTTGACCTGTAACAGTGTTTTTTTTATTAAAATGCAGGCATTTAGATTATGTGCTAGTTACAACAGTAAACAGTGCGCCCAAATTAGAGAAAATAAGATGTTGCATTATGTGAAAATACCACTGTAGGCTTTCCAAGAGCTCTTGCAGCCTATATATCCATATCTGCTCCGCGAATACAGGGTGTTCCCAAATTAATGTAATCTAAAGCCCTTGAATGTTATTTTCATATCACCCTAACTTTTACCTAACTTTAACTTTAATGAGATGTCGCAATGTTCCTCTCAAGCTGTTACCAACACAATGAAAGGCTCAGATATTTCTATTTAACTTTAGGTAGACCAAGACTATCGGCTGATCCTATCACAACAGCTGTTATCTTATTATATCCTTATAGAGGCACAGGCTGGGTTGTAAAACACAAGAGTTGAGGGAAGGTCATAAATAGCTAAAAATGTCCTAAATTAACAATCAATTGACTTAAAAAATTTCAACTTTACAAATTTACATCAAATGCTCAAAGAAACTGATTTTCAGACGAAAGAAAACTGAAGTTATAAAATAAGAGGTTGGTTGATAGGCTGGGTATATGGGGGGTTGAAAACAGTTGAGGCGAAAAAGGAGGAGAAGACAAAAGAAATAAAAGGAAATTTGATGCATTCAGTGATACACAAAAGCTACGTCTACACTAGGTTAGTAAGAATCAGTTTTTCAAAAATGCGGCTTTTTTAAAACTCAGCTTTTTCAATCTGCACACATAAAATTGCTGATTTTTTTGTAAAACCCTGGTTTTTAATTCTTAAAAAATCATCAATTATTCGAGATTGAAAAACTCGGGTTTTAGGAAATAAACCAAATTTTAAAGCCTTCAGTAGACGCAGCTACCGTTAAAATTTTAAGCAAATTTACATAAAATAAAATTGTCCAGAATTAATTGAAATTTTAAGCAAAATAACTTAGTTCAAGTGTGAAAAAGTGTTTAACAGTAGACCTTTGTAGTAAGACATTTCTAAAAAGTGTTGAACCATGTCTGTGATGTATGGTTGAAAGGGTTTGAAAAGAGGTTTTCTAAACTTTGTATGTTTATCGGGGACACTGATAGCATCAATTTGTGCCATTCCAGTTTTCATTTGGACGTCTGTCGGTTCTTGCATTCTGATAGATCAATATTAGTGACATCATAAAACGCGTTAGTTTAAGTGGAATTGCAAGAACCACAGACGTCGGAATGGAAATTGGAATAGCTCAAATTGATGCTATTAGTGTCCCGGATACACATACAAAGTATAGAAAACCTCTTTACAATCCCTTTAAAAGAAACAGATTTTGTTATTGGGTGATGGGTCTACAGGAAACTGAATTTTTTTTTAATAATTTTATACCAATTTTGTAAAACTTCAAAACATTTCATACCTATCCTATCATAAACATTATTAGCTATGTAGACTCTAGAAACCAAGTACTAACGATCTGAACCGCAAAACGAAAATCGAAATCCAGACAGACATTTTGACGAAACATAGGTAACAGCTTATGAACTTTTCACATGAGGAATTATATCAATCATACATGAGTACGTATTTCATAATGAAAAGTGGTATCAGGTGTCTAGAAGAGTAAGCATACCCTGCCTGGTGCCACACCCGTCCTAGCTGTAAAACATACACAAAACGAACTACAAAAAAAGAACATGAAGAAAGCGCCAACTGAAAAAATAGTGACTTATACTTATAGTGTGCAAAATAACTATATTGCATAGAGATTGTACCGTGTGTCTTTTTTAAATCTTACATACGGGTATTCCTTTATCTTATCTCTTATCACAATAAACCGAGGCCCTGTGTGCTATTGGCTGAATTGCTGTGCACGTTAAAGATCCCTCGACAGTTGGAAATCGAAAAAAAGAGCGAATAATGCCGCTGTCCTGGCAAAATTTCCCTCATTGCACACTGCATGGCGAAAATTTCCCTCATTGCACACTGCATGGCGGTTGCCCGTCCTCAATTAGACCATATAGGTGCAGAAAAGTAGGACGTAAAACTCCATTCATCTCATTTCATTTCTTATCAATAAATGTTTTCAAAATGTTTTAAAGGGGAACAGTCAGTATTTTGGAGTTCATTTAGGTCTTAAATATGTGTTTCATGTTTATTACATTAATGTTTGTTACATTAAACAAACGTACGCCAAAGGCGACAAAGGATGGTTGAAATATCTGTTATTTATAGTGTTATCTTTAATTGCAGTGCGTTCTAGCGAACGCACTGCTTTGTTTTCATAATGTATGTTTTTTTTTTTTTGTCTACTTCTGGTCACGCTAATTCGGTATGAAGGGAGCATACCACACATTATCTCATATAATTTTTTACTATGCCTAACTGCACGGTATTAGGTGAATATAAAATGATGCATTTTTGTCCAACAGGAAATGACGTATGGCCAATAAGCCCAATTTAATGTTTTTACCATTTTCATCTCTGATTTTCAACCGATTTTGATGGAATTTTTTTTGTTTATTTTATTAACCGATTGTCTTCAAATTGGGGGTTTAAAAACATGCATTTTTAAAACTTTGTCGCTGACTTTTTGAAGCACTTTTTTGACAATTTTTTCAACTTTTGCAATTTTATTTTGATCATTATGAAAACTTACATATGCATAGACATTTTGATGACAAACAAAATGATCTTTTCAAAAATATTAAATCACTTCCGGTTTTGACGTCATTTGCTTGTAAAGTTGAAATGTCAACTTCCGGAATAATGAAGATATTCTAAAAAATCTTTTTGCAATGTGCTAGTAATCATTATTCACAAAATATAAAATGATAAAATCTGACCCAGCTGTTTCGTATCGGCCGCCATCTTGAACTGCCTGAGTTTACTTTAAATCGAAATTCAGAATCAGGGAATCATCCGATTTGAATAAAAATGATGTGTATGGAATCTACAGTCGATTGCTAACAAAACATGGGAAGCCGATTTTTGAATTTCGATTCAGTTTTTTTTTTTATTTCCGGTAAACAATTTTCAGTAATAGTCAAAACTTTTAAGGCTCATATCTTATGACCTTGACCTTGAGTGACCTTGTGACCTGAACAATGGTCATTGCCCTTGATGAGATCTATCAACTGATGTATTCATTTTTGCTGTCCGATGTCTACTTCCGGTTTTATAGCCATTTGAAAATGTCGGGTTTTGACTTTAAACAGCTCTGTCACGTGACCTAATTCATGTACGTCACAAATTATCTTTTATTATTATCACGCTTTACCTCCTGTTTCCAAAAATGTATAACACTAGATATTTCGATCAAAATTGTTTTTTCGAATTTTGTTCTTTGTTCTATAGTAACTCTGCGTGTTTTTTTGGCGGGAAAAAACACGTGTTATCTTAATTACGGATTTCATAAGATAAGTTACAATTTCTTCTTAAGATATGGAAGAACATGACTAACAAAGAAAAAAAATATGATAAAATCGTAACCGGAAGTAACACGCTGGCCACCATCTTGAAATGAACATGTTTTCTTTAAATCGAGAGAAGTGAACAGGGTATCATCCAATTTGTATAATATTGATGTCTAGGGCATTTTCAATCTATGGCCAACAAAATGATGACATCCAATTTGCTAATTTCGATTGTGATGTTTGCCTATTTCCGGTAAAAGATATTCAGAAATGACAAAAAATTTCAAAGCTCATTACACGTTACCTTGGATTTGGGTGACCTTATGACCTGAACAAAAGTTATTGCCCATGATGAGATCTACCCAACGGTGTATTCATTTTTGTTGTCCAATATTTACTTCCGGTTTTATAGCCATTTAAAAATTGTTAGTTTGAACTTTGAACAGCTCTGTCACGTGACGTCACGTCACAAAATATCTTCTTTTCTTATTACGCTTTATCTCCTCTTTCCAGTGATATATAACACTAGATATTTTGATCAAAATTGCTATTTGGAATTTTGTTCTTTGTTCTATAGTAATTTGCGTGGTTTTTTGGCGGGAAAAAAACACGTGTTATCTGAATTACGGATTTCATAAGATAGGTAACAATTTCTTCTTAAGATATGAAAGAACATGACTAACAAAGAAAACAATATGACAAAATCGTAACCGGAAGTAACACGTTGGCCACCATAATTTTGATGTTTATGGCATTTTCAATCTATTGCCAACAAAATGAGGGCAGCTGAATTGCTAATTTCGATTATGGTGTTTGTCTATTTCCGGTATAAGATATTCAGCAATTATTGGAACACTTTTAAAGCTCATAACATGTGACCTTGCCATTTGTTGACCTTATGATCCGAACAAAAGTTATTGCCCGAAATGAGATCTATCCAATGGTGAATTCATTTTTGTTGTCCAATATTTACTTCTTGTTTTATAGCCAAATGAAAATTGTCAGTTTGAACCTAATTCACGTACGTCACAAAAAATCGTCTTTTCTTATTATGCTTTATCTCCTCTTGATATATAATAGTAGATATTTTAATCATTTTGCTTTTTTTTTAATTTGGAAATTTTGTTCATTGTTTTAAAGTAACTGGCTTTTTTGGCGCGAAAAAACACGTGGTTCCTAAATTGTGGATTTTTAAAGAGAGTGGACACATTCTTTTGAAGATATAAAATGACATAACATTCATAGAAAAAAAAAGGATAAAATTTGATCCGGAAGTAACTAGTAGACCACCATCTTGAAATGACCAACTTTTCTTTAAATCGATATAAGTGATCAGGATATCATCCGATTTACATAATGTTGATGTCTATGGCATCTTCAATATATTACTAACAAAATGGTGACAGCCGATTTCCTAATTTCGATTAAAAGTTTTGTCTATTTCCGGTTAAAGAAATTCAGCAATAGCAAACACTTTCAAAGCTCAAAACTCGTGACCTTGACGTTTGATGACCTTTTGATCTGAACCAAAGCTATTGCCCTCGATATCAAATGATGTTTTACTTTGTGTATTCCGATGTTTACTTCCGGTTTAAAAGCCGATTGAAAATTGAGATTTTTAACTATAAACAGCTCTGTCACATGACCTAATTTATATGCAGGACTAAAATGCAACCGTTCAAGGATGTTTAAATTGCGCACTGCTCAGTACCGTTATCACGGTTCTAGTCTTAATGTTGTATTCGCTAAAAAAAGCGCCACTTTTTTTTAAAAAAGACACAATCCAGTAGGCCTAATTGATTGTGAAATTTCCAAAGGGTTAATTAAGGCAATTAGTAAATTAATGACCTGAAAATTGATAATTAACACTTACACTTTAATTTCTATACATGATGTAAGAGACTACTAATTTCCTAATTAGACTAGTAGTCTCCATTAACAACTAAACAAAAACAAGAATCCATACAAAAAATGTGACAAATCATGAGATATTTCCGGTATTTCTTAAAATTCCAATGAATTGATTGCGATGACAGCTGCTTAAAATGAATAATAACAGAAGAAATATTACCATAAAGTAGATCGGGTTCGTAAATCCCCCTAAATTAAATAAAAACTGCACATTAAAGGGGCTTCTCTTGCACTATCAGGAACATGTCATCAACCAGTCCAACCGGTGCACGGTGCGTGACTTCTGATTGGTCAAGGCCAAGGCCGAGACGCCATTGTTGTGATACGTCACCTCTTCCGGAAATATCCGAACACTTTTCCCCCATCAATTTTTTAGTGATTTTTTCCACTTTTCATTAAAAAAATTTAATTAGGCAATCGATTTTGATTCAATTTAGACAAACTAAGAAAAAATGCCCTGATTTTGATTTTACCCATGAATCAATTTCCAAGATGTCAGCCTCCATAAATTGATAACAAATTGGTAAAAACATAAATTTTCCTTTTAAATTACATTTAAACCAATCAATACTTTATGAAACGATGTAGAGGTGCATAACAAATGGCTTTAAAAATTGAAAATTGTAGATTTTTGTATACTTAGAAACATATGATTGAAAAAACGGCTACAGGTTTTATCTGACTAGTTGTTTTCCAGCTTGTTGAATGTTGATTTTTGCTAATCCTCTAGGCTCTACCTCTTCCTCCTCTGCCTATTTTGTTGAATTGGGATGTAAATCACTAGGATAGTGGTTCCCCTTAAGGAGCCATGGGGTGTTTGTCAGGGGGCCATGGCACATGAGGATGTATATCATTTTTCCTCGAGCCCAACTTGTTGTGTACCATAACTGTAAACAGTAAAGTCTGTAGTCGCTTGTGGGCAAATGCATCTGACCTCCTGATGATGAGAAGACACAAGACAACAACCTGTGCGCTATATTCCATAGTTTGCCCTAGTTTGGAATAGAACAGGGGGCCATGGGTCTGGGAGTTCTGTGAATTTGGGCCACAGCTTGAAAAAGGCTGGGAACCATTGCACTAGGATGAGATCATGTTTATGAGGAGTGAAAGGGGGAGGTAACTGCTAAAGCCTGTCAACCTGTCCTACCTTGTTCTTAGTCACTTTTAGTCATTTCTAATGATACAGTACAGTGCTTGGTAGTAGGCATTACGAATTATCATCATTTGGAATTATGGTTTTACAAAAGAGAATATTTAGTCCAGATTAATTTTCTGAGAAATGTTCAGACAATTGTTAAAATAAAAATGGATAATATTATTTTGAAACAGTCATTTGTACCTTATAGTCTAAGGAATCTAATGCAGTGAGTAATGGACTAGGGGTTTCTCTCCTTTTGATCATTTCATTAACTTTTTATTTCAGATATTGATAGATATTGAAAATTTGATTTTAAGATTTGACAAAGATGGATGATGATGATGATTTTGGAGATTTCGGAGGGTTTGAAGTAAGTTGTAACTTGCATGGTTCTTGAAACTTGATTTGCATGTAGATTACAGACAGATTTTAACCAACTTGGTTAGCTCCTGTGAACTCTTTCAGTGGCATGCAATAGCCATAGCTCCCTAATCTTTTGATCAAGTTTCATAAAATTGATACGTATTATATAAAAAAGTTCAAGTGACGGCGTTCCTTGTTTTGTCAGTCACATGCCAAAGAGTGAGTATTTGGAAATTATCCACTATCTTTATCAAAAGTCAAAACCCAGCTGATATAAATTTCTTTTTTTTTACAGGCAGCAGATCCCAATGAAAATCCTCCAGATGGCAATGTAGAAGCTAGTGCTTCCCCATGGGCAGTTTTTCCACCAGGTAACCTTATTTTCATGACATTGTGTTAAATTGTTGCCCTGAAAACATTTTCAATTTGGTCTTGAAAATAGCTCATAAATGTCAGATTAGTTGAAGGCCATATAAATGCTATGTGTAACATTTGTAAATAGTAAAAATGGAAGCCCAATAAGGTAATGAAAAGTAGGATGTGACTTATTGATATACTTCCTCATTCACTAGCTGCTACGGGTGTGGCGCCAAGCAGGGTATGCTAACTCTTCTAGACACCTGATACCACTTTTCATTATGATATATTAACTGTGTTTCCACTGACATAAAAAGCCGGCTTTAAGCTAGCTTTTTTGTGTTTCCACTGACAAATTGCCGAACCGTTACGGTATACTTCCTCAAATGAAAAATTCATTAGCTGCTACCAATATATTACCAATGTGTTTACATGGATTTCAAGATTTGTTTTACGGTTGGGATCGTTTGTGCTTGGGTTTTATTATGTTTCATCTCATGATGTCCATTTTAATTTCAGTAGTACCCCAATCTCAACCAGATCTGTTATGTGCTCAGAACACATTTCCCACCTACCTAGATCCTTCAGGTATCAACAATAGTCCTGGTAATAGTAATAATAATAATCATCAGAGACTTGATATTACAGCTTCAGCTAGCGACAGACAAGACAGTCCTAGACATCGTGTAAGGGTATAAAATGTTATTCTAAATTTCCCTCATTGGGCACTTCATCCATTGATTTCCTAGTATTAGGGTGTATTGAAACGAATCTACTAGTGATATCTTGAACAGTCCTAGACATCAGGTAATATCATGATAGAATTCAGAATTTACCTCATTGAGTACTTCCTAACTTCCTAGTGATAGCTTGCATATCTTGTAAGAGCAGAAATTTACATATGGAGGATGTCAAAAGTAAGCAGTTGCATAGAAAAATTTTTTATGTAAATTATCCTACTGATTCTATTCATTGTGTTTTTGATTAAGTTGAAATCTATATTTAAGGAACCAAATAATCATTGGTTTCTGATTCGGTTATGATTTTTGTGATTTCTGCTCTTGTTCTCTCCCCATAATCATGTTTATAACTCTCCTATTTGAATTTTCAGAATGAAACAGATCCAGCACGACTGGCAGAAAACATACTGAATGGAACAATAAGGGCTGGTGTACCGGGACTAGATCTGACCCCTGGTCAACCTCCGTCAAGGGCAGATAATCCAGCAGATATATTCAGAAATACTGATCAAGCAAGAGACAATTCTCGTGTGTTGCCAGACCTTGGCGTTGGTGAAGGTGCAACGCTTCCAGATTTAGGTGTAGGTGAAGGACCTCCATTGTTATCAGGGGGAGGTAATCAATTAGAAAGAGACTTAGAGTTACCTGCCACTGTTAGCTCTGTTATCCAGCCTGTATTGAATGAGAATGCTAGTATACCAGGAAGTAACGGCCATCTTGCTGCGTCTGCCAGTGATAATGTTTCCGTGGTGTCTGAAGATGGAAGTCGCGAGGTTGAATCTGCAGCTACTGAGGTATCAAAATTATTTGATTGTCTTATTATTTCTTTTCTCATCTCCTGAATTGAGTAGGTACAAAGGGTGATATCGTTCAAGTCTATCGAATAGGTCCAGTGTTTGGAAATAAAAGAATAGGAGACTATTTCCTCTATCTTGACAAATTCCCTCATTGCATACTTAATGGCATTACCCTTCGTTACCCTGAATTAGAGCAGAAAAGTAATGCTAACCCAATATATTCATGTGACCTCAGTTGTATACACTCATAATGTTGTGAAATGAAAATAAGGAATTTATACATCTCAGTAAAAGGTTATGGATGAAAAATGGCGGCTTTTTTTATAAATTCCATATCTTTAAGCCCTATTTATTTCAAAAATGTTAATGCCTCAAAAATTATATTCAACACATTTAACTAACTAGGAAATATTAGTAAATCCATAATTATATTATACACTGTTTCATTGTCAGGAAATACAGTCTCTTCGAGGACTAATTGCCAAATCAGAAGAAGATTTAAACAGAACTAGAAATGAACTTCAACAACAAAATCAGAAGTTAGCAGAGATTGAGGTAAGAGAGATGATCATTTACTCAATTTTCCATAAAATTACATGTTATATGAAAAACGGTTAATAAAACGCTTAATATTGTATATCTTGTAGTAAAAATGATTTTTAAGGTAGTTTTCTAGACAAGTTGCCTAATTATAAACAATGTTTGATAATTTTGCTTTTTTGATCATTCTAAGAGGTAGTATTCCTTTAAATAGTCTTAAAATATTTCAATTAAATTGTTGCGCTGGTCTAGGTCATTTACGGATATATTCATGTGTTTTGATTATGTAGTGATACTTGCAGAAATAACATCCATTCCTTATAATTTTGTTTTTCCAGGGTCGTCATTCAGATGAAATGAATAATTTACGTCTAGCAGGTCATGATACTCTAGCAGTTGTTGTGGAACAATACAAGGTAGGTCAGCTGTTATTTTCAAAAAAGTGGGAACAGCTGTGGATTTAAGCTTTCCACTCAGATTCCCTGTCAGTGAAGCAGGTTTGATTGACTGATTTGGAAAAAGTGTCTTGTCATTCTGCTGGGACTGTAATCACTATTAGCTGTGCATGTTAAAGATCGAGTAAATTGAGTAGGCTGATGTCACTATTTTTGACAATTTTTCCTTATTGAACACTGCATGGTTTTGCCCATTTCATTGACCAAATCAGGTGCAATAAAAACTTTGTATGTGTATCGGGGACACTGATAGCATCAATTTGCGCCATTCCAATTTCCATTCCGTTGTCTGTGATTCTTGCGTTTTATGACGTCACTGACAGTAATCTTCATAGATATCAATAGTAGCTTCCGGTAGATCACTGTCAGTGATGTCATAAAACGCGTTAGTTTTAGTGGAATTGAAAGAACCACATACGTCGGAATAATGGAAATTGGAATGTTGTAAATTGATGCTATCAGTGTCCCCGATACACATACAAAGAGAAAACCTCTTTACAATACATGTACCTTTAAAATGTGGCATATTTCCACACTTAACAATCAAAGTAAGTTTGTATGATAACACTCCCAAATTTTTTTCTAGGAAAGTAACAAAGTAGCTAAGTTAGAACATCAAGAAATCTCAACACAATATATTCAACAAAAAATACGTGAACTCACAGAATCCTTTGAGAAATCTTTCGACCAATTACAAACAGAGTTCAAAGAGAGGCTTGATAAGGAACAGGAAGCTCATATTCAGAGAATAAAAGAGGCTGTGGAAACGTCCCGTCAGGAACAGCAGGTATGTTTTATTTGCATGGCTACTGCTGCCACTGATATTGATGCTGCATCTAAACAAGCAGCAGAATTCTGAGAGCTTTCACGATTTTCTTGGCCCCTTAATTGTTTTGTCTCTTCTGTTTCATATGTTCATCAAGTTATGTATGAAATATTTTATATTAGACTTAACTAAACAGTAGCAAAAAGATCATTTTAACATCAACCTTTAATGAAGTACTGTGGTTTTTTTTAGGAGAAATTTGAAGAGTTTCTGGCAGAAGAAAGAGAGAAACAAAAAGAAGAAATTAAGAAGGCTGTAGAGGTAAATAGATTTTTATTTGATTTTTGATCGATATATTTTTGACTAATTATTGCTTTGAGTCCGTGATTTTCCTGCTTTTCTGCACCTGTATGGGCTAATGAGGCCAGGTAAATGCCAAGCAGTTTGCAATGAGGGAAATTTTGTCAGGACAGCGGCATTAGCTAAAATGCCAACAGCCAAGGTTTGTTGTCTTATTGACTTGTAGATGGACTGAAAGTCACATTGTTATTTCAAATAATGTTACAAGAAATTATCTCATATAGTCAAGCAGAGTAATAATTGATTAAAAGTGCATGCAGTTGTTGTTAATAGTTTTATTTTGTTTCCAGGCAGAAAGAGAATCTAGTCAGGCCAAATTAGCAGAAGCCATTAAAGCCTCCCAGGAAGCATCAGAATCCAAGATGGCGGAAGCAGAAGAGAAGCAGAAAAAGAGGCTAGAGGACAGTGAAAAGGAATCTCGTGTCAATGTTCAGGCAGCATTAAAATTTGAACAAACCAAGATGGAGGTAAGTTGTCCACCATTTTGATTTCTTGTCCAATTGCTTTTGTTCCTGCAATTCCAAAAACTCTTAAGTTGGATATGATGTCCATTTTGTCTACAGTATTGTCATAGGGGTTGATCACAGCATCACACATTCCAATGGAAAATTATGAAAAACTTGGAAGGCCAAATCTGGGCCAACCCCAGTTCTGGGAAGTCAGTGACCCACATAATCAATACCACTGAAAAATTACTTTGGAATTAACAGCTCTAGTCAGGGAAAGAAAAAGACATATTTGAAAAAAAACTCTCGTACAGAAATCCTGACCCGTAAATCTTATAAATTAAATTTGTATGTGTTACTGTTATTCTGAGAAATGTTTTATTTTATAGGAGAATTTAAGAGAAGCTCTAAAAGAAGAGAGAGAAAGAAATCGTGTTGCCATAGAAACAGTATCCCAGAAAGCTCGTGAGGATTCTCAACTATACATCAATGAACAGAGACAGGTTTGTGCTTTTAACGGATAGAGGGCGCCTCATTGGCTCATCAAAGGGGAATGTTCAAAATTTTCGAGGATCGATTTGGGCCTTGAATGTATGTGGATAGCCTTCAGATTTACTGTAAAAGTCCTAAAATCACACAATCTTTTCAATTATACCCTTACCTAGACATTTCATTTTCAACCCTTAGCCTTTCTTTACCTTTCTGTATTTCAGATCGATTCAAGAGTTCGCAGACGCCATCTTGCTAGTTTAGATCTATTTTTAGAAAGTGCACGGCAGCAGATACAACTTCTCCACGAATCAGAAGCACCACATTCCAACCAATCAGAACCTGACACAACAGACGACAAAGATGCAGATTCAAACTCGTGATTTTTTAAAGCAGACATTTTGGTTTTTAAATTTGATAACAAGAGGCTTTGGTATTATTGTCAGTTTGTAAAAACTGTATTGGAAGCCAATTTAACAAAAAAGAAATTGAGTTTTATCATTTTAGTATTCTAGTCATTTGATTGGTTACTTGTTGAAATTTGAATTTTATTAGCCAATCATGTTATTCAATTTAAATGAAATTCGAATTTTAAGAAATACAGTAATATGATTGGTTGATAAAAATTGAATTTAATATCATGTGACTAGAAAACCAAAATCATGGAAATATATATGATTTTTTTTAAAATAGCTGGGATTACTTTTTAGCCAAGCCTCTTGTCTTTATAAAGAGTTTTTTTCTGATTTTGTCAAAGAGAAAGAGCATACTAAAATAGCCAAAATCATGAGAAATATGGAATCTCTGTAATTCTGGTGCAGAGCTCACAAACCCACTTGTGGTGAAGCATACGCATATTAACTTCTCGACATATTATAGGGAGATTGCTATATTGATGAAAATTCAGCCTATCAAAATCTCCTGTGCTCAAATCAGCCAATCAAAATCAATCTTTGACTAGGAGTTGTCTGCTCTTTCCCATTTCCCAGGCAAGATGTCTGTCTATGATGACAGAGTCATAATGTTTAAGTCTCAAACATTGATGAAGGTTTAGCTGAATAGATGAAGCAGTGGAGTTGAAATTGAATCAAATGGATTTGAACTTTCCAAAATTGAATTTGAAAATACTGCAACACATAAATGCTTACTGTCAGCAGAAGGAATAAAGTAGTGAAAGAGCAATGCTACTTGTGCCAAACTGCCTGCAATGTGAATTTTTTTCAATACAAAAAAGGAATTTGTTTTAGGTTAGAAACACATCTATGCACAAATATCATTGAATACAATTACAGCTTTTTGGTTTTAAGATATTTTGTTTTGTTTTGAACAGTTGTTTTTGTTATGTATCTTTGTTTATCCAAATCTTTAAAAAAAGCATGGTTTGGTACTTGTTTTTGATGCAGAAGACCTTGTAATCTAGAAAAAGTGTAGTAATATGCAAACATTGGGACTTATTTTAAGTGCAGATTGAAATATAGGTTCTCTAAAACTAGTGCTAGAAAAAATGTTTGTATTCAATGCAGTACAACAGTTTCAAAACTTTAATTTTGATATACATGTAATATAAATATTTTTATTGCATCATAAAAGCAATGTTTGGGGGTTTCACATCAAGGAAAGCATTAAGCCAAGTTTATATGTGTCATACTTGAGTAACAGTAACAGTAAGACCATATTTCAGGTTGTATTTTAACATTATATCTGCAGTATTAAATTCTCTAAAAACTTACTTTTTCTTGCTTTTTTATAACTGATGTTTTGGTGTGAAGACTACCAGTCAGAGAAATGGGACAAGAATCTGAAGCTATGCAATACAGTTGGAAATCAAAATTTTTGTATTTTTCAACTACCAATGGGTCTTCAAGCAAACAATCCAGGGGGGATATCCCAACCACTGGTGGCTTGTCTGAGGGGATATCTCTTCCATTTAGGCTTATGTCTAAGAAAATAATTTCCAATCGGCGTTCATCAGTCATTCATGAATTCATCTAGCACTCTGCATCTTAGCACAGCAGAAATTGCTTGAATTTGATGCGATATTGCCGTTTCTTTTCCATAAAACCAAGAACAAAGATAATTTCCAATCGGCTTTCATCAGTCATTTATGAATTCATCTAACAATCTGCATCTTAACATTGCAGAAATTGCCGTGATTTTGCTGTTCCTTTTCACCTCCAAGCAAAGAAAAAAAAAACTTAATTACAAAAATGATTTTTTTTATTTTGCAAATATCTTTGATAATCTGACTGACTAATAAATATAGTGACATGCTTGATAAATACAAAATGGATACATGACATGATAGGATCAATCGTAAATATGACGGCCATTCTCGCTACGCCTAAAATGGCCACCGTAGATACGATTGATGATGGGATATATTAAAATATGAAACGAAAATAAAAGCGGGACAAATGCATCTATAAAACAAATAAATCATACATGAAGTAGCATGGCAAAATTACCAAGAAAAGCAAAATTTTTAAAATTGCAGGCCATGATTTTGAAGAAAAAAGAAACCGGATAAAAAAAAGAAATTTCATGATGTAAGCTTATCATTTTAAAAAATAAAAATTCATGGCAAATTATCTTTAAAATGAAATGAATAGAGTTTTGTGTCCTACTTTTCTGCACCTATAGGGCTTATGAGTAACGGTTATCTTAAATTTAAAATAAGTTGTAAAATCATTCAGAAAATAAAACAAAAAACTTTTACATAAAACTCTTCTATACACACACAAATAAAATGTTCAAAATGGCAGTAGTTAATACAGATTCTAAACTTCTCTGATATAAATAATGAACTTATCAAATCAAAAAACTTAATGTCTTTGTAGTCTCATCAAAAATTGAAATTTACCAATCATCTTTCAAGTGAATTGGAATATGAGCATCAAAATAGTATTTGTAGCATTAAAGCAGGCCTTCTCAGATGGCGGCCCGCGACACCCTCAAGAGTGACCCCTTCCGCTTAAACGCTCCGCTCACTATGTTAGTTAAGCCCTTTTTGGCCCTTACATTTCAATCATTAAATGCATTTGGCCCTTTTAAAAAACTAATTGAGAAGACCTGCATTAAAGTGACTCTGCTTTTAAAAAAAGTTTTGTATGTTAACATTAAACAAAGTACATTCATTCAGGGAGATTTAACTGAAATCCAACTTTGTCGGGAAGTATCTCAGCTATTGGTACCGCCCCAAACAAAATATTGAATTTTGCGACGTGCTATTTTCAAACTGATATTACACTTCACATAAAAATAATTGATAAATTTCAATTTCACAGAACAGACAGGAATAAATGCAAATGGGCAAGACAAAAAATAAATATATATGACCTTAACAAATTGTGGCCTAAAACTATTTGATTTGCTTTATGAAGTTTGATTACAAATAAGACAACAAGAATTATTGATTGCAGTAAATGAAATGAATGGAGTTTTACGTCCTGCTTTTCTGCACCTGCAATTGATTGCAGTAGAAATGAACTGAAGATTAACAATTTTCTGCACCTGTTTGAGATAATTAGGATAGGCCAAAGCCATGCAGTGTGCAATGATGAAAATTTAGCCTGTACACCAGCATCAGCCTTTTTTCTCTCACTGAGCACAGTAAAACAAGATTCATCAAACGCTATTGAGATTTACATATTTTCTGCACCTGTTTGGGATAATAAGGACCTGCAAAAGCCATGCTGTGTGCAATGATGAATTAGGTAGCATTAGGCTACTACTTTTCTTTCAAATCACAAGAGATTCACATGTAATTTCTTGAAGAAAAAAAAAATCATTTTCATAATGAGTAGAATTTAAATACTAGTAACTATTAATATGAGATTTAGCAAAATTCATTACTGATACAGATTTAAAGATTAGAAAACTTCTTTTCAACCTTTTTTACGTGGGTCATATATGACAATTAGATATCCAGTATCAAGATCAAATTTAAGATATTTATGGCACAAATAGCTTTAAAAACACAACCAGTATCCTCGAAACGATCTTAGCTGAGGATATCCTAGAAAGATTGGTACCGGTAGAAGTTAAAACCCTACTAGGATATCCTAGTTCCTAGATCATACCGAGAATTAGGGGAGCCTGGATAAATTTTGTTGTAAGTTCGCAATGAATAATTTCACACTTACGACAATTTTTAATCGTAAGATTTTTTGAGAAACAGGCCCAGGATATCAATTGTCTATAGAAACAAAAATACCAAACACATAGTCTCGACTAAAAATTTTCACAAAAAATCGTCTTCCTATCAATATGAAAAAGACAGAGTTTTACATCATCCTGTAACTTTTTTTTATCTACACATATTTATTTAACAAAATAATCTCATCAATAGTGTACAAAACATACTTTGAATGTTGAAACAAATAAAACGTATATGTCTTACTAGTATGAAAGTAGTTCTGTATGAACACTGTTTCATTGCATCCACAAGACTAGCCAAATAGAATTGAACTGATCATCTAGATCAGGCCTTCTCAAATAGCAGCCCGCAACGCCTTGACAATGACCCCTAAATAGTGACCCTTTTCGCTAAAATGATCTGCTCGAGATGCTAGCTAAGCTCTATTTGGCCCTAATATTTTCATTAAATGCATTTGGCCTTTTACAAAAATTAATTGAGAAGGCCTGGTCTAGATTGAAGAAATCCATTGAATTCCTAGTTTCAGAGTTTCATGAATTAGGGCCACAGTTTGAAAATGGTTGGGAACACTGATTTAACTCTACCCTAATTTGACACTTTACTTCAACAAAACTTGTGCGCAGAATATACAACAATGAAAATGATGACTAATTTAAAATGAAAGCTGAAAATAACACTGATGATTAGACCATGGGTTGTTTTTCTGCCGTTGACTCCGACTCTCTCGGAGACGACGATTCGTCATTCTGCTCCGGTATCGAACACAAGATTCTCCGACTAGCTCGCGATCCTCCGCTATCATCAGATTCGAACACATCATCTGCGTATTCGTTTAGTAATCTACGTTTCGGTCGATATGGACGTATTAATCGTTGTTGTTGCTGTAGCAACTGATAGTTTGTATTGTTTATAACAGATTGTGAAGTTGGTTGGTTACTAGGTGGCGCCGTAGGTCGTATAGATCTTATCACAACGTACCCATTATCAGGATCATCTGGAAATATAAAATTTAATGATTATTAAAATATGAATAATTATTGATTATCAAGAATGTTTAATAACATCATAAGTCATGTGGACATAGCATAATTAGCTATTTTGTGGACTCTCTGAAAGATATATCGACCTATAAACCTAGGTATTGTACCAAAAAACAATACAATGTATCAATCATGTGGACTCTCTGAAAGAGGTTATCATCAAACATGTTAAATAACATCATTAGTCATGTGGACTCAATCAAAAGGGTATTCAATTTGAAATTAGCCCATAAACATTTTTATCTTGGTGTTGGACCAATATATATATTTGCTATTCAGAATTAATCAGTAGAACCAATTAGCTTTTGCTTGTATGACAATTTTAGGATAAAAAGTCCTCTTACACAAACATGCAAGTTCAGAAAAAACAAAATAAAAGTAAAAAATGTAAAAATTTGGAGTTAACCAATGATGGCTATCCTCACTATCCAAGTCCACCCAGCTGTAAATGTTACGGATAATTCAGGAAAGATCAAAGCAAAAGAGTTTAGCCAAGGACAAGATGGGAGAATGGATCCACATTGTAACCTAAGTTGTTATCCTCATAAAATAAAGATGTTTCTTTCTTTTCATTCTTACTTAATGATGCTAATTGATTAATGATTTGATTTAATAAATGATTATCAAATCGGACCTACCTGTATCATCGTATTCGGGTCGTTTAATCTGAACGGAAGCGTGGAGTTTCCGACAGGCGTACCAGACCACCATTGTAGCCGCAATTATCAAGACACATAACACTCCAATCAACGCAAAGGCTAAATTTTTCCAGTACTTATCTTCAGAACTCGTAGTTGGGACTTCTTTAATAATTCGTGGATTGTAGTCACCGTCAAAAAAATCTGGAATATCTGGCGACTCTTCCACTATAGTTATCTCCTCTTGAGTATCGTACGGGATTTCATTTCGGAAATGGTCAAATTCTTTAAAATGTCCACAAATTGTGTTTGACAAATTTGTACAATCACTACGAACGATTAAGTTTATAGGACATTTCGAACAGTTCTGACAAATATTGGCCTCTTTCACGTAATACTGTCCCTCTGGGCAAGTGTCCCCTAGGGTTCCCTGTATTTGACAAACACATAATAATATAAGAAAAGTCGAACAGATACACCAATCCATCTTCATCTTTGTGATTTTATCTTTGATATGATCTGAAATGCATGGAAATATTTATAACATAAAATTGTAAAATTAAATCAATATTTAGGGCTACCACCAACCAACTACGGCAACTAGTGCTTTGTTACACCACGTAGTCCAATGATTCTTGTGAAAACAGCTTCAAAATTTGTTAGCACCTTTTAATTGCTTTGTCCATAAAGCACCGGCTTTTAGTTTCCTTCCTGATTACAAGTCTGAAAGGTCAAATTTCAATATTTTCACTTCAAATTGACAACATTTTCATACAGTGCATGACCCTCACTCAAAAATTGTTGCTACGCTTTTTTAGCCAACAAGTAAAGAACTGTTCCAAAGCCCAAACTAATTAAAATAAGATTTCATTTCGTTTCAAATGATAACTGTTAAAAAATATGATCTTACAGAGGGGATATTTCATGCATCATTTTCACATGAAATTTCTAGAAGGGAAATTTATCTATTTTATATTGAAAAAATTCAAAACATATATTTTCATGGACTTGAAGGTGTTATAATACACATGGCATGAAATTGAAAACCATATTTATTTTGAATATTTGTAACATCATGAGGATGAGGCAGAGGAGAGAAAAAATTCAATTCAGACCTCAATACTCAATGTGGCCAGAGAAAAGTTGTCTTTTCTAGTTCTATTCAATAACCTACCAACACTTTATATCCATCTCATGCTGATCAATGTACGATGAAAAAGGAAAATAAGGTGGGGCTGATAACAAAAATTATCAAAAACCTTCCCAAAGCAGTCAAATTTCTGAATCTATTTTTAGTAACGTCCTGATGAATATTATTTCCACAATATAGCTCAATATTGGGCAAAATCGACAGAAAATTCAGACAAAAATTTATTTTCTTTAGAATCCCACGATAGCAATGATCCCTGTGACTCTAAATTCGTATTTCAAACTCACCGTATAAACTTATTACGGTCCTTTTTTCATTTTGTTCAGAAAACTTTTTCAATTTTTCAGTGATCAGCCATTGATATCCCAGAATACATTATTTGTGTCACGTGAGCAGAAAGGATGAATGAAATAATAGACAAGAGGCATATTCATGAGTTTAAAATTGAAAGAAATTCATTCGTGGGATAATAAAATTTTACTTTCTCTAATAGCCAAAAAATCCCTGACTATGTATAGTTTGTCGCATCTTCAATTCACAACCTTGCCTTAGAGTGCCTGTTTGTTTGATAGACGGGTTTCATCCTTTTCCATTGAATAGGCAAGCACGGATTACTTTAATCAGTCTTATGAAATCATCACACTACACTTAGGTGTGTATATGTATATAATAACATTATCTATGGTTCTCTATGGTTCGGCAACTTCTTAATTACTTTATGAGGACAGGAAGCCAATTTGATGACTTCCTTTTTATGATAAAAACTCCTTAAAGTAAAGCTTAGATTATCCAGACGCGCACTTGTTTCTATTCAAATCTGGGAAATCGAGTCTATTCATAATTCATGTCACATGACAAGAAGATAGTGACATTCAGTCATAACTGATCAAAACAGGAAATTTTGTTAAATTAATCCAGATTTTGACTTTAAAAATGGATAAGGAACCGACAAAAGTTGTTGGAGGCCAACCCGGCATAGTTTACCAAAGTCTGTATGGGATCACTTTAGCAGTTTTGATATTTATAGGCCTGTACTACAACCTTACTGGACGAGGTTCAAGATTTGATATTGGATGGTTTTTGCAGTCCACTTCTCCTTATATGTGGGCATTAATTGGTGTTGGATTTGCCATTTCTCTATCAGTGGTTGGAGCAGCTTGGGGAATTTACACAACCGGAACGAGTATTTCTGGTGGAGGAGTCAAAGCCCCACGAATCAAAACCAAAAATTTGATCAGCATCATTTTCTGCGAAGCTGTAGCCATTTACGGAATCATCATGGCGATCGTGATCAGTACCAACTTAGTTTACTTCGACTTGACCAAGTTCGACGATCCAGCGAAGGTTTATCAAAATTATGGTGCTGGATTTATGATGTTTGGGGCAGGTTTGACTGTTGGTATCACCAATTTAGCTTGTGGTATTTGTGTTGGAATTGTTGGTTCTGGTGCCGCTTTGGCTGATGCTGCAAATGGATCCTTATTTGTGAAGATTTTGATTATAGAAATTTTTGGTAGTGCTATTGGACTTTTTGGATTAATTGTAGCCATTTTACAAACCTCTAATGCTGTGATGGCTAGTAGCGCTTCTTAGATCGAGAAAAACTCTCTTAGCAAATTAACATTTATTATTATTAAAAGGTGGGCATATATAGCCGTAAACAGGGTATTTTTCAATACAGCACAGCCAATGATACTAACAGTATGGGGTTTAAAAGATGGCAGTTAATTTAAAGTCGTGTGCCAGAATGTCAAGAATTTGACTAAAGCCTAAAACTAAAGCAATTGATAATGAAGATGAGCTTGCATGTAAAGCGAAAAAGACATGTTAAAAATGTAAATAAACTTCTGAATTAAATTTATTAATGATTTTAGATTTAAATTTATGGCACTTCATGGCATAACAGAGTTTTCTGATGGGTACTCCAGAGGAATAAGCAATAAAAGTCCCTGTCACTTAAGTTTTAGTCCATTCAAAAGTAGTTACTTCAATTCTGTTATGCAATTGTTTTGAAAAAAAATTGCAAGTTGCTTGTAATTTGAAAATTGCCCTGTTGACGGCTGCCAACGACAAATGAACAAAACTATGATGAGTAAGATTATATAAAGTATTATTTATCAAACCCAGAATGTTGTATATTTAGAGTAGAAAAGATAAAAGTACGGTAGTTATTTTAGAGATGATCACTGAATTATGATCAATAAGTGTACAAAACCATTTTGATAGTGTTATTGATTGAAATTCAATTATTTAAATGATGAATTTGGCATTCAGAACTAGAAATTGAATGGTTCGGTTCTTGTTAATTTGAATTTTGTCAATATTATAACTTATGTATTGGCATTTATTCTCTAATTAATCCATCTACCTTACAAGCCAAAAGTTGACTATTATCATATCTGTATTTTGATCATAATGAAAATTTGCTAATTCTATGATATTGTTACTAGATTAACTGAATGAGAGGTGCAATTTCTATTTATCTGAAATTCGTTTGCATTTGGAGGAATTTTTCGTGAAATAACACAAACAATGATCAATGATCGCTCGTGAAGCAGACCATGCTTGCTCTTTTTGCAAAACCTGATGGTACTTCTCTTTGGGGTAGTCAACTACTATACAACTATCACTCTCAATTTTGCCGTTTTTTGGATGAGATTTTGATTGACATGATTGATGTGCATCATTTCAATTGTTGGGTACCAGTTTGTATCGACTAGATTGGGCCATGAATTGCAATATTGTAAGTCAGATTGCTACACTTACACATTTACACATGTGCTAGGTTGGAGAACTTATGAATGGATTTAAGATTCTCTTGCTGTCTAAATTGGAAGTAAATGTGTTATTTTGGTGAAAAATTCCTTTTAATAATGAATGTTTGATTTTTATGTATAATTATGTAAAACTGTGTATCAAAATCCTTTATTATATTGAGGGAAATCCTGGTGTTTTTGTCTCCTTTGTTATAGAAAAATGATAAATTCAATATTTATATCATATTATGTTATTTATGCCATATTAACCACCATAGATAATCTTTTAAAGGGGAATGTTCAGCATTTTCGTGGGTCAATTTGAGCCTTGAATATATGTGAATAAACCCCACAATTACCAGAACTTGGAACATTATTACAGATTAGATCAGCTAACAAATTCCAGGTTCTTGGACTAAAAGTTTTTTGGTCAAACGGTTAGGGAACATATCCCTTTAAATGGAGTTGTATAACTGACCCATATTTATATAAAATTGTAAGTTTGTAAGTGTGTTAACAAGAATCTAGTCTGCATGGTATTCCATTTTGCTTTAAGAAAAAGGCCAATAAAAAAATAAAGAATTTGTGTCCTTTGCTCTGATTGGCTGTTACATATGTAAATTTATTATTTGAAATTGTCTAATTGTCTGAATATGTTGATGAAAAGCTGACATTCCTTCTGTTTTAAATGTAAAGAAATTGTATTGTGAAAATTAAATATAATGTATATTAAGATATTGTTATGTAGATTATCATTGTATAAAATAAATAACCTGTATTATAATCCCAGAAAATGTTGTTTTAAAACATGTTTTAATTTTGTTATCAATGTCAGTGAGGATGATTTTGAAAAAAAATGTCAAGTCACTTGGATAGGGCAATAAACCAAGGCAGTGGGTACCACAGACTTTACATATTAAAGATCAGTCAACAAATAGAAATTTCACCTAAATGTGCATTATGCAACAGTCCAAACCAAGTTTCCACATTGCACACTGCATGGCATTGCATTTCCACAGATCTTTGAATGAAAATTAATGCTGTCAGTGGTCCCAATACACATAAAAAGTTAAGAAAACCTCTTTAAATTCAAATTTCTTGCAAGCTATCAACAGAAGCTTTTGAAATCAAATATTTAGATGACTTATATCCCTTTAAAATTATGAAGTCTTCATCAGAAAAATGACTAAATTAAAAATGAAATATAATTTTCATTTGATGTGCCCGTTATTTGATCCAACAAATGAGTTCATCTGTAAGAGTTTATACAAGGGCCTTAGTAACAGTAGTATGTAGTCAGTGTAGAAAAACCTTCAAGATAAGAAGATAGCTAGGACACTAACATAGGTTATATACAGGGGTGTTCAATATCTTCAAGAATGCAATTTTTAAACACATTATTTTTTTAGCTTTTACTCTCAATTTCACTTATCAACAAACAAGCATGGACCTATATCCATGTTTACAAGGGTGTTCAGTATCTATCTTACAGGGATCTTTAATATTTGATAGACAATTTTATTAACGATAAAACCAACAAACAATCTTAAGTATTACAATTTGACCACCCTGGCTCCACCAAATTCCTCAATATCAATATCTGCATGGTATGATGGAAAACATATCATCTAAGGTACTGGGTAGTGACAGAGGTATAAGGCTAAGCTCATTCATTATAATGAATAATCTATAGTCATTTTAGTCATACAAAACGACTAGTTGTATTTTTGACTTTCAAACGCTGATATTTATGGATACACGGGCCATGATGCCAAATAATGAAATAAGGGAATGTTAGCCAGGGCAGTGGCATTAGCTTACTTTTCTACTATTTCCAACTGAACAGTCAAAGTATCTTTCACAAGCTTTTCCATGACAGCTCTCTAACCAGCATGACTGACAGGCAACAAAGAATAATGCAGGAAAAAGTGGATTTATAAGGCAAAATCAATGAGAATAAGAATAAAAAATCAATCTTCATCAGCAAACATTTCTCCCATAACTGATAACTTCATATGAAAAGGGAGAGCATCACATCGTAATAGTTCAGGTTTCGAAGCATAGTCTATAGAATAGTTCCGTAATGTTTTATATAAATTATTCACACTAGGGGGCACTAATGGAGTCACATTTTCTGTATTTTTATTCGTGAATAAATTAATTATCTGTTGAGCAAGATTGATGGAGGGTTTTCGTCGTGATTTGTGGGGTTGGAAGTCTGGTGTTGGCTCCTGATTCCCTTTTTTCTCCTCCCTAAGACTCGAGTTTACGACAGTCTGAATCTCTGTTATTGTGTCGTTGTCCAAATTGAAATTTCCATTTTGATATTTTTCATAAAGTATTTCAACTTGTTTCATATTCAGATTTAAATTCAGTCCAGCTTTTTCTACGATTACTAAAAATTCTTTAAAAGTTTTAACTGGACTCGAAATTTTAACAACATTTTCTGTAACATTTTGGTCACTCGTGTCTGATTTAGTCGCATTTACATTTGACGGAGCCTCGTTTTGTTTTGGCAATGTCGCATTTTTCTTTTTTCGTTTTTGATTTAATTTTTCTCCTTGAATCAAATCATCTTTTTCATCAGTTATTTCCAAAAGTTCGAATAAATTCAAATTATCATGAAAATTTTGTAAGATGCGATCCTCTTCTTTTTTCTCAGCGCTGCAGCAATGGACGGCGGCCATGTCTATAGGGTGAGCTTCGGTGTTAAAAATATATGCTCCAGTATCAATAACACATTCTCCGCTAGGAGTCTGGATGACTGTGCCTTTTGCTCCGTTATTGTGAATAAAGTTGTCAGGATCAAACAGTAAATAAAGATATTTGGTCGTCTCGGCCAAGAAAAATGACTCCATTCTGTTGTCAAGTCTGTGATCTCTTACATCCTTAATCTGAATAAAAAACAGAAGAAATTCATTTGACATAGTCTTAAAATACTTCTTGAATTCCTTTAAAAAAGAACATTGGGCATTTTTGGGGGTTGATTTTGTGCTTGAGCATACATAAATAGTTTTCAGAAGTGCTAAAACGGTAAAAAAAAATTGCACTATCCCTTCAAATATACTCCAAAATGGAAATTTCACTTTTATTTCCCCATAAGAACAATGAACAATTATTGATAAACACAGGGCTATTGATTTGCTCATATATACCGGACATGACCGATTGTCCTGCCATAATGGCCGGTTTCAAATAACTAAAAATAGGACATCAAGTAATACACACATGGATTGGCCAAAATTTTGACAGTGTCGTCGCTGTGAACTGATAACCTTAACTAAAACATCCCATTTCTTAGAATAAGGCTGAATAAGGTCTGAACTGGTCAAATGGGTAATGAAAGTGCCGCTTCCATAAATATAAAATAATATCTTACGGTAGCGTAACCACAATTAGTTCTAGAACTATGTTCGATTGCCTCTAATAAATCTATTCCTATTTCTATTAGGTACGGATCTTTCGTAGCTTGATATAGATAAACAGCACTCTCTACCAACTCTACAAAAAAAAACAAGAGTCATTATCTGCTTTATTTCAAAATTATAATGAAACTAAATAATTCTTTCAATTTCTTTCTCTCTGTCCCATATAACAATGAAGAACAATGTGACATGTCATGTGCAATGAGGGAAAAATTGCCAGATCTGTGGTGTTATTCTTTTCCTTATCATAGTTCTGAAGAACATGCACCACCTTATCCCATGAGAGCAAGGAAAAGCCTAGTTGGAAAATCTTATTGTTATATCTGGACCCATTCTGAGATGGAAACCCATTGCAGCTCCTTGTGAAGCCTTTAAAAAGAGATATACACATATTCATGTCAAAAAGGGTAGATATATCTTTACTAGTTTAAGGGTGTCTTGCAGATACAATAGCCTTTGGGGTATGTATGAAATGTATATTACCTGGTCTGAGAGGGTAACCAGCGCGTTGTTGATGGACCTCAGCTTTAGGTATATTATAAAACTCGGGAGTAAAACCATACTGTTTCGCCACCTGGTGAAAATTATGGATTGTTTTCATTCCTTCTTCTACATCTCCCAACATACACTAGAATAGTTTAAAGGGATGAAGTAGTCAAAATATTTTCTGTACCAACTGATGGAGCTCAATCTGAATTTTCATCAGAAGTTGAATCTAAAGTTCAAACTGAACAGCTGCTTAATATCTCTTTATGGGATCATGTCATGTGACTGTAAGATTTGTATGAACTGGTAATAAAAATCTATACAATCAAAATAATTCTGTTAATCAAAGCACACTCAAAAAACAAGAGTTTTTTGTCTGTATTGGAGTAGGGCCTCTGACCCTTCAAACCAACCTAGATGGCTATTTTAAATCAATACCTGTATTCCAGGCCAGTATGCATCTAATGATGTAAATACGGGAAGAGTTATTCCCCCTTTCTTCATATTAGCCCACATATACCAGTCATCTCTTTTCGTATGTTGTATTAATACTCTCTCATATTCTATAAACAGAATTAGTCAGAAATATTGAATCATGATCAGTATCATTTTTCCTCTACTCACAAGTCAAATGCCTAACCTTAAAATGACAACCAAAGTGTCTTCTTTTTTGGGATTTTTTTTATATCACTATTGAAAAAAAACTTCTAATAAAAATCCTTACAAGCAAAACAATTCTGTTAATCAAAAACGCATCAAAAAACATGGCAAAATTGAGAGCAATAGTTATATAAGACTATTCCAAAGAGAAGTACCATCAGGTGTTTCGAAAAGAGTAAGCATGATCTGCTTTGCGCGCGACTCCAGCCACTACTCTATCAGTCAACATCACAGAAAACAATCTTATAACATCTAAATCAGAAAAATGGAGCACCCATGACAAATAATAATGATTTTGAGTGTAAATCATGGTTTTTGGAAATAAAAATATGTCAAGTACTACCTCTAAACATCTCCTGTAGTTCTGGTATATTAAACATCACCGAACCTTTCACTAAATATTCAAAATACGAATCAATTCCACCACCAATCCCAGAATCCAACGCTGTCCATTTTCCTGTTGCTACATCAACATGGTTGCCGATCTGAAAGTGGAAGTCATCATTTAGTTTTGTATATAAATACATACTCTGTGTTTTTTAGGAATACCAGTCATCTCAAAGACAAAGTGAGTTAACTTGGGGACACACTCGAGTCTAGCCTATTGGTACCGGTATAAAAATTCGTAACAGAAAATATTGCAACCGACGTTGAATATAGTCTCAAAGATAACCAACAAAAATTGTATTCAAGTTGACTCTGCTATTATTGTCTCTAAGTTGGATTTTGTCTCTGAGTTAACCCACAAAATATTGTCTCCGAGTTGACATGTCTTCGATACGACCGAACATCTTTTTTAAGCAGTGTTAGCGGTTCTGTGAGGGCCACAAAACTGAGGCTGACATGGCTTTGGTCTGCTCCTCAATTCTCAAATTTCATAGGGAATGCTTGACTCAATTACCCCCTTGGTCAATTGTTCCATTCAAACAACAAGACACAAGAATATCAGATTCTTCCTTCAAGCATCATTAAAAGGCGGAACTGGGTTAAAAAATAAAAATTTTGCCAGGACTTAGGGGTTAGCAAGAACATGTCATTATAGATCCCATGAAAGCAAATAAAGAACCAGTTAAGTTAAAATCTCACCATTCCTAAAGTTGATCTATTTTCCCAGACAGATCTTATAGCTCTCATGGCCACCTTTTCAAATATAGGGTCACCAATTAATCGACTCAGGGTTCCAAACTCTATGAGGAACGTGCCCACTCCGGCTGTACATGTTATAGTTGTCTCCCCTGGTGGGACTCCATTTCGTAGATTTACTGTACCATACGGCATACCAGTTGGTGTATCAAATGCTGAAAAATAGAACATGTAGCATAACACTTCACAAAATGTGTAGAAAATAACATTTCCAAGATCAACGAATGAATTTTATTTAATTTGTATCAATAGGCCATAAACTGGAACAAAATTATATCAGCCGTTCACTGAATTTGCATAGTATGCTGACTTCGCACTACTGAATCCCAACCATTTCAAGTCCAGATGTCCAGCCTCATTTCTCAAAATATCTTGATATCAATGTAAAATTCCATGACAAAATTTTATCACAAGAGTTTTTGAGAAAGGGTGGCCTAATGCAGATTTTCTATTTGAGACACTTTTCAAAAGTCTGCTTAATAATTGCTCCAAAATTTAATAAAATTATTTCATAATATACCAACCTGGCAGTATTTTTCGAGCCACTGTTTCTGCCATGCGTAATAAAGGACCAGAACATGGCCAGCCTGGCTCCAGGGTCATTCCAGCTCTTTTCATAAATAAATGGGCTGACAGTAAGCCTCCCACAACTGCAAAAATAAAAAATAAATTTTTTTTTTTTTGGCAAATTTGTCTTTTAGTCTGAATCTTGATCAAATCTTTTGTCATTGATCTTTCCAGAAATCAAATAGAATAGTGTAGGATTATTCCTTAAAAATTCCAAAGGATGCCGAGAGAAAGATTCATGCATTATAACAAGATAACAAGATCTCAAAGATTCTACCAGCTGCTAATTAGCCAAAGCTCAAATCTCACCTTTTTTCAATTTTGCAATTTTTAGGAGATTTTGTAACACAACAAACCAAAGACATTACCTCTAATATTAGTTTCAAAAACAGAAACATTGATATCAATATCAAAGAAATCTTGAGATTTATCTATGAGAAGATTGGCTATTCGTTTAAATTCTGTCTTGTTTCCCATCACTATTAATGTATCTAAAGCATCAACTAGGGTTAGGGAATAGCTGAAATACAGATTAGATTGAATAAATGTTCTGTACCATCAATTTAATCGATGATATAAAGAAAAAAACACTAAAAACCTATTTGTGGTGCAGCGCAGAGAAAAATATTGCACAAGGAAAACTATAGAAACATTTTCACTAACTCTCTGGGAGGTATATAAAATGTGATTTTTGGAAGTGAACTACTGTTATGATCAGTCATTCAAAGTTGTTAGCATCTCTCACTATTCAGTGCTAAAAAAACTGATTGGACATCTTATTATTTTTTTTACACGCAGTTAATTTGGGCACAATGTGACATATTGAAATAAATTACCTGCCCCAAGTGTCTTGTCCATCACAGGTTAAAGGTCGAAGTTCATCGTATGGGTAAGCATATTTCAGGTAAGCATCATAAGCATGGTGGAACATAGCTGACACTCTGTCTCTGTAATAGAATAATAAAACCCCATCATAATGACACTGAATAGTTCATATTATTTGGCAACGAGATTACTGTAGATTTCTGTGTAAAAATAACTTTCGGGGTAAGCAAGGATATAAGTGCTAATTTTTAATGGATCCAGTGATGATTGAAATAAATTGAATGCACTGTCAATATCATCAAGTAGGCTCTATGCTTAGTTGGGGATCCGTCCTATTATAATCCATAGCGATTGTCCGGAGACCAGGGTCCCCGGCGTTTGAACGACTCTAAGGTCTTAACGAATTGGCCTACCTATTTAAATTTACGTTTTTCGGAAATTTCGAAGAATTTTCTTATCGATGGAATACAAAAACTTCACAAGAAACTCTCAAAAGTGCCGTCTTACGACGAAACAAAATTTGAAGCAGTCCCAGGTCGACTAGAATCGCCATTTTTTTTTTAACTGTTGGCGGATGTGGGCGGAGTTTACATGTTTAACCAGAGATAACTCGCTCACGACCTGTAAGCTCCGCCTTTATTGCAGCCATCACTGATAGAATTCTCGCTTGGAAACTTTCGATCAAAATAAAAGGTATTATTTGAGCTAGGAGATCATTTAATTTACATTTTTATTTAATAGTTTATGAAAATGTATCGAGATGTGCCGATTTTCAAGGACACGGGGGCTCAATAAAGAATTTGAATTTCCGCAATGAAATGATACAGCATGGCAGCCTGACGTTGACCCGCTCAACGGCAGGTTTTATCTGACTAGCTCTATGCTATGCTTCCTTATTTTACCCTAAAAACTAAAGGACACTTTAGCAAAAACATCAGGTCATAATCTCTACTGTCTCTACTAATTAGATCAATGATTGATCAAATGAAGGATTAGTACACAGGAATTGGAGGAGCCATCAATAGAGTCGTATCACTCACTCACATAGTATATTATAAAGACAAGGAATGAAACAGCCAAATCAAAACACGGCACCCCGCCTCACTAAAACATCCTCAAAATGACACTTCCACTTATTTTTTTCGCTTGAAACTTCACACGCACATCAATAAATGGTTCACCTTTCATTTCCAACCAAATTTTAGGTCCTTAATTGAAGGGATGGAGCGCAATCTTCTTTTTTCCACAGATATTTTCATTACAAATTTGTTTACCACCCTGAGCGTCTGTGACGTCACATTGTGACGTCACATTTAGCTCCGCACCAAAGTGTGGTAAGGGAAGTAATTATGTGATTCAGACAACATTTGTTTATAGTAATTTACGATCCTTTCTGTCAATTACACCACAAAATGATATTTTCTGGCTGATTATTGCAGTAATGATATTTTTCATTCCCTGCATAATAATTCACATAATGTTCTGATCAAAAGGTAACTATTAACTTTTTAGACAACAATTAAATGCTAAGCTTTTGAAATTGACAGTTAACAGTGGTCTAGATGAAAAAATTACCTCCCTTTGCCATAGTTAAAAATGAACACTAAATCAAGCAAATAAAAATGTATTAGTCACTCAAATACATTGGATTAATTATTTTGTAAATTCAAACCAATTTCTATGGGCGAAAAGTAAATATAAACAATTTTTTGATGAACTCTCTAATTTGGTGCGGAGCTAAATGTGACGTCACAATGTGACGTCACAGACGCTCAGGGTGGTAAACAAATTTGTAATGAAAATATCTGTGGAAAAAAGAAGATTGCGCTCCATCCCTTCAATTAAGGACCTAAAATTTGGTTGGAAATGAAAGGTGAACCATTTATTGATGTGCGTGTGAAGTTTCAAGCGAAAAAAATAAGTGGAAGTGTCATTTTGAGGATGTTTTAGTGAGGCGGGGTGCCGTGTTTTGATTTGGCTGTTTCATTCCTTGTCTTTATAATATACTATGTGAGTGAGTGATACGACTCTATTGATGGCTCCTCCAATTCCTGTGATTAGTACCAGTCATTGTCAGTGCTATTAATGCCCCACCCCACTCATAATATATTAATATTTCAATATTCAATGTTGCCTCACCTGTACGATTTGAGCTCATTTTCTTTGAATATCCTGCACCCAACCGGCACAAAAAGTTGGCACATTAAAATACACACAAAACTGATGGCTGTGGCATGCTTTTGTCTAAATCTGTGCTTTATCTGTGGCATAATTGGAACAAGTTTACGTGTAAAATGCTGGTTTGTTTACACTCGCGACAACCGGAAGTGTAGTTTGTAGAGCACCGGCGAGTATCGTTCTTTTCCGGTTTGGCCATACTGATAGAGCCAAGTGAGTTTTCATAGGTTAAGAAATCCAATGAAATCCCTTACATTCTATGTCCCAAATTATCTAAAAGCATTGCAAGCTGAAAGCAAAACTATTTATCCTTTAATATACCCCCATATAATGCCCGATTCACCCGTCATTTACTTGAAAATTGTTGTTGAAACATGAAAGGTAGATGGATGAGCAAGTACTATTATCAAAATGGAAGCCTTTGAGGAATTAATGCATTTGCTTGCCAGTCAATGTAAATCTAAGTTTGATCATTCTCACGAGTTTACCATCACATTGTCTTTTTACATCAGATATGTCAGTTTCATATTTTGATCACATTCTTCTGAAATATATTTGTTTTTTTTTTCATCCCAAGTGCTGAGACTGCACTGTTACATAATTAATATTTTCATCAATTTCAAGCTCTTTTTAGTTTAAAGTGTGATTAGAAAATGGCCTAACATTTTGATTTGTTATTTTCAGGATGTTGATGCCCAAGAAGAACCGAGTAACTATCTATGAATACCTCTTCAAAGAGGGAGTTATGGTTGCTAAGAAAGATTTCTTTGCTCCTAGGCATCCTAACATTAATGTACCCAATTTACATGTTATCAAAGCCCTTACAGTAAGTATCAGCTATTTAGTAGCCATACACTAAGCAGTAGGGCTGCAACGATTCACCGATACATCGGTGCATCACGGTTAATTTTCAAATTTCGATATTCGGTTTTTTATGGTTACGTATCGCTATACATCTTAATTGTGTTTAATATATATATTCCACTTTAAAGTGTTTCAGAAGAAGAAAAATGTTGAAAACTATCTAACTTCACGTGAGGGTTAAGTTGCAAAGGACCCTTATACTATAAAACAATTTATATCTTTATTTATTCTATGTTTCATTGTGAGTTTGACCATATTTTATTGAACAAATTGTCCAAATTCACTTTTTCTTGACGTATCGTGATACTATCGAATCGTAAGCTTTTATCACGATTCTGTATCGTATTGTGACTGTGTGTATCGTTGCAGCCCTACTAAGCAGAAAAACCCTGAGCTTAGCTTTTCTTTAGGTTCACTATTCCTACCAATTGATGACCATTCCAGTCTTGTCATTTGTTGAATTTGGAAATTACTAGCTGTTAAACTTTTTGAAGTGGTGTGTATTTTGTTTGGATTATCAGATCTTGTGCTAAAGTATTTTGCTGTTTTCTGAACATTTATTTTCTCTTTTTCAGAGTTTAAAATCAAGAGGATTAGTGCGAGAACAATTTGCATGGCGTCACTACTACTGGTACCTGACCAACGAGGGCATCCAATTCTTACGTGATTTCCTTCATCTTCCCCCAGAGATTGTCCCAGCCACTTTAAAAAGACAACAGAGATCAGAGACCGTACGACCCAGAATTTCTACCAAACCTTGTAAGTATTAATGCTATTTAAGAAAATTGTTATTGACCCGTTCAAATGGGTAACGATTGGTTATGTCAAAATCAGGAAATGCCTTGATGGCTACTGCTTGCATATTATAAATCTCATGAAATAAGATCATAAGTATTGGTACTTTTCTCATTTAAACCTCTGAATTAGTCATTTCATGAGAAAGAAATTGAGTACAATCTGTGCAGAATTGTCTGTCTTCATTAGTTTATTCATTGTGGAAATGCGCGCAATGGAATTACCGCATTCTTGTCTCTTGTTTCTCTTTGTTTTAATGACACTATATTACAATGAAATTGTATAATTACAGCTGGAGATGGAGCTGGCCGAGGTGGAGGAGCTCATGCTGATAGAGGAGAATACAGAAAATCAGGACCACGTAAGTCTTCAACCATATACTCCATACTCCGAATTAGGTCTAAATGGCTTGAATAGTTTAGTGTCAACATTAATATGATGTGCCTAGCCTAGCTACAGATCTTAGGATTTGTTTGACTTTACAGGCTGCTTGTTAAAGATCCCTCAACAGGCCGATAAAAAAAATAGTGTGCTTTCCTGGTAAAATTTCCCTTATTGCATAAGACGTAAAGAAAGTGACGTCATTTGTTGGTTTTCAATTAACATGTTATAGTCCTTCAACTAAATGTTTGGCTCATTATTATTGGAATGCAGCCACGAAATATCTATGTTATGGGACTTGCTTGAGGTACACTTGTTAGTTTACCTGGGTTTCAATCTTAGAATAGATGAAGATAATGCCTTCAAACTGCAGCTGTATAATATTTATATGACTTACTTATTTCCAGCTGGTGGTGATAAGAAGGCTGATGTTGGTGCTGGAGCTAACCCAGAATTTAAATTCGTAAGTTTCTTTTTATAATCCCTGAATGGCTTGAAATTGTAGAGCATTTAAGCTGTTGCTCCTTCATTTGGTTTAAAAACCAGTCAACCATACTTTAGAAACATATTGTAGACCTAATACAATAGTATTTTCAAATCCAGTTGAAATTGCCAGCTGTAGTTAAGTGTTGATCATCTTTCTATACCTTACATTTAATATGGGATGCTAGTATTTCAAAATGCTTATGATTACAGGGATTGTGATATTTTGGAGCAGTTCTGAAGGCTACATGAATTTAAAGGGATTGTAAAATGTATTTCTAAAACTGCATCTGCATAGATATCAATAGTAGCTTCCGATAGGTCATTGTCAGTGACTTTATATTGGAAATTGGAATGGTGCAAATTGATGCTATCAGTGTCCCCGATACACATCCAAAGTTTAGAAAACCTCTTTACAATCTCTTTAAAAGGCCCAAATCAATCCTCGAAAATGCCAAACATTCCCCTTCATAATTATGATGATTTGGACATCGGTTTTATGTCACATGTTTTATTTGCCCTATCATTGAAGCTATTCTATTTATTTTTCTTACAGAGAGGAGGTTTTGGAAGAGGAGCCCCACCCTCATCTGGCAACCAGTAAATACATACTTCATGTATAAAATAAGAAAAATATTGGAAAATTAAAAAAAAAGTCATAAAACTTCCAGATCTTGTTTTATCTCTTTTCAATACACTTGTAGTTTCTGCTCGCATGCTGCATTAGTCAATGGAGTTAAAACGACTACTTTGGGTTGTCCTATCATTGGAGGTCCCAAGGGTCAGACAAGGATAATTTGGAAAGGTTCAGTCTTTCAATGGAACTAAACTGAGGCCTTAAATGAACTCTTGAGCATTCTTGTCGGGTCCGCTCCCCTGTCTACATCATAAACTAGTGTCCACAAGAAACCTGTTTGCAACCATGCTAGTGAGGGAAATGTCCATTTCACAGATCTAACTCTTTTCCACAGAAGTGATCTTGTATTCCATGTATTTTTGATCGACTATGCTGTTTGGGATGTGCAATACGAAATGACATTTTTTCATGGCAATTTACTTTTGAAAATAGGTTTGTATCGATTCTTTTGGACACTAGTTAAGAATTAGATGGATAACAGGCTTGATAATACAAAGCTTTAAACCCCGACATCTTCAGGTTATTGAGCAAGTGTCAAACTTATCCCAGGTTCTATACTTCATGGAAAAGCTAATCAATTCTATCAAACTCTTGAACCTAAAAATGAAGAAATGCACTAGAGTAGAAAAGAGTTTAATATGGAAGTAGAATTATAAATAACATGATTTAAGATACAATATGAGATATGTCATTATAATAATACATAACTCAACATAAAATAAAAATACATAAAATAATATCTACTGAACCAACGAAAATTTTGAGATATGTCATTCTACAATACATTACAACTACTACAAAAAATAATATCTACTTAACCAACAAAAAAATAACTTGTCAATCTCATAATACATATACGTCTACATAGAAGTAATAATCTTCTTAAGCAACAAAAATAATAGAATATGTCATTCTACAACACATACAACTACATTGAAATAATATCTACTTTTAACCAACAAAAATAAAAATCAAGCACGAATGAACAATCCCAACTGTAAAACAAATCTTGAAATGCATGGAAATTATTGTAAATACATTGGTAGCCGCTAATGAACTTTTCATATGAGAAAGTATATCAATAAATGAGTAAATATATCATAACCTGACATTCTACAATACATATACAACTACATAGAAATAAGCTAATTTATGCAGTAACACAAAAATACATGATCTGTAGTCAAGCAAAATATAATTGTGCACATCTTGTGGGTAAAATCATGAACACAAACGTAATGAATACAAAATAGTCTGGCTTGTATAGTTTCGGTTACTATTTATGCTACCCAAATATAAAGTTAAATGTTAGAATCTAACCTAGATCTGACATGATTTTTAGGACAAAAAATTAATTCTTCAAATATACAGAGCTTAACCTAACAATAAATAAATTCTACAAATCCACTAAGACATAACTATATATGATAATATGATGGAGTAAATAATAAAGTTAGGCACATAACGTTTCAACACAATACACATGTCGTCATCAGATGAAATGAGTGAAAATCAAAACAAAAATAATTGTAAGTTTATGTTTTTTTCATAATATTTGTCTTGTGCTTCTCGCTTCTAAATATCGTTCTAATCCTATCATATAGATTGATAATAATTTATACTATAAATAATGAATATACATATAATATATAATTATTTGAATACTTTAATTAAATTACTGTCAAAATACCTTCTTATTATGGGACTACAACATTTAAAATAAATCTTAGTGCACATACCAAAACACTAGACAATAAAATGGAGTATAACACAATTCTTTAATACAGTTATAGTCAAACAGAGATATTTCGGCTCATCCAGGTACGGTCAAAACATATACACAACCAGTCCATTATATTTTCAAGGGTATAAAAGTATCTTATTTAGAGGGTTGTTTGTTTGGCAAGTTACAGGTAACACCCTTGAAAATATAATGGACTGGTTGTGTATATGTTTTGACTGTACCCGAATGAGCCGAAATATCTCTGTTTGACTATAGGTAGCACCTACATAACGTTTCATATAGATGAAATATTGTCTTGTGCTCTGTGCGCCTTGTCGTTCAAATATTAAATCTAGTGCAGTTTAAACAGTGAAATAAGAATTATTTACAATTTTCAAAGAAATTCTGATGTCCTATTTCAATGACATCATAATTTCTGTTTAAATAGATATATTACTTGGTCCCTTGAACTATCTGGTCTGGCTACAAGCATGAAATCAGGGGTGTGTTCTTTTAATTACTTTGGAGACATCTCTGCTTAATCCGAATTCCAAGTCTGCTTATTTGGTCAGAAAAGACTGGACAATCTCAAAGACATCTCCACATTGTTCTCTTTATGTAGAGAACTCTGATTTGACAGTTTCATGAATCAGAGTTGCCTGGAGTAGCAAAAAAAACACATACAGGGGGGCAAACCGACTTATTGCCCGAATTTTAATGATATTTTGTCCGATTTTGGTGATTTTTTGCCCGAAAACATAATATTTGGGGGGGCAGATGCCCCCCCTGCCCCCCTGTCTTCTACGGCTATGAACACATCCCAAGGATATGAACAAAACTATAGACAATTGTAAATGAAATACATGTAAAAATATAATTACGCCTTATGAACATTAATGGAAAATCCTAAATTTAACTTCAATGAGGTACACAAATACATAAGTAAAAAGTATATATACAAAAAGGCAAGTAACAAATAAAAAATCTTAACAACAACAAAAAGGTTTTTTAGTGACCATGTCCACATTTAAAGCTATTTTAGACTTAAAATGCAAATAGAGGAGGTATACTGCCCTAGGTCACTCTTGATGGGCCATTCTCAAGGGCGTCGCCGGTCGCCAATTGAGAAGGCTTGTCCTAGTAAAAAATTAATGCTTTAATGGGGGGGGGGGGCATGGTGCTCTAAGGCTGAACATTTTGCAATTTTATATCTTGAAAATCACAAACATTTATCATTTTCATGCCCAAGACCCCACCCTGTGGAATTATTTTTTGCTACTCCACTGTGGAAAATAGAAGAAGCCATGCACCGTTTTGGAAGTTGTTTAGGCCCATATGTATTTTAAAATCAGGGACCTTCTTCTGGATAAAACTTAACTAAAACCAGATTTTAAGAAATACAATAATTTGTTGGGAAAAAAAATCCTTAATTTTGGTAATTGACCAATAAGATGAACACTCAAAAATGTCAAGAATAAGGCCCCTGAATATAAATTTCCTGTCCAGACTCCATACCCCATCCATTTGCACCTTTTTTTTTTTATCAAACAATTCATTTCCTACCACCACATAAAAATACCTGTCCCCACAGAAATCTCATTTTCTTTTTTTCATCTTTTTTTTTCTTGTTTATATTATATTATGCATAAAATTGAGAAACTTCATCCATCTAGAGAGTCCACATAGAAATATAATGATTTAGATATACAGTCTCTATTCAATACCAAAGATATTTTCGGTAATATGCGTCTAAAATTCGAATGATCAAAAGGCAGTTGTAAGAAAACTTGCAAATCTTTTTTCTCAATAAATCTAACCCAAATGAATTTTATTTTTCAAAAAATTTCTTGGGTGGAAAACTCTTTGTACCCTATACCAAAGCTCTTCCATATGTGGAATTTCAATTTGTCATCAATTGGTCCCCAAAATCAGTCTACCCTTTTTTGTGCCCCCCTATTGATAAACAAATTAAGGGAAGCTGAACCGAATCAATCCATGGCCCTGGCAGCGGTAAAATTTCTAACCCCGATAATAATTTAGACAAGTTTAGGATAATGAACAAATCTCAATAAGAGGTATCCGAGTATTCGGAACAACGCAGCAAAGAACACTAACGGCAGGAGATATTCTATATAGGTTAGGTGAACACCGTAAAAATCAAGGACATCAGCTGAATCAATATTGGTCGAGTTGATTTGTTTACAGCCAATGAAATTTGATTCGTTCTTGGAAGGGAAACAACTGAAATGACAAAAATGATTATATTAGGTGAAAGTATTATTATTGAAAGTAGAAGGTAAAACTCAATTCCATTTCTGAATTACACAAAAAGGCATGTTTTATTCAAGATCAAGGGCATAGATCAAGGGCATGGATTAAGGTGGGGGGGCACCAAATCAACCCTGCAGGCTTTGCGACGTCTTTAAACTCTACAAGCCATCCTAGTTCATCCACCACCCTCCCCCTCATCCCACATAAAATCTTTTTGGACAAATCAACACCCTTGTTCAAAATGAAGTTCAGTGTAGATACTACTAGTTACTACAAATAAACTGGAAAAGATCAATGCCAAGAGTTTTTGCCATTGATCATCTTTGGAACCTTAATTGTTATCCTTATGAAAAAATGGTTCTGTTTTTTCTATGATGTTCTCAATAACTTTAAAGCAAGTTACGATCATATTCACGCCACAATTAAAGTTTACTTACTTCACATCTTCAGCATCAGAGGAAAATTCCAAAACCACGGCACAATGGAAGGAATAAAATATGAAGGAGAAATATTTAATCCAATCCAACCAAAATGGAAGATTTCTGGTAAAAAATCCACCTGAAATAAAACATAAAATTATGATGACAAAGCTTTATACAGTTCAAAACATAGTCAAAAGAACCACTTTTATACCACACCGAGGTATTGCTGTTTTAAGGATCTGAAGTTTTGCTCGGAGCACTCACACTAGGGTTTTTTTGATCAAAATATTTCCTAAACCAGATGAAGATCAGCACTTTGGGGCAGGGTATACTTAGTCATGGAATGCACCCATTTGGTTTGTACAGGTCTATTTTGGTAATATTGCTTTTGAGGAGTTCTTCGTATTTATAACAAAAATTTACTACAGATCTTACTCGTAAACAGTCTATTTTAAAAGATTAAAAATCACAAATATTGGACAATGGTTTAACCAAGGTCTGAAATTCACTCACATAATCAAGTGGACTTACCTAGCAACATGCAAGCCGTCATTACAATAACAGATACAGAAATACCAGTCTCTACGTGGGTGAATGCTATTCCCAAAAATAGACCAATACTCTGAAATAGATCATAAACTTTCTCAATATATACAAGAGCTTCTTTATAATTTGTAAAATAATGAACAGTATAGTTAAATGTTGACTGGGTACAAAGGATCGTGGAAAGATCAATTTCAAGATGTTTGGCCTCAAACCAGATGGCAGAAGGGATTCTCATGAATCTATGTTTTTATCCTTATATCCTACTAATAAGCCCGTAACCAGCCCAGTGCTTTTAAAAAGGAAAACGAAAGATGGGGTCAAGGAGTCTTTTGAATATTTAAGCTTCATTCTCCAATTTTCATAATTTTGCATGGGGGTGCCCCTCAAGTTAGGGGCCTAGGTACAATTAATTCAGAAAAGTCAAGGGCAATAACTCATGAATATATCTAACTCCTACCTGTCCAGTGATGACATTAATAATGGTAGTAAAAATCATCCCAAAGAATCCCTCGACATTATTAAGTCCAATAATCCAATAGGCTACAATCAGGAATAATACAGGAGGCACCAGAACCAGGGGGATCTCGGCAGTCATCTTGGCCATGTAATACGCTGAGAGCCGATACCAGTTAGCTGTTCTCTCTTTATCTATTACTGGCCTTTCAGTAGCAACTGGAATACAAATTAACACATATCAATTTCCAGATTGAAAATATGACTCACAGTTCATATACAATCAAATCAAAGATTTAATCTGTGAATCTTTTAACAATTTAATGGGAGACATAACTTATTAAAAAATGTTTTGATTCAAGCAATGAATATAAGAAGAACATACTGTTCAAGATAACATTAAAATTAGGTTGCAAACAAGTAGGCCTAATTGATGACATACCAGATGAACAATACTAGCTATGTGAACTCTCTGAAAGGGATGTCAACTTGCGGAAAGGCATCAATAAAAAGGATGAGCAAGACCAGTTTTGCTAGTGACAACAGCCACAAAAGTTAAATTTAGAGTCCAAAAATAATATTCTGTGGTTTGATATATTTCGGGTAGTTCAAATATTTAGACATTTAAAAGGGTCATGTGGAATAGTGGTATCAGGTGTTCAAGAAAGGAAAGCATGCCCTGCCTTGTTAGTGGTGGGTGATATGGAAAATATTAAAATGTCTATATTCCTATTTTACAGAGTTACATTTATAAGGGGCCAGTATTTGCAGTAACTGAAAATATTTTCATAAAAAATTGACTTACAGGCTGTGATGGCATCTATTAAAGGAATAACACCCCATAGTGTAATCAGGAAAAATATCTGAAATAAAATAAAACACAATCTAACATTCTATTTTCTTACACCTTATAGAGGAAATGGGTATGCAGTTTGCAATTAGAGACTGAATTATCTGAACACTACAAAAGGTAAATGAAATCACTTTAGCATCTTATTCCAAGACAGAAAGCATGTTCAGACTATATCCCATTCATTTTCACTTTTGTCGATCTTTCTGTATTAGATTAAATCACTCAGAATAATTTTTGAACCAAAATTCATATCTCCAGGGAAATAACTTGTGTATAAATGACTTGACTTACAGCTCCCATTCTGTCTCTAAGAGTCTCCTCAGTTCGTGGAAGTTGAAACCAGACCAAACTGACGAGAACACATAATAATACCGTTTCTATAATCTTCATTTTACTAAAGACTCGAGATTTACACTGCCAGAACGCTCGCACTGTCAGATGTTTAAACTGTGTGAAAAAACTTGTCGGCCATTTGTCTTTATCTACGAATAATTCTGGATATTCCAGTTCCATTAAACTCATATCTACACTACCAATATCTAGAAAGAGAAATCCATGAAAATGAAGCATTGTTAGTCATGATTTTCATTATCTATGATCATTGGTTAATTCTGCAGAAGAAAAAAACATAGAGGTGTTGGAAGCGTTTGAAAAAGGTAAGACAGAACAATCAATATAGGTTCCAACTTCCAGCTGGTAGACTACTAGATAACCATATTTTAGAAGGATAACAATTTCAAGGCTCTTGATTATTTCTACAAGCTGGTTCTTAGCTTAACCTTTCAGTATTATCCACTATTTCAGATTATCCTTACGCCTAGGCCTACCTGCGTCAAAAATATTTCCTAACACCAAACTTTTGTATAAAGCAGAAGATTCACTCTTAAATGCTGAAAAGAGTACTTTTTCTTACCTTCTTCCTCAGAAGAATTCTTCTTCCCTCGTGTGATCATTTTATTGGTGAATTTTTTAATGGGGTTACGCCTGTCTAAGGTAGGGCGTTTTTTAGCAGCTTCAATCATTTCAGCATCGAGTCTTAATGAAGAGTTGTAATTAGAGGAGGATAATTTTAATACATCTGGCCAAGCTTCGGAATTTCTGGAAAAAACATATCATCACATAACATGGAGTTATGTCCCTTCTTCCATTGAAAAAGTAAATGGTACACAACTGGTCAGTGGAAATAAAATGAAAAATGAATGGAGTTTTGCATCCTGCTTTTCTGCACCTATATGGGCTAATAAGGACGGGCAACCACCATGCAGAGTGCAAAGAGGGAAATTTTGCCAGGACAGCAGAATTAGCCTACTCTTATTATCGATTTCCAACTGTCGATGAACTATAAGTGGAGAATCACTGAAAGTTCTTGGACTGAGTTTTTAATGAACAACTTCAATGACTATTAATAATATCTTACTTGAAATCTATGGCAGCTTCTATAATTTTTTCTCTTGTATCGCCTCCTTCTACCAATTTCTCTACTGAAAAATAAATCCAAAATATCTTGTAAAATTTCAAAACTACAAGGGTAATTGATTGACATGCCTGAAGCCTAATGCCTGCCATCTAAATCCTGTTGATTGCTACAAGCCTTTTCAATTAGTGAGTTATCTCTCTTAGACAAGGGCGTAATAAAAGCTTGTTTAAAAAATTGAAATTTTCAAAAAAAATCCATCCAAGCAAGACAATTTAAGAGCAATAGCTGTAGCCTATGCTAGAGGATTACCACCAGGTGTTTCAAAAAGAGCAAGCATGGCCTGTTTTGCGACAATGCCAAAACTATACAAGTTCACATCATGAGATACAAGAAATACTTACATATGAAATCTGCGGGATTATAATTTGGTTCCATATGTAATCCTATATTCTCAAAAAATCGGACGACTTTATTTGATTCGCCAAAATAAACGACCTGTCCCTGATTTAAGAGGAGTATTTTATCGAACATGTTAAAAATCTGGCTGGAGGGTTGATGTATCGTCATGACAACGGTTTTATTTGATTTGTGAGTATAAGCTTTTAAAGTTTTAATCAAGGCGATGGAAGTGTAGGAATCAAGATCACTGGTTGGTTCCTGAAAAAAAAAAAAAAAAAAAGATAATTTCAGATAGGTTTTTGTTATTAACGGGCATGTTCACTATCCATAAAGTTAAGACAAAATCTGATGCCATTGTCTGTGCTTCAACAAATTAAGCTTCTGAGAGTATCTCAATATCAGTGTATGCATTTATCTCTTTAACCATTTATGGAGGGCCGGGAAAGTTGGACGCTTGCTTACTAACTTGAAGGGCTAAGGTTCAATCGCGACAAGGGTCGCTTCAGATATTTCAACCCCATTTCTCCTTGTCCCCATGAAGTTTGCGCATTCGCCTTACTGGTGCAGAAAAGCAAGACGTAAAAACTAAAATTTCATTTCCATCATCATTACAACAGGAAAGACCCAAGTAAAATTTTAAAATGACGAAACTTACATCTACTGCTAACATGAGAGGGTTTGTGATAAGTTCACAGGCAATACTCGCTCTTTTTCTCTCACCATCATTTAACCCTGGTGTTTTATAATCTCCCATTACTGAAATAAATACAGGATTCTTTTGAAAGCATACACTTAAATTTCGGAAGAAATATAAACAACAGGGAGAGTCCTCAGGTAATTCAAAGCCGTTTTTAGAACTAAACAAAATATTTATATTGAGTCAAAGACAGAACACAATTTTATGGTATAATCTATATATATGTATCTGTACCATAAAATTGTGTTCCGTTATTTAACTCAATATAATTGTTTCGTTCAGTCCCCAAAACTGCTATGAGTCACCAAAGGACTCTTCCTGTTATTTAATGTGATCTCTACCTCTACCCTACCCCTAGATGTTGTTAAAGATATTGATTAACTACTCATCAACTTTTGGTCATGGATGCAAAAGACAAATAGAACAGGAATTTTCTGTCGGTGGTGCACTTATAGTAAACATTTCAAGTTTTTTATAGTTGGTAAGTCAACTCTCCTCCACATTCAAAGAACATTGAGCTCCCAAAGGCTTAACTGAGACTTTAGTTTTGATATGTGTTTTAAATGGATAACCCAGAAATGGCAGACAATAAGCCAAGAAAAGCAAAACACATCGGCATTTTTATTTTCAGAAATCATCTTAATGGCAGAAAATTTTTTAATTAAGTTTTGTCAAGTTACAAAGATATTGTTTTGTTGTATTGATTTCATTAAGTAGTGGACAGGAAACAGAAACTCTGGTAACCATGGAGATATGAATTAAGGCATAAACCGTATCCAAGAAATCAAAACATTTTCCAACAAAATTGAAATTAAAGAACGCCCAAACCAGATAAATATGTGATTGTAATGTATTGGATTAACACATTAATTACAAGAATATTTGAACATGGTGTCCAGTGACTATTTTGGAAATGATGCATACTTTTTGGGGCGGTTAAAAGAGGATTAGGTTATAAGTTGTTCCCTGCATTTTGTTCAAAAACCAAAGCCTACAACTGAACAAACAGCATACAAGATATAAAAGCCAAAATAAGACTTTCATATACTCATAATCTTTTAAATTTATAGAGGTTTTCTCTTATAGAATCAATTTGCACCATTTCAATGCCAATCTCATCTGTGATTCCAGCAATTCATTAAACTGAGTGTTTGATGATATCACATCTATAAAAGTCTTCTTTGATTTAAGCAAATTTTATAGGTGTGATGTCATCAAACACCTATTTTATGTGGAATACCTGGATGCACAGATATCTGATTGAAAATTGAAATGGTGTCCGACTGTCCGTGTCCCTAATACACATAGAAAGTTTTAGAAAACCAGTTAAAATCCCTTTCTTAAAACAAAATAAAAAAACAGATGATAAGATGAGATGGAATCCGTCACCAGGAAGAAAATGTAAAAATGCAGATATATTTATATACGTCAATTGTGCAATTAATTGACATCACCCCTATCAATATTTTTTTTTCAGGGGGAAGGAGGGTGACATAAATGAATTTTCTCTTTGGACAAAAATGGTTCAAAATGAAATTAAAAAAGTTTGAAGGAAATTCATTTTGGAAAATATGGTTTGAAA
The DNA here is from genome assembly GCA_029955415.1 of Lottia scabra. Lineage (NCBI taxonomy): Eukaryota > Metazoa > Mollusca > Gastropoda > Lottiidae > Lottia > Lottia scabra. Next base: position 3,756,938 of record JARJEI010000003.1, on the reverse strand, counting down.
TAAAAATTGGAGATCAAAATGAAAATTTGATATTGTTACAGCATGTTGATAGATGAAAATATTTTTTTAGCTCAGAATTTTTGCATCCTTTTCATGATTATCAAATGGAACAGAATAGATATCGGCAAAATAAAAATAAAGCTCAAGAGACATGCATTATAAACATTGAAATACATAATTACATTTCTTATTGCCGATGACTGGAAAAATGAATACAATGATGTTAAAATAAATTCATTCATTCGTTCATTTGTTAGTTAATTTATTCATTCATTTATTTATTTGATCATTAATTTGTTCATTCATTTATTCATTCATTCATTTGAGCATATGTTCATCAGTTTTCAGGCATTCAATCATTCATTCAATCATTCATTCATTTGATCATTTATTTGTTATTTCACAAATTCATTCATTTCTTTATTCATTCATTCCATCAATTATCCATTCATTCATTCCTATTCAGTAATTCTCCATTCTGTCATTCATTCATTCATTCATTCATTCATTCATTCATTCATTCATTTATTCATTATTCATTCATTCCATCAATTATCCATTCATTCATTCCTATTCAGTAATTCTCCATTCTGTCATTCTTTCATTCATTCATTCATTCATTTATTCATTCATTCATTTATTCATTATTCATTCATTCCATCAATTATCCATTCATTCATTCCTATTCAGTAATTCTCCATTCTGTCATTCATTCATTCATCTGTCCATTTGTTCATTCATTCATTTATAAAGAATCAATAAGTTTTTATTCGTTTAATCAATAACACCAAAACAATTGGCACTTTGCACGAACAAATATTCAATTAAATGATCGAATGACATCATTGAATCCAATAATTCTTCTGATTTTACATGAACAATTCAATCAATAAAATATATCTCAGGTTTGTTGATTTTCATAACTACTTGTAGATGTCATCAATTGGCCAATCGATATTCAGGAAATTTGAATTGGACCAATCCATGACAAGAAAAATCTAGTATCATCCAATGAATGGACAGGAAATTCAAATTTGACCAATCAATGAGAAGAAGTCTTAACACCGTCCTGAATGAATGGACAGGAAATTCATATTAAACCAATCGATGACGAGAAAAATCTAGCATCGTCCAATGAAAAGACAGGAAATTCAAATTTGATCCAATCGATGACGTGAAATTTTAGTATAGTCCAATGAATGGACAGGAAATTTAAACTGAGCCAATCAATGATGAGAAAAATTAAGGCATTGTCCAATGAATGGACAGGAAATTCAAATTTAGCCAATCATTGAGTAGAAATTTTAGTATAGTCCAATGAATGGACAGGAAATATAAATTGAACCAATCAATGATCGGAAAATCCAGCATCGTCCAATAAATGGACAGGAAATTCAAATCTGACCAATCAATAAAGAGTATTATTGACTGATCAATAAGTTGATATTGATCTATGTTATATCAATATTCTACGTGGGGTGACACCTTGTTCATCACACGCCCTTTAAATAAATATTTCTCTGACAGCTGTACTTAAATACTATAAGTTAAACAAGTGTATATTGGCCTATAATCGTGCAAAGATTTTTGTGGTAATCCTAGTTCAAATTATCAAAAATAAAAGGGATTGTAAAGAGGTTTTCTAAGCTTTGTATGTGTATCAGGGACACTGATGGCATCAATTTGCACCATTCCAAATTCCATTCCGACGTTTGTGGTTCTTGCAATTCCACTAAAACTAACGAGTTTTATGACGTAACTGACAGTGATCTACCCGAAGCTACTATTGATATCTATGCAGATCATTGGTAATGACTTCATAATTTTAGTGGAATTGCAAGAACCACAGAAGTCGGAATGGAAATTTGAATGGCGCAAATTGATGCTATCAGTGTCCCTGATACACATACAAAGTTTAAAAAAACACTTTACAATCCCTTTAAAACTATATAATGATAAGTAAATAACTATGAGATTTTTTATGATAATTTTCAATTATTGTTAGGCTATCATGGACAGATAATTTCAATTTTGAGCTGCAACAAAAAGTATATGCCTTCTGTTGAACAGCAACTTATTACATTTGAACTTGCCTAACTACTAGTTTGGATCAGCTGGTAGAGAGGATTCTCATGACACATCGCACAATCATTTCTCATGGATTTCATAAGCAATTTTTAGGAATTTGACATGTCCATTTTAACAAAAAAAAATCCTCAAACTGAATCAAATCGGAAAATAATTTTGTAATCCCAGTTTAATAATAATCTTTATCAAACAATAATTCATGTTATTTTTAATGAAATATGTGACCAATAATAAAATACAGTAATTATCGTCAAGTTTCTGGTATTTGCTAAACAACAATATGTGAGGAATTATTGGCAGATATTAATTATAGAAATTGTAGCAGACTATTATTTAAACTAAATCTTTGTGGCAAGTTATCAATAGAATATAGAACTTTAATTGGAATATTGTTTCGCATCAATAATATCACAGTTTTTATTCTATTATTATTTAGCTGCAGTGGTTGTGGTCCCAGTTGGGGCACATATTGTCTGTCAATGAAAAATAATTTTGTACCCCCACTTGCACAGCCTCTTTATTTCAATAATTCTTTGAATATGTTTATGACCTAAAAAATGCACCAAATTTCATTGGTGGAAGGAATCTCCTCAGACCCTAATCCCTTCCCCCTCCAAAAAAAAACCAGAAGTGTTGTGACTTTGGTTCTTCCATACTTAGAACCTCAGTCTTGACAGTAAACCTCCCTATTAACCTGTGTGCCCCATTTTTGTATCAAAACTTTAAGTAGACTTGTTTATTCTATGGAAATGCATACAAATAAATTATTGACACATTGAGTCATGAAATATCTTGCTGTTTATTTAAACATGGAATTATAATTGGAATAATGTTTCGCATCAACAATATAGTATTTATTAATTGATACACTGTGGTTAAATCACAGTCCTATATCAATAACTAAGCAGTGGTAGGATACAGGTAGAATGTTTCGCATCAATAAAATCATGGTATTCATTAAGTGTCATTCCCAATCATTTAAAAACAAAATTGAAAGTATATGTAACAGCTTTTAAACAATGATAAAATAGTACTTTTTAATTGCCAATGCCACCCTTTTTTTTTAATGTATTATCTTGACCCCAATTTTAGCAAGCAAGCGTCCAACTCTGAGACCTATCACCCCCAGGATTTGGATCTGTGTCAAAAAGGCTGCCGAGGAACTGTTAAAAATATGAAGGGATTGACACTTGACCCAGGCGGACATTTGAATGGGTCAGACGGACATGTCCGGAATATAGAGCCAAATCAACAGCCCTGGAAGGTACCTATACAGGGATTTAACTCTGCACCTCAAAAAGTCTCTGTGTCCTCCAGGATTTTGACTCTCAGCTATCTATCAGATTCTATGTTGTAAACAATAATCAATACGGTTTTTGAACTATCTTACTAATGAAATACGTTGCCTGTCCACTGAAAAAACAATATGCTGGGATTGAACTCTGGACCTTCAGCAAGCAAGCATCAGGGGCGGATCCAAGGGGGGGCTCCTATTTTTCCGGACTGATGTCAGAACCCTCTAAAAATGTGCCGTTGAATTTGAAGCATGTTATATTTCAGAGCCCCCCTTTCTCTAAATCCTGGATCCGCCCCTGAGCATCCAACTCACTGAGCAACGCATCCAATGAGGTTTTGGACAGTTGGACTACAAATCAGTAAAGGAACTATGATATAAACAATAAACAATCTAATAAATCAGGTTTATGATCTACCCAACTAATAAACACATTGACTTCCCTTTTATATCAGACACAAACAATAGAATCATTGATAATTATATAGCATGTCCAATCTACCTTGTTAGATTTATAATAAAATGGTCAGTTTATGTGTATTTTATGTGTATTCTATGGGTTTTATTGTGCTTATTCTTCCAGAGAGACTGACTGTTATAATATACATGCCTGTCTGGTATAGCTAACTGGTAAACAAAATCAGTACAAGCAAAACAATTCTGTTCAAAATCACATCCAAGTCATTGCCAAATGAATCGGTTCTCGACTGGGGTGTGAAAGTCCCATGACCTTGAATAAGTCATCTTCACTCATAATTCCAGTCCACCCAACTGTAAATGGGTACGGATAGTTGGGGAAAGATCAATGCCAAAAGGTTTGGTCAAGGATCAGCTGGGAGAAAAGATCCTCACGTAACCTAAGTTGTTGTTAAAATATAGAATGATGTTCTTTCTTTCTTTTACAGTAGTGGAGTCCTCCAAAGAGAAGTAACATCAGATGTTCAAAAAGGGTAAGCATGGTCTGCTTTGTGCGCAACCCCCTAAATATTACCATATAGTAAATAGTAACTTGTAAATTTTGATCATCTCCATATTTTTACATATGACTCAGTTATGACCTAGGCCAGTGCTTCTATAAGACCAAAATGTTTGGCGATCTTCAAAACAAATGCCAATAACTCAGTAGCGTGGTGATATAAAGCGCTCTGGAAGAGCAAACATGTTCTGTCTCACTTTGTGAATAAAATTTCTGTTGTGTTGTGCATTATTGTAAGGTTTAAAACATGTCAGTTGTCAAATTAAATTTTAAGATAAATTGTTCTTTTTATGCTTGAAAAAAATTGTTCTGTCAGCCATCACAAGACTGTAGCAATCTGTAATAATTGTCAACAAGTGGTGATCTATTAAATATTAAATATAAATATTATAACTCTATTTACTCTAATAAAATATAGTTAAAATTGTGTTAAACTGTAAATATTACTTCAGACCTGGAGGGCATTGTGTATTTTATAAATCATTGCTTTTTATTGTACAGTTTAACCAAATAAAACTGTCTTATTTAAATATAATAGACTAACATAATATTATTAGCTATATGTACGCTCTACAAGGGAGTGACAAGTTCTTATTTTCATTGGTAAATCAAATTTGTGCCATCCAATTTCCATTCCGACTGTGGTTCTTGCAATTCCACTATAAGCATACAAAGATTAGAAAATCACTTTACAATCCCTTTAATAAATCATATGAAAACTGAAAGAGGAAAATCTAGGAAGGTTTTTTGAGGTTGAAGAAAATCTTTTTTCAAACATTTTTGCTAGATTTGTTCAATTAATTTTTTTTATGATATTTTAATTTCCAAAGTTACCTACAGAGTGTAAATTTTAGGCCATCATTCTTTAAATGTTCACCCCATTTATTCTAGGTAATTGTACTGGTTTGACTGGAGAAATCTAAATTTAGATAGAATTTAACAAGTTGTAAACAATAGTTTTAACAATGTTTTATAGTTGATACAACCCAAATGTTTTATAATCTACTCCATATTGTCATCATTACAAACTTTACAAACTGTTAAAACATTATAGTAATATTTTTACTACATCAAGTTTGTGACATGGAAAGATACGACCAAATTATGTTAAATTATCTACTGCAGATAGGTAACAATTTTTGTTTGACAGATCAACCAAACAAAGCCATTTTATTGTAAATATAAGCTTTTTTGTGTGTGTTTTCTGCAGGTTGATTAAATGAATTATGAGCATTCTTTATTTCAAATAAGAGGATTGTTCCAAACACCAAATTATTTAAGAACCAGACATAACTCTTTTTAAACAATCTCCATACAGATACAGCTATCTGGACAGTTATTTTGCGTGTTTAAAATCTTTAAATGGTATTTAGCAATCGTAAGTAGGGTATATGGAAACAGTGACTGTTGTTCCATAAAGCTGTGTCTATATATCAAAGTTCTTCTTCAAAGGTGATTTAATTTATAGTAAACACTTAGAGAAATGTTTCAATATTGTGTTTGATTTATCTTGATTTATAATCAAATCTGGCTCCTGGTTCAACTATCATGCAGCCAAACATTCAAAGTGTAAATTCTGAGAATAGTTGGAAGCAGTCTGGGCCTTGGAATGATATCCAGTCCAAATAAGGTCCCATTTCCATCACCATTCTCCATTCTATCAAAGCACCAAATCAGCTTGAACTCAAAATATTTTCAGAATATCATCGATTTTGTTAGGAATTTCAGCTATTTAATTAATTTTGCTTATTAAGCATCTATCTAACGAGATATTTAACTAACGACAGGTGTTTGACCTAGTTTGATATACCATAGGTAAATATAATATACCGGTATATATTTATAATATATATATAGGTATTGATAGAAAATCAATATGAGGGTTCAAATAGGTACTTTACGATATACCTCTAATAGGGATGATGATTTAATTTGATGTGAAATATCAATCTGCCCATGCAATTTTCAATATATTTTGCAAGGAGAATAAATTGACATGAGACAGGGGCGGATGCAGAATAAAATTTCGCCGAGTGGAGCGAGTCGAAAAATTATTTGAGGTTAAAATAATCAAAGTTATTGAAATATTCTTCTAGAGTGGGTGCAATATCTTGCCAAGCGAAGTGTGGCGAGAAACATTTGTGGTGCGGACAACTTATTCTTTGCAAATTTTAGGGGGGGCGCACGCCCGCCACGCCCCCGTCTAAATCCGCCCCTGTGAGAGTTGTCAATAGGCCAGATGTCCATTTTAATTGCCAGGTTACCCGACCAAAAATATTGTTAATTATTAAATTATCTATTAAATAAAACACCACATCTTCACAATGCAAGTTATTATTAATAGTGTCTAATACCTTGACATCATAAGGCATTTTTCTTGTATCAGAAAATTGTAAATGCAGTGAATTGATTGGATTAACAGACACTGCCAATCAGAATTGTACAACTGATGGCTATGATTGGCTGTGTTTGCCAGTGTATAATCCAATCAAATGGCTACATTTACAAAGTTCTGTAAAACAAAAATAGTGCCTAATGACGCCAAAGTATTAGACACAGTTTGTTATAACTTGACTTAATGAAGATGAAAACATTATTTCATTTCATTTATGCAATTATCTCTTTCAAAAATTAACCCTGTTGGGTACAAGAGACTAACATATTGTTGTTTATTGCAGAAAAATTAACAATTACTAGAGCCACATGTTCCGCAGATTGGACCTTTTGACGTATTATTACATTACAAGGGACAGGGTGCAAACATTGTATCAAATATCTTCAAAAAAAATAACAAACAATATTGAAATATTATCCTTATTCATAAAACCATGTTATTTTTTAGCTAATTTTCCAGTTGATGTGTTTTATATTAATCTATGTATCGTGATATAGGATATTATTACTATTAAGTATCTTAAAGTAGCAATCCCATTTAGATCTGATGTTGGATTTATTAAAATTCAACTATCTGCAATCTGCTTCAAATAGCAGGAGAGGTGTCAGTGTTGAGATTACCACAGGGGGTTTTGATTGTTGAATTAGGAAAAAAAAAGAACTTTAAAGGGGGAGAAGGGGTGAGGAGGTGCCTCTCTTGTTCTTATAACGCTGCAGATTATCATACTGTTTCCAACATACACAAAAAGAGAAAGTATGCTCTGTCTTAACTATATCTTCAAACAAACACTCTAACTGTGACGATATATAAGTTCCACTATAATAACTGTTCCAAAGAACATTTGTTATGTAATATTTGTTCCATTTGGAACTTTTATTATATAATACTAGCCCTAACCCTAACCCTAACCCTAACCCAAATATTATATTATAAGAGTTCCCGAGATCATTTATTATAATAATTTTTGTTCCAAAAGGAATATTTATTATGAGGAACAAATATACAGTCACATAACGAAACCATTTTAATATGCACACATTTCACATTTAAGTGTAAGCATACTCTATTTTCACACTGCATACACGCTTACAAAACCATTTAAACACACTCTTGTCCAGTTATAAGCCTTTCTGACTGATTCCAGTAACACCAAGTAAGAGTAAGCATGCTAGGTCTTACCTGTATCTAAACAGCCTCTGATATCCAGTACATCTATTATCTGTTCCATTCTCGCTAGTTTCTGTTTTACATCTATAGCATTAGGTAGACGCAACATGGCTGCAAACTGAAAAATTTAAAAGATGAAAACAGATGCCACATCAGCTTATTTCTTGTATTCAACTACCAACAACTACATAGATGGAAGCAACCTAAACTTGTCATCTAGGCTACCAAGCACCCAACAGTATTCAGCTGTCTGTGACAGAAGTCTTGACTTTGTGTATATAGTAAGGATATATTGTTCCAGATGCAATATATAAGATGTGATAAAGAACTTGATGTTTCTGAAATATTTATATGACAACATGGCAAAGTGAAATTATGATGTGGCAGTGTCGAGGAGAGGGATGTTTGTTTCATAGTCTCTGACAACTTAGTAATGGTCAAGAGTTGTTGAAGGTGGGAGGGTGGTGAGTTTTTTGTGAACCTACTTACCCTGAGTGTTTCTCTGAGTGTAACATTTGGATAAAAAACTTCTTCTTTTAAAACATACGATAATTTACGTTTTATCTGTTTATTAAATGGTTGTCCATTGAGAGTTATTTCCCCTGTTTGATACAGGTTTCGACCCATTAAGGCATTTAATAACATAGTTTTACCAGAACCTGTAATACAAAAGCAGTTACATGGAATCTAAATTGAATTTACTGCTTTAAACTCAATCATCTTGAAGACATCCATCAAAATGACTGATAAAGTATGTGTGGATTCACTGATATATCTTGCCAGCACACTATGAATTAGTATCTGTATGGATTTTTTCAAGATTTTTATGGGCACCTCTCCCAATTTGTTCCCTTAACCTGTACTAGAGTCAATTTAAGGCCTGTAACATTATGGAGGCAAGGTGGACAACAAATGCCTCCCTTTTGAAACAATGTGCAAACTTTAGAAATGTCTCCTTTCTTAAAATTATGTATGCAAGTTCAACCGAGGCCCACATTTACTGAATAATATTCAAGGATATATTACTTCTGGAGAGATTTACAAGTAAAAAATTATACATGTATAATGTATAACTCAAATTCCAAAGCAATTGTTACAGGCAGTTGATGAAAGGCATGTTGTTTGCCCAAACAGGTGCAGAAAGGGAGGACATCATATTATTTTTCTTAGGGGGATGCAGTTAGTCCGTTAACAAACTATCCTTACCCATAGGTCCTAGTACAGCTAGTAAATGTCCTGGTCGGGCCACACCACTGACATTTTTTAACACTAACTTATTGTCCTTCTTCACATTAATATTTCTCCATACAACCTCCATTCCCGAACTAACGGGGCTATCCTTCGCTGGTTTATAAATTGACGTCATTTCTTAATCTTTCAGTCAATTAACACACATCTGAAATTACAGAAAATATTTCAGATGAAAAAAATACACAGAAATAAATCACATAAACAAAATATGAAAGATCTGATAATAAAGTTATATTTAAAATCAATTATGATAAATATTCAAAATTCCAGCATATATTATACTAGATATAAAAATATTCAAGATCAAAAAGAAAAATGTGCATCCTTAAATGACAAAACAATATCCTGTGTTGGTTAATAAATTGATGTGACACATTTTGAAGTATATTTTTAAAATTGTCCATCCTTCAAGTGACAACACTGTCACTGGATGAAAAAATTATGCATAGACATAAAGAAAAATTTCCATTTCAATTAGTATCCATGCTTTTTCATTAATTAACATATATCAATTAATGAAAAACTTTACATTAGGCCACATAAAAAAAAAAAATTGGTGATCGTCCTTTCAATTTCCGAAATCAGGGGAGGGGGGGAGGTTTTTTTTTTTTATTTTTTATTTTTTTATAGGACCCTAAAACACTTAAGCCCACATGATACGATGGCAGCGCATGCGCGGATGGGTATTGTAGTGCCTACTATGGTCGCTAGATGGACCTACTGGTGGTATTTCCTATTATATTACAGTTATTCTGCGTTAAACGTCCGCGAAAATATGAATTTTTGCTATACCTACGCTATTGAGCGGATTGTTTACGTTTTTTTTTAAAATAAAAAATAAAAAAAAATTAGGGACGGGGCCGTTTTCAGGCACGGGCGGGGACGATCACCAATTGTTTTTTTTTATGTGGCCTTACTAGCACAGGGTCAGAAAAATATTGTGGTGCACCTTGCAACTATCTTATGCCCTATTTCCCAAACAAGTTTATTAGAACCCTCAGAAGAACCTGCAAGAACATTTTAGATTGCTTAGCAATACATGGAATTCATAAAAATAGCCTTTGGAATATTTATAAAACTTGAAGTCTAGACATTAAATGACCACATCAAATAACATTTAACCAATATTTGCTGAAAATTCATTTTATCTTTACAAATAAATAAGTGCAAAACTTGTCCCATAATATAAGGTTCAAGCTAAATTCTATTCAGAAGGATTATCACTGACCTTAACCCCTGTCCTATATAAATACATATAATATTGGTCTTAACCCATATTGGTCTATTAAAATCACTCAATTGAATCCATACTAGGGGTCTAATATAGGGGTTTAAAGAGAGGGGGCTATAATTTCATCAGTTTGTCAGATATACAGTTGGCAGTGGCGTAGCCAGGTTTTCAAAACTGGGTGTGCAATGGTAAAGATGAACCGACAGAATATGTTGACATTGCGAGCGGAGCGAGTAAGCCCCCCAAAGCTCTGAGATTTTAGCTATTTGACACACTGCAGTAAGGGCTAATTGTAGCTTTATTTTTAGATTTTTTTTATGTTTATGCCGGTCAGCTCAACTTTACCGACGACACTTTTCAACTGACGGATATCAATAATGGGGGGAAATGGCATCCCCTGCCACCCCTTTTAGCCATGCCACGGACAGTTGGGAATCCATTCAGAATGAAAGGCTATATGAATTTTTTTTTTTGGCATTGTGGGGTGTGAACAGAAAAGAGGCAAAGAACATTTTGAAAATTTGACCTTGAATTGATCTTAAATGCGCTAACACTCAATGTTAAATTTTGCAATGAAAAACAATTTATTGTACAAAAATTTGAGAATTGATGCACTTTCAGTGCACAAAAAATTAAGAATTGTTATGTGGGTGGGGGTGCCCCTTTAAATATAAAGACTTGTTACAGGTAAATATACATAATTTTACAACTGACCTACTTCTGTAACAATACCACGACGACCTGGACTCATTCACGGTTTAATATATACCATCCCATTCAAATCACATCAAATTATTTTATGAGAAACGTGTTCAGTATATTTGCTTACTTGACATATGTTAACAAAAGTGAATATAATTTTTATATATCAAAATCATTTGAAATTAAAATTCATTATAGTAATAAAGAAAGAAGAAACACTTATATATTACAAGAATATCTATCTCTGTATTTGTGACCTTGGCCAGTGCTTCACATAGATGTTTTTAGGAACTTCTTCACTTTTAATACAAGAATAGAACTTAAGTTCCTTGCGGATCCTTTCTTCCAGCTGGTCCTTAGCAAAATCTCTTGGCATTGATTTTTCCCGGATTATCCATACCCATTTACAGCGTAATATACAAAATCATCCAGATGTAAGATTTTAGATGTCTTTACATTTAATACAATTTCCCCGATACACATACAAAGTTTAGAAAACCTCTTTACAATCCCTTTAAGGTAGTATTTTATTATAAAATATAAAATGTTGTGTAAGACTGAACCACTACAGCTCCAACCAAAAATTGAAAGGTCGGACTAAGGTTGTATATGAAATAATTCAAGCTTTATTTTTGATATTTTTTGTTATGTTTATGCCTGCGACTCAACTTTACCAACAGCACTTTTTCAACCGACGGATATCAATAATTAGGGGGAAATGGCACCCCCGGTCTCCCCTCTCTAGCTACACCACTGAGTAAGCCACATAAAATATTATAAAATATAAAATGTCATGTAAGACTAAATAATAAATAAATTATAACTGTTGCCAGATGTTACTAGGTAGGTAGGAACTATAACTTTATAACATTATTGACATATTGTTTACTAGTTTCAATTTATATTATATCCAATTATACACTTGAACACTTCTATAGTTCTAAGGTCATTGTGTACACGTAGTACCAATACAGTAAAAACCAGCATATCAGAACAAGTGGATTAAGAACACCCAGGCCTGATTTTAGGAAATAAAGTACTATTTATATAAGAACACATTCAGCCTGAAAAATGAAATTTGTTCTTATACAGAAAAATATCAAAGATCAACACTACTTTTCATTGCCCACATAATAGTTCCACCCCAATTTTATGTAACAAAATATTAAACAAAATAAAAATATGTACGTTTTTTTCAATCAAATTTTTTGATTATTTCAGATTTCATCTGTTCACTACTTTAAGAAACTTTTTTTTAAGAACACTTAAAGGCTGATTTTGCAGATTATAACCCTTTATATAAGAAGCAAATAAGCCTGAACCGCTAAAATAGGTGTCCTATACGCAGGTTTTTACTATATAGACAGGAACTTAACAGGGTCAGGGATTAGTGGACTAGCTTAGACCAAAAGATAAACCAATGTCTTACATATTTAGTCCATACGTTCACATGTTTTGTCACAAAACCCTAAAATTTCTTCTACAGCAGCAAATTGACTCGAATCTGAAACCTCAGATAACGGTATGAGTGCTGTGAACAGTATGAAAATTAAATTGGAAGATGGAGAATAAACCAACAGCATAGAACCATCCAATTGAACCAATCCAACTACCAACTACTATATCTACAAACAACTACCTAGTTTGCCATATCAGCGACCGCTAGAAGCGAAATTAAACTTGTCATTTACCAATCATACTACCAACAACTACAAAGTTTACATATTGTTTCAAAAGTCAGGCATTTGTGTACTTCATGCTACAGCCTTGACAAAAATGGCTATCTGAACTTAAAAAGGACTCTCTGAATTTTTGAAGTGCTGTCCTCTTACCTTTTTAATTGATAATTGGATATCTCTAATAATTCACAATTTAACACCAATTAATTGAGCTCCATGAAAATCAACAAGCACCTTACAAATCGAAGCAACCAATGTTCCATATACACAAATAAAGTTTAGAAAAGTAACTTGCTAAAGTAAAATTTGAATGGTGCAAATTAAGGTTATCAGTGTTCCTGATACACATAAAAAGTTAATAAAATCTCATTAAAATCCCTTTATCATTTAGCCCCAACTTTCTCCATGAGCACCTCGAAGAACATCAAACACCTTACAAATTGTTTAATACAGTTTCCCAATACACATGAAAAGTTGAGAAAAATCTTTTTAACCAATAAAGAGCAACAAGCACCTAGCTAACATAGATTCCCATTTATAAAATTAATTTACTGAATAACATATTGATTCAAGTTATTTTTAGAATATTCAGAAATCGCGACGGTGTAACGATAACGTACAATTAATATGAACAATGTAATTAATATACCAGAATTCCTCTGTCTGTTTCGAGGTAGTCTAGATTAATTGGGGAGGTCTGTTTTCAAACTTCCATATGTCTGGATAACCTTAATTAAATTTATGATCAACTAGACATATTACTACAAGACCTAAAAATATGTTTTATACAGTTTTTTACGATATGCAATCTTCAGACAACTGATCCAATTTTGCAAGGTACCAACTGAAGCAAAGATTGGAGAAAACCAAAGAAATTTTGCCACATAACCCCACAGAACTTTAGCTATAAATTATGGGTCCCTAATATGTCCCACATCAGACCCACACATAGACCAACAGGACTGAAATCTTGCAAATGGGATCTCAATTATTTGTATTAAACGTACGTTATCCCAAAGCCTGAGCTTGTATAATGCATGCTCATAATGTAACCATCATATACCCCCCACAAATACTTTTAAAACACAGATGAGGACCGTTTTTTATACCACCTGTTTTAGGTTTTACAATTCCTATCATATTGTTTGTCTGAAACTTCAGAAGTGAACCTTTTCTATAATATTAATAGTCAGGGGACATTCCTCATCCTAACTGTTTTAAAGGGGCTAAAAAGTAGAGGACAAAAAATTTCACGATTCCTAACATACGGTATTTGCCTGAAACTTCAGTACATGTAGTTGATAAAAATCCCCAAGGACTATGATCATAACATAACTATTATACGGCCCATAAACTTCTTTACCATCTACAGTAGAACCTGCTTTCAGAGACCGCTCAGGGGAATGATTCAAAATGGTCTCTTAATGAAGGTGGGCTCTTAGCAAAGGGTGAGAAGGACGGCGATGGCAAGAAGAAAAGAATACTTGTACATGTATAATATATTTATTAACAACAACAACATAACAATACAACATAACAAGTGACTCATTTTACAGCAAAGAAATCTTTAATTGATGTCTGTTTAGACTTTACTTCTAATTTTCTTAACATAGCAACTTCTTTTAATGACATAATAGATTGCAACATTAATATATCTGAATTGATTTGAGCATATTTCATCACCTGATCAGAAAAATTGTTGATGTCATCAAGGGTAATCAACGGGGTGACATTATCATTTACAGTACCAGTAATATCAGTGTCACTGTCGCTGTCACTTTCTATGGGCAGACCTCATCTTCTTATTCAGATTGGTTATCCATTCATCAAATAAAAATGAAGTCATCCATGCCTTCTTGTTATTTCTGTAAACAACTGGTAGCTGACTCCCATCCTTAACCCGGGAGAAACATCGTGGCCTTCTTGACTTTCCAATAACCAGTGGTTTTAATTTCTCCCCAGTGAGACTAGCACAGAATAAAATGGACAAACGTTCTTTAGAGCGTTTCCCCCCAGCACAATCGTCACCCTTTTCATGAAATGTCTTTCTAGACGAGTCTTTAAAATTAAGTCCTGTCTCGTCGATATTAAAAATATCTCTCGGTAAATAACCTTCGCACAATTCAGGGATTTTAGACTTGTAGTCATCAACAATGGTTAAATTAACGTCCGCACGTTCACCACTCATAGATCCAAAAACAATGTTATGACGTTTCAAAAATGCACTCAACCACCCGTTAGAAGCTGTAAACACATCATTTCCGAGATCACTAGCGAACTTCAAAGCCTTAGCTTTTAGCAACGGACCGTTCACAACCGCATTTCTAGAACGACAATCTTTAAAAAATTCATAAGTCAGATGATTAATTTCTTCATTGCCGGTTACACGCTTGACACGTTTGCGATCGGGTGAGACATTACTCTCGAAATCTTCCATAATTTCAGCCTTACGTTTCAAAATACCCTGGATTTGCGTTTTACCAACACCTATTTCATCTGCAATTTGACGGCCACTCTTACCAGCTTTCGCTAAGTTGATGACCTTGACCCGCTCGTTCAGAGTAAGAACTTTTCGTGCTGCTGACTTAGACATTTTCAAAATTGAATATGGTTTGGCATTCTATCCCCCTTTTTATTTCCTATACTGACATTAATCGTGAACAAGCCAGCTTGCTATAAAATTAATCTTTTTATTATCAGTTAATTACCGATTAGCGGTAATCTCGTATGATCTCACCGCCGTGTGAAACCCCGAGAGGATTAATCAAGGGAGACAATCAGTGTCATGGTCGCTTAATTGACTTGTTTTGACTGATTGGGAGTGGAAACTGGTGGTCGCTGGTCGCGTATTGAAGGTGGGCGCTTAGCAAGAGTAAATTACATTGAAATATCGTTGGGGGGAAATATTGTGGTCGCTTATTGAAGGTGATTGCTGAATAAAGGTGATATTAATATCACTTAACTTGCTTTTATCTCAGTTATATTTCCATTTACCCGTTTTATCTTTTCCTTTTTTAGTGTTTTAATAATTTCTGATGGCTTTGTTAATGAATATTATACCAATCTAGATATATTATACGTGTACCGTTTATGTACACACTTCATTGTGTATTTCATAATGATAATTAATCGATATGCTTCAGACTGTGAACGGTAAAATGAATTGGAATAAAACAGTGTTTTACATGCTACTTCTATTCACCTGATGGTGCAAATGATAACATGGGCGCAGATCACGGGGGGACAGGAGGATGTCTCCCTAACCCCCCTTGGACGTCGAAAACCTGGGAGGGACATGATACCTTTTTTCCCCCCCACAAATTTTCAAGCTTGTTTGAGTATAGTGTCTGTAATTGACGTAAAACAGGCACAATTTGGTATCCCAGAACATCCAAGTCCAAAGGTTTTGCACATACGACACACTATTTGATGCACATTGAAATTTTGAATAATGTTACATACGGATACCTGGTGCTGGTAGCCCCCCCTGACAATTATTTGGCCCCAACTCCGCCCCTCCACCTAAAGATTCCTAGAAACCCCACTGGAAATGAGTCCAATATTTATACTGGATCATTGAAGATAAACAAATCAACAAGTTGATATGTACCTTCATTAGCCTTTTTTATTAGTTTGTTTATAAATTTTTAGTGGTTTTGTACTCATATACTTTTTCCTAAACAACCACATGAAAGCAATCTAAAATAAGGTTTTCAAGTATTTATATTGGAATTGGTCTGCTAATGTATGTATTGTTGTATTTGAAAAGCCAGGAACCATTCAATCTGATAGTCAAAGAGATGGAATTGAATATACTACAATGACTGGAATGGAATGGAATCGATCCTGCAAATATGAATTGGCATTCAGTCTGCTTTTCAGGGAATTTGAATGGAAGTCAAAGGGATGGAATCCAGTCTGCAACTGATGGACCAAGTCCGAAAGTCAAAGGGAATTTAATCTGGAAGAATAAAATGCTCAAGCTTAAGGAATGAAGAGAGATTGATTGGAATCAAGCCTGAAAGTCAAAGAGATTGAAGAGAATCAAGCCTGCAAGTCAAAGAGATTAACATTTTTCACTACTTGATATTTATTTGATATTATTTGGTAATATATATTTCTTTTTATTGATTCAAACCAATTTCCATCTGCTCATAATTAACGTTGAACAGACGCCCGAACTTCCTGAGCCTGTCAAGTTTATGCAGATTTGATTGTATTTTTATGACAGAAAACAGGCTTGACATGACCTGATATGGTGGCAGAAATGTCAGAAATGGCGCCGTATCAGGCAATTCCGGAGTTTAAATACATTATATCCAGAAATAGCTGGTTTTATTTTTTACCTTTTACAGCTGGTTTTCATTCACTGGGAGTAATATTTATTCTAGTACTATATAAATACCAAATACATAATGTTAAAGGGGAATGTTCTACTATTTGTTTTTAAATGAATATCCACATACATTTTGTTTTGTTTTCTGTCCTTTTTCGCTTTCTGTCCTTGGGAGTTCAGCTAAGGTGCAATGGAAATGTCAAAGGTTGAGGGGTTCCTTGACAGTAAAAAATCCCAAATAAGAAACCCAAAAGTCCCTCACCTTGTAAGTTCTGATATAAAAACAAAAAATTTTCAATCAAGGATCTCCAAAAATTCAGATGCTTATATATCGTATGGAATTCTAATAGAAGTCTTCTATCCTTGTGTTTTTGATGGATGTGCATTTTTTATATAAAACAATATTTCATAAACATCATATATAATAGATGACTTTTCAAACTTTATATAAGTAGGTAGCAATCACTTTTAATCAAAGTACAATTCCCAATCTAAACTTACAAAGACATCTGATTTTATGGAAAGAAATTTCAATTACTTTTTGATAAATTTCCAAACTACAAACTGGTTTTCAATGATTTGTCAATAAAAACACAATTTAGGACAAGAAACATTAAATAAAGATGTCTCTCACAATATTGTCCTAACAAGAAACTTGGACAAAGATCAAAATAGCCATGAAAAACAATCAGAAAACAGTGAAATCAAGCCAAGGCGTCATGTGTTAGTTTAACAAGATATATATTTGATAATTCTCCAAACTGAGAACAAGCTATCAATAATTTGTCAATAGAATTAAAATTGACAACAAGGCAGAAATCAGTCCAAAAATGGTGAAATGAAAAAGTATGTAGGTGTTTTGGCTAAGCAATGTTACACATTTTCGAAAACACAATTTCCATCTATAAAACACTAAATAAAGGTGCTTCTTATGATATTGTTTTAACAAAAATTTGGAAAAGGACCAAAATAACCTCAAAATGTCGTCCAAATTGTATCAAATACCAGTATCCCGAGATAACAATGGCCACATACCTGACAAGTGGACCAGGTCGTGAAATTCTAGACCAGGGTGAAATCTGACCGTCCACTATAAATCAGAGTGTAGGTAAACAATCTAACCCATGTTATTATGTAGAGAATATAAACGACTTTACAATAAAAGTTTACATTTCTCTAATTCATTAACTTTTAGTTAAACATAGGATTTACTAACATGGTGGTCACATTTCTCTACATTAAATTACTTGGGCTGGACTCTACTCATATATTTTGTGTCCTTTTTGTTTCTCAAGTTGGACATGGCTGGCTAATACAGACAGATACAATTCCTGCATTGAACTTGCACATTATGACTTATCTATAAATTTTAAGTTAAACATAGGATTTACTAACATGGTGGTCATATTTTACTACAATAAATTAGTTGGGCTGGACTCTACTCATATATTTTGAAACTTATTTGGCTCGGCAAGCTGGACATGGCTGGCTATAGAGACAGATACAATTCCTTCATTGAACATGCACATTGGAACTTCACTCTGACCATAGAAATGTGAAGTTATGTACAGCACAAACGAGGGACAAAATTTACAACGTTATGTCTGAAAAGTGCTTGCTGCTCCCTATCAATTAATTTTTTTTGCCAGTGACCTTCAATGTAAAGAAGTTAACTTTGTTTTGTCTCCAAACTTAAAAGCACCCTGTTAGCTACCGTCTGTGCATGTTCGAGATCCCTCTACAGTTGGAAATTGGAAAGTTATAAGTTAATGTCACTCTCTATTTCTGTAAACTGCATGGCAGTAGTGAGTCCTCATTACAGTAATCAGTTGCAGAATGGAAACTCCACCACTGATGCAACTGACAGATCCAACTTCCAGTTTCTCAGGAAAGTGACAAAATTTCAGGTTGTCTAACTTCGAAGGAAGATACAGAAAAAGATTTAAGAAGACGTACCTCTGACAATAGAGCTATAAACTGCCACCTGTACACTAAGCCCTAATTGACATTCAGATTTCAATGAAAACGACAAAACTTTCAGGTCGTGCTCCGACTAAGAAGGAAGAATATGAGAATAAAATGTAAGAAGCCATACCTCTGATTATACACCACGACTCCTATAAACTGCCACCTGTATGTTATGCTGTAACCACTGGAAGAATTGAATAATTGTCTGTATGATGATACACAATGATACACAATGACACACGCCATCTGTTGTTTAAACATTCCAATTACTATTCTACTATTTTACATACCAGAAAAATGACTCGGCAGCGCTGAAGCATACCGCTTTTTCCAGGTATTTCTGCACAGATGTAGTGTAGAGCCAAATGCTTAGGTCATACATGGCTATGGTATGTCATGGTGCTTTGTAAAAAAAATATGCCCACCTTAATGACACAGTCTTGCACTGAAGGGCATCGCATTCCCTAGCTAGTTTTGCTCTGACATATTTAGAGCCCAGACAATGCATAAGTCACACAAAGCTATGGAATGTCATGACGTTTTGGAAAAACTTTGAGAGTCCATGCCCATCATAATGACTAAAATTGCTAAAATACTATTTTACATACCAGAAAAATGACTCGGCATCAATGATGCACATCGCTTGTCCCAGGTATTTCTGATGAGATGTATTGTAGAGCCAAATGCTAAGGTCACACATTGCTATGGTTTGTCATGGTGCTTTGAATGAATATGCCCACCTAGATGTCCAAGGTAGTTCTGCTCTGACATATTTAGAGCCCAGACAATGCATAGGTCACACAAAGCTATGGAATGTTATGACGTTTTGGAAAAAATAATGCCCATTATAATGACTGTATTGCTAAAATACTATTTTACATACCAGAAAAGTGACTCAACAGCGCTTATGCACATTGCATGTTCTATGCTCAGCTCAGGAAAATTTATTTGGCATCACTGATGCATATGCCTTGTCCTAGATACCTCTGCTCAGACATATGCTAGAGATAACATTATGCATAGGCACCATGCTTACTCTTTTTGAATCACCTGATGGTACTTCTCGTATGGGAAGTCCACTACTATATAATTATTGCACCTGATTTTGTCATGCTCTGGACGAGATTTTTGATTGACGGAATTGTTTTGCTTGTACTGATTTTTATTATTACACATAGCTTTGGGTTCCATACTGATAGGAATATATCAGCATTGATGATGTATGACATACATCCCAAGAGGTATATAGCTTCCCCCAAAAATTTTGAAACTCAAAACCATGAAAAGGCATATCTGGCAAGCGCCAGGAACCCACTTCGAAGATCGCCGGGACTCAAATCTAACAGACTCCACCCGAATATACCATCCAATCAGATCCCCCTACATTGACCTACAACACATACAACAATAGACCAAAACAAATAAGACCAAAGCAATGGACCAAGGATAATATTTTAGTCTAAGCCAACCAGGCATGACGTAAAGATATCATTAAATACAGATTATCTCAGATTAGGACAGTGGCTCCTTATTATTTATTTATTCATGCCGTATGTCCCAGGTGGCTGGTGGATTTATGGCAGGCCTTCTCAATTAATTTTTGTAACAGGCCAATTGCATTTTATGAAAAAAAGGGCCAAATAGAGCTTAGCTCTCATAGCGAGCAGAGAGTTTTAGCAGAAGGGGTCACTCTTGAGGGGCTTTTCTCAAGGGCGTCGCAGGCCGCCATTTGAGAAGGCCTGATTTATGATATAGCCTAAACTAACAATGGCAGTATTGCTTGTGTATGTCGGACTTAGCTGAGATTAGGACAATAGATTCTTATTATTTATTTATCCATGCCGTATGTCCCAGGTGGCTGGTGGATTTATGGCAGGCCTTCTCAATTAATTTTTGTAACAGGCCAATTGCATTTTATGAAAAAAAGGGCCAAATAGAGCTTAGCTAGCACAGCGTTTTAGCGGAATGGGTCACTCTTGAGAAGGCCTGATTTATGATATAGCCTAAACTAACAATGGCAGTATTGCTTGTGTATGTCGGACTTAGCTGAGATTAGGACAATAGATTCTTATTATTTATTTATCCATGCCATATGTCCCAGGTGGCTGGTGGATTTATGGCAGGCCTTCTCAATTAATTTTTGTAACAGGCCAATTGCATTTTATGAAAAAAAGGGCCAAATAGAGCTTAGCTAGCACAGCGTTTTAGCGGAATGGGTCACTCTTGAGAAGGCCTGATTTATGATATAGCCTAAACTAACAATGGCAGTATTGCTTGTGTATGTCGGACTTAGCTGAGATTAGGACAATAGATTCTTATTATTTATTTATCCATGCCATATGTCCCAGGTGGCTGGTGGATTTATGGCAGGCCTTCTCAATTAATTTTTGTAACAGGCCAATTGCATTTTATGAAAAAAAGGGCCAAATAGAGCTTAGCTAGCACAGCGTTTTAGCGGAATGGGTCACTCTTGAGAAGGCCTGATTTATGATATAGCCTAAACTAACAATGGCAGTATTGCTTGTGTATGTCGGACTTAGCTGAGATTAGGACAATAGATTCTTATTATTTATTTATCCATGCCATATGTCCCAGGTAGCTGGTGGTTTTATGATATAGGCCTAGCCTAAACAAGCAATGGCAGTATTGATGGTGTATGTCCCAATTGCAGTCGCTCAGATCACAGTATTTTAACAATATTTTTAAAAATATAACTACAGACCCCTGATTGTGCCCCAGATTAGCACAATAGCGTCTTATTATTTATTTATCAATGATATCTTTATACTTATTTATTATTAACTGAAAATCCATAACCATTGTTTGGAGATGACGGTCGCATAGTTATGCTGATTCTTATAACAAAAGCTCAAAATATCTTGGTCTATAATTTAAAGTGTTACCATTGGTTTGTCACACGGTTCTAATATAGCTCTTTTCCCAGCCTCTGATAGCTTTTTGGACAGATATGGCTGGGAGAGAGTCAGAAAAACTAGGTCTCAAAAACGTGCACAGTCAATAGCACATGGGACCTTGGTTTTTTGTCCCATCCGAATGACTAGATGCATTTCCATGTCAGCCCCTCCGACCTACATCACTGACAGGGGGAAACCAGGATGAAAAATCCGAAGGTATCATCTCAACCCATGCCGGGATTGAACCTTCGGGTTAGCGAGCACGCGTCTAACTGAACAAAACAAAACCGCAAATACATGTTGGAACTTAAATAAGTTTCTCTGACTTTCCTAGCTGACATTTGTTAATAAATAACACACTCTAATAATCACCTTTAAATTACTTTGTCAGGTAAAACTTATCAGGTGAGAATAATGGATTAAATATGCTAATGAGATGGTCATTTCGCTGTGTTGTTATCATTTGTTCCAGATGAGCTATGAATATGCATGAGATATAAATATTCATAAACTGGTCAATAACCAATGGGGTTCAATAACAGTCGGTTACTGCGTCATTCTTTATAAACATGACGTCATTTGCTTGGATACAAAGAAATGGTGGCCGCTTTGTTTGAGAATTCAGTTCTCGACAGGAATGTGAAAGTCTGATGACCTTGAATAAGTCCTCTTCACTCATAATTCTAGTGAACCCAGCCGTCACAGCAGGCCTGTAGCCAGAAAATTTCCAGTGGGGTGTTACATGGACAAAGAAGCAATCATAATCAACTTTAACAGCTACAATTCAAACTTTTTTCAGATTTTAATAGTGCTTTTCAAGGGAGTGTTAAACAGTTATTCATGAAGAAATATATTCAGGGAAATGTATATATATACATGTATATATAAAGGAATGTAGAAACTAATACCTATTCTAATCACCTGCTGTCCTGAATTAATCCACGAATAAATTATCATAAATTATTTAATACAATAACAGTCAGTTTCAGTTAATGTCCATCTTCATACCTGGTCTATGGAGGACTGAGAAACAGGGATGTGGGGTGGGATGGTGGTTATAAATTATTATTTATATAAAAAGTCAGATCAGGTGAATGTCCATCTTCATACCTGATCTATGGATAGGTGTGTGTGGGGAGAAAGGTTATTGGTTATGAATAAATTATGATATATTATACATTAACTGTCTGTTTCAATTAATGTCCATCTTCAAGGAGAGACTGGGAAAATAAAGAGGGGAGAATTTTAGGAATAATTAATAATATATGATACATAAACAGAGGAGACACAGAAATTTGAAAAAATTTAACAGTCGAGTCAAGTTATTATGCATCTTCTGATATGATATCTCCTATAGCATTGAAGAGTTGAAGGAGGGCGTGTTACAATTTACATAATAATAAGCATCACATAAACACATCAAAAGCATCATCGAAACACCTATAAAGGTACTTCTCTTTGACTGTCGATTTTTCCATGATTAACAGAATTGTTTTGCTGGTACATATTTTTATAGTAGCAATTTTGATATCTAATAACAGATTCTGTCAATGACCTATGACAACTGGCCTATGATAGAAACCCTTTACCTAATACCTGTTAATCTGTTTAATACCAGTTAATCCCTGCTAATCCCTATAATACCTTGTTATATCCTGTAAATTGTTACTTATCAGATATACTTAGATACCACCTATACTAACCCTTTAAATACTGACTTCCTAGAGGGACGCCTTGCTCTGATACTTCACTGATTACCCATACCTATTTATTATAGTTTGCGATATCAGCTTAAGCTGGAAGCGAACGTTAACTTGTCATCTACCAACCAACCAACCAACCAACCTATTTATTACTGGGTAGATTTAAATAAAAGGATTTTTTTTTTAGAGTTTGAGGCATAGGTTTGGCAAAGCATTCTCACTTTTAAGAAACACCTGCTACAATGTGCAACTTCCCTGATAATCCATAACTATTTATTGCTGGGTAGATTTAAATAAAAGGATTTTTGAGGCATATGTTTGGCAAAGCATTTTCACTTTTAAGAAACACCTGCTACAATGTGCACTTAGGATTGTCAACTTGGCAACCCCTTTAGAAAGTACACATATTGCATTGAATGTGATACATTATTTGAATTTGCAAATTCAGCATTTCATTGTCCAAAAAGTTAGTACCATTTTAGTTTGTAAAACCAGTACCCCTTTTAGAGTTTAAAGGAGTTTACATAGCTAAAATATTATTTTAAGTGGCCAATTTAGCATCTCATTTGAAGAGTGTACATAGTTAAGGCTAGCGCACACGAGAGCTCCAAGCTGAGCAAAATTTCATTCGTGGCTGTCAGCTCAGCTCGTAGCTCTCGTGTGCGCGGTGTTTACGTAAGGTTTTTTTTATTCGAGGCGTTAAGGAAATTATCTGTCGTGTTTGATCATTTTTTCCTCGAATGAAAAATACCTTACCGTGTGCGCAGCCGAAAGCTCTTAGCTTTCAACTTTCATATACTGAATCATTCATGTCACGTGATCTAGTTATTTTTTAGACGTTTATGACTCGACACCAAGTCTATGAAAGCTCTAAGCTTAGCGTGTGCGCGGAAACCGACGAAAGCTGCGAGCTGACCTGGGAGACACGAATGAATTTTTGCTCAGCTGGGAGCTCTCGTGTGCGCAAGCCTTTAGTACAACATTTAGTTTGTGAAATCAGCACCTCTTTTAGGGAGTCTACATAGCTTATCTTAAATGGCCAATTCAGCATCCCATTTGGAGGGTCCACTATCATAATAACATTGTTAAGCATTTCTTTAAGACATTTTAATTTGTCAAATCAGCATCTTAACTAAAACATTATTGAAACAAACTATTCTCTTAGAGTGAAAAACAAACTTTGAGACTTTTTCTGTAAACAAAGAACAATAGAGAAATGGGAGTATCCAAGTTAAAAATTTGACAAATAAAATAATTTACTGCATGGGTTCATCTTGAGTACAGGACACTTATCAAAATACAGGCTGAAAGTTGATAAGGGATCAGGTTGCATTGTTCACTGTGACAAATGATCTCATTTTCTTTCAGGGTTAATAGATTCTACATTTCTTACATTCTTTTCAAGGCTACAACCTACATAAATCACAGTCATTTGGGCAAAACTTTAAAAGGGGGCACATCCTCAAGGTATTTTTGTCAAGGACATGCCTCTCATCTTCACATGGGCTGGTGATTTGAGAAACTGCATCCTGCTTATTTGTCTTATAAAGTCTACAACCAACAAAAATCAGTCACTTGGGCAGAACTTGTGAAAGGGCTGTGTTCATGGAGATGGGCAATGCCCCTTTACAATCTTGATCACATAGGCTGGACTTTTGAAAATGCATACTGCATCACTTGTCAGCTGTGCTTTTAAAAGAGGCAAGTGTCCATGTTTTTTTTATGATGGGGTATGCTCCTAAAAACCCAGAGCTGAGCTTTTGAGAGCAGTATGGTTTTCAGAGACCTGGGGCATTCAACTACTATCAGGTTCACTTGGGATTAGCTTTATATGGGGAATATGCCATGCCATACCATATAAACCGAGCATTTGAAAGATCATGTGCCCACAATATTTTTTCATGGCATGTCTCAAACAAACTATTTGGGCTGAGCACTGGAAAGGGGCATGTGCTCATGATTTTTTTTGTACCCACCCTAGCCATATTAATTCTCTCACTGTAAACAACTAAATGCTCATACATTGCTTTCTGTGCTATAATTTCTAAGAAGTGACAGTTAATAATAAGTATTCATGTCAAGGTAGATAAACTAAAGACCTGCCTTATCACACCTGAGGCTATTAATCCTTTGATCTCTCTCTAATTAACACAGGTATCAATAAATATCTAATATATTCAGGTATCAATAAATATCTATATTTAGGGTTAATTATTGAAATAAATCCTCTGTCACATCAATTTAATCCTATGCCAGTGCCTTAGTTTAAGACATTTTCTCCAAGGAAATTTAGTTTCAACACAAAATTACACCCACTATTTTTTTTAGAATAAATATGTTTTTCACAAAATATGTTTCAGATAATATAAAATGTTTTTTGGAAAGAATCCCTCAGACCCTCTAGGAGAGCATGCAATTTTGGCTCTTCCAATGTTTGGAATTTCAGTCCAGACAATTGTCCCCCCCATTAATAAGTCTGCTCCCTAAGTTACAGAAGTCAAAAGCCACTCTTTTAACATTGGTCTCAAAATCCTTTATAAATTAGGAGGGCTACAAACCCTACCCCTAGTGCTCACAAAAAAATTGCTGTGCAATCAAAGAAATACAAAATTGCCCAGCATGAAAATAAAAACTTTCAAACGTATCTAAATCGCATTGGAATTTGCTGAACCATCAAAACCATAAACATTGAAATCTTTGGGCATGACCAAACAAGCCATGGGTCACCAGTTTCCAAAATAAATACAATCACGCCTATTTGACATCTGTACAGGTAACCCTTAGTGCAAATCAACTGCGCAAGTTTTCATGCAAATATCATAAAAATAATTTTCTAGTATCGACAAAAAGACAATTTAAAAAGTTTTTGAACATATTGTAGTTCCCACAGATTTTTTTTCCGTTGAAAGAATGCACAAACTTGTTTCTGCACACCTGAAACTTCAAAGGAGACGCCGACAGGTAAAAACAATTGAAAAAGTTCAGTCAACTTACCTATTGAATTCTATTAAAATTTATCCATATGTCACAGAGTTTCTACAGTTGGAAACATCCATATACATGCATTATTGACAAGTATAATAGATATACCGTTATTCAGCAGGGCGTTATGAAGGCTATATACCACAGTAAAACAGTGAATATCGACTAGAATCGCTTTTATTTCAGACGACTGGATAATCGGTACAATAGTCGCGATTGTCAAACAAAGATATTTGAGAAAAGTTTGGGATGGTCGGACCTATGATTTCT
The DNA here is from genome assembly GCA_029955415.1 of Lottia scabra. Taxonomy (NCBI): domain Eukaryota; kingdom Metazoa; phylum Mollusca; class Gastropoda; family Lottiidae; genus Lottia; species Lottia scabra. Next base: position 3,729,981 of record JARJEI010000003.1, on the reverse strand, counting down.
ATGGGAGCCTGTATGGATGCGTAAAACGCAGGGCACCTCCTCTCCTGACCCACGGTACTGAAGGTGGTGGGGGGCTGCCATCCCCCAAATTTTTGGCCCATCCAAATTTTGTTCATATCTTCATACGATAATCAGGCCCGTAGGAACAGGGGGGGCAAGGGGGGCATGTGTAATTTTGACATTAATGACTGAAGCAATACAAATTTTTTTTTTTAAAGATATAACAAGTAATAAGTGGTATGTTGTGCAGAATTCAAGGCTGCTCCTGCCTATATAAAGCAATTTCGCTTTCACTAGTCCTAACAACACCCTTGAGAATGAGTTTTTGAAAATTTTGCCCCCCCAATCTGAAATTGCTTCCTACGGGCCTGATAATGTCTTGAATCTGAAATTGAGTGGCCGAAATCCGAGGAGTTTTGGTATGGGGTTAGGGTGGAGGTGGGGTCAGTTGAAATTTTCGAAACACGGGCACCTCCTCTCCTGGAAACACTCCGGGGCCCCCGAAACTCTGTGATATTTCTTAAGAAAATTTCCAGGGATTGCCACACAACGGAAACCCAAAACATCTTTAGTAAGAGGTAAATTTGAAAGGATTTATGCAATATTTGTGTATTTCTAGAACTTCTGATAGCATAATCCCCTTCAAAATTTACCTCTTTCTAAACATTTGTTTCCCGATTTCTGTATATGTCCTTTCCCGTTTCTGAAACTTTGTCATTATTAGTTCTCTTGTTCCAGACAAGACAAGAGTACGACGTTGTTGCAGCAGATCAGGGGCGGACTGGGCCGCAATCATGGCCACATGGCTAAAGTCATGCGGGCCGGTGTTCAGAGGGCCGGTTTGTGAAAAATGACAAAAACAAATTTATATTTTGAAAAAAATCCGAAATCCGAAATTGAATTGTGATCAATCTTCCAATGGTACCTACTATAAAAATAGATCGGATTATCGTGATAATTTTCTTAATTTCAGTAGGCCTATATGCATTCCATTTTCTAGCCAACCAGTTTGGAGAGCTGGAGGCGCTCGGAAATCACGTTTATGGCAGTCACTTTTCAAAATTTTCTGGGGGAGGACCCCTTAAGACCATAGTGGGCCGGTCAATGGAAAAAAGCCATGGCCACGTCACGGCACCAGTCCGCCCCTGCAGCAGATATTATCTTAGCCTCATTGAATAATCGCCATAATCGTATCAAGAATCTGTAAATAGGCTAATCGGAACCATAATATAGCAGGCGCCACAGAGCGTACCCAGACCCGTATGAACAGGAGGGGAGGGGGAGAGAAACCGCCCCCTAAGAATGACTGAAGCAATGTAGTTTTATTTATTTTTATGATAAAACAAGAAGTAACTGGTATGTTAGGGCCAGTAAATCAAAATTGCTTTAATATAGACAGGAGAACACAGCCCTAAGGCCTTGAATTCTGTACCACCACCCTTGAAACTGAGTTTGGCCACTCTATTTTCAGATTAAAAAATAATTTATGTAAAAAGAACAAAAAGGTGCTCACGAAAAAAAAAAATTAATGCAGATCGGATAGATCCATATTTGTGGATTTCTGAACCACTCGTCTGTCATCTGAATTCTACACCAATTATATAACCTTGCCAAGAACTACCAGAATATCAACAAATACAAACAACCTAAATGCTACAAGTTTCATATTTTTCTCAAAAAGATTACAGCAACTATTCACCATATTATGGGAGCGTTGCTTTTGTATTAGTATCAGTTATGGTCTTAAAGATTTTTTTTTTTTGGTTAAAGGGGAATGTTCAGCATTTTCAAGGATCGATTTTGGCCTTGAATTTATGACTTCAGATTTACGGGAACTGCCCAAAAATCGCACAATCTCTTCAATTATTTCCGTACCTTAACAGTTTTCTTTTCATTCATTTTCTGTTTATGTGGTCATAGTTTTACTAAACGACGAGTCGTAATTTTGACTTTTAAACGCTGCTATTTATCGATACACGTAGATTTGAAGAATAGTTTGGAATTGAGTCCAATAACTGGAGAAAAAATCAACTACTGTTCTGAGAGCTGAAGTTTTTGTGACTATAAGATAAGAGGGGTTAACTGTGCACCAACCAGCAATGCCATGTCATGGTGTTACTGTGGAAGATTTGAATATTTATATTCCGATTTTCACGTTATGTTCATCCGATACAGTATTTCCTTTGCGTTTTACAAAATGGTTTGTTGAGCGCAATCAAATAGAGGAAGTACTGGTGTTATAGGGTTATCTTTGGAAATTCCATGGAGCAATTCGGAAATCACATACAAGCAGACCAAACTTATTCTTCCGATACACCTGATGGTATTTCTCTTTGGAGGAGTCCACTCTATGTATACAACTACTGTTACTCTCGATTTTGCAAAGTTTTGGTTGCAATTTTGATTAAAGTACAATGTTATTATTTTGCTTGTAGGGATTTTTAATTCAAGAAGGCATATTAATGCTACTGTGGTCTGTATTAAAATTGTTTTTGTTACCTCCCTTTGATCATAAATACCATTATCTAGAATACAGACTACAGTAAAGCTAATATTATATCCCTTTACCCACATCACGAGAGCTGTCAAAATTATGTATTTTTTGGGCGGGAATTGGAAAATGCCTTAAAGGGAAATGTTCAGCATTTTCGAGATTTTGGTTTTGAATCCTTCAAAAGTACTAGAACTGCACGAAAATCGCATAATCCCTTCAATTATATGCATAATTAAACGTATACTTTCATCTTCTGTATATATGTTTTCTATATAATGCATGAAAGTTTGACTAAAATACAAGTCGTATTTTTGATTTGCAAACGCTGATAATTAAAGGGGAATGTTCAGCAATTTCGAGGGTCGATTTTAGCCTTTGATATATGTAAATAGCCTCCACCTCCAGAAGTACTAGAACTGCACACAAATCGCATAATCCCTCATTCCCTCATTATATCCATTTTCTGTATTTGTCTTTTCTATATAAACCTTAGTCTTGCTAAACGGCGAGTTTAGAATTTCAAACGCTCATAATTATGGCTACACATGGATTGGAAGGTTTAAATTTCGAGAGAGAGAGAGAGAGAGAGTTGTAAATATTATCATGGATTAGAATAGCGAAAAAATTCCAGGTTCTGAAACAAAAATTTTATTGGTCGAACAGTTAGTGAACATAGCCCTTTAATGCTTCACAAGGATTCGAAGACTGAAATTTGGAGGGCGAGTTGTGAACACTATTAATGATAAGCGTAGCTAAAACATTTCATTTTCTGAGACTATAATAAGGTTTGATTGGTTGAGCGGATAGTGAACATGCCTCTACAAATTTGTGGTCTTAATTAAGTTATTCATTATTATTTTGAGGTTACCATATTGCAATTCAGACATGACAAAACACTTGGTTTTGTAACAATTTATCAAAATAATCTTTCAATTTTCAATGGCATATTAGAAGCACAAGTTATAGATAAATAAGATAATTATATTGATAAATACTTCTAGAATATTTATTACTTCAGCGTTTCAATGTGGTTCTCACACTGTCATCAGGAATATAATAATACTTCTAGAATATTTATTACTTCAGCGTTTCAATGTGGTTCTCACATTTATTTGTCATCAGGAATATAATAATACTTCTAGAATATTTATTATTTCAATGTTTCAATGTGGTTCTCACACTGTCATCAGGAATATAATGATACTTCTATAATATTTATTACTTCAATGTTTCAATGTGGTTCTCACACTGTCATCGGGAATATAATCATACTTCTAAAATATTTATTACTTCAATGTTTCAATGTGGTTCTCACACCGTCATCAGGAATATAATGATACTTCTATAATATTTATTACTTCAACGTTTCAATGTGGTTCTCACACTGTCATCGGGAATATAATGATACTTCTAGAATATTTATTACTTCAACGTTTCAATGTGGTTCTCACACTGTCATCGGGAATATAATGATACTTCTAGAATATTTATTACTTCAACGTTTCAATGTGGTTCTCACACCGTCATCAGGAATATAATGATACTTCTAGAATATTTATTACTTCAACGTTTCAATGTGGTTCTCACACCGTCATCAGGAATATAATGATACTTCTAGAATATTTATTACTTCAACGTTTGAATGTGGTTCTCACACCGTCATCAGGAATATAATCATACTTCTAAAATATTTATTACTTCAACGTTTCAATGTGGTTCTCACACCGTCATCAGGAATATAATAATACTTATAGAATATTTATTACTTCAATGTTTCAATGTGGTTCTCACACTGTCATCGGGAATATAATGATACTTCTAGAATATTAAATTACTTCAACGTTTCAATGTGGTTCTCACACTGTCATCAGGAATATAATGATACTTCTAGAATATTTATTACTTCAACGTTTCAATGTGGTTCTCACACCGTCATCAGGAATATAATAATACTTCTAGAATATTTATTACTTCAACGTTTGAATGTGGTTCTCACACCGTCATCAGGAATATAATAATACTTCTAAAATATTTATTACTTCAACGTTTCAATGTGGTTCTCACACCGTCATCAGGAATATAATAATACTTCTAAAATATTTATTACTTCAACGTTTCAATGTGGTTCTCACACCGTCATCAGGAATATAATAATTTATCAAAATGTCTCCCCATCCAGGATGTTTGATGTCATTAGCCATCTTAAATACGCAGTTAGACTATTTCTGTTACCATCACATTATGATATAGACACAGGTCCTAGACCAGCTTCCTTGACCGGGGTGTGAAAGTCCGATGACCTTGAAAATTCACTCTTAAATCCAGTCCACCCAGCTGTAAATGGGTAGCCTACGGATATTCCGGGAAAGATTATTGCCAAGAGGTTTGACCAAGGACCAGTTAGGAGAAATGATCCCCAAGGGAACATAAGTTGTTATCTTCATAAAATATACATCTCTGGAAACGGCAAAGAATAGCTGAAACTGTGCTCTTTCGGATTGTAAAATAACTGCTTAAAACTGCTCAAAATATACTCTATCAATTCAATATTTAGATAACTATCAGTTAGAAAAGCAAATAAAGCTCCTTTAAGCTGTGCCGACTTTAAAACTTATCCTCTAAAACTGCTCATTTAAAACCAAGTTATTTATTTGAATCATCTGAGTACTCCGACACTCTGTTCAATCTGACATCTTTTTCTGTTATCGAGATAGCTGAATCCAGCGCTGTCAGCTCGTAAAGTAAATATCTAGACAATCTTGTCCATTTAAGCTGAGCCGACTTTTAAAAAAAATCCTCTAAAACTGTCCAAATTATTTGAGTTTGGCTATAAATTAAAGTTGTTTCCCCATGATAATGTTTAATAGGCTTGACTCATGCAGTTTATGTCGTCTTTTGTACGACTGAATGAGCACGAAGCATAATGACATATCGTAGGTTTAAAAACCAGTTTGACTGTTTTATTAATATATTGTCCAATGTGTGAGTAAAATGGGGCGTGTTCCCCAGGCAAAATATTAGTATACCCCATTGTAATCGACCTTATCAATTAGTATAGATATCTATGCCATATTTGACATTACAGACTTCAAAACAATGATATCTTGTTAGCAAATTTCCACCCCAGTTGTTTCCCGTCATCTTATTATGAAATATTACAGCAAAAAAAGATCTCGGGGGTAAAAATTGACAGGTTAAGATGCAGCCTGAAGATCTGACACTTGATTGGTTGAGAGCGATCACGTGACGTGAATCAACCAGACGCCATATTACAGTGTATATCATATTGACTGTAGTGAAGTTACGTTCAGGTGTTTTTTTTACACTAGAAATTTCTAATCGACTAAAATGTCTAACGGTGTGGATTCCGAGCTAAGACCAAGATTGTGCCATATTCTAAAATGGCCTGATTTTCAAGGGTATGGTTTTAATTTACATGCCGAGAAAGGGAAAGCGGGACAGTTTATAGGTAAAGTGGACGAAGATTCACCTGCCAGTTCAGCCGGCCTAAAAAGTGGCGATCGTATCGTCGAGGTCAATGGTGTTAATATCGGTAACGAGAATCATCAACAAGTTGTCAAAAGAGTGAAAACTGGAGGCGATCAAACCCAACTTCTGGTCGTAGATGAAGAAACCGATCAACATTATAAACATGAGAAAAAAGTCGTGAGAGGAGATTTACCAGAGGTTTTACGTATGAGGACAGAATTAAGAGGTGGCCAAGACGGTAAATATTTTAAGCTTTTTAACAGGATCCTAATCTCATCTTTATATTCTCCATTCCTAATGCAAACAACGAGATATAACTACACTTGATTTCACACAACAATGATTCCTGTATAACTTTTGACACCTCACACAAATACACCAAAAACAGAAGTTAATTTGGCATGCCAATCCCTAGGCCTACTTAATTTGACACCTTCATAAACTAACTAAACTTGGCAATTTGAATACTTGTGACTGCTAAAAATGAAGGTTGACAGTTCTTTAAAGACTTCTCAGTAGTCATAACTACATTTGACTGCACACAATTCTGCTAAACTATTTTGATTCTTTCAAAACAAAACTTAATTTGGCATGCCAATCCCTGTTTTATTTTGACACCTAAACTAGGTTACTTCAAAAATAAACTCAACTTGGCACACAATCCTAAAAATTGACAGGCTCTTTAAAGATTTCTCAGTAGGTCTATCTTCACTTTAATTCTTTTTATACAATCTGCTGAACCATTTCTGACATATAGGCCCAAGACAAATAAAAAGACCAATATCTTGAAACAAAAGTTAATTTGGGATACAATCCTTATTATATTTAGCACATAAGGATGTCAATGTACCCTTGTCACTTGAACAACTAACTTAAAATTGATATCAAATGACCTTAACGACCTTAAACAAAACTTCTCAGCAAGATCATAAAACTTTACACAACAATGAAATTAAACAATTTTGATACCTGAGGCAAATCATTTTAACAACTTCCTAAAACAAACTCATAATTTCAATGACTTGCTTTCTCAATCTCAAGTCAGATATTATTTTGACACTTTCTTCAAAAAACACAAGAATATCTGTCAAGTTGCCACACCTCACTGAATTTGGCATGCTAAATGAACATTAATACTTCTAAAACAAATCAAAAGTATCAGTTCTGACCAACTTTTTGATGCATGAAACCTTGATTTTTGCACCAGAACAAGAATAAACACTTAAATCCTATCTTGATCAATAACTCATAAAAGTAGAGACAATCTCTTTAAATTGCCAGAAAAGATGCTGATTCATTATGAAGGGTTTTATCATTCAATAATGCCCAGTAAACTATGGAATATTATCAATAATGCCCAGTTAACTGTAGTATATCACCAATAATGCCCAGTTATCTGTGGTATATTTTCAATAATGTCCATTTAGCTGTATTATATCATCTATATTTCCTAGTTGATAATAACTGCTTGTTTTCATCAGCAATATGATCTAAAGTTGAGTTATATTAGCAATAATGCCCAGTAAAATGTGGTATATATTATTCTTATTGCCTGGTTGATAATAACTGCTTGTGTTTAAGAGTATGGATAAACCTAAAGTTGAGTTTTATGAGCAATAATGCCCAGTGTATTGCCTTCCTAAACTTCATGTATGGTATATATCAGCAATAATGCCTAGTGATTGAAGTATGTCTTCATTATGAAGAATTTCCATTTAATACATAGCCTACATTGCACAATATATTGTGATCAATAGTGCACAGTTGAATGGAGTGTATCAGTAAAAATGATATTTGACACTAATAATACCCAGTTAACTGTAGTATATCATCAATAATGCCCAGTTAACTGTAGTATATGTTCAATAATGCCCAGTTAAGTGGAGTATATCACAGTAATGTGAGCTAGATTGGGGGAAAACCAGCAATAATATCCTGTTGATTAAACCTTTTATAATGACCAATGATATGAGACTGTTTATCTGGTAATATATACTAATGACCAGTTAATCTTGTTTTAGGAGATACACTTCAATAGAGGCATTGGCTTTGGTAAAAAGTGTGGATCACTGACGTGCAAGCTTTATCTTATTGAATAATGCCCATTTACTTGGGGTTTGACCAATAATGTTCAGTTGACTGTGGTATATCCAATAATGCCTAGTTAAGTGTGGTGTATCATTAATAATGCCCAGTAAATTGTGATACATCACCAATAATGCCCCGTTAACTGAGGGTATATCCAATAATGCCCAGTTAACTGAGGGTATATCAAATAATGCCCAGTTAACTGAGAGTATATCAAATAATGCCCAGTTAACTGTGGGTATATCCAATAATACCCAGTTAACTGTGATATATCACCAATATTGCCCAGTAAGCTATGGTTTTATCATTAATAATGCCCAGTTAACTGAAGGTATATCATCAATAATGCCCAGTTAACTGAGGGTATATCCTTAATAATGCCCAGTTAACTGTGTTTTATTTCCAATAATACCCAGTAATCTGTGGTATATTTTCAATAATGCCCAGTTAACTGTGGTTTATCATCAATAATATTGACATATTTGTGGTATATCATCAATTTTGCCTAATTTAGTGTAATACCAATATTCTCCCCAAATATGTGGTGCATCAATAATGCTCAGTAAACTCTAGTGTAATACCAGATATCTCTGTTTTAAATATTTACAGGCCTTATTATCAATAATGCTTTGATTCTTGTGATTTATGTCTAATATTGCCCTTGTTGATTGGTGTAAATTATCATATAATTCCCTGCTAATTGGAGTTTATTGGCACTATTACCCAGTTGTGAAAACTATTACCAGTGGCTGTTACATCATCATAATAGGTGATCAGATATCTGTGGAAGTGTGGTGTTTGTTTCAACAATATATAATACAAGCAAGACAATTCCTTTATCTGAAATCTCCTTCAATGCATAGTCATAAACATCTCTATGGGTTCTGCTTTTTGGAACATCTGCATCCACTCCTTTCACACCATGCCCATGGGATTTGTTTCAGTTAAAAAATGTCCTTTAAATCAAAAAATTTCTCATTACGTCATTGAATCTGAAGTACTGGTTTTGTATAGAAGTGGATTCCTTCAAAGAAGTATCACATACCAGTAGGTGTTTTGAAAAGAGTAAGCATGTTTTGTGTTGCGCAACACTTGAAACTATTCAATATTTTCGCATCATGAGATGCAACCAGAGGATTTATTCCGGATCAATACTATCCAATATCTGTGTGCATTTATCTTTCCGATAAAGCCTAGTTATTTGACTGCATTATCTAAAAGCTTTTAAATTAACTGATGTAGTTTGTTGTTTGTACGTTTATGATAAATTACTTGATTTCTGATCACTTTTAATTGACCTAGTTTATATAAGGCTTCGTCTACACAAGCCAATACCTTACAAAGTCAGCCATTTCAAAACCCGGGTTTTAAGATTGTGAGATTGAAAAAGTTGTGTTTTACAAAAAAAACATTCATTTAAAAGACTTGTGTAGACTGTGCTAAAAAGTGATATGCTAGGACATGGATGCAGGCTTGTTAAATAGGGTTGTCTGCCTAGTAAAATCAGCACTTCTCTATACTTCTCTAAAACTGTCAGATTTTCAAAAAACTTTCACCCAAGCTCGTTTTTTTTTGCTTCTACAAGCTATTGATAAAAATTCAATCATGCCCTCATACTGTCTCAGCATGTGTGTATTGGGTGTTATAGAAGATACTCTCATATAGAAGCACTGGCCAAGGTCACAAGAAGAGAGCCTACATGTGGGTGTGAATATAAAGTATATTCTGTGACCTGATAAAAACTATGATGATAAGTGAACAGTAGGTGTATAAGTCAGGACAAGTCTAAACATTGTCAGGTTAAATTCAGTTGTCTTATCAGCTAGGGAGGGGCTGACACAGTTTACATGTCTATCACAGTCACAGTCAGTTGTCGGGTGGAGGGTGACATTGTGGGTGTGGATGGGTATCAGCTAGGGAGGGTCTGATGCTGTGCAGTAGCTTCGATCAGCTAGAGAGGGGGGCTGACACAGTTATTATAGTTTAGGGTTGGATGGTTGTCGGGTAAAGTATGACCGAGTTACATTGTGGGTGTATATCTTCACTGCTTTGAGTCAGAAATGATCATATTTGAATATTTATCAGCTAGGGAGGGTTTGTCGCAGTTATATCATAATCTGTTGTTGTTTGAATTGACATATTAATTAGCCTAATCAGGTGTAATCAAGAACATTTTAAAACTATTTCAAGATTGAGTAAAAATATATACAAACTATACATTGATAATAAAAGAAAAATATGCACTTGAAAAAAAAAGAATTTACAAAAGTTTCATAATAAAACCAAGCACGAACGATCCCAATCCCAACCAAAAAACAAATCCTGAAATCCATGCGAATACATTGGCAATTTATTGGTAGCAGCTAATGAACCTTTCATTTGAGGAAGTATATCAATAAATGAGTAAATTTTTCATAATGAAAAGTGGTATCAGGTGTCTAGAAGAGTTAGCATACCCTGCTTGATGCCACACCCGCCACAATATAAAGATATATTTATTTTGGTGGGGCAATATGTGAGTTCTCTTGACAAACAACAATGTATATTATTGTCACCCACACTTCCATGAGTCATTTGTCATTGAATGAAATACAACTTAATCTATATCGTTCATCATTTTTATAGGTTGGGTAGGTGGTTGTCTTAATGGAGAATTTGTACTTTTGAGAATCATTAGATAGGGCCTACCTTATTGGCAGTATTTTCTAGGCATATAGCCCAGCGCATTTGTTTTGGGGTATTACATCCAGAGGGGTAGGGGGAGTTGTAGTGATGAATAATATTGATGCTTTATATAATTTTTGGGAGGGGAATCCCCCCTTAAGTTTTCCCTGCTGAAGCTACATGCCTGATTTTTTGAGTTCTTTGAACTTGTTAATAGTGGAAAATCAACCCATTTTTTTCAGTCAACTTGGATTTGATACAGGCTATTGGAACTGGAAGTACTAAGATTAAAGTTGTTCAGATGGGACAAAATTTGGAGTTTAAAGGATACTGTCATAAAAGTTTTGTAGTTTGTTTCCTTTATGATAAAGTCTTAGCTTTATTAGTTTTTATTGCAGCTAATTTTTGTTTAACGGACAATTACCTGAATAAAATATACTTTTTCACGCCTGAATGAATAACTGTTGATTACAGTCGTTAGTCTCGTACTGTACATTCTTACTTTATGATCTCCAAAACAGGAGAATGTCTAGGTCAAAGGTTAAATATTTTTTATCTGGGTCAAAGACACCTTATAGGTTGGGTTTAATCAGTAAATGATTTATTAAGCCTTATAGAAACCTTTCTGAGTGGTGGACTAAGGGCTTAGGGCAGTAGTCTAGAATGTTATCCGGATTTTTGATAAAGAATTATTTGAAATCAATGGCATAGGAGAATTTTTTTAGGGAAGAATCATGGGCTTGAAAATCCTCGAATATTGCCATTATCAAGTGATAATAGAGCACAATTGTGGGGCTGGGGTGGGGCATGGTGCCCCTAAATACTATAAGAAACTTAAGTCTTGAGTAAGATCTATCTGAAATCTAAATCTTGCAAGTTTTGCTTCATCGAAATAGTAATCAAAATTTAATACGATTAACCATAAATTTTAGATTTATGTGTTTAATTGCTAATTTCAAAGTTCCAATTGTAAATTGAATCCTAATCGAATGGTGAACATGATGTAGATCCTGGGTTTTCACCTTGGGGGACATGTCCCAGACTGGGGACATTTGGACTTTCTTCAGGGGACCGAAACGGATCTAAAGGTCTGAAAAATATGTTATATTTTGTATATATCTTCAAACACCAGTGTCTACTACGATTACAATTTAAGTTTGTTTTAAAACTAAAAATGCTGTGACTATATCATACTTCAAAATTGCATGTTTTCTATAACTTCTTCAGACAATTCAGGGGACATTTGTCATTTTCTTATGCATTTTCGTGGACATTTGAGAAAACCAGTTGAAAACCCAGGATGTAGATGAACGTGCAATATATATAGACAAGTATTTATATGTAGGATAAATATAGAGCTAGAAATAGAACCTGAATAATCAGCATATCTTTATGAGGAGGATAAATTATTCAGTGTCATGGGTCATTGCATTTCTTATTAATTCTTGACTATTTAGCCTTTAATTTATAGGAAAACTGATATTTTACCTTTTGATATCTGGGACTGACGATGATAGCTTGAATGCATAATGAAATAAATTTCTAATTTATGAAAATTCCATTAATTTTACTAGTTAAAGGGATTGTAAAGATGTTTTCTAAACTTAAATCTGAACTAATATATTTTGAAGGCAGTGATAGAATTTATTTGCATAATTCCAATTTTCATCAAATATGTCTTTGATACTTAAAACACTTGACACTTAAAACTAAGCAATTTATGATGTAGTCATTGCATTTGCCCAAATATATTGACATCTTTGGTATAGTTACGTTGTTATGTTGATGTTTTAAAGCATTTCTATATTTACAGGAAACACATAAAAACCTTGTTACATCCCCTTTGACTAAGTTTACAAAATATATAATATGTAAGGCAAAGAATTCAGTCAAAGTACTTATTAATGAGTAAAAATTAAAGTATTTATGAGGTTAATAACTGGACCAGCTGTCACCAAACAACAGACATAAACAAAAACAACATCAATATTCCTACTTGGTCAAACTAGTGGTCAATTTAGTCTAGCATTTTTTTCATTTCATTAGGATCAATATTCCTTTGTGTAGAGACTTGAAATGATCTATATTTTTTTCAAATACATAGATGGTAGCTTTCCTTGCTCACTTAAAGGGATTGTAAAGAGGTTTTCTAAACTTTGTATGTGTATAGGGACACTGATAGCATCGTTACTATCAGTGATCTGCATAGATATCAATAATAGCTTCCGGTAGATCACTGTCAGTGACGTCATAAAAACGCATAAGTTTTAGTGGAGTTGCAAGAACCACAGATGTCGGAATGGAAATTGGAATGGCGCAAATTGATGCTATCAGTGTGCAAGATACACAAACAAAGTTTAGAAAACCACTTTACAATCCCTTTAAGGGAAGACTGACCTCATGTTCGAAGCAAATTTCCCTCACTGCACACTGTACATCTAATTCTTTTACATAGTGATAGCTTTCCTTGCTGACAATGCTGTTCATTGGTTTAGTCAGGCATAAATTGATCTGGTTGCATCTCATGATTAGACCTGTATATAGTATCTTGCGAAGCAGACCATGCTTACTCTTTTCTAAACACCTGACGGTACTTCTTTCTGTGGTAGTCCACTAATATACAACTATTATTTTTTGATTATCAGAATTGTCTAATTGTACCGATTACTTTTGGCTAGTTGCTTGAGAGGGGGGATGTACAATTTGTGTGGAAAATAGAAAGACACTATTTCTACGTTGTAAGTTAGTTATAAATAATTATATATATCTCTGCCAGTGACATTTTTGTACTCTAAATTGACACAATAGTTAGGCCCTATAGTGTTAAAAAGTTTACCTGTTGATTTGTCACCTGTGTTTGTTATTTATTGCTTGTGACAGGTTTCTGTTTATGGTGGAAGTAGAACAAAATTTCTGTGTCTCTTCTGTTACTTTTTGGAATATGAAATTTTACATCTTTCTTTCACACATGAGTGCTATCCAAGTTATAATAAATCAAAAGATGGTTTAGGTTGATGTTCAGTGGGTTGTCTTATAAAAAACCCACTAAATTTGATTGTAACAAGTTAAGCATATTCTTCAGTACATTTCGACCTTGACTTTTCTGCACCCTTTGTACCTGAAATACCTTGAATGAAATAAAGTTACTTGCTTACTCTTTTCAAAACACCTGATAGTACTTCTCTTTGGAGTGGTCCACTAATATATAACTATTGCTCTCGGTTTTGCCATGTTTTTGGATGCGATTTTGATTTAAGGAATTGTTTTGCTTGTACGGATATTTATTTTTACTACAATGCTGCTGCATCAAAAAAGACCATTTTTTTCTTAAAAAGGTTTCCACATCATTGACAAATTTTTGTCAATAAAATTGTCTTAGAAAATTAGGTCAGGACTGGTTGAAATTTTTAAAAATTTAGTTAGTTGACCTAAAAAATAAGTTATTAAAAATAAAGTCAAGCTATTTTAGGATATACAAGTAGTTTGGTGGCTGTAATATAAACTTGATATCCTTATATAGTTTTTTAAAAAATATCTGGTTACTCTTTTAAATGAAGATAAATGATTATAAATTATTCTAGTCTTAAATTATTTGATGGGATATATTTTCCTTACCAGCCAAAAGGGCTGACCAAATTGCCCGAATTTTAATGAGGTTTGCCTAGCTCACTGAGCCTATTTTTTAGAACTCGTTGCCCAAAAACATTCTATTTTAGGGGGATGGGGAGAGGTGAGGGGGGCAGCGACCCACCCTGCCCTTCTGTCTCCTACTGCTATGTTCTCTCGATCCCTAATAACCACCAATGTTTGACTGCAAATAGATATCTTGGAAAAAAAAACTGTGCTCCAGATACACATGAAAACTTCTTTTGAACTGATCTTTTTTAGTGATATTTTCAATGACTCTAGCTGTGTCATTGTATTTGATGATAAAACTGGTTGTGTAACTGTGTATTAAACCTTTAGGAAACATCAAATAACCATAATTATTAAGTATTTAATGTTAAAAGTTTCCTGGTCGACAATTACAGAGACACAATAAGAATTGTCAATTTGATTGTATGTACCAGTCATAACTTCATTTTTGCTGTATTGCAGGTTTGTGATTTTGCTATATTTGCCTGTCATGTCTGACTAGAGCTCTAGACTGTTGATTTGACTGTATTAACCAGTCATGTCTGACTAGGACTCTAGACTGTTCATTTGACTGTATTTACCAGTCACTTCCGACTAGAGTTTTAGACTGTTGATTTGACTGTATTTACCAGTCATGTCTGACTAGAGCTCTAGACTGTTGATGTTGATGTATTTACCAGCTATGTCCAATGACTTATCCTAAATATCATCAGGTCATTTTGTAGCCCCATTCATACATGACTGGCAAGTAAGTTATACCAGCCTCAAGGTAGAGATATGTTTAAGAAGTAGACCAGTGATAGTTAATATTAGTATGACAATAAAGACTTCGACCTGTCAATATCTTTCGATTTATGACCATTGATGTCCCAATATTGTGATAGATAATACTAATATAGCCTACAGCCATATATACCTAGATAACCTTAATGTGGACAGTGGTAGGCGTTTAAGGGGAAAGGGCAGGGAGGGGCTGATGAAGCGAGGTTGCTCATAACTGCCCCCAGTAGTCCAAATGCAATTCGAAGAAATGTTTAAAAACTCTTATTGTTGACATGAGTATGCATACATTTTAGCGGAGGGTGAGGCATAGGGGTATCTCCTCTTGCGTAGTTTGTTGTGTTTGTATCCCAAGAAAATTCCTTGTATCTGCATTTACATGTGTAAGATGATGAAATTGGGTTGTCTATATTAATCTTATAGCAACCACAACATGCCCCTTCCTCAGTCTGCAAATTTTGCTATATTTTCACTTTCATATTTTGAACATTTTCATGCCATGCCCCAACTCCTTTGCTTCCCATCACCTTTGCTACACCACTGGGCTCTGTAGATCAGTATTCTCATAATCATTTCATGCCATGCCCTAACCGCTTTACCCTCGCTACACCACAGGGCTCTGTGGATCTGTATTCTCATGATAATGTGACTTCCAGTTGATTGAGTTCATAACGATGTTATAAAGTTTAACCTTGCAATATTGTGCAATAACCAGTTGAAGATGTCAAATATGATAAATTGTTGACACATACATCAATATTAGTATGATAATGTCCAAATTGGCCTGGGGACATAACATTCTGTAATACCTGGATGACGATTTGATGATGCGACTTTTTGAGGTAGGGCATAACTTTCGGTGCATTTGACTGTGAAAGGCAATAGTGACTTCTTATAAAAGGATTTTGATATATATTAGTAGGTATTTAAGATTTTTTATTGCTTAAAAGGGCTTCATATTTTGGTTTTGATGAAAATTATGGGTATTATGATGATTTGATGATGCGACTTTTGAGAAAGAGTATAACTTTCTGTGCATTTGACTGTGAAAGGCAATAGTGAATTTTTAAAAGGATTTTGATATATATTATAATAGTAGGTATTTTAGATTATTTAGTGATTTTAGTTTTTTTGGTATAGGTTATATGTATATTATTGTATTTGACTACAGAATTTCAAACTTTAGTGTTGTAAATGGGTCTTTTTACCTTATTGGTTGAAGGGATTAATTTTAAACAATTAGGTACAGATAACGCTGCTATTTGATATTGCAGAATATTTTTTTGATGATTTGAAAAGCTTTAAATTTAATCCCTCTAATAGATATTGTCTTTTCTATGTCTCAAATCTAATGTATATCACAATGTATATATAATAATTATTTGTACAAGAGAAATTCATGTTCAAGACAATCTTAGATTATCTTTGACTCAATTATCTTTGATTTTCTTTTGTCAATGTTATTGTACAAGGTCTTTCAATTTGTCAACTTCCGAAAACTGTCAATCACCTTAGCTGTGATATTTTGCGACTAAACAAAAACAAATCTACCAGCTTGTGATTTTGTAGTCAGGAACATTTTGCTCCATTAGTTCTAGATTTTAGGATGTAAAACTCCATTTCAAAACTTATTTCTGTATAATCAATGTTATTCTACAAATTATTTAATTTGTCAACTCCGAAAACTGTCAATCACCTTAGTTGTTATATTCTCCAACCCAAAAAACTTCGTCAGCTTGTATCAACATTAAACATGTTGTTTTAGATTAGAGATAATCTTTGACCCGCGTAGATATTGCGATGAATTATTTCGTTTCATGTTTACTCGATGTCTGTTACTAGATTTATACAATAAAAAATGGCCGATCGATTTATCACAAAAAAAGATGTGTTTATCTTCAGGTTGTTTGCGTAAAAATTTAGAAGAAATATCTGGATTTTTTCTTCCCAATTTAATATTGGCCTTGTAATAGATATATACGAAATGAGCTATTTTTATTGTCTCTTCAAATTAGTTCTGAGTTGAGAAGCCCAGTTGTAGAGTCATGAAGGGATACAGAGTAGACAAACCTTTGAGTCATGTAGAGTCTTAGAAAGAACAGTTTTGATAAATATGCGTATCAAATACAGGGTCAGATTTTAGGGGTGTCTCCCCCAGCTTGAGTTCCCCCTATTTTTGGCCAACAGTGCCCAATTTGACCCAACTCTCTAAAAATTTGGCGCTCGGTGTACCGTTGAATTTGAAGCATGTAATATTTCTGAGCCCCCCTTTCTCTAAATCCTGGACCTGCCTCTGAAGTAAACCATATGATTTACATCAAGTATTCATATCAAGTCTATGTGGCCCACCTTAAAAATAGTTGATTTGCAACAAGCATTAAGAACAAGAACAAAATTTGAGTCTAATTGCGCCATAAATTCACACCAATCTCTACATGTATTAGTAATTCAGTGTTGTGTTTACACAGAGTAGAAAACCATTTTACAATCTCTTTAATCTTATTATGTGACTGCATTGGTAATTCAAACATTATGTAGTATAACAACATGTAATAATAAATATTCATATGAAATATTATAGTTCTTTATGACCTCATTGATTTAAATGAACAAATATGGTTGATTAAGCCTTGTGAGCTACAGGCTGTACATGTTAAAGATCTCTCAACAGGAAGAAATAAAAAAAGAGGGCTTTCGCAGATGTCCTGACAAAATTCCTTCATTGCACACTGCATGTTGTCATAAGCCATGTCAGGTGCAGAAATTTGAAACACCATTCATATTGTTTTAAGAGATTGTAAAGAGATTTTCTTGATTTCTTATGTGTATCAGGGATACTGATAGCATCAATTTGCACAGATCCAATTTTCAATCAGACGTCTGTGGTTCTTGAAATTCCACTTAAAAGTAAGTGATTGATGATGTCATCTGCAAAATGTGCTTGCATTACAGAACACCTCTTCGATGTGATGTCATTGAACACTGAAGTGAAATTACTGAAACCAGATATATCAGCTGATGGAATACAAAATTTCGAAAACCTCTTTACTATCTCTTTAAATAATGGTGTTTGTAGAACTACTGGAACCACAGACCAAAATATCCCTGACACATACAAAGTTTAAAACCTTTCACTATCCCTTTAATACAGCTAGATTTACAGTGTACCTTCATTAAAAATATCAAATATATCATGGTTATTATGACCTAATTACTTGATTTAAATGAACAAATAAGTTTAATAAAGAAAGAGTTATGTCAGAATAACCGTTGGGTATTGATTTCGCATTAATCTGCTTTCTGTTTTGTTAGTTAATGACTTGTCTAAGAAACTTGACATAACATATTTGTTTAATAATGGCTAACTGAATGGCTAATGTATCAAAGATATGGAATGACATTAGTTTCGTATTTTTTTCTCGTTTGTTTCGATTGTTAAAAGTACAAATGACTTACATTTAGATAGATTTGGTCTAGTGACTAATTTTCTTGTAGACGGTCTTTATTTCTACGACAGAAGTTATCATTTTCCTATAGAAGCATTGGTCTGGGTTGTCATTTTCCTATGGAAGCACTGGTCTGGGTTGTCATTTTCCTATGGAAGCACTGGTCTAGTTTGTCATTCTCCTATAGATGCACTGGTCTGGGTTGTCATTATCCTACAGAAGCACTGGTCTGGGTTTTCATTCTTCTTTTGAAGCACTGGCCTAGTTTGTCATTCTCCTTTAACAGCTCTGATCTAGGTTTTCATTCTTTTTTTGAAGCACTGGCTTAGGTTTATATTCTGATATAGAAGCACTTTTGTATGTGCTAATTCTGTATAGAAGCACTGGTCTAGGTCTGGATCATTCTAGGTCAGTCTCCTATGGAAGCACTGGCCAAGGTCTTTATTCTTCTCTATAGAAGCACTGGTCTATATGGTCAATCTCTGACAAAAGGTCTTACAAAGCACTAAATAGGTTCCCCTTTCTCGTTAGTCCAACAAGGTTAAGAAAAGTAAGACATATAAACTCATATTTCATTTCATTAACCGGTACGGTTCAAGGTCATAATTCTTCTGTTGAAGCAATAGCTGTATGTTGTTATACTTCTGAAATCACTGTCATTTGGTAATTCTTACCTATCCTATTTTGAAGATACTTTTGTTTATTTACTTGATTTTTGTCGCTGGGTTTGACAGTAAAGATAGATTTTCTTGATAAAAGGTTGTTTTATGTAAAGTGTAGATTTGAAGGCTAAGTGGCAAATCTATCTTAAACTAAAGACTTGATGTGTGATGTTGGTTGTTTACTTTCTATTTTAACTCGTGGTTTGACAGTCGTATAGTCTTGTTTACAAATCTGTTTGTTTACAAATTAGGAAGTTGACGATAAAATAGAAAAAAAGGTCGAGGCTCTAAGGTGGGATATTAACTAAGAACTATAAAAGGAAGAAGAATTTTCCTTTTGGACACCCTTGTTCTGGTGTGTAAGGCCTGACTGATTTTGCTTATCTAGAGCTCTTCAGGGGCAAAATATGGAAGCGTGAAATCTTAACCTTAATGTGTAGGCGCTTTTTTGAGAGGGGGGAAATTAACTGGTTGAACCAGTGTTTGTTCTGTCTTTGTAAGGATTTTTTATTAAATAAATTGCTTCGTTTCTTGTTAACTTCAAGGATATCTTGGTGAGAATTTAGTGAAAATGAGGTGAAAAGCAGATGATAATGATACATTGTCAAGATAAATGAGAAGTTATCCAATATCTGTCAACGAGCCGTGAATATTACTCTGATTGTGTCATTATATATCTTGTTGAGCCTGAGAAAATAAATTGTTAAGAAGACTTAAAGAAATAGGCATAGGTTATGAAGCACACACTACAGTATAACTTGTATTAAGCAGCCAGTCAAGGGAATGCTTAAAAGTGGCTGCTTACTAAGGGGTGGTGCTTAATAGAGGTACATGTATGGCAAACCTAGTTTAGAATGATAAGTTTGTAATTTGTAACTATGTGTACATGCACTAAAGAAAAACAGCAATAGCAATTTAAATAGCATTAGCGATGTCCTATATAAAAATATTATTTTAGACAAGTCTCTTATACACTTTTGAATATTTCATTACTTATTTTAATAATCATTTACAACATTAGGAATAATTATATCAGTGTATGAGTAAAATTCAAGGATTATAGACAAAGTTTAATCTGTTTGGCAGTAATTAACTGTTAGTTTAATTAATGGGATTAACAAGGATTAAGGAAAATGACCGCTGATTGCAGGGTGACACATGTTTACTGTCAAGAAAAGGGTGACCGCTGGCTGCGTCAAGAGGGTGGTGTTGAATAGAGGTAAATTTGGTTGGAAATTGCATGGGATGTAATTTGGGTGGCCTTTCATTAAAGGGTGGTGCTGAATACAGGTGACCGTTGGACCAAGTTTGACTGTATTAAGATATATAATATAAGTGGTGCACACACTAATACTTGATTTTTTTCCATCTCATTTGATAACGCTGCCTATATTGAGCATGTGACATATTGAGTTATTAAATGCCGGAAAGAGTGTATCCATACATTATTTTTTGCTTCTTGGAATATAACCAAAGATGACAAATGTCATGAATTTGCCCTAATTAAGTACGGAAAAAATTTTCAGAAATAAATTTGTCCGATTTAAAACTTTGTCATGTTAATTAATAAAAATATCAAATACACGATGTTTAAAAAGATGCTGACTTTATACCAAAAAAAGATCAAAAATGAATTCATACAATAACTTGTAAGCAGCAGGAAGAGACAAGAATAGAAAAAGTTTTTAACTTTGTGAACTCTCTGAAGGAGTGCACCTGTCCTAATTAGCTCAAAAAGTGCAGAAAAGTAGGATGTAAAACATCAGATTTCATTTCATTTCCAAGATAGTTCAGATCATGAGCATACGAAAGCAAGAGGACTAATGTCAAACAAGAGGGATATAAAATAAAAATGGAAACTTCTGATTATGTCAGCTCTAAGAATAGCCTACCAGTATGTAGGTGTACGTCTTAAATCCTTCCCTGAACAGCAAAACAACACACAAAAACATTATTTGACTATAATAACTATTTGATATACCAGTACAGAAAGAAGGAAGTAAGAGGTATATTGTCTAGTACTTATTCTTTTTACAAGTTTTACATATAGAGAGTTTGCTGACCCACAAAAATAAAGGGAAATTTTCATTGGATTGAAACAAGCAACGGCAAATAGACCCGACTGCAACACTGATGTAACATCACTGCAATGTGCCCTTGATCTTCAGAAGGTCAAAGATGTTGCGGAAACATCGCAGAAATGTCGCAGACAAATTGCATTGACGTCTAAATTAATCACTACGATGGTGTTGCTGCAATTGATGAAGACCTGTGAATTGGACCATAAGAAAACCACGCTTTTAGCTTTCTTTGCCACTTATTTAAACATACTGTGTAAATTAAATAGATAAAGGCCATTTATTTATTATTTATGTACATTAAATGACTACTGATAACTTTATTCCTATACTTATTTACTGTATATATCTTGACAGTTTATAGGGTATCCTATTTGGGTCATTTTGTTGTAGTCTGCATACCTTTGTGCACTTGGTTTTTTTTTAAACCTTTTTTTCCCCCCATGTCAGTAATGCAGGTCGGAAGGGCTGACATGGAGAAGTTGCTGTAGCACATTAATCGAAGCCCACTCTTGTGAACGTTTCATCATCTACTAAACCTTTGATTTGATTTAATTTCCTTATAGATAAAGAATAGTTTTATCTATGTGCAGTTTGACCTTTGCTTTTAAAAATCAATCAAGGTCATTAGCATTTGTTAGTAGTGTGGTTATCATACAAATGACGACATATTTCTCAGAGAGGCCTGGTCTGAACCAGTAATAGGTTCATTAGGTTTCTATGATCAGGGGAACAGGCCGAAACCAGATAGACAAATTTCCAATTTCCATTCCGATGTCTGTGGTTCTTGCAATTCCAATAAAACTAACGCGTTTTATGATGTCACTGACAGTGATCTGCATAGATATCAATAGTATCTTCCGGTAAATCACTGTCAGTGACGTCATAAAATGCTTTGGTTTTTGTGGAATTGCAAAGAACCACAGACGTCAGAATGGAAATTGGAATGGCGCAAATTGGTTCAAAGTACAAAGTTTAGAAAACCTATTTACAATCCCTTTAAGGTGTCATCTCAACCCATGCAGGAACTGTATTTACCTCATTGCACATGACATAGTCCAACTTCATTAGCCCAATCAGTCTGACATAAAACTTATTTCATGTCATTTGACATGCAACAATGAAGGTGTAAATGTACTGACATATGAAGAGGAAAACATATTTAGACAACAACATATGGCTTTATGATAATTTGGCTGTGTACGCCTTGAGGATGTTCCGCTTTATAAATAGCCTAAATAGTTTTGCTTATTTGTTATTTATGAGAATATTTTCAGTCAAAATATGATATTTTACTTATACAGAGTTATTTTATGTCAAATAATCAAAATCTACAAAATCGTTCAGCCATCCCAGTGAAGCCTCAAACTGAAAAGAGCAGATATGACAATATGAGCCAGAATATGCTTACTCTCTTGACATCTGATACCACTTTTCATTTTGAAATATTTACTGTAATCTTACTCATTTATTGGTATACTTCATTTGCTGCTACCCATGTATTGCCATAATGTTTATATGGATTTAGATGCTTTTGTCACAGCCAAGCCAGTATCATTTTGGAATTGGGGGGAAAAGAGCATTCCTGACCTCACTGTAGAGGCACCACAAGGGGGATTAGAACCCCAGGGCACATAATAGCCTAGCAGATGACAAGCCCAGCTCTCGACTGGCTATCTGGTTGTGGATGATAGGGCAGTTCAATGAATTTGTTTGTGCCATTGACACAATAAAATTTCTGTCCACGAACATTTGTTGACTTTTTAGCAGACGACATTTCACTTATGGCAGCCATGTTGAATTAGGGAGTGGCTTGTTGACATGGTTAGAATAAAAGCTAAATGACAACATGGATAGATGTAAACATCAAACCAAGGCTTGTTTTGTCATCAGGGCTTAGCTTCGTGAATGTTGGTTGGCGGGGATTCAGGTGCGTACTTGCCCTCAGAGGGACAGGAGAGTGGGGCCATCATTCCTGCAAATGAAATTCTGGTTTAGACCAAAACATGAAACAATCAGAAAGTTAGGGTGAAGCTTGTTAACAGATAATTATGAGCTCAAGTCAAACGTGACTGGCATACATAGCCAAAAAACAATCCTGGTTGATGTATTGCGTCTGCCAAAAGTATTCAGGAAGGGGCAAGGATTGTTGTAAGATAAGAACAGGCTCTTGTAAGAGCTCTTGTTGAACATGTCTGACAAATACAGCATAACAATATCCCTTGTTTAAACCAAAATTCATCTAAAAGAAATATGAATTAGGGAAGGGAATAATGAAGTTGTTGTTGACTATTAGCTCTATTTAGACATGACTGGCAAATGCAGCCATATAAACTGCCCATATAAACTGAATAAGCAATATTCTAAATTTATCTTCTGATGGATGAGGGAAGGAAAGGGTGGAGTCTGCTCATCAAAATAACACTTAAAAATGTAAAATATTTAGGTCACAGTCTACCCAATTCGAATAAGCAGGAAGTGAAACTTAGGTTTTTGTCCTTTTTTGCGTGTTATTTTTAAAAATTACTTGTGCTTTATAGTATTGTATGTCACTTGTTGATTGTTAGATGAAATTGTTTTTTATCTTTTGAAAAAGTATTTTTGTGCTTACATCAGAGTGCTAAAAGGATTGTTATGTGTTCAAGACAATTATGTATCTGGGCCACTGGAAATTTGAATCATTAAAAGTTTACATCACATCTCTGATTTCTTGAATTCCAGAACAACTAAGAATTTTCTGTAGTCAAGGGACCTTAGAAATCAATTGCTGCTTTTGCGATAATGACGTCATAAAATGCTTAGTTTTAGTGAAATTGCAAGAACCACATGCAACTGACTGATGTTTTAATACAAGTGTACCCAACACACATATATTCAGGAAACCTCTTTACAATCCCTTTAATATGTGAATAAAAAGTTGTTAGTTTGTTATTAGTTGATGAAGTAACATTCTCCTGACAATAAATATTATATTGATTAATTTATTTAATAACAGGTATGAGGCAGATATTGAGTAATATGTATTGTGTAAACATAATTAGAAAATTGAATTAGGTCATTTTAGTGCAAAAAGGTGACATTTTTGACAAATATCTAACATCATAAAATAAGGGAAGGGGTGCAGTGGCGTTTATACAATAGAAATCAAAAGGTGGAGGGGCAACAAAATTGAAAAAAAGGTGCTCAAGTCTTAGCACCAGCTTTAGCACCAGCCTTTTTGAGAATGTCATGATTATTTCAGCCTCAGTCATAGAGAGGGAGAATAGGTAGGACCTTATAGATATAAGTGAAAGGAGTGAAGAATAGCAAAATGTGATGTGTAACTGGAAGTAAACTGATTGCTGACTGATTCACTCTTTATTTTGAGAAGAAAATGTGCCTAACTCAGTCTAAAGGAAAAAACCTTAATGTACCTAAGTAAACCAATCCATAGGTTAAATTCCTCATGTCCTAAGGTTGATAGTAATCCTGAGATATTTAGAATCAATGAGCCAGACATGAAATAAGTCTAATAGCCATCCTGAAGCATGATTTCTGGACATGAATGACAAAGCAATGATACGTGACTAGGCCTCATCAATATATATGATATGATTTAAAGGGATTGTAAAGAGATTTGGTTAATTTTGTATGTGTATCAGAGACACTGATAGCATCAATTTGCGCCATTCTAATTTTCAATCAGACATCTGTGGTTCTTGCAATTCCACTTAAGTGTTTCATGGTGTCACACCAGCAAAGATCTGTGATATGAGCATATATCGCCGTGCTGACTGCAACTAACACTGAATTTAAATGGAATTGCTGGAACCACAGACATCTGATTGAAAATTGGAGTAGTGCAAATTGATGCTATCAGTATTTCTGATACACATAAAAAAAATTCAGAAAACCTCTGTACAATCCCTTTAAAGGGATATGTTCACTAACTGTTTGACCAAAAAACTTTTAGTCTCAGAAAATGAAAGATAAATGTTTAGGTACGGCTTCTAATGAAGGGAGTGTGCGATTTTTGTGCAGTTCTAGGGATTCTGAAGGCTATTTACATATATTCCAGAGCCAAATCTACACTAAAAAATGATGAACATTCCCCTTTAAATTGCCCTGCCCTATATGTGACTATAAGAAAGAAATATGAAAGTGTTTTTTCATGTGATCAATGTTCATTATAAAGGTATAATTACTCAGGTAAATATCAGCTGATTCATTCAACAGGTATTTTATCTCTTTGTCATCAGAGCTATTGATTTGGATGTATTTACCAGTCATGTCTGACTAGAGCTCTAGACTATTGATTTGGATGTATTTACCGCAGTCATGTCTGACTAGAGCTCTAGAATGTTGATTTTGATGTATTTACCAGTCATGTCTGACTGTTGACTGTTTTCCCATGTCAGTGATGCTGGTCTTAGGGGCTGACATGGAAAAAGCATCTAGTCGTTCGGGTGGGACAATAAACTGAGGTCCCGTGTGCTATTGGCTGTGCACGTTAAAGATCCCTTGACAGTTGGAAATCAAAAATAAAAGCAGCTAATGCTGCTGTCCTGGCAAAATTTACCTCATTGCTCACTGCATGACGTTTGCTCGTCCTCAATAGCTCATACAGGTGCTGAAAAGCAGGACGTAAAACTCCATTCATTTCATCATGTCTGATTAGGGCTCTAGACCAATCAATACTACACTAGAGCTCTAGACTGTTGATCTTTTTCTGTCTTAGTCTGCGCCTTTACAATAAACTTAATTGGTTAAGAATAGGGTCATAGTTTTCATTATTTAGTATATATTTAAACACTGGGTAGGTAGATGACTCATGGTATAAGTATTTTATTCATAATGTATTGCTGTATTTCTTACAAGGTCATCTCAAGGTCACAGGTGTATAAAACCAGGTATGGTATTATTGTTATGACCAGTCTTGCATTTATAAAGATACATACTGACAGTGGGTGTTTCCTTTAATTGTCATATTTAGTCTACCCAAGAGTATTAATTTGTTATTAAAACTAGGTGTGGTGATCAGTGGCATGCCCTCATACCTAAACACCACTGTAGGTGATAATGTTGTGCCTTCATTAATTTATGAATCTGACAGGGTGTTCCTGTCACACAACCTGACATTAAAGGACAAAAAGTAAAACACTTTTTGTGAGATATTCTCTATTTTTTTAATATTCTCTACATAATTTCCTTCATTGAATGAACTCCTTGAAAAAAAGGCTGACTAGTTCAATTCTTTTCACCTATTGAAGTTGTTGACTCCTTCAGATACTGAAGAGCCTACAAGTTTTATAACACCACATAGGTCATTATTAAGAAAGTGTAGGGTATTATCAAGGAGGAAGAATTATGAATTGAGGGCATTTTTTAAGTAGTACAGGGCTTTATTATCCTAGTAGAAGAAGGCAATATCAAATAGATACAGGGCATTATCTGAGCTGAAGGGCATTATCAACCTAGTAGAGAGAGCATTATCAATGAGATACAGGTCATTATCAATGAGATACAGGGCATTATCATCAAGGTACAGGGCATTATCAATAAGATACAGGGCATTATGAATAAGATACAGGACATTATCATCAAGGTACAGGGCATTATCATCAAGGTACAGGGCATTATCAATGAGATACAGGGCATTATCAATGAGATACAGGGCATTATCATCAAGGTACAGGGCATTATCAATGAGATACAGGGCATTATCAATGAGATACAGGGCATTATCAATGAGATAGAAGGCATTATCAATGAGATACAGGCGTTATCAATGAGATACAGGGCATTATCAACAAGGTAAAGGGCATTATCATCAAGGTACAGGGCATTATCATCAAGGTACAGGGCATTATCAATGAGATACAGGGCATTATCAATGAAATACAGGGCATTATCAATGAGCTGAAGGGCATTATCAATGAGATACAGGGCATTATCAATGAGATAGAAGGCATTATCAATGAGATACAGGGCATTATCAATGAGATACAGGGCATTATCAATGAGATACAGGGCATTATCAATGAGATAGAAGGCATTATCAATGAGATACAGGCGTTATCAATGAGATACAGGGCATTATCAACAAGGTAAAGGGCATTATCAATGAGATACAGGGCATTATCAATGAGATACAGGGCATTATCAATGAGATAGAAGGCATTATCAATGAGATACAGGCGTTATCAATGAGATACAGGGCATTATCAACAAGGTAAAGGGCATTACGAACTATGTGGAGGGCATGAACAAAATTCATAGTATATATTGTTAAAGTGATACAGGTCATTATATGAGGTCATTTTCAACAAGGCTCAAGTCATTATTAAAGATGTACCAGACCATTATCAAAGATATTCAGGCCAATTAAAAATGGTGTCAGTATAAAAGATTATCATTTGACATCCTTGGGTCAGGTTTTGACCTTTCTTTGATATGTTAGGTCTGTAAGTAATTAGGAAAGCTTAATTCACAGGAATTACACCAAATATTGTTGATAAATAACATTAAGGTACAAAATATACATCAACAGACAAAGATCAGAAGATTTCTCAATTAAAATTTGTTGATTTTTGATCGATTATCCATTCATTCGTCCTTACCCACCCTCATAAATATGACTTTCACCCACCCCAATCAATATGGCAGGGGCCGCAAAGCATCTCCAGAAATGGAGGGATATTGGTTGCAAATTTTCAAAATCCAACGCTCACCCTTAACCCCCACCACCAAAACTTCTTTGATTTCAGCCACTCGATTTTCAGTCTGAAGCAATTATCTTATAAAAATGACAAAAATATTTTGATGACAACTTGCTCTGTGGTCCCTGTATAGACTTCAACCATCCCCATCAACATGGCCTACCAACCCCCATCAAAATGTCCTACCCACCCTTATGAACATGGCATACCAACCCCCATCAATTTGCCTAAATTAATAAACCATAATTTATTCTGTATCATAAATACTTAAAATGATTACTGGAGAAACAATTATTTTATTGCTATAGAAATCAATATAAACCATTAAATAGTTGTCATTTCTCTCATTCTCGCTCCATTATCATTTACATATTATATTATAATCACTGAATTGCTACAGGATTGTTGTGTTGGCTTTTTTTACCAGTCATGTCTGGCTAAAGCCCCAGGCCCCAAGTGACATAGCCCCTTATATACTAGAGCTACATATTCTTGTTTGTTATCAAATAAGGAAATAATCTTTCAAAATTTAAATAACATCTGTTCAAATTTTACCTATTTTAACAATTCTGGCAGTTGGAGTGAATTATTTTACATTGTCATTACCAGTTTGTATTTTTCCTGAATATCCATTCTCAATTTCGTTTTTTCTTTTGTCATTTCAGAACCTCCACCAATGCCTGCCCAAGAACCAGAATCAATAACGGAAGAGGTCCACGTGGAGACCTTCACGCCGCCACCTCCAGTTAATAATAATAATGAAGATATTGAACACCAACCACGATTATGTCACATTAGAAAATGGCACGATTTCCAAGGTTACGGCTTTAATCTTCATGCCGAGAAAAATAAACTTGGGCAATATATCGGCAAAGTTGATGAAGATTCCCCTGCTGAATCGGCTGGATTAAAAGAAAATGACCGAATCATTGAAGTTAATGGCGATAACGTCGAACAAGAACAGCATCAAAACGTCATCGGGAAGATCAAATCAGGAGGCGAAGAAACTAAGTTATTGGTTGTCGACCCCAAAACAGATGCATATTATAAAGAAAAAGGAATTTCTGTCACTGGATCCATGCCACAGGTTTTATATCAAGTCACACCCCATCGTGCACTTCCAGGTAATGTAACGTCTTGATATTCTAGTCTATGCTTTGTTAACATGGTTTTGCTTTAATAACCAGATTTGATCTCTTAGCTATGTCTTGATAATCAAGCCTTGATAACCCTCTTGATCAAGCCTAATATGCTCTGGATGATCCTGCCTTGAATCTTGTTTGAATCTTGTTTGAATTCTTGATAACCCAGATTGCCTTGATAATCTTGATCATTTAGTCTTTGTAACCAACAAAATCTGAATGATCGTTTTCTAATGTTGTCAAGTCTGTTTGTATTGTTAACCCTTTTTGTTTCAGAGAATTTTTAGAAAATTCATTAACAATTTGTGGGATTGCTTAAATTTGATGGTATTTCTTTTAATTTTGCCTTCGATGTTAAAAAAGATGTTTTATCTGATATTTAATATGAACAATTCATGTGTTAATAACCAAAATTTTTACTCCCATGATTTTAACATTTACTGGGTTTTTTTTTCTGATGCCTGAAGTATTGCTTGATGTTCTTGACCTGTACTAAACATTTTTTTTAGCAGGATCCTGATATATAATCAAATGATGATTGGTTTATTTAAGATATTTTTTTTCAGCTTTTTGTCATATGGAATATACTATTTTATTCTGAGATTTTATAAACACCGTTTAAATGATAGGGCTATTGCTAAAACTTGCAAATATAAAACTACAATAAAATATCTATTTTCAGATAACAGTAAAATATTGCCACCCCCATTAATAAAAATTCTTTAACTCAGAGTCCCCCTTCTTGAAAATGAAAACTAAAAAAAGTTTGTTTTCTGTATTTTCAATGAATAACCACAGTAAAATAAGCTTGTGTATAATTGAACCTATCAAAAGTATGAATATCCCAAAATTCCAAAAATTATAAATTTGAAAGTCTCCCAACCCCTAAAAAAAAAAGAAAACTAAAAAGTTTGTTTGTTGTATTTTCAATGAATAACTAACAGTAAAATAAGCTTGTTTATAATTGAACCTATCAAAAGTATGAATATCCCAAAATTCCAAAAATTATAAATTTGAAAGTCCCCCTCCCCTCTAAAAAGAAGACTAAAAGAGTTTGTTTGCTGTATTTTCAATGAATAACTACCAGTAAAATAACCCTGTGTATATTTATCAGATAAATTAAGTAAATTTGTTAAACTATCAAATATCTTGATATATTCATAAAACAGTAAGGTTAATATTTACATACAGGTCAAAAAAACCTTGAGGAAAAAGAAGATGACTCAGGTTTTTAAAGGGATACAAGATGGTTTTATGTAAATTTTGGAGGGTCTATTTTTAATGTATATATTTTTTATTTAATCAGAAATTGCTGAAGTTGAAACTCATATTTATTCGACTCCAAATGGTAAAAAAATAAATTTAAATTTATGCTAAAAATAGTCTTAATCAATAAAATTAGTTTTTAATTCTCACAGATTAGTAGAATTATTGTAGAATTTTAGCACTTTTGAAAATTTGTAGTTCTAACATAAAATTTGTAATCTGGATTCAAAAGATAACTGTCAACTACTGCAACTTTCACATAATGTAGATTTTCTTTCAGCAGATATTTTAACTTAAAAATTGTATTAGAAACCTCTTAATTCTATCTTAATATATAGTCTTTTAATTAGTAGTATTTATGCGCATTTTTAATTAGTATTTCTTAATGAGATAATTAGATTACTAATGTTAAAGAGCAAAGTGGACACCCTTTACATTTGACCTAGTTTGTAGAGATAATTAATAAAAACAAATGTCATGACATCACATATTTTACAATTTTACCTATTACTACAAATTATTTTCAAAAGAGTTGACACAAGCATTCAAATTGAATTTTGTCTGCTTTTTACATCAAAATTTATAAAAAAAAAATGGTTAAAAGAAATGGGAAATAATTTTTAAACGGTCAAGTACACATAAATCTAAAGTTGATGACACAAACAGTAAAATTGAATTTTTTATGCCTAATGTTCAAAATCAAAAAGCTATTGTTCTGATAAAACCTTTAATGTTTTGGTTTAAGTGCAAATGACATCAGGAAGAACAATAATTGCTGACATAAGCTATAATGAAGGTAGGCCTACTTGTGGTCTAAATGTGACCCAAACAATAGAATTTGTACCTTTTTATCCCCAAATTTGACCTCAATCAGCGTACGTTTCATATAACATTTTAATTTGTTTTTAAGAGAAAAAAGATAATTCGTCATGGAAAAATATATTTGGTTGATTGGGCAAGAAATAAAAATATTGTGAAACTAAAAAAATCTGGGAGAAAAAAATGTCTTACACAATACACAATATTAAAAATTCTAAATTTCAAATAGGTTAAATTCTCAATTTAAACAAACAAACCAGCTTAAAGATAAACTCTAAAAAAGTAATTATTTATTTTGAAATAAAAACACAATGTTGGGAAATCTTTTCCACAAATTTCCAACTTTATTAACTAGGAATTTTTATCAGAAGTGACTCACATTTGAAAAGTTTCATAATTTGGACTGCTGTGTTGTTTTACTTTTTGTTTCGTTCTCCCACAATGCAACAATGCATAGACACACAATCTGCAAGGTAGTTTCTGATTGGCTGAAATCGACTTTACGAACATAACAGGCTCGATTTATAAACCTTCTTAGGTTACAATGAGTTGAAAAATATACATGAAAAATTTAGAAAACCTCGTTGCTATACCTTTATTTCTTCACAAATTATAAGAAAATGTGGACAAAATAATTCTGGTTAGAAGAAAGTCGTTAATTAATTTGTAATTAAGATATAAGTTGATTGTAATAATTATCTTTAATTAATCAGCCTAGTCTTAATGAATATATAAATAATAATTAACATTCAAAGCTATATTGAACTGATAATGAATGGGTCAATCGTATAAACAGGGTTTTTTTTCTATGTTAAAATAATGTACAGTATATTTAGTAAAGAGTCCGTTTAAATCATTGTCAGTCTGATGAATGCAAGAGGATATTGACGAGATAACAAAACTGGAATTTAGTATGTTGATACTTGACAGGCCCATAGCCAGGAATTTGCAAGGGGGGTGGTGGGGGGTGAAAGGGATGGGAAGGGGAGATACATTGACCTTGGGGAAAAGGCCCAGAGGAGTTACATGGACCTTGGAGGGGAGGGGGGAAGGGTTAGAGGAGGTACATAGACTTGGGAATCATACCAAACTTTGACAGTAACAATTCAAACAGAACGTTGACTTAAACAGCGCTTATTTATTTTCAAGGGGATGGATTCGTACCAACCTCTCAAACCCCAACCCCCCTGGGCACAGGAGTGCTTTAGACATATAGGTTAAAGCCTAGCTCAGTGGGAGTGTAAAACTCAATTAAAAAAAGGCTGCTTTATATTCATTTACTGCTCTTTGTTTTCAGATTTTCTCATTTAACCCCATTGTAACCTTGTGAATTTGTAGAGTGTGAATTTTGTACAGCTTTCTTAATAATTATGTAAAACGTCTTTCATATTCTTTTAACAATGTATCTGTTCTTCCTGACCTTGACCTTGGTTTTAAAGTGAGAGTGTGTTCCATGTAAATTTTTTTTGTGATAGCATCAATTTGCACCATTCCAATTTTCAATCAGACTTTTGTAGTTCCAGCAAATCCACTTTAATTAATTTCATCAAACACTTATAGTTTTAGTGAAATTGCTGGAACTACAGTCATGACACATCTGATAAGAAATTGCAATGCTACAAATTGATGCTA
The DNA here is from genome assembly GCA_029955415.1 of Lottia scabra. Classification (NCBI taxonomy): domain Eukaryota; kingdom Metazoa; phylum Mollusca; class Gastropoda; family Lottiidae; genus Lottia; species Lottia scabra. The sequence continues at coordinate 3,697,087 of JARJEI010000003.1, read as the reverse complement.
TCAGTGTCCCCAATACATAAAAAATGTGAAAACCTCTTTACAATCCCTTTAATCATAAAGCCTCTGCTATAGTCTGAGTTATATTCTCGTCTCTTGTTAACAGAAAATGGTGAAAAAGAACCCGAAGTCATTACGTCCACCACTGGTAATTAATACTGTCCTATTTCTTCCTCACTTTCACCATTTTATTTTTTAGATTTTAATATTTGCATTTTGTCCTTTCATCGAACTGAATCCCTGTTTCCATCTGTCAGTGGTGCTGTGAACAGGGAGTTCAAAACTTGATCAGATCAGGCAGAAACAGTGGTTTTAATCTGTCAGTGCTAGCTGTAGAATCGCTAGTCTAATGGTCTAGGCTAATCCTAGTATAGTTTCCTATAAGTTTTTGAACTGGATTTCCCCTATTGGGTGATTCAGTGATGCAATGGATGTTTTAATAAGACATATGTGCTTGAGCATAGCATTGTCCATTTTTGTTAGCCAAGTTGGAAAATCGGTTTTTAACCATATCTATTCAAAAAGAGATCATGCAACAAGCACATGTTTTGGATTAAAAAACCCTCAGACACATACATGTGTAATCTCCCGATAATGTCGGGTTTCTACCGCTTTTGCATGCCATCTCCCGATCTACCGGCGGGAGGTCAAAATCTACCGCTTTTTCATTTTTTCGAAAGCATAATTTTTACGGGACCTACCGTTTTTCTATGTCCAAATTCTTTACCATAAATCAATAAAAAATCAATCATTATTAAATTCTGATTGCCCATTACACGTGTTAATCTCATCATGTAACGAGATTATCATTGTCTTATTAATTAATCCCCTAATTAAGACGATAATTTGATCTATTTTCACACGACAAATGTTTATAACAACATCCGGGTATTTCTACTTTCACTTTTACAATCGAGACAGGACAAAATGCAAGTATTGATAAATGTTGTCCACACGTAATAATGTGTTTGCTTTCACTGTTCAGTTTACATCAGAAAAAAGGGAATTTGGTGGTGATGGGATAAAAAGGGATCATCTTTGGTTAAGGAACAATGTTGGGAAAGATCTTTCACTCATTTTTCGACGTTTTTCTCGCTAGAGACAAATATGAAGTCAGAAAAACTGACATTTACTTATGATTTTAATTTTTTTGTCAGAATACAATTTCTTACTAAAATTGACCTTCAAAAGCGCGCATAAATTTGACATCTTCTGTGTTGAATTTTAATATCTTGATGCAGTAAGGTGATATCATTAATAATTTTTTTTTTTTTTGAAATTTTTCTTATTTGATAACACTCTTATCTATTGTATATATTTTAACAATTTTATATTCTTTAATATTTCGTAACATTTTTAACAGTTTTGATTAAAAGGGATACCTGGAAACCAATCTTCTATAAGTTCATGTCTTTAACATTTGCACATTTCTAATTGTATCATGCACTTTGACAAGGTTAAGGGTTCCAATATTTAAAGGATATATTTTTAAAATTTGATAATAAAATAATAGATAGCATCTGATTCTGAATCATAGAGTAGGTTTTCTTTTCACCAAAAGGGAGCCGCGGTGGCTCAGTGAGTTAGACGCTTGCTCGCTAACCTGAAGGTCCAGGGTTCAATCCCGGCATGGGTCGAGATGATACCTTCGGATTTTTCAACCCGGTTTCCCCCTGTCAGTGATGCAGGTCGGAGGGGCTGACATGGAAAAGCGTCTAGTCGTTCGGATGGGACAATAAACCGAGGCCCCGTGTGCTATTGGCTGTGCACGTTAAAGATCCCTCGACAGTTGGAAATCGAAAATAAGAGCAGGCTAATGCCGCTGTCCTGGCAAAATTTCCCTCATTGCACACTGCATGGCGTTCGCCCGTCCTCAATTAGCCCATATAGGTGCAGAAAGTAGGACGTAAAACTCCATTCATTTCATTTCATTTTTTTTTCACCAAAAATCTAAATGAAAAATATCCTACTTTTGATTTTTTAGTGAAAAGGGGCCAAAAGTATAGTCTTAAATGACCCCAAAAAGGTCATAAATATATTGGCTCCAATCCTATCTCATCTTTTTTGCAGATTTTTTAGAAATTTTTATTTTATTTTGAGTATTTACTAATGATTATTAATGATAATAATTATTTTGTTTCTAATTTTAGTAGAAAATTTATTTTCATAACAGATTATTTTTTATTCATAAATGCACTATGTACATGTATATCTACAATTTAGATGTAGGTCAAACTGATGAATGCATGTGCATATTTAAATATAGATCTACTTGACATATTTCTGTTTGCATGTGCATTTTTAGCATCTTATTGCAGCACATGTTTTAAATGATATTGAAGCTGCTCTATTTTTGTCTGTGAATTTGTTTTTGTGCAAAATCAATGTAAAATATTTCTTAAAATTAAAATAAGAGTATTTATTTTTACTATACGTAAAAAATAGTGGTTTTGTTGTGTGGCAATGCATGTGTAAATCGTATATTTTTAGACGTTATTGAAGCTGAAAATGAGCCTGAATACCAACCGCCCTCATCCCACACAATTGATGATGGTAAAACATATATTTCTATCTTGCAGATTATATCAATAGCCTTTCACCCTAATTCATTGTCGTTAACTTTTTATTGTACCAATCCCTCTCAATTCCAACTTATTCCAACGACTGAGGTTTCTAACTTTGTGTTCATTTGGGACATATATAAGATTTTTTAGTAAATGCCTCTTAAGGTGCAGAAAAGTAGGTCCAAAAACTCAGATTTGCAACAATTTGTAGGAAGTGTCCTTAGTGTAGCAGGGCATTCTCACACTTTTCGAATCACCTGATAGCTACTTGTGACAGCTTTCAGAGAGTCCACATAGCTAAAAATGGATTTGTTTTATTCAGACATACCGTAGAGAGTGGTTTAAGTTGGAATTTGGAAGGTTCTTTGTTGTAAAATTGTGCTTTAATATCGCAATAGACACATACATTTTAATATTATCAATATTGTAATTTCATATGGTTTGTGTGATTTATTAATATTATTCATATTTCATTTTTAATTATCACATTTTGTCACGTTATTCTTGATTGTCCAGAAACTGAATTTGTAATGTTTCAACCAATCAAATCATAGTTAATTCAATCACATGATTCACTGGAAAAGGGAGCGTTTCTCTAAAGCTTTACTAAGATAAAACTGATTTGGAAATGATTTTGCTGATTAAACAATCAAATCACAAAACAGGCTCACAAAAATTATCTTAAGTTAAAGTTTTGAGAAACTTTCCCAAGGGTTTTAGAGTTATAAACAATAAAGATATTTTATGCACAACTTGGTCTGTTTCAAAACATGCAAATATGAGCAGTGTTTTGTATTCTTGGTACATATTTTGTGTCCATAACTGCTTTTTTTATCTGAACATAAAGTTAAACTGAATGTTTATGCTTTGAATGAGACTGGGTGTGGATAATTATCATTTGTTCAATATAGTTAATAGCCTTAGGGTAGATTATATAGTGAAAATTTCACCTTTGTTCGCTGGTCAATGTTGTGTTAGTTTGCAGCTTAACCTTAAAATTGGATATGCAAAGTTATTGAAAATTCACAAATTCATTAAAAAAACTAATTAATATTGCTCAAGATCAATTTGAAAATTTGCAACAGATTCAATAAGATTAACTATTAATTTCTGTTTTATTTCATAATAATGTTTGCATGTTGTATACAATATGTAACTTTTAGCCAAATTCAACATTTTGAAAACTGTTTTGGTAAAAGCAGGCCTATATGTGCTTTGCCTAAATAGATTGTGATACAAGGCCCTGTGAAGTCTCGTCAGCATGATTGTCTAATCCCTCTGTAGTTTCAAACTGTTAACCCCTTTGTTTAATGTGCTTTTATCAAACGCTATTGTGAATGTAATCCCAAGACTTATCTTCCTTACCTACCTTAATTCAAAAAGGTGGCATTGACCAATCCAGGTTAAAATGAGACAAAAAGGGGTTCAAGGTGAATTAGAAAACACTGTTTCCATTGACTAGGTCTTGCTAAAAGTTCTCTTCAAATTCCATAAGATCAAGCTGTTTTAATTCGTTAACCCTTTGACAAGTGATGCGACACATATGACGTCACAGATGAAAGGAGCAGAGCGACATATGTGACGCATGCTATAACGTCATTAACGTCAAATTAAGTCACTCCCTACAGTATGACGTCATAATTAAACTCACTGCTTAAAGGATTAACAGTATTTTTGGCATTACATTCACTATATATGTTGATTGCTAACACTGATGTTTTGTGATTCTGTTCTTGCTTTTTAACACTTCACTCTTTGATCTAGATATTCCTGAAGAACCAGAGCTCACTACACCAGACCCTGAGGTTTCCGACACCACAGAGCTTGATTCTCTCCCCCCTCCTGCACCAGAAGTATTAGCCCCACAAGAACACGAAACCCAGAATGCTCACGAGCATGAGCCAGAGGTAGAAGCTTCTAAAGAGCCAGAAGTTTCTGCCCTCCCAGATCCTATTACGCTTGAACATTCTGCTCAAGAAGATCATGAAAATTCTCATAATATTTATGAAAACGGTAATATTTTGATTAATTTCTGTTTTCAACCATTTTTTATTAGAAAACTTGTTAGCTGCACCAAATTTTATTCCTGACCTTTGAAAGCTTTGAAGGTCACATCTTTGACCCTCGCTTTTTTGTATTTTTTCTTGAAATTTTTTACTTGTTTTCTCAATTTTACTAGAAGTTTATAGTAGAAATCTCTGAAGTTTGATTTTATTTTAGATTATAATTTCAATTTGACCATGACCTCTTCTAAGTGTGAGTTTGACCTCTTCCATGTGTGACCTTGACATCTGTCATGTGTGACCTATGACCTTTAGATTTAGTTTATTTTGTGCTTTCACAATTTCTTTCACAATTTTTATGAAAATTTTAAGACCTTTCAATTTTGTGTTTCTCAGTTTGACTCAGTTGCTGGGTTTAAAAAATTTGCCTTTTCAATGATAATTTGAAACTCTCTTAGATTTTCTGTCTATTTTTCCCTTTTAGTAGAATAGCTGCTTTTTCTCATAGAATTTAGCATTTGTGACACTTTTAGTGCTTTTTTTTCACTCAAAATTTCCACTTTTTTCCACTTCACAGATTTGTTTATTTTTCCTTTAATTTGTTTTCCTTTTTTCATAATTTTTAATGTCGTTTTTTTAATGTTCAAGTTTTATGTTATGTTTCCAATTTTCTTTGTTTTTAAAACCATACCTTAAAGATTAAAAAAAAAAGCCTTTTAATTAAACATATGAGATCTGAGTTTTAGAATAGAAGTTGCAAATGAGGACAGCTGTAGTTGAGCCCATTAGAGTGCAACAAAAAATATATTTTAAATTTTAATTCCCCTTTAAGAGAAATTTGTATGGTTTTAAAAACTGTTCTACCCAATTGTTTATGAAAAGGGATGGAGAAATTTCTCTTGTGATATTTGACTATTTTAAGTAAAAGTTATTAAAGATATTTGGTCACAGGAAATTGGAAATATCAGATACGGTATTGTGTATAAATGTTACATGTGATCAGTATTTCTAGTATAACCAATCGTTATTGGCCAAATTTCTGTTGTTAAATTTCTATGGACACATTTGCGTACATTTTTTTTATCCCAATTGGGAACTAGAATTATGAGGAAATTTCTCCATCTTCAGACTTGGTTATTATTGCATGCCCTTTTCTGTTATTATACCTTGTATTTCTCTAACCCTTTTTAAACAGACACTCCTGAGCCTGTCCCTGAACGGGTACCGACACCCGAACCCGAAAATAACGAGCCAATCAACATTGAGCCTGTATACACTAATGAGGAACCAGAAAACACCGGCTGTGAACCGCTAGTTTATAACGGCAACCATGATTATGAAAATGGTAAACTTTGTGTTAAATTAAGAGTGAAAATAACCCAAAATAACAAAACTTTTGAGAAAGGGTACTAACATGTGTGTTGTCTTTATAATTAACATCATCTTTTTATGTGGCATTGCAAATTTGATAATTGGACATAATTTGTGGTTGAAAACACTTTTCGATACTTTTTTTTGAACTTGTTGTATTTTTGGTCTCTCAAATGTTCTGATTATCTATTTGAAAAATTTCCCATATTGCAAACTGAGGAGTGTTTCTCACATTTCTTAGAAAAAAAATAAGCAAAAAGATAAAGGAACTTGATAACATTAATTTTTTTTTAAGAATAAATATATATTTGCAGAATTTCAAGATACTACTGCTAAAACATTACATGTTAAAAGAAATTGTTTAATTTTTGAAAAATAACATTTTGCTCTGTGCAAATTTGAGCAGGGCAGTGCAGAACAGCAAATCGCTTGACACTGTTCTCCTCCGATCTGCGTGGCTCCGCTTGCAATGTAAACTGCTCTGCCTGTAGTGGGATCGAACCCTAAGAAGTCATTGGTAACCAATTATGTCCAATTATTCACATTAAAAAATGTACATCTTATGTTTATTTCTGTGTAGCCTACACATCTCTTGTGTGAAACACTATTTAAATTTCTAAAAATTAATTAAATACTTGAAATATTTCTTAAATTCCAAACTTAACTTTAAAGTCTGTATAAAACAACATATTTTTTGAAAAGACATTTGTATTTTACTTTCATGTTCGTGTTTTTCTTGTCACTTAATCTTCACTTTACAATTTCTAAAATAGTCTCTTTTGAAGAATAATTTTAGTTTTCTTATTCTTTTAAGATTTTTAGTCATTTTTAAGTAGTAGAATATTTAAATCTTTTTTTCTGAATTTTTTTAAAAAGAAAAATTCAAAGTTTTATTTAATTTCAAAGCTTTAGTAGTTGCTAGAAATTTATTCAAAGCAATCTTCTTGCAATATACATCAACTTAAGATGCAGATTTCTTTGGTGAAAGGGTACAGAACTGAAAAATGCTTTACAAAGGGATTCATTCCTCCAGCAGCTTGGAAACTAATGATGTGGCTGAAGATGAAAGATGGATATGGTTGAAAATTAAAACTGCCAATGGATATGGATACTTGGCATCATTGGCATGATTAACATTGCTGCTTTGGTGGAAAGGAATCAAAGAATTGTTATATAATGCTTAAAATACATTGGTATCTGTTAAAATGACAAATTTAATGCATCTTATTAAAAAAACCAAAACAATATGACATTTGCATGACTTACATTTGTAAAATGGTGGAAAGAAATGAAAAACTGATATGCAAAAAATTGTGTTGTTGAATTAATGAAATTTTTCTTAGTGTAAACAACATGTTATTTTTTGCATGGCTTATACAAGAAGGTGGAAAGAAATGAATTTTTATTAACAGAAAAATATATAATTGTGTTGTTTAATCATATAAGCTATCATTATATGTATTGTGCTGCATCATATCTGTATTGTGTTGAATATTAAGATTGTGTTTGTGAAACATTTTCGTGTGCATCATTCAGCTTATATATACTCCTTATAATACTTGTATGAATATATCAAATTTTACAACATAATATAGCATAATATCTGAGTGCTCAATATATCGTATAATCAGGGGAGATAATTATTGCTTTGCTTTGTGTGAAAATCTTTTTTTCAGGAAACCTTTTTCTTGCAGCTTTTTCTTCTTTTTAGCTTTTTAAAATCTTTTTTTCAAAAGTAGGGTTTATAACTCAATTTGATATTATTTCAATTTTTGATGAATTTTGTTATACAATTTCTCTATCCCTAATCTCTATCCTTTAAAATTAATTTAAAGCATGAATTTTTTTCCTCGATATAAAATTGAGATATTTTACCCTAGTATAAAAATTTATGTTCTTTTTACAGTTAATAATTCCATTTCTAATTTATAATATTATAAGATAAGGTTTTATGCTGAGGTACTGTGTATGGTAAGGGATCACAGCGGAAAATTAAAGAATTTCATAATAACACCACTGGGCCCTTATGCATAAAAAAAAACTCTAGATTAAAATCAAACTCTAAGTTAAATTTATCATTGATTTATACAGGTTTTGAGGGTTGAATATAGATTTAAATCAGTGTTAAGTTTTATGCATATGGGTCCTGGACACAATTTCGGAAACAATTCTGCATTTTAATTTTCTACTATAGTGATAATCAAACACTGTACATTGTACCTTCCTCATTGGCACCTTCCCTGCTTTATGTTGCCGAGTGTTTTGTTTTTGAATTTTAACTAATCATAATGCTTAATTTACAGTGTCTGAAGTGACCAATCATACAGTAACAGAAACAGTCACCTCGGAAACCGTACATTCTACAGAAACAGTGCCTCAAGTTGAAAATGGTAAAAAATAGCTTAGAATCTGTAGTTGTTTAGTTTTCATGGTGATAGAGCACTTCTTAGTTTCTTTGTATCTACTTTCATTTCTGCTAGAAATACTTTAGCTGTCATGGTGATAGGGGCACTCTTTAGTTTCTATTTATCATGTTTCGTTTTCATTAGAATTGCACTTATCGTCATGGTAATAGGGCACTTTTTAGTTTCGATGTATTGTTTCATTTCTGCTAGAATTTCTTTTGTTATCATGGTGATAGGGGCACTCTTTGTTTTCTATGTAAAGTTTTATATTTCATTTTCATTAGAAATTGCACTTATCGTCATGGTAATAGGGCACTTTTTAGTTTCTTTGTATCTACTTTCATTTCTGCTAGAATTTCTTTTGTTATCATGGTGATAGGGGCACTCTTTGTTTTCTATGTAAAGTTTTATATTTCATTTTCATTAGAAATTGCACTTATCGTCATGGTAATAGGGCACTTTTTAGTTTCTTTGTATCTACTTTCATTTCTGCTAGAATTTCTTTTGTTATCATGGTGATAGGGGCACTCTTTGTTTTCTATGTAAAGTTTTATATTTCATTTTCATTAGAAATTGCACTTATCGTCATGGTAATAGGGCACTTTTTAGTTTCTTTGTATCTACTTTCATTTCTGCTAGAATTTCTTTGTTATCATGGTGATAGGGGCACTCTTTGTTTTCTATGTAAAATCTTTTATTTCATTTTCATTAGAAATTGCACTTATCTTCATGGTGATTGGTGCTTTTGTTTTCTCGGTAGACCTTCAATTCTTTTTTAAATTCGACTTGTCATGGGATACAATTTTCATCTTAGACGCTTTTATTTCATTTTCTATAAAATTGCACTTTTTATCATGATGATGGGTATGGGTACACTTAAAATTAAGACTTGAATTCATATTCGACACTTTTTCTGTTGTAATGTTAAGCACTTTCATTGACCCATCATTATGTATTATATATGTAGGCTTTCAAAGTCTTATTGTCACCTTCAAATCTCAATTGGGTATTTAGGGTCAGGTGCTCAAAGGTTTGTCCTATTTCCACCTCAGAAAAAATCCTTGCCATTTCACTGAATACGTGTATTGGCCTATCCTCTTAGTTATTTGATCCCCGCTTCATGTTTTATGTAAAATTTACGAGGTATCAACATAAAGCTCAATTTCATTTCATATAATTTGATACCTTAAGTATTCATTTTGTTGCCTCTATACATACTAATCCCTGTCACTGACCAAGTCAGCCCTTTTCACGGAATATTGACATAAAATAACAAGTGTTAAGACATTCAGTGTGCAAGACTTACATTATTACTCTGTCATGATAGGTAGCCATATTGCCAGTAAATGAGTTAAAGCTGACAACTCTTGTTAAAGATTGGCATTGATTGGCTGATTTGAATACAAGAAAAAAGATATTCTGTGGCTGAACTATTTTGTTGTCATTATTGCAATCATGCTATTGTATACAATGTTACCTAGTGCACTACAGGCCTGTAGGTGGCATTTTTACTCGTTCTTTATCAAGTCAGACAATGTCTGTGGAATTGCAAGAACCACAAACATCATAATGGAAATTGGAATGGCACAAATGGATGCTACCAGTGTCCCTGATACACATACAAAGCTTAGAAAACCTCTTTACAATGCCTTTAAGAGTGTAAATGGGGGTTATAAAGGGTTATAAAGGGTTATATTTATTGATATACTGTATATCCCTGGTCAATATTGACTATAGACCAACTAGTAGACTATATTGTATATCTGTTTTCACTCCTTCAATTCAAGTGTGGGTTTTAGTTTCTCCGTAAGATTGTCAAATATCATCATTCGTTCATTGTCATTCAGATCAAATTCTTGCCACATTGTCATATCTATATCCAGCAAACCATACACTACGACAGGCCTTCTCAATTAATTTTTGAAAAGGGCCAAGTACATTTTATGAAAAAATTATAAGGGCCAAATAGAGGTTAGCCAGCATAGCGTTTTAGCGGAAGGGGTTGCTCTTAAGGTGCCATTCTTAAGGGCGTCGCTGGCCGCCATTTGATAAGAGATAGTCACATTTTTCAATACTTGTCTACAGTTTCTCATTTAGCTCACATCTCTAATTCTCAAAGGGGCAATATCACATTCAATTTAAGCAGTATCTCATCACAAGTTGCCTAATATAACACTTTTTGCTTCATAAGATTATCAAACATCATCAACAGTCATTTCTCATGCAGATCAAATTCTTGTCCCATTGTTCATCATAGTTAGATACTTATGTCAGATTCTATGCCAACCTGAAAGTCTTCTCAAAGTGGGTTTCCCCCTGTCAACGATGCAGGTTGGAGGGGCTGACATGGAAAAAGAAGATCCCTCAAATGTCACTCAAGATTTCTGAATTTATGCAAAGCAGGCATTAACAAAGAGCTTCTAGGTAATAGTTTGCCTGTGCAAGGTTATGAATGTCCAAGATCCCTAATTGTTCTCAAATGCTCTCGGAGATGTTGGAATTTATGCAAAGCATACACTAACAAAAAGCATTTAGGTTGTAGTTTGCTTGTTTATATTTGTGAAAGTCAAAGATCCCTTAATAGTTCACAATTGAAAGTTTAACTTAATTTGCATGGTTTTGAAAGTCAAAGATCGCTCAATAGTTCACACATGTACAACCCCATTTGAATAATATCTAGGTCATGCGTAGTCTATTGAAAAGTATAAAGGGCTATATTCTTATCAACTATACTATACTAGTTTATTATTTGCATATATTAAAATTAGGTCACATATTTAAGGTAGGGTACAATCTCAACTTTCAGCTATTTTTATTTCCAAAGTAGGTCTCAAATTTAATAAAGGGTTAACATGGAAAAAAGTGTCGTAGTTTGGATAAGACAATAGACTCTGTACTACAGGTTGTGCACATTTTATCCCTCAACAATTGGGAATTTTAAGCTGTACTGGCAAAATTTCCCTTGTTGCACACAGCATGGCATTTCTTTTATAATTTTATTGTCCCTATTATAAAAGCTGGTACAACATCAAAAAGTTTAAAACTACATGCTGTAAATTGGTAGGCTACAGATAATCCAAGAAAGATCAAGGTTTAGCCAAGATGGTAGAAAGGATCCTCATGGGATTACACTTGTAAAAAAGAATGTTTCTCTTTCTCTTCAAGTCAATTAGGAAACATTAGGACATAAAATTCTTCTTAATTTCATTTTCGACAATATATTCCATAGCTAGAAAGTCAATTTAACCTGGAGTCTATTCTATATCTTGTTGAAGGCTATCAAGAAAAGTTAATGATAATTTATGATGGCTATGTCAACATACCCATTCTATTTCAGTCTTGGTTTTGTGGAGTATTCTTTTTGACTTCTTTCCCAAACAAATGTCAGCTTTCCTAATAAGGATTTTCGGATGGGACAATAAACCTAGGTCCTGAGTGCTATTGAAAATAAGAGTAGGCTAATGCTGCTGTCCTAGCAAAATTTCCCTCATTGCACACTGTATGGCATTTGCCCAACCTCAATTAGCCATACAGATGCAGAAAAGCAAGACGTTAAACTTCATTTCATTTCCTTCATATGCCAGTTTTCATAATGTGGATTGATTTTTTGTTTCGTATCTGGAAAATGCCACAAAAGCATGCGGTGAGCTTTAGTCATTGCATTGACCAATGACAGTTTTCTCTCTATTACAGGCCTTCTCAAATGGCGGCCCGTGGGTCACCTCGGGTCCACAAAACCCTTTAGAATTGCCCCTCAAGAGTGACCCCTTCTGCTAAAATGTTCTCCTCTCTATGCTAGCTAAGCTCTATTTGGCCCTTATATTTTTTCATAAAATGCATTTGGCACTTTACAAAAATTAATTGAGAAGGCCTGCTCTATCAGGACTTTGTCTTGGTGAATTTTGTGATATAGGGCCCCAGTTTTTTTGATATGATTGACAAGTTGTTGGGACTATGTCAATATGCCCCCTATCTCTATCACCCTGTATATTAAAGGGCTATGTTCACTAACTATTTGACCAATAAATTTTTTGTCCCAGAACCTGGAATTTTTTCGCTATTCTAATCCATAATAATGTTCTCAACTCTCCCTCGAAATTTAAGCCTTCAAATCCTTTTGTAGCCATAATTATGAGCGTTTGAAAGTCAAAAATACGACTCGTCGTTTAGCAAGACTATGTGTTATATAGAAAAGACAAATACAGAAAATGAAAGATAAATGTTAAGGAAGGGAATTGAAGGGATTATGCGATTTTTGTGCAGTTCTAGTCTAGTGTAGGCTATTTGCATAAATTCAAGGCCCAAATCAACCCTAAAAAATACTGAACATTCCCCTTTAATATACAATATTATAATTCATATTTATCTATATGGGTCATATTTCAATGATATACTGTAGATATACATATTTAAATTGACCTGTAGGAAACTGATCATGTTAAAACACAAGTCGTAGAGTTCTAAAAAACCTTCTTCACCAAGAAAGAGGACAAACGAATTTGATTGTAATAGCTTTCTATGGAAATCATTAGACCTTTTAAGTCATGCCTTCTCAAATGGCGGCCTGCGTGCCAAATCCGGCTCGTGACGCTCTTGGGAATGGCCCCTCAATAGTGACATCTTCCGCGCTAAAACGCTCTGCTCACTATGCTAGCTAATCTCTAATTGGCCCTTATATTTTTTATATAAATGCATTGCATTTGGCCCTTTACAAAAATCATTTGAGAAGACCTTTTAGGTTCAAGCAGTCATATCATTTCATAAGAAAAAAAACCCAAAAATCTACAAACTTTAAACACAGCCATATTAAGGTTATGCATTAAACAAACAAAATGTTTATGAAAGAATGAGACAGTGTATTAACTCAAAAAACATGCATTATGCAAGCATTATGTAACGTTATCTCTACCGATACAGTCTACTGACTTAATTCAAGAAACAATACAGAGTTTGAAATCATTGGACGAATTGTGTAGAACAAGAAAATGGCTTATGTGCACTTCTCTGAAACTTAGTGTTAAGTTTTATGCATATAAGCCGAGATTTAGTGAGATGACTGCAAGTCAGTGAGTTCAATCCCAGCATGGGTCGAGATGATACCTTCGTATTTTTCAACCCGGTTTCCCCCTGTCGGTGATGCAGATCGGAGGGGCTGACATGGAAAAAGCGTCTAGTTGTTCGAATGGGACAGTAAACCGAAGTCCCGTGTGCTATTGGCTGTGCACGTTAAAGATCCCCTCGACAGTTGAAAATTGAAAAAAAGAGCAGGATAATGCTGTCTCCTGGCAAAATTTCTCTCATTGCACACTGCATGGCGTTTGCCCGTCCTCAATAAGCCCATATAGGTGCAGAAAAGCAGGACGTAAAACTCCATTCATTTCATTTACAACAAGAAGTTAGAAAGATTTTGAATCTCATCTGTTTTGAAGCTCTATGTTGACATTACAAGTGAGGAGTGAAAAAAGGTGTCTGAAAACAAACAGTTTTAATCCTTGACCAAATACTGTCGCGTCTTTCCTAGATCTTGAGGATAATCGTTGTAGTTGTCTTGTTTTCAGTTTTAGGATTAGGTATTTTGTGGTAGAAATAACTCTGGTTTAATTTTTGACTTGGTTTCATTGTTTGAACCTTATTTTTGTCTGACTTCTTGGCTTGTTGATCGATTGAAGCTTTTGATTTTAAAAGTGATATTTAAATATTGTTTTAAGTATGTCGATTTGATATTTTGATATTTGAAATAAAACAATACAAAAATTTCAAGATTTCCAGTTGAGAAATCTCTTATTGGATTGAATTTTGATATCACTAATAATGGCTTCAAATTTTGACCTATTTAGAGTTTGCTTCCGACTATGTATTTAGCTTAATTTGTTGTTAGATTTCATTTACTAATAGCATGCTTTTAGCAGTAGATTCTGTATGCTTTATCATTCTTACTTTCTGCATGTGCTTTTCTAATTCTTTTTACAGGAAAACTTTCTTTTCAGATTTTGATTATTTTTTAGCTATATTGTCTGTATTTCCATTCAACTTGAAATGCGTTTTATGGCAATATTGGGGAGCTGCTAAAGATATCTATGCGTAATAAAATGCGTTTTAGTGGAATTGCATGAACCACAAATGTTGGAATAAAAATTTGAATATTGCAAACTGATGCTGTCAGTGTTTCAAAGCTATTTTATTGTCGTTTGCTAGACTAGTTAAAGTCTTGCGCAAATACAAAGTTTAGAAAACCTCTTTACAATCCCTTTAAAGTCTTCCACATGCTCAGCTATTTTTTATGCTGATAATTGTTTTTAATTTGCTCCTTAGATAGCATAGAATTGGCATGTGTGAGCTTAAGTAGACAGTGTTTGTCTTACCCACTGCCTTTTAACCGTGTGGGAAATATTGTATATTCTATAACTTTACTAGTATATAGTATTAAGGGAGAATTATCAGAGTTAATTCCCTTGATATGCATGATTTGTGAATTTTACTGCTGCAGACTTGTGGCTGTAGAAATTTATCGCTTTGTTTTGCCTTTTAATTATCGTTTGGTTTTGCCTTTTTTCCAGGTCATCCTGCTCCAGAAGAAAGAGCACCAGTAAGTTTCAGCCTTTTCTATCTCACAATACTGAATAGTTGAAGAAAACTCTTTCAAAAATTTGCTGAATGTCTCTTGGTCATTCTCAAAATGTCATTGACGAACTGTTGTCGAAAGATTTTTAAGATATTTGAGATGATTTTTTAGTCAGATTATCTTATAAATCGCTGATCAGATCACTTAATACATTATTGTTATCAGGCTGTCTTTTGGAAGAACTGGTTATGTCATGGTGTGTTAGCTTTTAGCATGCTTTGAAGCGATTTTCATATGATTTGCATATGATGAGGTGAACTGCAGTGGATATTAGAGTTTGCATTTGTAACGATTTTGTAATGTTGCTTATGATGTGTGCTAAATGAAATAATCTCAATGTAAATAATGCACACCCTGTATTGATGAAAAAATCATCAACTTGAGCTTAATTTCTAGGTAAAACATATACGGTTTGTAGATGACTAAAAGTAACAAAAACCAAGCTTGTGATGTAACATCAAAAATCTAAAAAGTTTCATCTTCGATTCAAAATTTTTGATGTATGATGATAATTTTTGAGCTAAACCTACATTATCAATTTTTTTGTTGCAGGAACCAGAATCCCCACCCCCCTACAAAGCCGAGCCCACCCCAGCGCCATCCAATGATGTGACTGATGGTCGACCAGCTGGTATGTCTGCTAAAGAATATTTAGAATCATTGAAAAAGAAAAAGAGGGCCGACCCCAGAAATCAGAGGATGGACTTCAAACAAAAATACGATATGTTCCAAAAAATGTGATTTCATTATTTTTTATTCACTAACAAAATTCGCGACATTACATTCTATGGTCTCTCAGAGAAAATTTGTTCCGAAAAATTGAAAATTGGCACAAGGAACTGAGCAGTTTTTATTTTGGAATGGAAGGGCATATTGGTGCTTGTTTGTTAATCACAGCAATGCTTAACTCTTCAATAAGAATACTATTCTGACTAATTTGACTGATAAATTTGAAAAGACTTGTAAGATGCAGAAAAGTAAAACTTCATTTTATGACAATTTTTCTGGCGTTATTTTCTCTGTGAGACCATATAATTTTACCCCAGTTAATAAATGCATAACTTTATTTTTCCTTTTCTATGAATAATTTCATTTTTAAATTTTTCCAATCAATTATTTTGTATATGATGTAATAAGGTATTTTCATTCTTTGTAATTAATTATTTACCTAACGAGGTCAAATTGACTTTCTGCTGATTTTTGTATTTAAAATAGAATTTGTTGGTTATTACGTGGATTCCGGATTTTTATTATCTATCCTATAATATTCAATATTTTTTCTCTTTTTTGGCTCGAGACCATTATTTTGTTTTAACGCTCAAATATATTGTAAAATTGTTCTCAATTTTTTGATTTTCTATTATATTTATGAAATGATGTATTTACCATTTAAGTGCTTGACCTTATTAATAAGATTTTTTATAAAAATGTTATATTTGAATAGTTTATTGTCTAAAAGTTCTACGCAGGCATTTCATTATTTCTGACAAAATCTGCCTAAATTATTTTTTAATGATATTTTAGCTCTATAGCACAGCTCAATTTTGGCTGGATTTGCCCTTTAAATACCTTTTGTAAAGCCTTTATTTATAATAATGCCTTTGATGAAATTTGATTGGCCATTAAAGAAATGATTTTGAATAATTATGGCAAAATTCCTGTGATTTAATTTGATTGGCCAGTTTTAAAGATTCAACCAATGACAACCATTGATAGATATTTGAATTAAGCCTTTGATTGAGTTGATGCTCTGATTGGTTAGTTAGTAAAGATTTAACCAATCAGATTCATTGATACCAATTTGAATTTAGTAAAGTAATTGTATATATTGTAGCAATAGAGTAATATAAAAATAGATTGCCGTCTAATTATTTTCACAATTTGCACACGTCACCATTTATGCCTGAAATTCCCTTATAAGGAGATGCAACTGATATTGGAACTATGCCTAGAAATGTCCTTGACCCTTTACCTTAAGCCGAGGTAAGACTGAGCAAATTTTATTCACCGGTACTGCAATTGAATTCATTGGGCTGATGCAGTGGACACACAGTGCGAATGTTTTCAATAATAACTGCAAATTGTTTTCGGCCAAAGCTTGAGCGAAAATTGTTGCACTGGCGATCAATTCACAGTAAAAATTCACTCAAGTCTGAAATTAGAAGGGTTCAAAGTTAAGTTTTATAAAGTTGATACTAATGATTATAGATATTTAGAGATTGAAAGAAAGGTTTTGCTGTAATAAAGGGATGGGGTGGTTTGAAAATGATTTGTGTTTAAAGCTAGCTCTCTGTCGCATTACTTAAAAATCTGACAATCAGAATGTGTCAATTTTATATAGAAATAAGAAATACCATACTTATGACAATTCATCATCAGATTTTTTTGTGAATTGAACCAGATTGACTTAATATTCAGCTGGTTGTCGCTCTGTTGAAAATCTTATGTCTCCATTTTAATTCAGAAGCATGTTTTCACCAGCTGAAATTAAGTGCCATCAGCTTTACAAGAGAACATTTTTAGTCAACCATCCCTTTTAGCATTAACCATCAAGCATCCCCCTTACGTTTGCCCCACCCCCTTAATTTTTAATAATTATTTTCACTTGATAGTATTAGATATTTACTCATCCTGGAATTTTTATAATTTTGCTGAGATTTCACTTTACTTGGATGGATTATTGCCCTTGCTCTATGTCGTGCACCGAACACTATGCCATATATTTGTCAAAAGAACAATTGTTCTTAGCACTCTGTGTAATTTTTGTACTTAATTTTGAAATTGTGCTAAATGCATCATAGTAGCTTGAACTTTGACATTCCCTTATAAGGACACATCAGGAAAATGTATTTTGTACAGTATAACTTGTCTAATAAGACCATTTGGCTTTAATAGTGAGTTAGCTGTAGTATTAAGCTGGTCCTATTATAGGGTTGTACTGTACAAGTTTGTTGTAAAATTAAATGATTTTTGGGCTTTTGCTATTAGAATAAAATGGTTTCTATTGTTGTTCAGTGATGGGGGCATATGTCTCTTCTTTGAAAATTGATAGAAATTTTGCTTTTTCTGTATGGTTGCTTTTCTTGATTGTAAATAGCCAGAATAATTCAGAAATGTCATCTTGGTTAAATTTTATCATGATTTTTATTGAAAAATTTGACATTTTGGGGTTTTTCAACCAGTCCATATTAAAAAATTGTTTTGCAATAAATACATCTAAAATCTAAATATCTTCTAAGGCCTTTACGTAAAGCTTATTAAATGTATTTTATATATCACATTCTATAAAGATTTGAATTATAAATAGTAACATATTTAAAATTAATCGTCCAATGAAATCACTCGGATTGCTCACTGTATATTTAATTACCCATAATTCCAGGATTGAACATATATATTATACATATATACTATATCATATATTTTGTTACAAAATAAAAATTTGAAATTATTTCATTTCTTTTTATTTCATTGGAAATAGGGGGACAGAATGGATGAAACAACTATTTGCCGGATTGAGGACCAATATTTCTTCTTCCTAATTTTTGTGTCTCTTCTTTATCATTTAAAAATGTAATGGCTATGGCCTATCTCAGAAAATTGTAAAAGGTAGGATGAGCACAAGGAACAAGCTCAGGGGCAAATCCAGGATTTAAAGAAAGGAAGTTGGGAGGGGGCTCTGAAATATAACATGCTTCAAAATCAAGCAGCACCAAAGGCAAAATCGGGTCCTGACATCAGTCGGCCAAAAATAAAGGGGGCTCAAGCCCCTGAAGTCTGACTGAAGTCTAAGTTGTATATACGCAAAAATTACGGCATTGAGTGCAAATCAATTAACCATGGTCTCCATTCACATCTAAAAAACTTGTAAAAGTATTTGAGTGGTGTAGGTGAGAAATATTTGATATGAATTGGTCACTAGAAGTTGGTGAAATGTAGATCAAGCAACCAGAGTGGAGTGAGATGATTTATAAATGTTTTAAATATTACCATATATACAGTAAATGAAGCTCTTTTCCACAGTGATTGCTTGCTGTGACACCACATCCTACCACATTATTCCAGTTGACACTCATTGGCGTTAGAGATGTTTCCTATTGAGTAAGAAGGAACCACAGAATTGTCAAGGGGGGAGCACCAATCATGTAATAAATTTACTATTATTAGTACGTTTATTAGGACGTGTACGGTAATAAAGTATATACAGTAGACTTGTATATGATATGAGTAAATATTAGTTAAAACTATAAAGTAAACTTTCTCTCTATAATATGAATAACAATTTTATCAAATTTAAATATTGTACTATTTTACAAGGTCAGTCAATGTTAAAGGGAAACAATCATCGAAATTCACTTAAACTGCTTAGAACTTAAATGTAAATTTCATGTCAGGCATGAGTTGGTTGTACCTTATGATTTGGACCTATAGAGTAGTGGTGGGTGTTGTATGCAATGCAGAGGTATGCCTACTCTTTTCGAAACACCTGATGGTACTTCTCTTTGGAGTAGTCCACCACTATACAACTATTGCTTCTGATTTTGTCATGCTTTTATATTTTTACATTTCTGATGGGCTTATGAATGTTATGCAGTGTTCAATGAGAGAAATTTTGCCAGGACAGCCAATTACGCGGGATCTTTAACATGCATAGCTTTTTCTTGGTCAGCCTCTCTAACCTGCAGAGGGAAACAGAAGATTATATCTCAACCTAGTCAGATAAAACCTGCCGTTGAGTGGTAATCTCAACCTATTTCTAATCAAATCTTGGCCCTGGTTTCTCAAAAAAATCTTACGATAAATTTTGTCTCAAGTTTGGCAACTTGCAATGAATAATTCCACATTTACAACAATTTTAATTGTAAGACTTTTTGAGAAACAGGCCCTTGGACCTTCCGGTTAGAGAATAAACGTCTTTAATTTACTACGTCACTGCACCAAGGAAAAACAAGACTAAAATAAGAAGATATATAATAAAAAACGATTTATTATGGATATAAGTTATGCTATGATAATATATTGCATCAATAACAACCTGGGCATCTTGGGATTTTTTGGTTACCATGGAAACATTTTCATTCTGAATAACCTTTCTTAACCTAATCATAGCACTATAAAACTACTTGTATACTCTTATAGTTCGCGTCAGGTTTCCATGGCAACCAAAATCCCCATAGTAACAAAAATAATAATATAACAACATACATCAACAAAATAAAAAAACAATAAATTTTCATTTACGGATTCATTCTTTCAACTTTCACTATGTACAGAGGTCTGCACGAATCAGGTGTTCTTGACCTGTTCCAGGTGTTCTGTTCCGAACATGCTTTTGAGTAATCGTGTACGGAACTAGTAGTTCTAGACAGATTCTGGACAAGAAATGACTCAATCACTGCACTGAAAAACAGTTCCAACATTTGTCGCCATCTTGATTTCATCACTGATCCCACTGCACCACCTTGCTTGTTGAGACAGAAAATATTTGTCCGGAACAGACTTTCAGTTCACTCGAATCCAGTTCCAGTGGGTGTTATGGATGTGGGGGGCAATATATTGAGAAATGAAGGAATGGGGAGAGGGGGAGTGTTTGAATAGAATACTAAAAGGAAGGTGTTATGAGCAGTACATTCATAAAGACATGTTAAATGGAATGGTAATGAAGTTTTCTATAAATAAATTGTGTCGAACAAATAAAAAAACATCAGATAATAATTTTTTGCGTTTTGAAGATGTTAATAGTGAAAACTGACATGTTCTTACAACTGGTTGAAGTTAAAAAAAAAATTGATTGCATCTCTTACAGTGTACCCCCTGGGATGTTACTTGGAAGCAAAGTGTCTAGAAATGTTCAATAAATGTTTGTGAATGAAAAACCTGCAGGCTTTAAGCATTATCTTCCAATTTCTGTAACTTCACAACAATCTCCAAAACAGCAGCACAATCTCTATTTGTTCCCATATAAAATCACAATAAAAATAACAACATCATCTAAATTCTTGAGGCGCGTCAACTTGGGTTTGATTTCTTGGTCTTGAATAATTTACCAGTCACAGGACAGATGTGTTTATTTTTAGCACAATGTACGTGAGTCACTACTCCGTTTGGATATCGAATAAACGTAGGTTCACTATAAGGTCTATTACACACAGCACAGTTTCTGCAAAAATAAGTGATTGCTTTAATAAGTAAGTAATATTTTAAACAAAGAAATAAAAGAAAGAAAGAAACATCTATATCTTACAAGGATAACAACTGAGGTTTGCATGAGGTTCCTTTCTTCCAGCTGGTCTTTGGCCAAACCTCGTGGCATTGATCTTTCCCGGATTATCCGTACCCATTTACAGCCGAGTCAATCGAATCGAACTCTCATCCACGACAACCTCCATTTGCTCATATCCAAGCAAATGATGTCAGGTTTGTAAAAAAACGATGCACTAACCGACTATGCTATAGAACCCCACATTGAAATGATAGAACATAAAATGATTACTTCTCCGCACCTGTCTTGAATAATAAGGACGAGCACATGCATGCAATGTGCAATGAGGGAAATTAAGCCAGATCAGCAACACTATCCTACTTATTATCAGTTTTAAACTGTCCAGTGTTCAGCCTTTAGCTGATCTATCCAAACAAATAACAGTACAAGTAACAAGTAATACAAATTGGATCAATGGACACATCAAAATGAAGACCTGCGATCATTGAGAAACAATGTCCATCTCAGGCACTCAGTCAAGTGTCATCAGCAAAAATGAAAGGGATTGGGGATTGATCTCTGCTCCCTTATTACCTTTCTAAAATATCAAAATTTGGTTCAAAACTTACCTATCTTCAGTCATTGTAACAGGTTCTTGTTGTAGTTCGATACATTCTTGTTTTATAGTCAAGTTCTCTCCCCTTGCCATCATTCTCTCTATTCGTGTTATACGACTTGTATGCATACTCTTTCTCATAGCTCGCGTTAAAAACTGAGACAATAAACTCACTGACCAGGAGTCGGGTAGAAGTTGTAATACCTACATAGACAGAATGAATGAATGAATGAATGAATAATAGAAGAATGAATGAATGAATACTGGGACAATAAACTCACTGACCAGGAGTGTCCAGGAGTCAGGTAGCAGTTGTAATACCTAAATACACGGAATGGATGAATGAATGAATGAGTTAAATTTGAGTGAAATTTTCAATCAGACTGAAACAGGGACCTTATTCTCGAAAACTTAACTGAGATAAAATCCAGATTTTAAGAAATACAGTAATCTGATTGGATAATAAAGCTGTATTTAAAATCAATTTTAATGATTGACCAATCAGAGGACCTGAACACTAAAATCATTGCAAGTTAAGTTTTCGAGAATAAGGCCCCAGATCTGTTCCCAACCAAAATTCACCCATGTAATTACTTTTCCGCCATTTTGAATTCGGTATACATCTACTAATTTTGGGGAAAAGTTCTTAACTCTTTTGCCCATTCATTATCTTTAATGTAATCTTTCAATTTGTTAGTCAAAACAGAAAATCATTATACATCAGTGAGCGTTATATACAGAAATATACAGTATCTGAATTATCATAACTTACTTTAACAGTATCAAAATCAGCTACATTACTATTTAATAGAGACATGGCTGGAGCTACTAGTGTATCTTTACGTCTGAAAGTATATATTTAAATACATGAAATATATTTACGCTATTCTCTTGTCACTGATGAAGGGCTGAGAAAGTGTTCAGTTTGGCTGGGGTGAAATAAACAGGTCCCAGTGCTACATAATGCACAAGGCAAAGATCCCTCACAAGAAGGAATCGTCTGCAAGTGTTATGAAAACATTTCTTGTTTTAGGCTTTGGCTGTCTTAGACTCACTAATAAAACTTCATTTGACATTGACATTGTTAATTCATTGTTATATATATGTTTCCATTAGCTTGATAAAGACAAGAAATGAAATGAACTGAGTTCTACGTCCTACTTTTCTGCACTTATATGGGCTAATTTAGGACGGGCAAACACCAATGCAGTGTGCAATGAGGGAAATTTTGCCAGGACAGCGGCATTAGCCTGCTCTTATTTTCGATTTCCAACTGTCGAGGGATGATAAAGACAAGAGAACATGGCATTAACAGTCATTGTTATCCATAAAGTGTGTTGTTTTTCTTTAAAGTAAATTACTAAATGCCAATTAAGTAACCCACAAATATCTTCAATACAAAGTGCATAACATATGCAAAGAAAAACCTATCACTTACTCATAACTAGAATCAAGATAAACACTTAGTAGAATATGAAATAAACGTTTTCTATACGCAGGTTCTCTCCCTTGTGAGTTGACTAGACAATAATTCTCAGCTGCTCCATAATCTTTTAATTTATGAACTAAAATTCTTAAAGCTTTATCATGTTCCTCTAACTGAAAAACAAACAATCATAATATTGATAAGAGTAAGGGAAATTCAAAAAGGTGCTGACAATTCTTAGTCATTTTTCCCCCAAAAGATTGTATCGCAAGAGAGAATACATAAGAATAGTGAACTATTATTTTTGTCAGTCCTATATAAAATTATAAAGGTAGTTTTGAACTAGTTTGTTCCAATTCTGTCTTCAATTGAACTGTATTGAACCCAAACTGTTCCATTCAAAATTTACCATCTATCATCTTCTCTGCCATTTTGAATTCTGACTGCCCCTATAATTTTTCCAAACAGTAAGAATACCTTCTGAATTCAGTACAAACTTGTTTTATTGAACTTTCGGTTGATTCCATGAATTCTGAACGTGCAGAACTTGCCAATCAAGAACACTCCAGTTGTCTAAATTCATTTCTGCCAAGGGGTACAATCCTACTGAATGAACTTCTTGCTTAACTTGATACACTTTGTGTCGGATAGAAATTTACCTTTCCATATAAAATAGCACATTCAGCATGCATATCAGTTTCCTTGGTTTTGCCCAGAATTAACTGAACTCTATATAAACTAGATATCTGTAACATGTGACGTAATTTAGATCTAAAATAAAAGGAAATTTCTATATAAAATATCATGTCAATGAACGCTAGCCCAATCAATACCCTTAAGAGCTTATTGCCTTTTAGGGTATACATCCTGACTACATCCATTACTAAAGCGGATGTTTAAAAAGAATTAACGCTCCAGAATTGATTTGCTTGACTAATGTATGTATTGATTTTATTTACTGCTTGGATAGATGGTTTTCAGGCGCAATCGAATTAGATTACCCTAGGATAAAAAGTCCTTAGATTTTACCTTGCCATATCTATTTCTTCCTTCCGAACTGAAGATTTCTTTAATAAATTTAATACTTTATCTAAATATAACACAGCAAGATGGGTGTGGTACTTCTCTTTCTGGAATAAAAATATTTCAATAGTATAAAGATAAATTGATAGCAAAGAGACTGTCTAAGAGACTAATAAGATGATGGAGAATAATAGAGATCTCTTTATCTTATTGAATTTATGACAATTGACAATAATATGCAATATCAAATCAACATAAAGTTTTCTCTTTGTGCGTCACAGATACCTTCCTAACCCAATTCCTTATTTTGGCAGTCTGAATCAAAAGGGTCTGTGTTTCTATCCTTTCAAAGAATTAGACACTCTCTCCTCATTGCATCATCCTTCAATCCATTGATTGAAGCCAGAATTAGAACTTCCCAAATTGCATACTCCCCATGACTTCAGTCATTGTTCTATGCTTGTAAATAAAAAGTTTGAACCCACCTCTAATTTTTTTTGAAAGACGAGATATTCTAGGTAGTTAATAACAGCGATAGGAAAACGATGTAAATAATCTATAACAGCGTCGGGTCGTAACCTTTCTGATGGTGGTTCATTAACTGGTCTTTCTGTTAAAATCTAAAAAAAATACAAAAAAATATACAGGCTCAAACTTTGAGTATATGCTGATTTAGGTCATATATTTTGAATTATATATCATAAGTCACGTTTAGACAGGCACAAGTAATTTGGGCTCAGTCCGTTTGAGTACGGTTCGGCAGAAAAAGTTGCTGCGTAAATAAGTTGAGAGGGCTCAGCACCGTGCTAGTTTCAAGTCGACCGAGTCCCACAAGAAGAGGTGGTCTCGGTCCGGACCGAGTACAGCACGGTAAACTATCAGTGCTGTGTAAACGCGCCAATAGTCTAGTTACGGCTAATACTGTATAAGAGTCTATAGTCTATAACTATATTGACATCAAAGAAAAGAAACTGCCGCATTTTATGACGTCACTGACAATGATCTACCGGAAGCTATATTGAAATCTATACAGATCACTGTCAGTGACGGAATTGCTAGAACCACAGACATTTAACTGGAAATTTGCAAAGTGCACATTGGCGCTATCAATGTCCCACATACGAGCGTATACATTAACCAGAAAACATCTTTACAATACCTCCAATATGGAAGAAACTAGGATAAAATTAGAACCAAGCATGAACGATCCCAACCGTAAAACAAATCTCAAAATCCATGTAAACACATATTGGCAATACATTGGTAGCAGCTAATGAACTTTTCATATGAGGAAATATATCAATCATACATGAGTAAATATATCATAATGAAAAGTGGTATCAGGTGTCTAGAAGAGTTATCATACCAAAATCTAACTTTACCTGTACACCAAGTTCTTCATCTTTTTCTAAAGCCCAGTCTATATACTTCCATACTAATTCATGGTTATTTAAACTAAAAACATATAAAAATATATTATAATCCTATATATTATTATTACAAGCAATATCCAAATACATATACATCCACACTAACTCATGGTTATTTAAATTTAAAAACAGTTAAAAATAGATTTTTAAGCTAACATTATAAGTAATAGTAGATTGAAGATATCTGTGAACATCCATCTTTTTTTTTATTAGATTAGACGAATCTATGGCATAAAAGGTCCGACATAAATTTATAAAGAAAAAGCCAATGAAAACATGTAAAAAGCCCTGTCACAAGGTACAAGCTTTCAGAAATGGAATGAAATAATTTGTTACTTACTTGGCTAAGAATTCTATAACAAATTTAAACCCTGGAAAACTGCTGTCTTTTAATTCACCATTCACTAACCTAAATATAGATAAAACTTATATAAACATAATTAGTTCATTGTATACGTTAATGCAGGCCTTCTCAAATGGGAGCCCACGACACCCTTGGGAATGGCTCCTCAACAGTGACCTCTTCTGCTAAAAAGCTCTGCTGATATGCTAGCTAAGTTCTATTTGGCCCTTATATTTTTTATATAAATGCATTTGGCCCTTTACAAATTTTCATTGAGAAGACCTGCGTCAATATATAGTGCTCATCTCTATTTACCCTACACAATTCTTGCCAAACTGGGAAATCACAGACAAAAAAATGTCAACTAGCTTTGTAAAGAATACTAAAGCCTTATGGTTGTCACAGTCATGTCAACTACAGTGATGTCAACTAACTTTCGCCGGATTGCTAAAGCCTTATCATTCTCATAGTGATGTCAACTAGGGTGATGTCAACTTACTTTGTCCAGATTGCTGAAGCCTTATTGTTATCACAGTGATGTCAACTACAGTGATGTCAACTCACTTTGTCCAGATTGCTAAAGCCTTCTCACACTGATGTCAACTATAGGAAGTCAACTAGAGTGATGGCAACTAGAGTGATGCCAACTTACTTTGACCAGATAACTAGAGCCCTCTCGTTATCAGAGTGATGTTTATATAGTAAAGCTAGAGTGATGCTAACTTACTTTGATCAGATAACTAAAGCCCTTTCATTATCAGAGTGATGTTTGTGTAGTAAAACTAGAGTGATGCCAACTAGAGTGATGCTAACTTACTTTGACCAGATAACTAGAGCCCTCTCGTTATCACAGTGATGTTTATGTAGTAAAGCTAGAGTGATGTCAACTTGGGTGATGCAAACTAGGGGTGATGTCAACTTACTTTGACCAGATAACTAGTGCCCTCTCGTTATCAGAGTGATGTTTATGTAGTAAAGCTAGAGTGATGTCAACTTGGGTGATGCAAACTAGGGTGATGCTAACTTACTTTGACCAGATAGCTAAAGCCCTCTCATTATCTGAGTGCTGTTTATGAAGTCAAGCTAGAGTGATATCAACTTGGGTGATGCAAACTAGGGGTGATGTCAACTTACTTTGACCAGATAACTAGTGCCCTCTCGTATCAGAGTGATGTTTATGTAGTAAAGCTAGAGTGATGTCAACTTGGGTGATGCAAACTAGGGTGATGCTAACTTACTTTGACCAGATAACTAATGCCCTCTCGTTATCAGAGTGATGTTTATATAGTAAAGCTAGAGTGATGCTAACTTACTTTGATCAGATAACTAAAGCCCTTTCATTATCAGAGTGATGTTTGTGTAGGAAAACTAGAGTGATGCCAACTAGAGTGATGTTAACTTACTTTGACCAGATAACTAGAGCCCTCTCGTTATCACAGTGATGTTTATGTAGTAAAGCTAAAGTGATGTCAACTTGGATGATGCAAACTAGGGGTGATGTCAACTTACTTTGACCAGATAACTAGTGCCCTCTCGTTATCAGAGTGATGTTTATGTAGTAAAGCTAGAGTGATGCTAACTTACTTTGACCAGATAACTAGTGCCCTCTCATTATCAGAGTGATGTTTATGTAGTAAAACTAGAGTGATGCTAACTTACTTTGACCAGATAGCTAATGCCCTCTCGTTATCAGAGTGATGTTTATGTAGTAAAGCTAGAGTGATGTCAACTTGGGTAACGTCAATTAGTGTGAAGTCAATAAGGGTGATGCTAACTTACTTTGACCAGATAGCTAAAGCCCTCTTATTATCTGAGTGATGTTTATGAAGTCAAGCTAGAGTGATGTCAACTTGGGTGATGCAAACTAGGGTGATGCTAACTTACTTTGACCAGATAGCTAAAGCCCTCTCATTATCTGAGTGATGTTTATGAAGTCAAGCTAGAGTGATGTCAACTTGGGTGATGCAAACTAGGGTGATGCTAACTTACTTTGACCAGATAGCTAAAGCCCTCTTATTATCTGAGTGATGTTTATGAAGTCAAGCTAGAGTGATGTCAACTTGGGTGATGCAAACTAGGGTGATGCTAACTTACTTTGACCAGATAGCTAAAGCCCTCTCGTTATCAGAGTGATGTTTATGTAGTAAAGCTAGAGTGATGTCAACTTACTTTGACCAGATAGTTAGAGCCCTCTCTTTCTCAGAGTGATTTCAAGCAGGGTGATGTCAACTAAAGTGATGCCTACTTTCTTTGTCAACATTGCTATAGCTCTATCATTCTCAAAGTAATGTCAACTAAAGTGATGTCAACTTACTTTGACCAAATAGCTAAAGCCCTCTCATTATCTGAGTGATGTTTATGAAGTCAAGCTAGAGTGATGTCAACTTGGGTGATGCAAACTAGGGTGATGCTAACTTACTTTGACCAGATAACTAAAGCCCTCTCGTTATCAGAGTGATGTTTATGTAGTAAAGCTAGAGCATGGTGACGTTGGTATCTCTCCAGACTCTCTACACAGTCAGCTAGATCACAACTTGTCTCGGAGACTAGTAATGGTATCAACTCAGCAGAGTTATTCTCAGCGTACAGTTTTAATAATGCTACATCTATTTCCTGTAATAGATAAGGTTTTATAAGAATTTGTTTTTAAATTTACATTTGTTGATGTCTGTGAAGCAAGCTATACTTAATCTTGATTCCTCTTGTCTGGCTTAAATGAAAAGGAAATGTAGTTTTGTAGCTTAATTTCTGAACCATTATCCTACTCTTTTCATAATTTCCATAAGTAGATCAAGAGTAGCGTTTATTGTTCCATTCAGAAGACTGAATGCTTTTTCAATGTGTCAGTCTCTCTGCCCTGCGTCACTAAGGAAATTGAGTTGGAAAAGGAGACATGGGAGAAACTCAGGACTAGGACCCATGTTTATAATCAAATGTGTAACTCAGAGGCACTAAGAGCCACCACAATAAAATCTCAGCATATCTGATGAGCCACAAAAAACTCAAATTTACATAAATTAATGCCAGTCCCCAAAACATTAGAAAGTAGAGCTCTAAAAATATTTCACAACTGATTCCAGAGAAAAATTACCTGATTTAGTCCTATAGCTAATTTAGTATTCCGTATCTCTTCTAAATAACTTCGTAAAAAATATACATATTCCTCGGTCAAAGTTTCGTTATTTTTGGTTAAAATGGTTATATCTGGTATTTCATGAAGGGCTGGACTGGAACGGGTAAAATTAGAACCAGTTGGCATCATTTTAGGATATAAACAAATAATCTGAAATAAACAGACAATTGATATACTAGAAAGAAAATACTAAGTCAAAACGAGCAAGAACATAGGAATAACACAAAGGGGTTATTAAGGTTCAATATCAATGAAAACTTTGAAGTTGGACCATTAGACCAAGTTTGACTGTATAACCTGTTATTGTATGGAAATTCACTTAGTTTTATGGGTATATTTGATTCTGTTTGTATTGGACACCCTTGATAAATATTTACTCTTATTAACCAAATTGGAAAACTGAAATTTTTTGGGTTCATTCTAAGAGGTGGTATCGCTTCAAAATAGGAATACTTTCCACCAATCCTTTAAAGAAATTTATACTTTTGCAAAAATATTGTTACAGATAGTATTGGATGGAAAATGTTAAAACTAGATTTCAGAAACAATAGACCTCAGCTTCCCTTTTAATACCTTAACTTAAAATATTTTTCTGATCTAAGTAAATTATACATTAGGTATGAACTCACCTCTCTAACATCAACTTGTCCTTTTAAAAATAAATCTCTGGCCTCATCAAAATGTTGTTGTGTGAATTCTATAAAACCTGCTTGTTGCTGGATTCTTCTGTACATCTACAAACAAGAAATGGAAAACATTGAACAAGTTACAAAATTTATCATATATTATTCAGAAGTCTTAAATTACTAACTATTTTTAATTCATTTCATGTATATTGTATCTATGTTTGTCCCAATAGTCTGAATGTGAGACAGGACCGTATCACTCGTGGTATTGGGCCTAATTCTGACACATGTAAAATAAAGTCTTGTATTATTATCATGTTTTCAATATCATAATAATAATATCATATCATATATCATATTTAATAATATTTATTGTTTTATTTTGGTACGAAACTGAGAAGTGCAATAAGAAAAGAAAAAAATACACACATACCTTCATAAATTTGTCTTTAGTCATGCCTGTCGAGTGAGCGTTTTCTGCCAGTTCCAGTGCTTCTGTGACTCTCTTGTCTGCCAGTAAGGCTTGGATCTGTAACAATAACATAAGGAATAATATACCAATTATTGTTTGATAACTTTATCAGCCTCAGACTTCGCATGTCCCCTTTAAAAATTGAAATTTGAAACAGTTAAATAATAACAAGCTACTTAGACTAGCTGAAATGATAATGCTTGAAGTCTCATTATGAAATATTTACTAATTCATTGATATACTTCCTCAAATGAAAAGTTCATTATCTGCTACCAATGTAATGCCAGTGTGTTTACATGGATTCATTCAAGATTTGTTTTACTGTTGGGATCGTTCGTGTTTGGCTTAAAAATTCTGCTTACCTGTTTTTCAAAAGCCACCGGAACCAAAGAATAAATTTCTCTACTGGAAGCTATAAATAACTTTCCATCGAAATCATCCATAAAAACACCGCCCTGGAACGGGATGGCTTGTTTCTGTTGTTGATCTAAAATGCTAAAAACATTCAAAATATTTTAAAAAGTGTTTTATATTGAAGAAGAAAGTGCCAACTATATGGTAGTGATTTCTGTTAGTCCCAATGGTTACAGCATAAAAAGTCCAGATATTCTTTGTTTCTTTCAATAGAAGGTACACTGTGCCTTATATTATTTTCCCATCCAAGGGACTTTTTATGCTTTTTGTTTTGCTTGCTTCACTAATTGTAGAAACTGGGCTGAAGAATTCAAAGGTTATATCTTTACCCATGCAGCTATTGTCTGACTCACTAAAGAGGAAAAGGACCAGAAGACAACGTGAAAAATGAAAGATGAAAGTGAGATACTTGTAAAAAGGATGGAGAAAATATTTCAACACAAACCTGTGAATGGTAATGAATTCATCATTCATGGCGACTATATAGGGATGAACACAGGAAACTGATATCAGGTTATCAGACCATTGCATCGGGGGTCTCTGAGAGATACCTTCTGATGTTACAAACATACCTAGTGCACTCGGACCACTCAATAAAAACTCATCCTAAAAATTACATAGACTATTGTCAGACATTGTAACAGATTGCTTAAAATGGATGCTATAAGTATTAGGGACCTGTTAGAAATATACGTAGAGCACTTGGAAACAAAGATAATATAAACAATTTAAAGTAAGAGTCACATGCTACTCTATGCGTTTGCATCTTATATTGAATTGTATCGATTCACGCAATACATCAAGATGGCACCAGTCCAAAGAGAGCACTACGTAAGTCAAACTGCTTCTATCTGGAAGCCTGTGACCTTTATGCTCGATATCATAATTATGATCTTTATAAAAGATGAAAACAGAAAATACAATGGCAAAACAATGTGGTAGTTAGCTGTAAACGGGTACAGATAATATGGAAAAAATCAATGCCATGAGGTCCAGGACCAGCTAGTAGACACGATCCTCATGAACCTTGTATCCTTTCTTTCTTTCTTACCTTGGTGACCTTTTTAACAACAGGATTAACATAGTCTGTATCAAAGGGGAATAAATCTTGTATATTACCGGTATCTATTTCTATAATACAGTATTGAGTTGTTAACGCAGCACAAACATGTCTATCATCAACCCCCTGTAATAAATAACAACTGTTTCATATTGTTTGTCTGTACATGCATAGGAAAAGTGTCTACTCCTTCATTAAGGGGTTTTATTTTTCAAATTTTAACACATGCTGTAATCTGAATGGATATAGAATTTAAAGTTGTGACTGCCCAGATGACTGGAACACTAAAATCATCTTAAGTTAAAATTTTAAGGCACAAGACAAAAAGAGCCCTTGAAAAAGAATAGATTGATGCTGTTGTATTGACAAAATTGTCCTCATTGCACACTGCATAGTGTTTCTCATCTACATTAGCTTAATCAGGTACAGTAAAGTAGAGAGTAGAACATTATTTCAAAGCAAATGTAACCAGAGAATGATGTATTCTAATAATCAAGTTGGTCCGTATAAATAAAACAAGGGAAGTAACTTACTATAATGGTAGCTGGTTCCGGTATAGATAAATCTTTATTATGAATTATTTTATCTTCTAGAATAGTATAAATCTGTAACTGTTTCTTTTTTAAAGCCACACAAATCTATAAATATCAATAACAAAATGCTAATAGTTTGATTTATCTACAAATTATACTTAGAACATGACAAAAGACTTTTTGTGTACTATACAATGAAACATCCGACTGAACAAATTTTTCATCAAAAACTCTTGAATTTACCCATTGGGTGAAAAAAGTGCCCTTTACTCATACTCATCTGTCATTAATTGAAGAATTTAAAAAGAAATATGTAAGTGTTTAGAATATATTTCTGACCTTGGTGAATAATAAAAATTAAGCTTACCTCGACACTAAATGGATTGGGGTTGAGGGGATTTTCATTCAAACAAAAATAATTCACTCCTTTAATCTTAGCACCAGAATATACTGGCTGAAATATAAATAAATAAATAACATTATAAAAATATTAACTTATCGTTCAAGTTAATTTTGTATTCATGAGAGTTAGTATATTTATCAAAGACTACTGAAATTTGATGCAAAGGTCAAAAGGTACGTTCGTCACAAAAGAATGTTGAGTACTAATACTTGAATGCTTTTGAGGGTAAATATTCAAACTGTTTCAAGCCTTTGACCCACAATTTATATTGTTGACCAAACTTTACTAGTAGACATCATGAAACAAAAATAAAATTTTACTTTTTTGTCACAAAATATTTTTTTTTTTCCTTTGATTTGTGATAATATTTTATTTTAGAAATCATAAAACTTTAAAAAAAACATTACCTCTAAATCAAACATATTAAGTAAAGTTAAAATATTATCACAAAGAACCATTATTCTGTTTAAAGCTGAGGCAGCTTTTATCTGAACTATAGCTTTTTTCTGAAATAGAGGACAAGAATAATAATGACAGGTGTAACGCCAAGCTGGGTCGGCTAACTCTTCTAGACACCTGATACCACATTTCATTATGAAATATTTACTCATTTATTGATGTACTTCCTCATATGAAAAGTTCACTAGCTTTCTACCAATGTATTGCCAATGTGTTTACATGGATTTGTTTTACGGTTAGTATTGTGGCATGCATGTGTTCTATTGTAAAGTTATTAAACACAAAAGAAAAGGGACAAAATCTGTGTAGCCCATAAGTAGATGCTGTTGACCATGTTTCAAAAATGACAGCTGTTTAGCCATTATAAAAATTAAAAGTAAGAAAACTCTAAATTCCGAAAACAATTCTTACCAAACCCAGATATTTCTGTCCCTGTTTTTCACTGTAAAAAGTCGTTCGACCTGCAATATTTCTCTCTTCTATACAATAATGGAAGACAAAACTACAAAATAAAAAATGTTTTCAATATTACTTATCTACGGTGGCTCACATACGACAAAATTATTATTTTCAATTTTTAATTATAAACCTGATTTTGTATTTAAAAACTTCAATTTTCACCATGGTGGAAATTAGGTGATAATTCGGCAATAAATAATTAAAAACTTCAATTATCACCATGGTGAAAATCCTTTTCACCATGGTGGAAATTAGGTGATAATTCGGTAATAAATAATTAAAAACTTAAATTTTCACCATGGTGGAAATTATTTTCAAAATCAGGTTTATAATTAAAAATTAAAAATAATAATTTTGTCGTATGTGAGCCACTGTACTTATCTAGTTAGTAGCAAAACTAACTTTGTGACAAATCATTAACCTAATGAAGTAATATCATTGAGCAGCAGTGGTGGGTGTGGCTCCAAGCAGGGTATGCTAACTCTTCTTAACACCTGATACCACTTTTCATTTTGAAATATTTACTCAGTAATTGATATATTTCATCAAATGTATTGGCAATGTGTTTACATGGATTTCAAGTTTTGTTTTAAGGTTGGGATCGTTGGTGCCTGGGTTTTATGAATCATGTAGTGTCCAATCCTCAAACAAGAAGAAATCGATCTTTGGGTCTATTATGTTATAGTTAGTTATCATGAACTCAAGAAATCAGGGGCGGATTTAGGCGTGCGCCCCCCTAAAATTTGCAAAGCATGGGTTGTCCGCACCATTTTATCACAAATGTTTCTCGCCACACTTCGCTTGGCAAGATATCTATCTACATTGCATCCACTCTAGAAGAATATTTCAATAACTTTGATTATTTTAACCTCAAATAATTTTTCGACTTGCTCTGCTCGGCAAAATTTTATTCTGCGCCCCCCCCCCCCCCCCCCCTAATGTCAAATCCTGTATCCGCCCCTGGAAATCATATTAATGTCCCTACTTTTTTTTCTATGGATTTCACATGTCTTGGGACAATTAGGCAGCTAAGGAGATTTATAAAACTTACCAGTCTGCAGTTCCAATATAAAGATTTTTACCACAGACATCCATACACTCTATCTGTAAAAAACATATTTATCAATCAACTAGTCTTATATGTACATGTTATTCTATAGTACATCTAATACAGAGTCAATGGCTGCACTAAAATTGACATTAACACGTTTTATGATGTCACTGACATTGATCTGCATAAATATCAATAGTAGCTTCCAATAGATCACTGTGATGTCATAAAACGCGTTAGTTTTAGTGGAATTGCAAGAACCACAGAAGTCAAAATGGAAATTGGAATGGCGTAAATTGATGCTTTCAGTGTCCCCAATACACATACAAAGTTCAGAAAATCACTTTACAATCCCTTTAAAACAAGAAACTGACATTGTCACTGACTCCATGGTCAGTGGAAAAGCTTTGGTAAACAGAACTGCACATCTAAATGGACGTGAATGTCACGTCATCAACTGACAGTCAAGCAGAACTTTCAAAGTCATCACTGACTGTCAACAGTGTCATAGAGATTGTCACCATTCTTGCATGAAAAATACCTGTGTTTTTATCTTGTCGGCGATCAATTTAGCTCGTTCGATGGCTGGCACCAACTCAAATGCCTTCATACTCATTTTGACAAGTTTCTAAAGCAATCGACCCAAGGAATTAAGAAAAATGTGTTGATTTCTTCAGAAATACATTTAATATGACAAGAGAGCTGCCATCTTGATACTAGTGCCGCCCCCAAGTGGAGAGTACCGCCCACTTATAATTTAAAGGGACACTCCCAGGAAAGGGCTTTAAGATTTTATTTTCAAATCAGGTTCCACTTCTCAAAACCTCAAAATCTTCCACGTTTCAAAAAAATTCCACATAATTTAATCAGTATTCGATTTAAAAGGTTTCAATTTTCAAAATTATGCATTTTCCATTCAAAATGTTAGACCTAAATTTATTTAGTAAGAACATTCACTTTAAAAAGTCTGGATGTACTCGACTTTGGAATAATTTGAGGAGATAACTCAAAGTATTTTCAGCCCACTTCCGGAAATTTTGGATTATAAACACAAAAATGGCAATGGGAAAGATTTTTCGAGTTTTTCATAAATTACCACCAGATCCCGACACACCATACAGTGTAATCTTAGAGAGCAAGAACAGGGAAGAGACTGTGATGTTTGAATCGAACGCAGTTGTCATTTTGTGTAAGAATTTCGCCATTTTCTGTCAGTCATACGAGACGGAAAATCGTCTCATTTTCATGATTTATTTGAAAGTGACACTTGACAGGACTGGTTGTTTTTGCACTTCTGCTCTCGTCTTGCCTCATTAATTATCAGTCTTCTTGTTCAATTGTCATCATCATTCTGGTTGGCCTATTGTTATTTAGTTTTTGATTGCTCTATCAAGTATAGGATAGGAGTTCACAGCTTAGAAAGTTAGGTTGATGAGTTGCCCTTCCCTCCTAGTGAAACCCTGGCAAATATTGATCTAAGATTAACAGGTCTGTAATTAGTTAATGATGAGTTAATTAGGAAAGGAAACCACAGGCAATCAACCTCATAGGGTCATAGCAATCAGAAATTAAAAACAGAATTACTAGGATGGTGACCGCAAAGTTGCTTTGCGGCCCAAGAATGCCATGAAGGGTTAAATTACAGTTCCAAAGGAATTCTTTTCAATTTTGCTGAATGATTCATTTTATATTACAGCCTCAGCTGAAGCAGATACAGTGAAAAAGTTTTATAGTAAAATTTTAGATGCGTATGCTTGTCTGGGTGTGCTTAATCTCAATGCTGGTAAATATTTAAGTTTTGAATTGATTCTTATTTTCATGGCATTGGCATAAAGCAGAAACACCTAATATGGAATTTGTCCATTTGCATATATGCATGAATTACAATAATAACAAAATATTTTTACTGTTAAAATAGTGCTCAATACATTAAATGTAGAGCGAAATATTTCTATTTATGAATTATAAATGTATAAAAGTATTTTTCTGATTAATTTCAGTTTTGATGCTTAACAAACCTTTTATTAGAATTTTGTAACCCATATTTATCCTTGGTTATCTTTTTAAAGATGTATTAAAGTAAGATGAATTTTGTGAAAAAGGCCCAAGCACTGATGAGGAATTGATATTTAAAAATAAAAGAGTGATCTAAAGCAAACGACCAAAAGAATTAAGAAAAATGTGTTGATTTTCTAAAGCAATCGACCCAAAGAATTAAGAAAAATGTGTTGATTTCTTCAGATATACATTTAATATGACAAGAGAACTACCATCTTGATACTAGTGCCGCCCCCAAGTCGGATTGTTTCTTTTTCAGGAAATCAGAAGATATTGTATTTAGTGTTAGTGACAACATGTTTATCAGTTGGAAGAATTGGTGATACAGAAGTTTTTAAAATCACTGCCGTACAACTTGTACCTCTACGGAATGAACCCAGTGATGAAGAACGTGTTGTGGAAGTCAGGAAACTTCTCAGTTCTGGCACATTTTATTTTTCGTGGTGTCAGTCAGGTATTCCCTGGGATCTCAGCCTCTGTGCTCAACGAAAACATCAAGATCATGAAACAGATAACAGATTTTTCTGGTAAGTTTAGAAAATTTAATCATTCATATAACTGTTCATATAAAATTGCTCAAAATAAGGAGATGTAATATTCTGGTATTACTCATAATGGTCATTTGAAATGAATATCAATGTCAAAAACTTATAGTTACAAAAGACAATCTGCATACTATCGAATTAAAAGACCTTCACCAACACCAATTTTGTTGCAAGTTTAGCATTTTGCAGTGAATAATTCCACACTTACGACAATTTTTAATTAAGATATTTTGAGAAACAGGCCCCATATCTCTTTTATTTTCAATTTTAAGTTAATGAAATGAAATGACACTTTGAGATTTTTTTATATTTTAGGAATAGATTACTACACGTTCATTTAAAACGCTATGGTATAGATTGTGACCAATGGTTGATCAAGATTATGTGCGGAGCTGTAGAAATACGAACTATCTATGCAGCTCATCGTCAAGCTAAAGCCTGTCTGATATCTAGATTAAGTTGTGAACGAGCTGGGACCAGGTTTAACGTACGAGGAACCAATGACGACGGCCATGTGGCTAATTTTGTTGAAACTGAACAGGTTAGGTATGGCAGGTCAAAGCGGCAAAAATCTTATGCTATGTAGAAATGTCTCATTCAAAACACATATGTAACATAATGTAATACTCAATACTGTGTTTTGAATTAGACATTTCTACATATCATTAGGTTTCTGCCGCTTTCCCCCGCCATAGTTAGTAAAGTATTGTACATTATTAGTTTTTATTGACCAATGACTACAGATCACAAAAGTGCAAATTAGACACTTCATAAGTATAGAGTTTAAGTGAAAGTGTGATAATTAATCTTTGCCTTTTATTATTCAATCAGGCCGTAAGCACAGTCGTCATTCCACTCAACCTTCGTCATTTTGTTGGAGAATATGTAATGTCTCGGCCATGATAGGCAGCCATTTTGCGCAGTAAATGGGCAAGGGGAGATTACTCTTGCTCAGAGATTGATTTTGATTGGCTGGTTTTACCGCGAAAGCAGAGGACACTCTCTGAAGAATGTTTGTGATTGGCTGAGTTATAATTTATTCAATACGGCGACTACAGTATAGTATACGAGGTTATCTAGCCACTAGTCTAGTTCCGAAGTTGATACAAGTGGTCTGTAGAAATGTTTGACTAATTGCAGGTGGTATTTCATTTAGTGATAGTTTGTGCCAAGGCCTAGTTTGTAGAACAGGAACTGGTGTCCTTATCTTTGTTCTTTGCCCTAGAATAAAGTTTGAATTATTTGTATTTTAATTATTCCAGGTGATATTTCTGGATGATCAAGTCTCATCATTTGTTGAAACTCGAGGCTCGGTGCCGTTATTCTGGGAACAACCAGGTATTAATGTAAGTATGCTGTTTAAATCAGATTAGTTTAAGCTATGCAGTTTGGAGAAGCTGACATGGAAAAGGCGACAATCTGTTTTGGTGAGATGCAATTGGCTGTGCACATTAAGCATCTCTTGGCAGTATTAAAGGGAAAATGATAAGGCTTATGCTGTTGTTTTGGAAATATTTCCCTTATTGCACACTGCATGGAAGAAAAGATACCTCGATACACTTCTATCAAATGTAAAATCAAACAGTATTTATTAATGATTCAAAGTGTTTGTTTAGTGGAATCAATTCTTATCAAAGAAAACTTTTCCATTTATTCTTTTTACAAGACATTATCTCCCCTTATTTTAGGTTGGTGCACATAAAGTTTACATGTCGAGAGGATATGAGGCGTCAGCTCCTGCATACGATCGTCATTTACAGATGATGCGTAAACATTACGGTGAACAAGTTATAGTTAATTTATTAGGCAATAAGGAAGGAGAGAGACTACTTAGTCAGGCGTTTCAGGTAGGGATGTGGTCTTATATCATGTGCTTTCATAGCCTTACTTAATTGTAATGTTACAACCTATAATTATTTATAGAATGTTTAATGAAAGTGCCCTGTTAATGATGAATGTGAATCTACAAATTTTTTCAATGGGACAAGATCTGTAGATTCTTCTTATGTATTATTTGTGCCATTAAAGAGATTGTAAAGAGGTTTTCTAAGCTTTGTATGTGTATCGGGGACATACGTTGAAATGGAAATTGGAATGACGCAAATTGATGCTATCCCCGATACACATACAAAGTTTAGAAAACCTCTTTGCAATCCCTTTAAATATCTTTTTTTTATTTCAGAATCATCATAAAGCCTCCTCACATCATGATATAGTACCTTTCATCCATTTTGATTATCATGCTGAGATCAAGGGCAGTAATTTAAAAAATCTAGATAAATTAAAAGCTAAACTACTTAAAAAACTTCAAGAATTTGATTTTTTTGCCATTGATGGTACAAATATTTTAAGGTAAGTTTAACAGGTTTTTCAAACGAGATTGGAACTGTATTTTTAACCCTTAAAATGTTCCATTCAAGTTGCCAATTTATCATTTAAGGTTTATCATAATCCATATGAATATTTAACAAAACACAAGACAATATTATGGAATATAACACACTTCACACAGTTAGGAACATAATGTGTGCTATTTTACATAATATTGTCTTGTGTTTTGTTAGATGTGCTCCTCGCTTCTACATGTCGTTCAAATCTTACATATGAATATTGTTGTTGCCCATGTTTATTGCTCTGCCTGTTGGAAAATATGAAAGTGTAGGCTGTTCTGGCAAAATATCCCTCATTGTACCCTGCATGACATGTCTTCAAATGCCTATAACTTGTGCAGAAGTAAGATGTTAAATTCAGTTTCATCAATTTTCTTTCCAGACAACAGACTGGTACGATCAGGACTAATTGTCTAGATTGTTTAGACAGAACTAATGCTGTACAGTCTATGCTAGCTATGGAGGTAAACATTTTAATTATTCATATGCCAGCATCTCCTTTTAATCCATCCAAACATTCTAGCTTCTAAATTTAAAGTTTCAACCAAAAATAAATTGAAAGTAGCTCAATTTGTAGTCAGTTCATTCAGAGCCAATGTGTTTAAAATACAGATCTTGAAGCTTCTGTTCATGTTTCTCTTGCAGTTATTACATTAGTCTTGGTCGTCTTATAGCTCTGACAATATTCATTGTTAATCACTGTAGAGTAGAATTTTGACCCAAGAGCATTAGAAATCAATCAGAAATATTGTCAAAAAGTAATGAAACAATAATGAAACAAAACAATGTTTCCTTTTGTGTTTTGATTTTATGCCCAAATTTTTCTTGTTTCAGATTCTACCTGCTCAAGTAGAGAGTTTAGGATTATCAAATAAACCACAGATGTTATCGAGATTTCAGGAGGTTTATAAACAGATCTGGGCGTTAAACGGTGATCATGTTAGTCGAATCTACGCTGGTACTGGGGCACTAGGTGGTGGAAGGTCAAAGGTTAGTTTTTATCCAGACATTTTTTTGCAGTTGATTGTACTGCAGCTAGGGCTTCATCTACCAATTATTCTGCTTAAAAAACTGCGTGGTTGGCAAAATGAGACGTTTCCACAAAGTTTTTTGAATAGGAAATGGCTGACAATATTCAATGATGTGTCGGCATCAAATTTTTGTTCCAATTAACATAAAATGCTTGTTTTTCAGATATCTGATGCCTCAAGATCAGCATCAAGAGCTATTCAGAACAATTTTCTAGACAATACTAAACAAGAGGCTATAGATATATTATTAGTTGGTAATACATTATTAGGAGAACTAGCTGATAAGGCAAGGTCCTTACTAACTACTCGCAGTTTACATGGTAAGATATATTTCATATTTTACACTTCCATTGGTGGTGTTTGGGTAATATTTTTATGTCTTATTGCCTTGTGAGAAACTATTTATCCTAAAAACTACTTATCAAACAAGGGGTTTAAACAGTGACTGAACTATTTGGAATTTTTCTTCAGAGATTCCCCATTCAACATCTTCTGTCCGCCATTTTCAAATTGATTGCTTATGGATAAAGGTGCTGAAATATAATACAGTTACCCACAAAAAAATATAATGCAGATAATTAGGGTGTAAAACTCCATTATTTTTATTCCAGCTACCCCTGGTATAATTCATGGTATGATTAATAGATATAAAGAATATACAGAACCTAAAACTCTACGTATTGGTGTCTGTACATGGAATGTTAATGGTGGAAAACATTTCCGAAGTATTGCCTATAAACATCAGTCTTTAGCTGATTGGTTATTAGATGCTCATAAAACAGTTTCCATGGCTAGACCAGGTTTGTAATCTTTTAAACTCGACCCATTTATGACTCGAATTTTAGATATACATATTTTAATTTGAAGATTTAAAGGGATTGTAAAGAGTATTTCTAAACTTTGTATGTATATCGGGGACACTGATAGCATCAATTTGCGCCATCTGTGGTTCTTGCAACTAACACGTTTTATGACATCACTGACAGTGATCTAATGGAAGCTACTATTGATATCTATGAAGATCACTGTCAGTTAGTTGTTAGTTTTAGTGGAATTGCAAGAACCACAACCGTCAGAATGGACATTAGAATGGCGCAAATTGATGCTATCAGTGTCCCTGATACACATACAAAGTTTAGAAATACGCTTTATGATCCCTTTAATACTTAGTGTAACAAGTATAAGTAATTGTTTTTAACTGATATTTCAGAGGACCTATTAGAAGATACTGACTATAATACACCAGTAGATATATTCTCTATTGGTTTTGAAGAAGTTGTTGATCTCAACGCCAGTAATATTATGAAGGCCAGGTAGGATCTAGAGCTTATTTCGAAATAACAAAGTCAAAATGATGTTCAACATCTTATTCTTTTTGAATTATGTAAATATCACGCTTCCTTGGTCAGTGATGCCAATAGAAAGTTCAAATATTGCAAACACTGAGAAAGCATAAAAAAAGCAAGAAGAAGAATAAGAAGAAACAATAATTTTTAGACTAATAGCAACATAGATTCCTGAGAGCATCGTATACCAGCTGGTCCTTGTCAAAACATGCAAATTATGTCTGCAATGTGATATTTGTTTTTTTCCCAGTACGACCAATGCTCAAGAATGGCAGAAAGAAT
Source organism: Lottia scabra (assembly GCA_029955415.1). NCBI lineage: Eukaryota > Metazoa > Mollusca > Gastropoda > Lottiidae > Lottia > Lottia scabra. Next base: position 3,654,823 of record JARJEI010000003.1, on the reverse strand, counting down.
TAATCAAGACGATATCTCGTGATTATAAATATGTAGTATTGAACAGTATACAGTTAGTTGGTGTTGTTTTATATGTTTTTATTAGACCTCAACTAGCTCCTTTTATTAGGTATGTAATATTATTTCAAAACTTTTAAAAAACCTTAAAACATATTATTTATCAACAAGGCAAAGAGATGCAATCAGGAATTAAAAAAATGTTTTATCGCTCCCATTGTTTTGAAATTGTTCTTGTTTCTTAATCTTAAGGCCAACACAGGTCAGAAGTTGTTAACTCCTGCCCGGAGAGACTTGTTTTATTAAGGGAATCCTACCTCTTAGACAGTCTTAGAATGAAGAAAACATTTTAATTTTCATGCTTGATCAGTAGACATACATGGTTTAACAAATATGAAATATTATTCCTGAAAAATTCAATAGAAATATAAAAACTTATTGTTCCTTATAGAGATGTAGCAGTAGAAAAGGTGAAAACAGGCCTAGGGGGAGCCACTGGTAATAAAGGTGGCGTAGCAATACGGTTTTTAGTACACAGTACGTCTGTGTGTTTTGTTTGTGCTCATCTGGCTGCTGGACAGTCACAAGTCAATGACAGGAACGCAGATTACGCTGAAATTATGAGGAGGATGGCTTTTCCTATGGTAAGTTATGAAAGTATTCATTTGGCAATGTAGTTTCATAAGAAGGGTATAAGGAGATAGAATAAAAGGTCAAAGGGTGATCATGTGAAAGATCAAGGGCAAATATCCTCTCTTCTCAATGCCATGTGTTATTAATAGCTGACTGTTTTTATACGCCCTCATCTCTCTATGTGGACGTATATTTTTGTCACCCACGTCCGTCCATCCGCCCGTCAACATTTGCTTGTAAATACTCTAAATACTAGAGTTTTTGATGGAATCAAATGAAATTCGGTATGTGTATACGAATATCAAGTTCGAATTTGAGCTATTTTCTTTGTATACTTTCTGTGTTGGTTGATTTTGCTGCAAGTGCTTTAGAAAAATACCTTTAAATCCTATCCCTAAACCAGACCAATTATACCAATTTTATGGTTGATTTCGCGGTGTATTTGTTTCAGGGACGAACCATACAGTCACATGATTATGTATTTTGGTGTCTATGTTTCAGGGACGAACCATACAGTCACATGATTATGTATTTTGGTGTGGTGATTTTAACTATAGAATAGATTTACCTGGTGATGAAGTTAAGGAATTGGTTAAAAATGAGAATTTTGGAGCTCTACAGGCCTGTGATCAGTTAAATAAAGAACGAGAAGAAGGAAGGGTAAGGATTTAGATTAGAATTGATTTTAGTTTTCTCGTCATCTGATTGGTCAATCATTTAAATTAAATTTTCAGATTATTGTATTTTTTTAAATCTGGATTTTATCGTAGTTTTCTAGAATAAGGTAATCGTCTGTGATTATTTAAAACTTAATAAATTTGGTAAAGCAAATACTTACATAAGTATGTCCCTATGAATTCTTGGTTGGTATTGGTTAACGATTGCTTCCAGCAAATGCTGAAATCGCAGACTGGCTTATTTGTACCAATTAGCTACTTGGTTAACAAAACTTTTAACTTCCAATTGCCTATATTGTCATAACTATTCTGACATTATTAGGCAACATGTTTATAGTGACAGAGCTTCTTTAATATGTCAACTAAAATTAGTTAAACTGTACCTTAAGCCAGATCCATGCTTAATTTGCCATATTAATATTTTTCAGACATTTCAAGGCTTCAATGAAGGAGTAACTAACTTCCCACCAACGTATAAATATGATCTATTTAGTGATGATTTTGATACCAGTGAAAAATGTCGGGCTCCAGCCTGGACTGATAGAGTTTTATGGAGAAGACGACATATTCTACCACAGGAAGGTGAATATTTCTTTTACTAGCTGTTAGAGCTTAATTAGAGCTATCAAAATCCAGTGGATGAACAAGGCATAACCTATGAAAATGTCTTGCATTAACATTTGTACCACTACTTCATTTTAATTTCATACGTTTTTGCCCCTACATATATGTCATAATGCACCAAGTCAAATCTGATTTGTCTTCATAAGATTAAATTGTAGCTGAAAGTAGAATGTAAATTTGACTTCTGAAGATTTTAATGGATTTTGAGGATTGAGATGACCTTAAGTCAATTTGGAATATGCTGTCCAACAGTTTTTTTTACTTTTTCTATCTATTTTTTATAGCTGAAGAAGAAGACCCTAACTGGAATCCTGGGAAATTAATTTTATACACAAGAGCTGAACTACGCACTTCTGATCATAGGTAAGATAAAGTTCACTTACATACTGTAATTGTCTGAGAGCAATGAATAAACTTTTCACATTTAATGCGTATTTCAAAATAAAAATGAACTGGAGTTTAACGTCCTTTTTTTTTGCACCTGTATGGTCTAATTGACGACGGGCAAATGCTCTGTTCAATGAGGGAAATTTGTCCAGGACAACCGAATTGGCCTACTCTTAAATCCGAAGGTATCATCTCAACCCATGCCGGGATTGAACCCTGGACCTTCAGGTTAGCGAGCAAGTGTCTAGCTCACTTTCAGGTGAAAGTTACTCACTTGATGAAATGAGTAAGCCAATGCAAATGTCCTGATTTAATTTCCATCATTGTACGTACACTATTTCATTAGTTCAAGAGATATAAAACTTCAGTTCTCTTCATTCTTTTAACAAAATATTTTTCAGACCTGTGATAGGGTTATTTGATATTGAAGTATTGAGTGTAGACGAATCGGCGAAAGAGAGAATCTTCCAGGAGGTGATTGGTGAACAGGGACCACCAGATGGCACTGTTATCATCTCCATGGAAACAGAGATGTCAGACGACACTGTCAATGAGATTGTGGAATTATTCAATGAAGTGGGAGAAATCATTGTAGTCAGGTTTGTCCACTTTCTTTTTCTGGGTTTCCACTCGTATCAACTTCGGAACTAGACTAACGTGCTTGATAACCTAGTATACTATACTGTAGCCACCATAATGAATAATTAAAGTTCAACCAATCACAATCATTCTTCAAAGAGTGTTGTCTCCTTCTATCACAAGTTGTCCTTATAGAATGGCTGTGGCTGAACTGAGTTGAGATGACCAATCTAGCAATAGTATGACATGGGGTGTTCTGAATTAGTGGGCATGCCCTACTATGTTTGATATATTGAAACGATTGTGTTGTAGGTTTGTAGGAGATGATATGTGGGTGATATATAGAAATGGTCAACATGCTATAGAAGCTCTGAAATACGACCAGCATCAGGTATGCATACAATATAATACATTTAATTACAATTTAGATTCTGTAACAACAATATCCCTTTGAAGCAATAAGTACCTTGACATTTCTGCGCATTTTGATCTTTCTCAATGAAGTATTCATAAACCAAGTCAAGAGGTACTTTGGGTGTAAATCCATTAGTATTTCAATCAATCTTTATCAAGCATTCATAAACCAGTTGACTTTTAAGCCAATCGTAGCTCAGTATTACTATTCCTATTCTAGTTATTAATTGTAAATCAACCCATCTCTATAAAGTATTCATTAAACCAGTTGACTCATCAACCAATCATAGCTCAGTATTTCTATTCTAGTTATCTAGTGGTACTATTTGCGTAAGATTAAAAACTGAAGAATGGAAACAAGTAATCGAGGACGAAATGAAACTATGTGCGTTAAACACTGAAGCCATGTTTAATGTATTCACCAATAGTCTACTGGGAGATGATTTTAGTGTGCCGTCAATGGAATTTAGCATGGTTGATGGTAAATGTTTCTTTATTCAAAATTACCAAATTTCTCCTACACAAAGGTTGAGATACTTGCTTTTCAAGTGGAGATCTCTTTTTCATTGATGCAAATGGGAGGAACTTATATGTCAAATTTGTCTAGTTATTCAGATATGATAGTAAACCTTTTGTGTTATGGTCTGTGCATAGTTGCACTGTTGGAATTAAAAAAAGATTAGGCCAATGCCACTTTAACCTTTATCCTTTAATAACCTTATATTGTAGATGATGAAGATGAATTAGGAGAAAGTCTATCAGCAGCAGATGTTATTTTATCTCGCTCTAATACTCCTGTTTCTGGTAAGGGTTCTGAGGTCAATTTTGTTAGATTGTGATTGTGGTTCTTGCGATTCCACTAAAACTAACACGTTTTATGATGTTACTGACAGTGATCTGCATAGATATCAATAGTAGCTTCAATAAAACGCGTTAGTGTTAGTGGAATAGCTAGGACTACAGACGTCGGAATGGAAATTGGAATGGCGCAAATTGATGCTATCATTGTTTCCGATACACATACAAAGTTTAGAAAACCTCTTTACAATACATTTAAGATGATCGAAGATGAAAGGTGTATAGATTCGAGCCTCAATGAAAGCACTTGTTGAGATAAACATTAGGCCTTAGGGTCATAGAAAGGAAAGGATATTTATTTTTTCATTAGGCTTGACTGAGCATTATTAACAATAACAGACTTACTGAGATTTACTCTAGGATTAAATTTTTTAATGGTGTGCATTGTACATGTATTAAAAATTATATGTTTTATGAATACATGAGTATGAATTTGCTTGCAGGAAGGAGCAGCCCAGCAATATCTGATGATGGTATTTTAGATATACCAGGTGGTCCCCCATGCCGACCTCAACCTCCTTCTCGACCCTCAGCCGCTCCTAGTTCTAGAACCACAGCACCAACAGACGGACCACAATTAATTGTTCCAGAGAAGGTCAGCAGAGTTGCTTCCCCTTCTCCAGAGGTAATGTGTAAATGTGATTTTTGGTATTTTTTTATTTGGGAAATACTGAACCATCAATGATTCTTGACCATTTGCCAGTTACATTATCATGGATAATGTTGTGGGGGCTTCAAAGGTGACGTCATGTCTGTATATGTAAATAGATGAATGATTCGTATAGTGTTTTAATTGGAACTTCTAAATTTGGCCGATAATTGGAGGAAACCGGTATTCAGGGTTTTCACTGTATTTTGACTTTTATCAATGTATGAAGGTTAAGGTTTGTATGATTTGTAATTTCAGATATCAAGAAAGAAACCTCCTGAGAGACCATCTGCTCCTCCAGCTCGACCCCCACAACCTCAACGTCCTCCTGGGGGTCCACCTAGACCCGCCCCTGTATCTAAACCAGCTCCAGGTAATATCAATTCTCATAATACTTTCAGATAGCTGTCCATTGTTGGGGGCTATGTGGGATATGTCAGGGGGCCATGGGGCCCTACTTGTAACCTAGGCCAGTTCTTCTATAGGAAAGTATCTTCTATAACACATAATACGTGTGACTTAGGCCAGTGTTTCTATAAGGAGAGTATCTTCTATAACACATAATACTAGTAACCTAGGCCAGTGCTTCTATAGGAGAGTATCTTCTATAACACCTAATACTTGTAACCTAGGCCAGTGCTTCTATAGGAGAGTATCTTCTATAACACCTAATACTTGTAACCTAGGCCAGTTCTTCTATAGGAAAGTATCTTCTATAACACCTAATACTTGTAACCTAGGCCAGTGCTTCTATAGGAGAGTATCTTCTATAACACATAATACTTGTAACCTAGGCCAGTGCTTCTATAGGAGAGTATCTTCTATAACACATAATACGTGTGACTTAGGCCAGTGTTTCTATAAGGAGAGTATCTTCTATAACACATAATACTAGTAACCTAGGCCAGTGCTTCTATAGGAGAGTATCTTCTATAACACCTAATACTTGTAACCTAGGCCAGTGCTTCTATAGGAGAGTATCTTCTATAACACCTAATACTTGTAACCTAGGCCAGTTCTTCTATAGGAAAGTATCTTCTATAACACCTAATACTTGTAACCTAGGCCAGTGCTTCTATAGGAGAGTATCTTCTATAACACCTAATACTTGTAACCCAGGCCAGTGCTTCTATAGGAGAGTATCTTCTATAACACCTAATACTTGTAACCTAGGCCAGTTCTTCTATAGGAAAGTATCATCTATAACACATAATACTAGTAACCTAGGCCAGTGCTTCTATAGGAGAGTATCTTCTATAACACATAATACTTGTGACCTAGGCCAGTGCTTCTATAGGAGAGTATCTTCTATAACACATAATACTTGTGACCTAGGCCAGTGCTTCTATAGGAGAGTATCTTCTATAACACCTAATACTTGTGACCTAGGCTAGTGCTTCTATAGGAGAGTATCTTCTATAACACATAATACTTGTGACCTAGGCCAGTGCTTCTATAGGAGAGTATCTTCTATAACACATAATACTTGTGACCTAGGCCAGTGCTTCTATAGTAGAGTATCTTCTATAACACATAATACTTGTGACCTAGGCCAGTGCTTCTATAGGAGAGTATCTTCTATAACACCTAATACTTGTGACCTAGGCCAGTGCTTCTATAGGAGAGTATCTTCTATAACACCTAATACTTGTGACCTAGGCTAGTGCTTCTATAGGAGAGTATCTTCTATAACACATAATACTTGTGACCTAGGCCAGTGCTTCTATAGGAGAGTATCTTCTATAACACCTAATACTTGTGACCTAGGCCAGTGCTTTTATAGGAGAGTATCTTCTATAACACCTAATACTTGTGACCTAGGCCAGTGCTTCTATAGGAGAGTATCTTCTATAACACCTAATACTTGTGACCTAGGACAGTGCTTCTATAACACCTATAGTATAACCAAAAAAAACAATGTTGATCCCCTCAACCAATAAAACAATATTGTAACAGCATGCTGATCCCCTATAGCATCGCGGCGGGTTTAGCAAGTAACATTTCTGTTAGATTACTATAAATACTTATAGTAAGTTCCAGTCCTGTTATTTTACTAGGGTTTTGTTTTTTCTGTTTAATTTAGTAAGGTTTTTGCTTTAATGATATCAGGGACATGCTGTCACAGTATTGCTATATTAAGGAATGCAGGAAGTAATATATATAGCTAGACAGTTTTACCTATTAATAATAATTGGTTATTTATCAATGTATTATAATTATTATATAATATTCTAGTGTAAACTATGTTTTATTATCAGTCATATTATTTTTCCCAATTAAATACCAATATTTTACTTTCACTTTATTCCACTTTAGTTTCTCTGTTTCTGGTAAAACTTGTAAATTAGTGATAATTGAATTATCATGAGTTCTCTCCCTTGTAAAAGATTTGTATGGACAATGAAAATAGTACATAATAGATTATGTATAGAAATATCACTGTTAAAATAGTACTCATACATGAATTGAGAGCGAAATATAAATATTAAAATACAACTTGAAACATGTTACTACCTGAAGATTTCACAGTACATTTACATGTGTATAAAACCTTTCTTGGACTATACCAATTGTAAAAGATATACCCATATATTTTTATTACGATATTTTTATTTTGACCTGCTGCTGCTACAACGATATGTTACGTATACAAGTGTGTAATATTCAACATGGCTGGGTGATGCTTGGTACTGTGCATGTCTCCAACATACACTATGCACGTGCCATTAGTAGGAGTGTAAAGTGATTTTCTAAACATTGTATGTGTGTATCGGGGACACTGATAGCATCAATTTGTGCCAATCATATTTAACCATTCTGACGTCTGTGGTTCTTGCAATTCCACTAAAACTACACATACAAAGTTTAGAAATATGCTTTACAATCCCTTTAATACACATATCTTAACATTTAGTCCTTTTCTTTTTTAGGATTACCCAACAGACCAACTGCTGGCCCCCCTAAAATACGACAACCCTTGAGACCACCCCCCAAAAACAAGAAAAATCCTAGGGTGAGTATTTACTATTTTAATATCTCAGTTTTGTTTTTGCACTCCACATAATTTCCTATTAAGACAACTGACAAGCTTCCTTTAAAGGGATTGTAAAGAGGTTTTTTAAAACAATAATGAAATTTGTCTGGTTTTTCATTCACAGGTGACGACAATAGGCTTACCAACTAATGTATCTCATCATGGTCATGCTGCTAGTGAAGACGAGGCTCGACAGTTGATAGAGAAATTAATGGCAGGCTCAGGATCAGAGAGTTCTCCCCCTTCATTACAACCAGGTATGGTCTTTTAAAGTGCATTCAGTTCATATTTGACAAGGATTCTTTCTAAAAGCTCTATATTTAGCCTCTTTGCAATTGCATAATATTTTGTATTTCCAGAGAGAAAGGGACAACCATTTCTAACAAGGACAGCATGAGGATTCCGTTGACAAGCTTGTCTTTGGCCAAACCTCTTGGCAGTGATCTTTCCCAGTTTATCCATACTCATTTATAGCTGGTTTGCCGTAATTATGTAGAAAGGTGCCTGATTCATTAGCTATTTTCACTGATGTTGAGTGGAATAATCTGAAAAGATGACTTATTCCAGGATGATGATGCATATAAGGTCACCAGATTGTCACTTGTTGACCTAGATTAGAACCCACCCCCACAATTTAATTTACATAACCAAGTAAATGATGTCAAGACTCAAACACTTAACTGACTGAGCTGCAGATTTCCACAATGTCATGAACTATTTATCTATTGTAGGTCTAGCACCCAACACATCTAAACCAGTTCCTAGAAGTCGAACCTCAGAGTTTTACGTCAACGGAACAGAAAATCAAAATGATCCAGCCCCGGTTCCGAAACAACGCTTCAGAAGCATGGAGAATTTGGTCTCAGAGTCACAACCAGAAAAAGAGGCACCTAGTGCTGTACCTGCAATTCCTGCTCCAACGCCTGGTCCCACTGCTGGCCCCAATGCTTCTACTTCCCCTGCCCCCATTGCCAGACCACGCCCTGCTCCTCGCAGGAACTCACTACATAATGACAATGCACCAAATATTGCTGACTCGCAACTAGCAGCCAATGGTCCCCCTAAACCACCACCAAGACCATCCAGTACTGTGGATTTGACAAAAATGACAGAAAATTCTGATTTTATCCCGGAGGCAAAGCCACGTAATTCTGTAGCAGCTAATTCTCAAAACTCTACGTTATATGGATCTCAGAATTTATTAGATGAGCCCTTACCTGAAGGTCCAGCGTCTCCCGACCCCTTCGATACTAGTTCCATACCCTCATACTTTATGAATAGAGCCCCTCCCCCAATTCCTGCTAACAAACCTGACCCCCCAATTAATACAAGTAGCCCCATTCCTCCTATGCCAACGAGCATCCCCCCAATGCCAGTGGACAACCCCCCACCCCCTGTTCCAAAACGTGACGAGAGTTCTTCTAGTCCTTTAGTCTGTGACGTTACCACTGAATCTAGTGAACCTCCTCCTTTTTCTCCTCCCCCTGTGTGTCCTGACATCAGTCCACCCCCAGTACCTAAAACTACATGCCCTTCAGACCCTCCTCCTCCACCCCCCAGAACTGACGCTTCAGCATTTATTCATGAATCTTCACCTATTCCAGACATGGCCCCACCCCCAGTCCCCAGATCATCTTTATCACCATTGGATGTCCCTCCGGCATCTAAACCTGGGCCACCCCCCTTACCCAGTAGACCAGCCCCTCCCCCTGTCCCACCAAGATAATTAATTGTGGATCACTCAATAAATTACTCCAAATCAACGTATCGTCTCTGGTTGAGGGGCAGACCACTATTTTTTAAAAATTGACAGGAATCTTGGGCCAATCCCGGGCCAATCCCTGAATTATGTGAAGACTAATCCAGATGTTACTGCATTTAGCACAATAATCATGAGCAAATAAATTATCCCCCTTTTATTCTCCATTGTTTTGGCCCCATTTATAGGGTCTGTATCTTAGTTTTCTTCCCAATCCTGTTTGAGATTTTAACTTATGTTCTTCAGGGTATATATAGTTGTGAAATCACAATGCTCAAATATATTTTAGAACTTTTTATTCATTGTGTATATGCTATCATAGATTGTTTTTTGATAGATCCACATTAATATTTCTTTCCTTGTTTGATATTCTGGGACAAGTTTCACAAAATTTTAACCAAGATCAAATCCAGATTTTAAGAAAAACAGTAATCTCATTGGATAATAAAACTATATTTAAAAAAGATTTTAGTGATTGACCAATCAGATGACTAGAACACTAAAATAATCTTAAGTTAAGATTTTGTGAAACTGTTTTATTAAGGAAAACTCTTAGTGTTGTAAATTTATAATCATCTTAAAGTGACAATAACAACAAGCACCTGTTGGGACTGGACCTGGAGTTGATATCCCCATACCTTTATCAATATTTTATTTTGATATATAGTTATTGTATGTATAAAGACCAGTGTAAGTAATTTGTAAATATCTAGGAATAATGTTACCTGATTGAAATACAGCTCTAGATATTTTGTTATTTATTGTGGGTTTAAGGGGATATGTTCATTATTTGTTTGACCAATGATATTTTAGTCTCAGAACCTGGAATTTTTTAATCTGTAGTATTCTGTAGTAATGTTCATTTAAGGGCGTCTGAAATATCAGTTTGCTGTGAAATACTTTGCTTGATCAAGATGTAACAAAATTTATATATTTTTGAGAATAAGGACCCATATATGGATTGAGTGAGAAACAAAATATATAGAGCTGTATTTTAATCAGATTAATTATATTTTAACCGAGCACAATTTATTATTATTTTTTCTAAAGTATTATAATTCTATGCAGTTATTTACGTTGTTGTGTAGTGTTTTCTGTTTCTGATTTTGCAATGCGTTAATTTCTCTTATCCCTTTGAAAACTGAGTGTTAAAAAAAATAACGTCATATACTAAGAACTCCAAGAAATATAACTAATAGAGTACGTGTATGACGTTATTTTTTTATCATTTTTTCGACTGAAGGCTTGGCTACCTATCATGTTTATATTTCTTTTTACTAAAAAAATTATATCATTTATATGGGCTTTCATTTTCTGTATGTTATTTTTTGTGTTTTGTTATGTAAAACTTTAGTGTTAGATAGTGATTTAAATTGTGTCTTTACATAGAAACACAGCCCAAGGCCACAAACATCCTTGGTAGATATACCTAAACCTGTAGTCACACAATTGGGCATCTAGATATATGAATGTGTGAGACATTACACTGTCAATAGAAAGATATTGAAATGATCCAAGGTATTTTTAAGTTTATATGATTCAATTATGTCTATAATCAACTTATCCTGTATCAAGTCAATTCATTCATGGTAATCAGTGCATATATTTGAGTGTAAAAATGCCTTAAGGTTTCTGGATCTAGTAGATATTGTATTTATTAGTCATCCCTGTGAAAATGTGTGATAAAATATCATATCGTAGCCAAATCACACCTCATTTGTCATACTTCCATGAGAATGATATGTCAAATACCATATTGGGTATATTGTGATTGTACATGTACTTAAAGTGTTGATATATCATTATAATAGAACATATCTGGTAGCATTTTGTTGAAAACATTAGAAAAATAGACTTTAGAGGGGAAATTAGAATGGTGAAATAGAATGTGATGCTCAGAGTATGTAAGCTTTAAATGTCCCTATTGCTCATAGAATGTAGATAGTATTATACCCATACAATTATAGGTAGCTAGATAATTGTAGATATTTTAATTGTATTTATTAATTATAGTAACTAATTGTTATATCAGTGAAAAAGCATATCATGGCTATCTAGACCTTAGACAGATTATTGTAACAAATCAGGCTTGGTTAAAGTGATTGTAAAGTGATTTTCTAAACTTTGAATGTGTATCGGGACACTGATAGCATCAATTTGCATCTTTCCAGAACACGTTAGTTTTAGTTTTAGTGGAATTGCAAGAACCACAGACGACAGACTGGATATAGGAATGGCGCAAATAGATGCTATCAGTATCCCCGATACACAAACAAAATTTAGAAAATCACTTTACAATCCCTTTAAGTCATTACAGATCATGCATAATAGTAATAGTAATTATATATACTCTTAATGTTGTATAGAACCGATATCGATATCAATGTATAGTTTTACATGTTCTTCAGCTGCTGCTGAAGTCAGACTACCCCATTCAGTGGGAAATGAGGAGAATTGTGCCATCTTAAGGTGCCAATATACAAAGTACTGTGTCTGATGTTCAGAGCTGTATTAGAGATACAGTAGAACAAACAAGAATGTATTTGCTTGTTTTATGTCTTACTGTATTGGACATTTGACATGACACAGGCCTTCTCAAATGGCGGCCTGCGACGTCCTGAAGATTGGTACCTTAAAAGTAACCCTTCCACTAAAACACTCTGTTGTTTTTGGCCCTTATATTTCATTCATAAAATGCATTTGGCCCTGTACAAAAATTAATTGAGAAGGCCTGCTGTAACTAAGGATGCTAATTTGAAGTAAAACCTGACATTTTGTTATCAACTTTGTAACATTCCATGACATTGTCCGTTTATAAACAATAGTCACTTTATAAGGGTTAAGCTAGTAAGGGTATCTCTCAATGTGGCACCAGACAAATTTTTTAAACATGTTTAAAATTTATGTCTAGAGCCGTGAGTGTCCACAAGTACAACCGAATTTGTCGTGTTGACCAGGAGCTGCTTCAGACTTCCTACCAAGGATATTAGGAGTTTCCCAATTTGTATCGGTAGGAGAAGGGCTTAAGATGTCAATTGTTGATGTATAAACATAGTGTTAAATTATAACTATAATGGTATGACGATGTATGTTAGATAGGGTATCTCTGATTGTGTAAACTTGTCTAAATATTGTTCATGTAGAGTTTGAAATATTATCCATCTAAGAAACTAGAGTAACTATCAAAGGTGTAAGTAACTATATATAATGGTAAAACCAGTGATATCTCTGATAGTAAAATTGTCTAAATATTGTTTATGTTATGTAGAATATTATCAGTCTAAGAAATAATAGCAACTATCAGTCTTATAATATGTAAGTTAGTAAGGGTATCTCTGGTAGGCCTAGTGTAAAATTGTCTAAATATTGTTTATGTTATGTAGATTAGATATACAGGGTTTTAGATACTAGAATATAATAAAATTTAAAATACACTTTTTCTTTATTGTCTTTTATAGCATAACCTTGTCATGTTACAAGTGGGGTGCGAGCCCAGCAGAGCTGACACCCGAAAGCACTGGCTGTGGCATCAGAATTGGAGACTTTCTTGGTGGAGTCTACCCAGGGGGAGTTGGAAATTAAGACACTGAAGCGTCCTGCTTGGGGCTGATAACAATCACAATCTCAAGACTGCATGATGAACCTGACGTTCCATTCCGTAATTATAGTGGCGGGTGTTGCGCCCGAAGCAGACCATGCTTACTCATTTTGAAACACCTGATGGTACTTCTCTTTAGGGTCGTCCACTGCTATAAGTAACTATTACTCTTGGTTTTGCCGGGTTTTTGGATGCGGAATGCCGATTCCTTTTCCTCACCCTACAAAACAATATTGTGACAACATGCTGATCTCTCCCCTCAGTTGGTTCAGTAGGGGGTTTGTATAGTCAGTAACATTTCTGTTAGATAACTAAAACTCACACTTAAAACATTCTCTGAAACCACACTGTTATCAGGGACATGCTGTCACAGTATTGCTATATTAAGGAATGCAGGAAGTAATATATATAGCTAGACAGTTTTACCTATTAATAATAATTGGTAATTTATCAATGTATTATAATTATTATATAATATTCTAGTGTAAACTATGTTTTATTATCAGTCATATTATTTCTACTGTCATTTATCAAGATATTGCTGTCAATATTTTCACTTCAGTTTCTCTCTTTCTGGTAGAACTTGAAATAAGTGAAAATTGTATTACCATGAGTTCTCTCCCTTGCTGTAATAGATTTGTATTGACAATGAAAATAGTACATAATACATTTATTATAGTGTGATATAGAAATATGGAGACAAAGGCCTTATTCTTGAAAACTTAACTTAGATAAAATCAGAATTTTAAGAAATCCAGTAGGTCTTATCTGATAGGATAATAGAACTAAATTTAAAATCGTAGACTCAGAATCTGGAATTTTTTTAGCATGTGTACCAATAATTATCAGCGTTTGAAATTCCAAATTACGACTTGCCGTTTTGTAAGACTAAGCTTTATATAGAAACACATAATAAAGAAAATGAAGGATAAATGTTAAGGTCAGGATAAAATTGAAGGAATTATGTTATTTTCATTTATTTCTTGTACTTCTGAAGGCTATTTATGTATATTCAAGTCCTAAATCGACCATCGGAAATACTGAACATTCCCCTTTAAGTCAAGCCATTTCAGACCTACATCTTGATCTAGAAAATGGAGGAAGTTATAGAACTACTCAGATCAAATCAAATTATTACAAAACATGATAGCCTAATATGTGGGCCTTATTCTCTGAAACTTAAAAAAAAATCTGTGATCCGATTGGATAATAACTTTAAATTCAAATAGATTTAAATTATTAACCAATCAGTGGCCTTATTCTCAAACTTAACTTGCTTAAAATCCAGATTTGAAGAAATATAGCAACTTGATTGGATAATAATACTTAATTTTAAACCAATTTTAGTAACTGGCCAATCAGATAACCGGAACACTAAAATCATCTTAAGTTAAGTTTTCAAGAATAAGGCCTCTGATGACTAGAACACTAAAATCATTTTCAGTTAATTTTTAGAATAAGTCTCCACTTTCAGTTTTATTCAAAAGTTAACAAAAAGTTTGTAATAACCTAAACCATAAACAACTATCAACTATAATGTTCTGTAGCAACCAACCCCGAATTTAAATAACCTACAATTTGATGAAAATTAGATCCTTTAAAATTCTTACATACACTTTCGACTTCTGGACCCGTTAGTGAATATCCTTTTTTACTGTTTGTCCTGTCGATAGCATGATATTCAATTTTTACAACTTTTCTTTTAGGCTTTTGAGAGTCTGTATTGTCAATACGGCCATTTGCAATTTCATTTTCATCCATTTCTAAATCACTTGTGCTGTCCTCCTCAGACTTAGTTCTTTTCTTTTTCTTTTTTGCCTTCTTTTCAGAAGAATTTTCAGCCAAAATCTCATTGTCATTATCCAAAATGGCGTCATTCTTCTTTGATTTCTTCTTCTTCTTGGTTTTTTCTTTGCTTGTTTCAACTTCTGGAACCAAAACAGAATCATTTGCAAAACTATCAGACAATTTTCTGGATCTCTGTTTACCCTCTCTCCCTTTTTTCTTTATTTTAGGGGTCGTTTCGTCAACACTGTCATCAATGTCCATATTTTGGGTTTTCTTTTTCTTTTTTGGGGTCATTTCTTCAGCATCATTGTCACTGTCATCATCAATCAAAGATGGCGTTGCAGATGTTATTTTGCTTTTGTTATTTCTAGATTTCTTTTTCACTTTTGGAGACAGTTCTTCAGAATTTTCCTCAAAATTATTCTCATCGCGATTTTTCAATTTTTTCTTTTTCTTTTTCTTCTCCACACTGTCAGTGTTGTCATCTGACAAACATACATTATGATATTCTGGCAATTTCGAAGTTTTTCTCTTCTTTGATGTTCCATTTTGAACAAGATCCTCCATTTTGTTTTTCTTTTGTTTTTGAGATTCAACAGATTCTTCCACCTCTTGTTTTGACTTCTTGGATTTTTTCTTCTTTTTGGGATTTTTGTGAATTTCTGTAGTTTCTTCACATTCTTCTTCTTCCCTAACTTTGCTTTTCTTTTTCTTTTTTCGGATTTTCACAAAATTTTCTTCTAGATCTTCATCCTCATCACTTGCACCATCCATTAATTTTTTCTTCTTTTTAGATGTTTTTGGACTGTCTTCATTTACACCATTTTCGGAAATAATTTCACTTTCTTTTTCAAATTCGAACAAATCATAATTCAAATTAAAACTGACTCTTTTTCGTTTTTTAGATTCAGAGAGATTTAAACTTGTGTTTTCTAACACTGTTTCTGATTCGTCAGCATCATTGGACGGTTCTGATTGGTTGCTACTGTCAGAAAGTTCAGCAGCAACTCCATTGAAGGCAGCTGATTGGTTATTATTGTCACTTATTCCCATCAAAGCTTCTTTCCGTTGTTTCATTTTAAGAGCAAAATATTCCTGAATACTACAAGTGTTAGTGTAAGTTTTAACGCCATGATCGGTATCGTGGGTTTTGTTTGTTGTGACCTTGACCTCTTCTGTAACTACTTCTTCTTCCACCTGAAAAGAAAATCAAAATGAATCTGAAATTCAAAGAAAAATATCTTGGTCTACTTTGTATCCATCGTTTGAATGTTAGACTTTTAGTTTATCTAATCCGTAATAATGTTCCCAACTCTCTCTCCTAATTTAAGCCTTCAAATCCCTGTGTATCAATAATTATCAGTGTTTGAAAGTCAAAAATACGACTCGTTGTTTAGTAAGACTATGACTTATATAGAAAACATAATATACAGAAAATGAAAGATAACTGTTAAGTTAAGGTACGGGTATAATTGAAGGGATTGTTTGATTTTTGGGCAGTTCTAGTAATTCTGAAGGCTATTTACATAAATTCAAGGCCAAAATCGATTCTCAAAAATGGTGAACATTCCCTGTTAGGAAAATGGACCTGCGTACCCATCTATACATTTGCTTCTTAATATCATGTGAGAGATCAATGAACAATTCCTAAATAGAATTCATAACCTCCCTTATAAATTCCAAAATAATTTCAACTTTTTGGACTCTGTTAATTTTGACTTACAATTTCTTCAACTTTGATCTTTTTCTTGTGTTTCTTGGTTCCAAAAATACATTCTAAATCAGTTTTGGATCTTGAGGATAAATCTTTACCTTTTGTAAACTTCATATAACTACAAATATATTACAGAGAGTATAAGCTCAAGAATACAAGAATAATGCTGTATTTGTTAGGCTTTTACATATAGAAAAGTTTTGCATTTGATACTAGATTTCATTATTTATAAGTATCTATGCAATGTCACATTTTTATAATACCAGTATTCCGTTACTATTCTTATATATGCCTAAACCAAGAGATACATAAACCTACATTTTCTCATATATTCTAACTTGACTTAAACAGGCTACTTCCAAAACTAGCTGGCTTGATTCAGATTGAATATCCGAAACATGCTTTGGAGACATGAGATAAGCTCTTGTCAATCATCTAACATTCAGACCTATTCTATTAACCCCCACTTCCAAAACATGATCAGAGTTTTATAGAATTGAATCAGGGCACATTCATTTAGAAGAGTCTTCTAGCCAGGATAAATAAATCTGTCAAACTGTCAGAATCTTCCGCTGAGGGCAGACCGCCTCTGCTACCTAATCAAATTGCTCGTGACTTGATATTCACGAATTGAAAAGAATATTTTCCGGGATTGCAGAGGATTCAAGACACCAATGTCAAACGATTATTGAGATAGACTTACTGGACACGTTTTCTGGAAGTTTCTGATTTTTTCTCCAAACTGACAACTTTATGATTCTGGGAGTCGTCCGAATTATTCTGATCCTGATTCAAAGATTGAAGAAGATCGTTGAAATCATCCTGATGTTCAATCCATTTATCAGCAAATTTCTTCGTACAACCAACACCTATTAATCAAAGTGATAATAGTTAGCCAATATAAAGTTAACTTGAACAAAAACATTGTGATTATAATGCATTTCAAAAATAAAGTGATGATTTGTTGCAAATTTCAACTGTCATAGTCGTGAATGCCAAGCAGAGTTCTTTGCAACAATCAAAATTAAGGTATCAGTAGCGTATTTAAGGAGAGGGGGGGGGGGGCAAATTTGATGTGGATACTAGCGCTTTTTAAAAATTTGATTATGTATTTCATAGTAAAATCAAGTGATGATTCTTGCCATTCTGTTCTCATAAAACTGACAATGTCATTAGTTTTACATCTTATTTCTCTGCACCTGTTTGGGCTACTTTTGCCAAAACAGCAGCATTTTCTTTTTATTATTTCAGGTAGTGGCAGATTTATTTCCCCTGTATCTTCGAGAATCTATTCTATGGGTCTTTTTTTACAATTCTATACCTTTATTATCAGCTTTCATTTTAATTCCAACATTTTCAATTCTGCCATCTTCATTGGCTCCCAGACCTTTTCCTTTACTCCAACCATACTTCTCCATAAGTTTCTGACCAAATTTGCTGTCATCTGAAATAAACATAGAAAATAAAAATTGTGGACAAGACTTAACTTTATTTTATTAGATGACACAGACAGTCTTTGTAATCTAAACACATCTTTATTTAATCACCTTAATTCGAATAAACACTCAAAGTTCTTAATCCCATCATGTAATCAACTCAAGGTGTTAAATCAATCAAGTCGTTAAGAACTTAAAGCTGAAATTATTGTGGTCTTAATCCTTCTTGTGATGGGATTTGGACAAAATTTCCACGTGTTTCATTTTCTCATTTGAATTACACGAAATCAGACAATTTCTTTAAGTCAAATTTGGTTCATTTATGACGAGTTACATCTAATAAGAATTGTTGACAAGTTTAAAAATTACAAACCATTGCTCCAGTGAGTTCCACGAGGATTTATTGAATATTTTTGTTTATGTCGTGGCTCTGCGAGCATCGCCATTTTGACCGTCACGTGATTTGTTTAGTTCATAAAGTTATAAATCCAACGATTGGTTGAATCTTTGAATAATTGACCAATCAGATCAATTTACCTTTAATTTTAACTTTGAGGTCAAAGGTGAACCTCGTCTTAATGCTGAATTTATCCGCCAGAGGACAGGACTATCGTCCAATCAAATTTGTGAATTGGAAATTTCAACCAATCATTTGACACCCAACCAAACAAGCAGACTAAAATTTGAAATCCGCTGTTCATGGAGTGAGACCTGTGAAATTTTCTCTTCCACTTTTTTATCAATTTATTCCATATTTTGTATGAAATTCAAGAACCAGAAATCATGAGCAGTGCAAGAAAAGATGAAGTTGAAATTCCTGATATTGTGGAAGACCCATCGACTGGGAATCGTTACATGAAAGGAAGATATCTTGGAAAGGTAAACGATCGAGAAAAATTTCATGTCCGATCAAAACAAAAAATGTCGGAAACAAAGATCAAATCGGTCACCTGTGGTCAAAATATTTTGATTTTATGGAATCAAATTGAATAAATGTCTGTCTTGTATATTCTGAATAATGGCTGAGTCAATATTTTGTTTGATTTGGCTCCATTTTGATTTGTTTTCATCGTGATTGATTTGTTGACAAATGTTGCGCTTGTTCCAATTCAAGTTTGAACATGACCGTCCATGCTGTATCGTATATGAGTTATAGAGTACAATGTTGACTTATGTTTTTTTTCCACTGACTCAATCCAATGAATTGATTGCCAAGAAAATGAAGTCAAAAGTTTATATTAAAGGTGCACAGGCTTCATTTCTGCAGGTCGATTTGGATAAGTCTAAGAAACAGGGATCTTTTTAGCTCAGCAATTTAGTACTGGTTATCACAACTCACCATTGAAATTTGAGCCTTCAAATACATGTGCATCCATAATTATTAGCATTTGAAAGTTATAATGCCCTTCTACACATTAGCGATACTATGCAATATATAGGAAAGTCATCTATAGAAATAGAAGGAGAAATGTCTAATTTAAGGTATATTTGAAGGAAATACGCAATTTTCGTGCATTTCTAGTGCTTCTGAAGGATACTAAAATATATTCAAGACCCAAATCAACCAATAAAAATGAAGACTGGTCCCCTTTAAACTGTTTTGACCTAGGCCTATACCTTGTTCATTATAACAATCTTGACTTTAGACTTTACTTTTACTAAATCTAATTCAAGAGCAAAAATTTTTATTTTCAAACCTAAAATAGACCTATCATCAGCTATCTTTTTTATTAGCCACTTAAAAAGGTTATGATGACATACGGTAGGTATTTAAAAAAAAGAGAGGTTTAAAAAAAAAGAGAGGCTATTATTTTGCCATGAATACATTAGGCCTAGGCCTACATACATTTGCAACTATTGGTCTTTTTCTCTGCATTTGAAAGTTACATTTTATTAAGTTTTATCAAAGTCTAAATTACCCCCTGAAAAGCTACCGTTCCTCTTGAAACAGCTAGGCCTACTGTACTGTAAATCAATTCTTCATCAAACCTGTACACAAATAACAAATTTTTATCCAATATCAAGAATGAGAGAGTGATTAAATGAAATTTTTATTTGTGGAAGGATTCACAGACAGAATGATTTTACATTGACCTCGCTAAAAAAGTGTTAATTTGTATCCAAGTAATCAAAATTTCTGAAAGGGATATTTATTGATGAAATAGTCACATCAGTTTATAAGTCAACCATCTTGTATACAGCTAGTTTCTGCAGAAAAATTCGCAGGCAAAAGTGTTTCTACATTATTGACTTGACTTAGCAAAAAAAAAAGTGATTACAAAGTGTATTTGTAACCTAGTCATGAGTTTGTGTTCTGGGAGAGATGAAATAGTCACAACAGTTTTTAAGTCAATCATCTTTTATTTCAGGGAGGTTTTGCAAAATGTTACGAACTGACAGACATGGTGACAAAGACAATATATGCTGGGAAAGTAGTTCCCAAATCATTACTGGTCAAACAACATCAAAAAGACAAGGTAAGATTTTGTTACTCTAAACAAAACAAATGTAACATGGAATACAGATCAAGATGTTCTAATCTTCATACAATTTGGGAGAGGAGTTATATGAAGGAAAACATGTTCTCTTGTCTTTATTATCATATAAAATATTTATGAAATTCTGTCTAGTTAAGTATTAAAAAAAGCACATTTTGATCAGTTTGCTCCAAAATTAACAACATAGTCTGCTCATCAACCAAACTTTCTGATGCTAGTGGGCAAGACAATACTAGTTGATGTAAAACAATAAATATCTCATAATAGGACCTGAATTATTCTGACAGTAGTTTCAATTCTATCCCCATGCCATGGGCTGAATGTGAGATAGGACCATATCACTTGTGGTATTGGGCCCAATTCTGACCCATGTTAAATAAAGAGTTTATTATTATTATTCTGATCATGTTCATTTGGTGATTGGGGTTGAAAGCTGAGACTAGGCCAACTTGTAAAAGCACTGGCCATGACATCAGACTATTGTTATTTAAGATATTTCATCAGTTATAAATATTTTATTTCAGATGGCACAAGAGATCAATATCCACCGTAGTTTGAATCATAAACATGTCGTCCAGTTTCAAAAATTCTTTGAAGATTCATCCAATGTTTATATTTTACTGGAGCTATGTCGTAGAAGGGTAGGTATTTAATATCTTAGATAGGCATAATTACCATGCCAGTAGTATATCATAGAGTGGACAACCATTCCAAAATAGTGATTATTATCAGTAGAAAGTTGCTGCTTTGTTTGTCCCGCCAAGTTATGGACACATTCGAATGGCTTTTGAGAGCCCCTCTGGTGTCTAATTTTATCAAAAACAAAGTCTTTATTTTGGCTTTTCTTCTTGAAGATAATAGACCATCTTAATTATTCACAAAACTTTTACTTTCCAGACATTGATGGAATTACAGAAAAGAAGGAAATCTATCACGGAACCTGAGACGAGATATTTTTTACGACAGACTATCGAAGCTTGTCAATATTTACATAATATCAGCGTAATACATCGCGATCTCAAACTAGGTAACCTGTTTTTAAACGATGATCTAGAAGTTAAAATCGGTGATTTTGGTTTGGCTACAAGATTAGAATATGATGGCGAGAGAAAAAGGTAATTTGATAATTCTAAAAAGTACTGTGAGGTAGAGGCATCTTTCTGTTTATTTTTTCACAAAAAATAATTGGTGACCAGTGAGGCGAATGAGATGTATCATTGACCCTTGTCAGTGAATAAACTGAAGCTTTACAGAAGATGTGCATGTAAAAGATCTCTTGACAGTTGGAATTTGAAAGCGTTTGCTATTGTTGTTGTCCTGGCAAAGTTTTTATCCTTGCATCCTGCATGGCTTTGTCATCCTCAATAGCCCAAAGAGATAAATTGGATATAAAACTAAGTTTTATTTTTCTTCAGTCAGCTTTTGTTGTAGGCATTACATGTTATGTGTGTATTTTTTCTCTTCAGAACATTATGTGGTACACCTAATTATATTGCTCCTGAAGTTCTAGGAAAAGTTGGTCATAGTTATGAAGTTGATATTTGGTCTCTTGGTTGTATAGTGTAAGTATTTGAGCGTTCATTTCATTTAGAAATTATGTTAAAGAGATGCCATCTTTTTTTTGTAACCTCCCAGACCTATATTTAATATTGTTGTTTGTTTGGAATCGAACATTTTTGCAGAACAAACAGACATGACCTGCCAAAAAAGAAGTCCTGGAGCAATCCTCTATACCAGCTACTGGTAGAATGAATAGAAATTGAAAGTAAAAAAGCTAGGCTTATTCTGTGTGTTACTATTCTTAGCACAGGATGTTTTTCTTTCGTTTCATATTTAATGTTCACGGATAATAATCTCTCAATATTTTGCAAATTTTGAAGTTCCTTATATCGGTTTATTTCAGTTATACTTTACTAGTTGGACGTCCACCTTTTGAAACTTCCTGTTTAAAAGACACATATTTACGAATCAAACACAACCGATATCACGTACCGTCTAAAATCAGCACTCCTGCTAAAAATCTCATCAATAAAATGTTGAAGGGTAATCCGACTGAACGTCCAAATATCAACCAACTTTTAGACGAAGAATTCTTCACTACTGGTAGGTTTCTTATTGCAAATTTCTACTAAAATATCTGTATAATAATGATGAATCAAGGGCTGAGTTCCTAGCCTTGTGCTCATGATCAATTTCGTGCTTAAAACCCCAAGTTGGCTTGAGTCTAAGCAAAGAATTAGTACGAAAATTTAAAGTCGCATATCAGACTTGGACAAACCTAAACGCTAGGAACTGGACCAAGGTTTCTAAATGCCAGTTGCCAAAGTAGTTTAGTTTCTCTGACTTCATTCAGAAAAAGGATATATACTAGAGCCACATGTGGCACAGAGTGGGACTTTGCAAATGTGCAAATTGCTAATTTAGAAAAATAAATAGGCCTTGAACGTAAATCCGAAGCGCCAAAAAAGTCGACAACTTTTAAACTTTTTTGTTTTTTTGAAAGGTTGTGAAACCGGAATTAGTCACCAGACCTAACATTTGAACGTACCAGCTAAAATCCTTTATCAATGGGCCGAATTCATAAAAGTTAGCATTTGCTTATAAGTAAAAGGTATAAGGAAAAGCTTTTGCTTAATAAGAAAAAGCAAAAGCAAAAGCAATTGCTTGATAACCTATTCATAATCTTTTGCTACACTTTATAGCTTTTTCTATTGTTGTCTTAGCAAAGTCTTATTCATTCACAGTACATCGATTCTAATTAGTCAGTACATGTTTACCACAACAGATACCTTTTAGAGCCTCTTTCATAGCATTCAAGCCACCGCAATGGATTCCTTCAATGATCATGATGAACATGATGAGCAAGAAAACACACAGTGCTCTGAACAGCTAAATGGTGTGATGGTTTCCATCATTAAACAGTTTCCAGTTCTCCTGGATAAAAGTCAGCTACCTTCTTCAAAAGAAAAGAAAGCTGAAGCTATGAAAAGAGCTAAACAGATTATAGCTAACAACTCTGGGAAACATTTAGATGAGAAACAAATTCTCAAGAAAATCTCCAATATGAAGGTTCAAGTGAAGAAGAAAACAGACAAAAACCAGACTGGTAACAGGAAAGTCATTTTGATGGCATGGGAAGATGAGCTCTACAAAATTTTGCAAGGAGATGAAAATCCAACCATTACCAAAATGCCATCATCAATATCTGCTGGGTTTCACAGAAATTCTTCCACGACTCAGTCAACTGACCTTGCAGCTGGTTCCTCTATCGACGATGAGATAACCCAAGCCACCATACCTTCCACTAGGGTAAGTATTTTTTATACGCCCACATGAAATGGGGGGTGTATTTTGATCAAAAGAGATCACAATTCCTGATGTGAGTGTTTGTTAACACCCAAGGACAAACCCTATTGAAAATCAGTGAAATAAAATAAGTATCTTGACAACATTTGGTGTGTGTGCATGTTCTGGAACTAATAAAGATTTTAATTAAGAATCAAAGCTGCCAGTGGGCATATATTACCTTGCCTGGCAAGTTATCTCATAATGTTTTTGTTAAGAATAATAAAATGTATTATTCGAAAAAATAATCCATGGTCTGCAGGTTGACAATCAAATTTAGTATCCTTGAATTTCTTTTGCAGAGTCACGAATCTCGTAGGAAATGTAGTGTAAGCAGTGTGAAAAGGGCTGTATTCACCCCATTGTCAAGCCGTTCATCAACACCAGAACCTACTCAATCCACTGCCAAAACTACTAAACGAAAGACCTTACCAGGAGAAACAGAGGAGACTCTTGCCCTGTCAACACCTGAGTTACAACGATTGGTTCTTCTCGAACAACTTCGTTATTTGAGAGCAAAGCTGCGGCACATGGAGGACAACCAACCAAGCGGAGCAGCCCCTATCGCTGCCACAGTAAGGGACAACACCAGTGACAACGATACTGTTCCAAGTTTCACATTTTTGGAGAGATTACAGAATGACTGGATGGGCGATGTGTAAAAGCATTACATGTTTGTCCACAATCATATAATTTTGAATAAACAAAACTCTTTGTATTACTGAAATTATCTCTTTATTTTATTTCAATTAGTGTTATTATTCCTTTCAAAAAGCAGTGCAGTTATTTCCTGCCTGCGCTGATGGCCTTGAATTCTCAGGTTACGATTGCCCTGAGCAGCCATATCCCCATTTTCATTTACTACTTCCACGTCGTCATCTGCTTCTCCTGCATCTACTAAGTCATCAACAGGGTCATTGAGAAACTTAGATACATTGTGGAGTGTGAAGCAGGTCACTATACACTTTGGGATATTCTCGAGTTTTAGTCGGACTCCGTACTTCAGTATCGGAAAGCGTCTCTTCACCTGTCCAAATGACTGCTCTATCACAACCCTATTTCTGGCATGAAATCTGTTGTAATGTCTCTCTGCGGCGGTATTTGGATTTGCATAAGGCGTCATTAAGTATGGTGCCAGTCCGTATCCAGAGTCCCCAAGGAGCACACCCTGAACGTTTCTAGAAATCTTTTCATATAGCTCAGAAGTGTGAAATATCCGTGAATCATGGACAGAGCCTGGCCAACCGACGTCAAGACTAGTGAAAATGTAATTTTCATCGCAGGTTGCCTGCACATTAAAAGATGGAAAATTCTTGCGGTTGATGAAGTCATCACCGAAAGGTCCTCCAGGTTTTTCTATCCGAATGTGAGTGCAGTCAATCGCTCCCAAGGTGTATGGGAATCCTAGTTTATCAGCCCACCTTTGTTTTGATAAAGTTGCATCAGCAGCTGAGATTGGAAATTTGATCCAGTTTGCATGCTCAGCAGTTATTAGGTCAAGTGTACTTGCAATGCACCTTGACACAGTGGGTTGAGTAATACCCATCACCTCAGCCACAGAAGTCTGGAAACCTGGATCTGCCAAATACTTCAGTGTCGTTTCCATGCGCTGTATGTTAGAGAGACAACCACCACGGCTTTCAGTATCTTCTGGCAGAAATGTTTCAGCCAACCATTCTACATTCGCTTTGTCAAATCGAAAGAGTTTGCGGTAAGTGTCATCAGATATGACGTCACGATTGATCCTTTCCTTGTAAAATTTTGGATGGTCCATTACTCGAATAAACATGTTGATTTTTCTCCTTTTACTATTTTTTAGAAATTGGTCAAGCTACTCTGAAGGAGCTTGAATTTTTGTCAGCAGTTGCTTCTTCCCTCAAGGAAGAGCCGTGGTTTATGAATAGATATTCTAGAAGTTGCTTGATCTTAAGCATTTTCTTATAAATTCAAGCTTTTGCTTTTGCTAGCTAACTTAGCTTTTACTTATGAGCAAATGCTTAGATTTTATACATACAAAATTAAGGAAAAGCCTAGAAAAAGCAAATGCTAACTTTTATGAATTCGGCCCAATGACCTTCATCCTACTGAAGGTCAAGGTCACTCAAGGTCAAATTCACAAGAAACAAGTCTTTAAAATTTGGTAATGCATACTGTAATAACACCGGACGCTAGACATCAAATATGAAAGTATAAATGAACAGCCAAAGTCAATGACCTTAGATCCTAAAAAGGTCAAGGTCAACAAAGGTCAAGGTCAAAAACGAAATTTTTTAATTTTTCTTAACCCTGTTCCGTTTTTGGAACTACAAAGCCGAAATCTATGAACCTTTAACATACGCTTAATAAAGCAATGCTGTAACTGAATGCAAGGTCATTTTTTGAAAAAAAAATTAAACTTGACCTTTTTTTTTTTGATAAACAAAATTTTGACAAAAACAGAATTTTACCCGGATGTGCCACGCCCACGTTAGATTTTTTTATGTGACTTTATTTATATTAATAATATCTTAGTATGACTAAATTAGCAAGCCTTTGCATGTATTGGTTAACGAGATATACAATCATAAATGTCAAAAAAGGTCAAAATCAATAATCGGAAATTTTGAAATTAATAAACCTTGTTCCCTTTTTTGAACTATACAGCCAAAATAGCTGAGATTATGATATAATATAGCTAAAGTAATGAGGTTGGTGTGTGCAGAAGCATTTTTTTAAAAAAATGTAGTCTATATGGATTTTTTTCAGACAACAAAATGTAAACAAAATCAAAATTTAACCCGGATGTGCCACGCCAATGTCAATCTTTTTTTTGATGGATACATTGGTATGGGGAATGTTCACTTATGTTCAAATTTTCAAGCCTCTAAACTTAATAGATCATAAACTATGCATATATTACAGTAAAAAAAAATCGAAAAATCGGGTAAAGGTTTTCAAAATAGCAAAATTTAAGAAAAAACTATTTTTGCATTACAATACATTGTGATATATCGTTCGAAAGAGCTCATGAAGCCCATTCAGAATATGCAAAAATGAACCCTCTAGGTTAATTAGGTCACCTGTAGGAGCAGTACAAAGTTGCGAATTCGGCTATTTTTAGACGACTATAAAACCGGAAGTTGATATCGGAGGTCAAATATTAAAGTATCATCCGGTAGCCAAGGTCGACGACCTTTGACCTACTGAAGGTCAAGGCCATCAAAGGTCAAGGTCACGAGATATGAGCCTTCAAAAATTGAAAAAATTCAATTGCAAATTGCAAAAAAGCAAAATCGAAATTCAAAAATCGGCTTCCTGAGAATTCCCACAATTTTTATGTTCTTTCAATTGACACCAAAATCATTCAAATCGGACCAGCCGTTATGTCGGAATAGCAAATGTGATGTTTCAAGAAAATCAAAATGGCGGCCAAAGTTCTACTTCCGGGTTGAATTTTATTTTTAAATCGGCTGTAGAATTACTTTGACTACAGCTCAACAAAATTTCGTTGAATTTCAGAAATATCACCGGAAGTTATTAAACCGGAAGTGAAAATCGATTTTCCCCTTTAACCGGAAGTGACGCAAAAATTTTGAATACCTCAAATTGCTGACATTTGTGACATGCATCTTGTATTAAAATTTCAAATTAATCCGAAAAAAACTCAAAAATGATCTTAAAATTTCGAAAATCGGTCAAAAAATGTATGCAACGAATTTTCGAAATTTGAAATTTTTTAACTCATATGACATCGGAATTTAGTCACAGATTCCAAAAATGAAAACCCGAGCAAAATCCGGAAAAAAATGTAGCTTCCAGAGTCGAAAAACCTGTTTTTGCTCATATTGCAATGTGCAATTTGCATTTTTGCAAAAATGTTCCAATTTATATTTATGCAATACCCTTCCACAAATGGACCTCAAAAGTTGTTAAAAGGTTTCTGCAGCTGTTGCAGTTTAGGCTGTGTGCCCTGTGTAAAAAACGAAAAAAAAAAAAATGGAAACATTTCGAAAAAAAACTGGGACTTTGCGGTAGCAAAGTCCCACAATAAGTACCATCCAATTAGGGCTGGGCGATATTGGTTAAAGTGGATATCACGATATTCATCATTAATATATCACGATACAGGGTATGAAATAAGGATCAAGTATGGTAACCTAAAAACAGGTTGCGTCAATTCAACAATTTTTTTTTATCGTAACCTATAGGTTACGATGCGTCGTAATCGGGTTGTAAAAATTTCTATATGCAACCTATTTGGTCAATTATATTCTTTCCTCTCTGTCCGTCACGATGATGCCAACAAGAAAGAGTGGGTAGACCCACATTCAATAAAATAAATTCGAAACATTTCATTTTTTAATTCAACGGTAGCCATGCTTGTTTACATCTCGCGGAGTCTCGCGTCACGAGACTTTCAATAATTACAAAAAAGGAGGGGTCTACGATTAACATGGGATAAATAATAAATTTACCGTATTATAATTAATTAAATTTTATAATTAGGGCTTAAAGATTAAGATATTTGTCATAAAATTATCAAAATAGGTATTCATGAGACCTCTGGTTAAACTGGACGGCACTCAGACGTCATTGACAACCAAAATTTAACAAAGAGGTGTTATGCCTCCGATAAAATGAGGTCAACGTTATTCAATTAAAACGATTGAAGTTAATTATTGAGAGGGGATATTTATTGAAATAAAAATACAGTTGTTAGTAGCCTGTTGGCTTGGCAAATGAATACTAGGGCAGGGCAATAAAAAGTAATTTTTTTTTAAAGTAATTTTTATTAAAACTGGTCCGTTTTGGTCGAGAACGAATGTCCGTTCGCGTGTTTTTGACTTGTCGTAACCCATGCGTAACCTGAACGATCGTTCTCGAGATATTTCGTACCCTGACGATATGGGTATATATCGCGATATTTTAAAGAAGGGTTTTTACTGGTTTTTGAAACAAAATGTTCATGTTTTGTTCTATCAAAAAAACTTAAATTTAAGAAAAACAGTAAATATCTGTCAAAAACAACCAAATCTTCAATAGCATGAAAAAACACATCTTTTTCAAATATCTATAAGTATTAAGTTATGTGTTAAAACTGTTAAAATGACTTTATCTTGACCAAAATTTGACGATATATCATGATAATTACATATATCACGATATGGCGATATTTCGGTATTTTTATTTGAGGCGATATTACTAACGATATAAATTCCTATACCGTTATTTATTGCGATACCGGTATATCGCCCAGCCCTACATCCAATCCATCTGTGTTTACATATAGATAGGAATAGTTTGGATGCCAGAGACTAGGATAGAAGCCAAGTATTAAATGTTTGTGTTTTATATTTCAGGTTACCTCCCTTCACGTCTACCAACAAGTTGTTTAACAATGGCCCCCAGATTTGATACTATAGCTAAATCAGAGACTTTAATACGTAAACCATTATCAGATATCAACAATGGAGGTCAGTATTTTTTTATATGCCCTTATCTCTCTATGAGGACGTATATTGTCGGCACCCCTGTCCGTCTGTCAATCCGTCGGTCTGTCCGTCCATCAACATTTGCTCGTAAACACTCTAAAACTAGAGTTTTAGTTTAGTTTTACTCCTGATTAAATTTAAGGCTTTTTCGTTGGGCATATATGGCTGTGGCCCACTATCTTTTACTATAGTATAGTAGTGCTCACACGAATGGTGATTTTTACCATTCGACTATTCGACAGTATCATTCGATTTGCATTCGAATATTCGACGATATTTTGCATTAAAAAATCGCATTGAAAAAACGGCTATTTACAACCGAAATTTGTCGTATTCTCAGCTGCTATATAGACTCATAACTGTAAACAACTCGATAGGGATAATAAATGAAGTTTTCAAAGAGATTATTTACATTTTTGTAGTATCTGAGCCATAATTGTCAATGAATAATCCATTAAATTTTTCAAGTAAAATCCTATCGTAATGAAACAAAATAAACACAGAAAAAAGATCACCGAACGTTCCTTAATCTGATTGGACAATAAAGATAGCTATTTATAACAGCAAATCAATTAACAGTATTTTTCTACTTTCGTTTTGACATGCTGGAGGAGATGGTCAAATCTGTTCAGAATCCGTGTGCAAATCATAACATCCGTCGGTGCCATTTAACATGATTCTACACAATATACCCGGCGGATCTATGTTTCAAATTCTTTCGATGATATATCAAAGCATGTTTACATTTTATAATCATCTTTTATAACATTAAAAAACTGATTATCTACTGTTTTAAAAATGGTATTACGAAATGATAATTAGGCCTATGAAATTCGGGGACAAACAACCTGGTCCGATTTGTCTTGTGTCAACACCGTTCAATTTGAGCTATCGGCTTTCTGTCATTTTTCGCTAACCTATGGGGATTTTCTATTGATAATAGTTCAAATCAGCAACTTTGAAGTTGAATTTTTAAACGGAATATTGTAGTTTGCAGTCATCTTGCAAGTTGTCTTGGTGTTTGGTTCATGTTTAGAACAGTATTCCAAACTTCTCTGTTCTTGTTTTTGCATTAGCCGCCATTTTAGTTTGACAAGGGAGCATTTGATAGCGCAATGTTGAATGTTATAACTTTAAACAAATTCATCAAGTTATTTATTAGATATGCGAATAATCGAATGGTAAAATCCGATTCGAATATTCGCCAAAATGGATTCGAATTTTGATATTCGACTATTCGTGTGAGCACTATAGTATAGATACTGATAGTCAAGCTTCAAAAGCTGAACTATACCAAATTCTGGATCAAGAATCCTATTTAGTTATGATGCATTATATTTACGTCTCATCTGTAAAAATAATCATTAATATCCTTATAAACGAACTGTAACGGAACTACTGAACTTTTCTGTATGACCCCACAAATCTGTTAATGACTCATTCAACCCTTTGATGACTTATGCAACCCTTTGATGACTCATGCAACTCTTTGATGACTTGTGCAACCCTTTGATGACTTGTGCAACTCTTTGATGACTTGTGCAACCCTTTGATGACTCGTGTAACCCTATGAGGCTGTGCAAGTGAACCAAAACTATATTCATTCTATTTTTAGAACCACGACCAATGTCCACTGATATGAAGAAAGATTCTGATAAAAAAGAGGCTGGTGACGGCTCAGACCGACCCGAATCTTCACGACAGAGTAAGTTCTCTTGTTTTTGGTCTCAATAGTAAATTTACCTTATTCTGATAGCCTGTGTATTTTGACAAATAGGCAGATGGGCCAAATATCTAAGGCAAATCTGAGGTATTACACATAGCCTTAGTTCAGAGTCTAAAATCTAATGTTATACAAATTTAGTAATTTTCTAATGAATGGTTCCGACCAGATTTGATCTTGACCCATATAAAAGTTGATTATTGTTGATAAAGATAGTAGTATCTGTTGGTTTTGTGTAAAATGGTTGATGTATTTTGTATTATAGATGAAGAACCATTAGATTACTGGTTATCTGATTTATACAATCAACTATCAACTGCTATAGCCTCTAGACCTGGTGAACGTCTTAATGTTGTAGAAGGTAGGTTGTTTCTTTCAATGATTTAGATGATTTTGTCATAAACATAACCTATAAGTTAACAGAACATTATATCTCTTTAACTTGGTAAACTGAAGTAGTTGGCTCAGTGAGTTAGACGCTTGCATGCAAACCTAGGGTTCAATCCTGGCATGATACCTGCGTTGGGACAATTGATTGAGGCCCTGTGTTCTACAGACTGTGCTTGTTAAAGATCCCTTGACAGTTGGAAATTGATTAACGATACTATTAACAGATGGCCATGTTGAAAACAAAATAATTTGATCAATAAAAATTATATTATTTAATTTGTATGTGCTCAATGATCTCTGGTATATATTATAGATGCAGCAGAAGATCCAGCCTCTATGCCTATATACTGGGTATCTAAATGGGTAGATTATTCTGATAAATATGGTTTAGGATATCAACTGTGTGATAACAGTGTTGGTGTCTTATTTAACGACTCCTCTAGACTTATATTACTAGCTAACGGAGAGTAAGTAATGTTCTATACTTTGATTACCAGCTCCTGGTCACTGAGTGCATTACTTTAGGTTTTTGGTTTGATGGAATCTTTCCCGAACTTTAAATTGTAGCAGTATAGTCCACCGTGCATCGATCTGATCATGTTAAGTCCTGACAGCATTTATTCATGTACGGTCTATACAAAGATATTGTCATTGCCCTCTACCAAGTACAAACAAATTATTATTCAGAAAATTTGGTTTCGTCTTCTTTTAGATGAAATATATGCTTACTAAGGCATTTGCCTATATCAGGCATGTTATAGAAAAAATATTAAGGCCAAATAGAGCTTAGCTAGCGCTTTGTTTCAGTGGAAGGGGTCAGCGACTGCCAATTGAGAGGGTGTGGCCTATATGATCAAACCTTTTGTCAGTGTCACTGCAACACCTTATACCACTATGTAATTGGATTTATCAACTCTTCATCCATTAATTACATCTATATTTGATTATTTTTTCCAGAAATGTACATTATATAGAACGAGATGGTAGAGAACATTATCACACTCTCAAAGTTTTCCCTGAAGATTTAACCAAGAAAGTTACCTTATTGAAATATTTCCGTAATTACATGAACGAACATCTTCTTAAGGTAGGTCTTCTTTTTTGATGTGGATGTTGGTTCTACGCGCAGTTGGCATGTGAAAGTTTGGTGATATTGAAAAAGTCATCATTCCAGTCTACCGCGCTGTAAAGAGGTACAAATAATCCTAGAAAGATCAATCCAAAAAGTTTTACCCAAACAGGACCTGTGTGAACCTGAAGTGTCATTCCTTCAGTGAATCCCACAAACATTTATACTGGTTCAACAAAATTAACATGAATGTAATAATCTATTACTCTGCAAACTGATAAAGCTAAGGTTATGATAGTTTACAGTTATCTATATCGCTTTAGAGTTAAAACATTTTGGTCATGTGAAAAGTAGTAGGCTAAAACTCAGTTACTGTATTTGACAATTTATTCTGTGTAATTGCAGGCTGGTGCTAACATGGTACCAAGAGAATCAGATGAGATGGTCAGATTACCATATTTACGTACGTGGACCAGAACAAGAAGTGCTATAGTTTTACATCTTAGTAACGGAACCTTACAGGTATGTTCTTTACATTTAATCTATATCTAGTATGAGCTCTATCTGAAAGGTTATAAGGTGGTTTCGTTATCTTTGTGTATCAGAGACATCACTTTGCACCATTCCAGAGAGGTGTGACAGAAAGTTGAAAGTATGTAATGCAATCGTTGTCTCTGATACACATTAGATGTTTACAAAATCTCTTTAAATTGCGCAATAAAGGGTTGGAGGAGAATTTCACATGAACAGGCTTTTATAAAAATGACATAAATGATGACGTTAAATTAAGAAATAACAGTTTTTATGGATATAGACTTCTATTTATTATTGAATACAACGTTTCATTACCCATACAGGTAACGTTATCAA
The DNA here is from genome assembly GCA_029955415.1 of Lottia scabra. Classification (NCBI taxonomy): domain Eukaryota; kingdom Metazoa; phylum Mollusca; class Gastropoda; family Lottiidae; genus Lottia; species Lottia scabra. The sequence goes on along the minus strand of JARJEI010000003.1, from coordinate 3,621,310 downwards.
GATTCAATCACTTGATAACGTTACCTGTATGTGTAATGAAACGTTGTGTTCAATAATAAATAGAAGTCTATATCCATAAAAGCTGTTATTTCTTAATGTGGTGTGATACTTCTAAATGTCTTGCAAGGATTACAGATGACGTTTAAGTCTTTAATTATTCATTCAGACAAAAAAGTGTTCAAGTTTGTAAACCTTGTTGTTTTGAATCGATGTCTTTTTAAAATATTTTCTTATTTATTTCAGATCAATTTCTTCCAAGATCATACGAAGGTGATCCTCTGTCCGTTGATGCAGGCTGTAACGTATATAGATGAAAAACGTGACTTCAGATGTTATAGATATAATCTTATAGAGAAGTTTGGATGTACGAAGGAAATTTGTAGTCGATTACGTTACGCTAGATCAATGGTGGAGCGTCTTATGACAATCAAATCTTCAGGCCGAGTTTCCGGCAAAATAAAATCCACTTCATAGACGATAACGTTAAAATAGTGCTATAGTGTTCAAATCGTGATCTCTAAATCAAGGGGCATTACTGACTGCCCACTGCGTGAGAAACTTGACTGACATTAACGTGTTGTGTAGGGGAGGGAACTCTCAAACTAAACCCTTTGAACACCCCGTCTAAATGACAATAAAGATCAACAAATCAAAAGCGAATGACGTAAATAGTTTGTAACATCACTTGTATAAGTTGCTCCATTGCCCACTCCTATATATCACAAAATTCTGTGGTTTTTACAGTATAGGAGGAGTTTTGTATTGGCATTGAAATATATATGGCTCAAATATTATCAGATCTTGGAGAATTTCAAATATTTTTTTTAGAATCAAATAAGTGGATCAAATTTGAATTTTTTTAATCTAATTTAAAAAACGAAAAAAAATTGCATATTGCTCACAAGATGGAATGTAATTGGAAAGGTGAATAATATTTATTTACTGGAATACACATATACATTCATCAGATTTGATCCCCTTCAGGGCATGAAGCATGAAGAGAAACAATTTTTGCAAAAGAACTACATACTGCTGTGTTGTTTTTGACTTTTGAATGCTAAGTCTAGTAACGTGTATCCTATGACACAGATATAAGAAGGCAACTTCTATAGTGAATTATTTTTTTGTTTCATGAAAATAATTGTCCTAATCAAGAGATCAATAAGTTTTCTAAATCAGCATGGTTATTGGGCATGGTTTCTTATTGAAAGATTTGGAGGTTTGATAGCAGGGAAATAATAAAATTTATCCTACACTGAACTAAAGACCACTTCAAGGATTTATAATAAAAATCCGTTCAAGCAAAACAATTCCGCTAATCAAAATCGCATCCAAAAACATGCAAATTGAGTCATAGTTCAATAGTAAAGATTAACTTTCATCCTCTTTCAATCAGAAACCATCCCATGTTATTTTAAGAAAAATGTGCATTAAACAGTTTCCATTTATATTTTCAAGTTCCATTGTAATCATGTATAAACACAATGTAAATATATTGTATTTAAAACTTTCATTGTCAGGGAAGGATAACTCTACAGGTATTGTTCAAATTGAGACGCGTGTGGCGCTGAGCTAAGTCTCCCATGCACTGATTTGGTGTGGTATTAACCTTTAATCAAAAAGATTTTCACTTTTTTTCATTTTCTACATATTTGAGACATCAAAGATTACATTATAAAAAGCACTAGGCTTGACAATTTAGAATTATCCTTCCCTTTGTAAGGTGTTTTCCTGGCCAAATCAAAATGGCTGCCATCTCTCTTCACTGTTGCTATCCTGTATATAATGTATTTCTTCATCTTGAACCAAATCTTTGGATTATATTTTGTACGTAAATACTTTGAGGTGTTAAAAACCAAATATTGTTATAAAATTTATTTCTCTTTATCTGGCGTTTTATAATAATTGTTCCCCTTAAATACTGAAAAAGATCCCTGATAAAGCAAGATAAAATAAAGTCATTGCAATTAATCTTTAAGCAATAAACTGTTACCCTTTGGCGTGTATGGTCGTATATCAGGACACAGGTTGGCTGCAAAATTAATCATAATTGCGCACATTCATTAAATTTTGCCGTCAACCTTAAGCAAAAATGACGTCAACTTAGGTCACATGGGAAAAAATAAGAGCAAATGTAAATATTTTGCTATAAACACCCGATTAAAAAATTACATTTCATGTAAAAGGTAAAAAATTAGAAAAAGCAATAGTTCCAAGTACAAAATAGCCTAAAAAATATACAGATAATAATTTAAAAATTAGATTTTGTTCTGACCAATTTGTAAACTGGTTAAATAGATCCGATCCTGTTTTTGGCTGTAATTTCGGTTCTGATACAACTTGGAATGTATCGTAACGATTGATTGTCTGGGCAGGATGGAGTGTATCAGTTATTAAATAAGCTGCGTACCAATATAACACTGGACAGGAGGAACATAACATACGAGTCAAAACCTGAAAAATACAACAAAGACATAATTAAAGGGATTGCTAACAGATTTTAGTTTCTCTCAACTCTTTTTTTTGTGAATCGGGGAAACCTATCCTCCATTTGCAGGTGACATTAATATCGTCAAAGGCTCTTATTTGTTAATAAGGAAAAGGTTAATAATGTCAAGCAATGATTCAGGGCTGTTGATTTATGTGTATTTGCCAGTCATGTCTGAATAATGCTAAAAAAAAAAAAGACAAAAAATAATTTTATAAGATTCTCTTCTTCTTTAAAAAACTCAAAACAATTTTTGCAGTAAATACTAACCTGTATATGGACAAAACAAAGCCCAAAACAAACTAAAAATAGCAAGTGACCACAATGGACTAATAACTTCTTATTTTTAAACCCAAAATCGACTTCAATTTCATCAGTCTTCTTACTTGAGGTGGCTTTCTTCCCGAATCCTAATGTTAGACATGTTCTCTTGTTGAATTTAAAATATGTCCAGATACAAGATAAACTTAATATTATTATTGGAGCAGACAAAATAAAGTTCGGAATTTGTTTCACTTCATAATACTTCATAAAGCCCACATCCCAGTGATGTTTTTGGACGAAGCCATATGATAAGGGTATGATGTCATGACACCATGGAGATGAATTGTCACCAAGGATATGATAATTTCTCTTCCAGCCATATTGAATGATGTGTTCTGGGAGGTCTGTAACTTCGTTGTTACAGAAATTCCAATAACAAATGTATTGGTATATCAAAAATGGTGTTGCTGCAGCAATTCCACAAACTAAAGTCTTAACAAATGCGAATCCAGCAACGGCTTTCAAAAGAAGTTTTCGATCTGCCTCATTTTCAAAACTCTTCTTCCCTTCTCCTAATATATCCAATGAAACTAGACTTTTCATGAAATCTTCTAAGATGGAATAAACCACAAAACCAAACGCAATCAAACCATTGGAGCGCGCTAAAGTACAGAGACCAATCAAAATGGCTGCTTTAATATTTGAATCCATTAAAACACTTCTCATGCTTAGCAACAACAAAAAACAATAAATAGTTTCTGAATATGGCGCTGACATAAACACACTTGCTGGATTAAAACAAAACAAAATGGCTGCCTTGAATGCTAAATTTTCTTCGTTGAGGATGGAAATTCCTAATTTATACAAGAGTTGAGCACATTTCACAAACAATAAATTATTCAACAAAAAAGCACTTAGTAACAAAACATTGGAATAAGATAAAAGCATTTGCATTGGATAAAAAACACTGTTTGCAAGAAATCTAGTTGTCATAGGGAATAGGGGGAAAAATACTATAGTGTTTTCATAAGTATAACCATACTCTGCCACATGTAAAAAATAAATGGCGTCCCATCTTCTGAATCCACCAATGAGAAACTGCACAATGACATCGAGGGCTGTATTTTCCTTGATCGGATTGGGCGGGGGATTGAAGACATCTGCTTCATGATCTGGTATCAGTAAATTAAACAAAACCTGAAAAGAAAAGAAAGACAGAGTTAATGTGGTGTTCGGTCGACTCGGAGACATGTAACATGTAGGCCACCGAATTGTCAAGTGAGGATGACGGTAAAGAACTCATTGAAAGGGGATGGGTGGGGTTGCTGATTGTTAGAGGGCACAGCCAGAGTCAGCCTTATTTTTGGCAAGTCCCCCCCCCCCCCCAAAATAAAAAAATAAAACTGCCTCTGCAATCACATAAGTTTCCTCAGATCATACAGTTTTACCTTAAGGAGAATCTAGCTATATCATGCGTAAATCATTAGATCAAAAAAATCTTTACGAGTTGCCCCAGGGGAACTACTGAAGGTAAAATTAACAAATTGACTGGTTACATAATAGTCTAAAACTTAGTAAAACTTGTTACAAATACAAATACAATACAATTGAAGAGTTTGGTAGTTAGAACACAATATTTCTACAAACCTGTAACAGAAACAAAAGAAATCTACTGATCAAGGCATATTTGGTTACTGTCTTAAGCCTTGGAGCTTGCAACATATTTGATGAAATTGAAACGAAAAATAGCAACTTTCACTTTTCTTGAACGCAAACGGTCTCCGTGAAAGTTACGCTGGCGCTCTGCAACATATCACGGTAATGAACGGCGGCCATTTGACCGGACTACATCAATGTTATCACGTAATCTCATGATTCTGGTAGTTCAAACATCAGAGACGGGTCATTCGAGGCTACAAGTATTTGTAAACAAATAACACGAAAACAAACAGATATGTATTTAAAATGATGATAAAATGCGTAAATGGTGAACAGATAGTCACTACGTAGCATTAAATGCACGAGCAGGTGTCAGAAAATTCTTCCACAGATTCTATTGCTATGAACTATATCTATGTCGCGACGTTACAAGCAAGAAGTAAAGCGTCAAAGTAAAAAGTCTCGCGCATGAAAACACAACGAAAAACACCATTCATTACCGAGACAGATTATGGTTTACGGAAACTGCCGAGGATTGCCGATTGTCTTGAACGCTGACCGAATAACTAGAGGCTGGAAAACATTTCTATAAGAGATATTGTAATCATTTGTAAGGTACGGTAGCTGTTGGTTGGCTGGAATAATTGAATTTTCAGTTATCTTTGTTCTGATTGGTTAGTCGTGATGCTGGTCAAAATGGCCGACATGAAAGAAGAAAAATAAAGAAATTTGTTATTTAATTTGAAAACTACAAAATCTCCCGAGCTTTTTCCAAAGTAATTTTTTGCATTGTTGAAATTTGAGTAGCGATCATAAGATTTGTTAAGAAAATGTTCGATATATAAGCTTTGGAAGCCAAAAGGACTGAATTTTTGCATTTCCACTGGTTTGTTTATGTTTTGTAGGCAGGATTATCCAGTTCATTAGACTATTCTTCAAAAGGGATTAGTGACCCTTTCCAGTTTATTCTCCCATGTACATTACAAAATGACCTTTTTAGTGAACAAAATCATATTTTTATCCTACAATTTCCATGCTTCATGTGCCTGTTGTGTTACTCTTTTGTAGAACACTGCATGAATCCTAGTTGGGGATATGAACACTGCTGAGAGCTGTCTCAGTGACAGTGTCACTAACCCTATGCCATGCCATAACTTATCCCTTCGTCTTACTTCATTTATGTTCAGTACCAAAGTTAACCAAAACCATTGGCCTCATCAACCTCATAGGCATTGTCAATTTTGATCCCTCTGGTTTAAATTGTTCCTCACTCTTAGATAAAATTCTTGAAATGTGGTAACAGACAAAGCTATAGTATAAGCTTTATATATATAAATGGAAACTTTGAAATTCCCGTACCTTTCATTTCAGTAATTCACCCCATTAGACCAAACACCAGAGCTACACAATGAAGGGGAAAGGAAAGAGTTCACACAATAGTGAAAAAGAGAGTCAGCTGGCTTTTCCTGACCTTCAACCTGTAGAACATCTTAAAGATTGTTTAAAATACAGCAATAGTAAGTGATGGATTTCTGACATGATTTTTAGCATGTGCCAAAATTGTTTCAAGTGAAGATTACGTCCAAAATTTTGTGCCTGTATTACCGTACCGTACCTAGGTTGTGGTCTTGTGGAACTATAAGACATGTAATCTTCACTTGAAACTTTTGTAATTTAACTTTTTCAATTGACTTTGACAAATGTGCATAGAATCTAATGATATGACTCGTTTTCCCCTCCATAAAAATGTATTCAAAAGTAATTTGTCTGACTTGTTTAAAGAAGTGTGTCTCATTCCATAATCATTGTCTTCTGTTTTTGGTATGGACTCCCTACTTTTCATGTCATTCAGAACTCAAACAGTTAATGTTCTGTGCCTCACATATTCCATAAGATTGGTTTATGTCTTGTGTTTTTTGATATGTGCTCCTCGATTCTAAATATTGTTAAAATCTTAAATCTATTTGTAGTTTTATCTAGAGGGGAAGATGAAAGTGTAAGTCTTGAAGAATTAGACACAGTTCAGACAGATTTAGAAACTTTACTGGCCTCAGCTGGAAAACGATTGAAACTGTTAGAGAGCGAGATACAGAGTTTATCGAATATACAGGATAAGAAAGAGGTTATAACTCCCCCTATTGGAGGAAAGAAAGAAAAGGGAACCCCAGGAAAGGTATCAGTTTTGATTCTTGTTTATGGGATAAGATTTTCATGAAGGTCTCAATTAACAAATAATTTAAAATTAATTTTGTGGTAATGTGAAAAATGTAAAATCCACTTTTGTCACAAATTTTTAATATTAGATCTTTTGTGAAAGTGGGCTCCAGGGCCCAGTTCCTAGCATTGTGCTTAAGATCAATTTCGTGCTTAAAATCCTAAGTTGACTTGAGTCTATGCAAGAATTAGTAGCTAAATCTCAAGTGGAATATCGGACTTGGACTTAATTAAATGCTAGGAACCGGACCCAGGTGCCCCTTTCTTTAAAACTTAGCCGATATAAAATTCATATTTTAAACAATACTGCATAGAGAATACTCAAATAAACACCATTTAAACAGGCAAATACATTATGGTGCAATGGTTGAAATTATTCCATGGCAATTTGAATTATTAAGTTTATTAATTTTCAGGATCAGTCTGGTAAAAGAGGAAAACCTGGGTCAGAAGAGAAACCCAGTAAGAAATTTAAAGATGCCAATGGGAAAGCTTCCAGTGTAGTACCTACTCCTCCTTCTAAACTTAAACAAAAATCACAGGTATGTTTGAATTACCCAAATTTCTTAAAAATTGGGTGAAAGGCTTCAATCACAGATGGAAAGTAATTCAAATTCATTGGGCACACCCTGTATTGGCTGAGCAGAGCGCCAAACATATAGGAAATGGCTCCTGAAAAGGCTACAAAAACATTTTCACCAAATTTGCTACTATATATAATTTTATTTATGGAGGTGTCATTATCAAAGTTGTTGGCATATCTGGCTCTGCAGTGCTTAGATAGCATGGAGGGACATCTCTATTTTGTTAATTTGGGCACAATTATTTGGGGGATGCTAATTTGGGCACAACGATTACCGTTGTAACTAGCATGTAATCTAAAGCCCTGTTTCTTCATTTTCAGTCTAAAATATTAGAACATGAATTTAACGAAACACCAAGAGAAACGCTTCCTAAATTACCAAAAAATGATGCTGTCAACAGATTCTGGACTTCAGTGGAACCTTACTGTGCTGATATCACTAACGATGATTTGAAAGTTTTAGAAGATATTTTAAAATCTCATGAAGAAGATGGAGAATATTTTAAAGTGACACCATTAGGGAAACATTATACTGAGAAATGGGCCGAAGAAGATCTTTTAGAAGAACAGAATGATGGTAAGAAACTGGGCATGCATGGCCACAGTATTTCTCAAAAATATTAGATTAAATAGAGTTTTACGTCCTGATTTTGGACATGTTTGGACTTAAAAGGTAGAGAATACACCATGCAAAGTGTACAATGAGGCAAATTTTGTCACGTCAGAAGCATTATACTACTCATTTATTTCCAACTGTAGAGGTCTTTAACATGTAAAGTCTGTAGCACACAAGGCCTCCATTTATTGTCTCATCCAAACTTCTAGACACTTTTTCCATGTCAGCCCCTTCAAACCTCGTCCCAGTTCCTAGCCTTGTGCTTAAGATGAATTTCGTGCTTAAAACCCTAAGTCGACTTAAGTCTATGCAAGATTTAGTAAGAAAATATCAAGTTGAATATCGGACTTGGACTTAGTTAAATGCTAGGAACCAGACCCTGCATTACTGACAAACCAGGATGAAAATGAAAAGTTCAATACATACAACATGCATGGCACACCTAATCAAACATTGATTTTATTATTCTATTTCAGGAGTTAAAATTGATAAGAAGAGGAACTCTGGTAGTCATAACAACAATAATAATAATCATCATAACAACCATCATGAATCTACTACTTTACTTAAAAAACTTGAACCAAAGTAAGTTATTATCTCAGTCTAATGACTTAAATGGGTTGTAAAGAGGTTTTCTATTTTTTTTTTTTTTTGTGTATTGGGAAAAATGAACGCAATCCATTTCCATTTTCTTTTTTTTATTGTTAAAATTTACTAAAATAAAGGGTTTATGGTATCCATTACAAAAGTTGTTAATGATAAGTGTCTTTGCGATACATATAAAAAGTTGATTCCAGTCCACCCAGCTGTAAATGGGTATGGATAATCCGGGAAAGATCAATGCCAGGAGATTTGGCCAAGGAACATCTGGGAGAAAGGATCCTCACGGAACCTAAGTTGTTATCATTGTAAATAAAGATGTTTTTGTTTTTCCCTAAATTAATCGTTTATGTTGCTTATCACAAAAGTTATTAATGATAAAGGTTGATTAAGAGGTTAAAAAAATCTGTTTATATTCTCTTTAATTCAGTTAAGTGCAGGCCTTCAGCAAATTATTTTGAGAAGGCCTTGTTTAGGGCATGTATTTGCATCCTAAATAACAGCAGTGCATCGAGAGGATTTCTCTTAAGCACCTAAAGCAGATGTTAGTATTATAACAATTTTTGTGTTTGTTTTGTTTTTTTCAGTGGGTTTAGTAATATGGAAGAGTCACCATTTGGTCAGTTGACTCAAAGATTAGTGTCAGCTTTAATAGAGGAGAATATAATGACTCCAATAGATGATTCCATGAATGAAATTACTGGCGGAAAAGGTAAAGTATCTTTATGACTAAGTAGTGTTGAGTTTGCTAATCATTTCATGATATGCTAATCTACTTCCGCAATAAAAATGGCTACGATACAATAAATATTGTGATACAAAGTTCAAAATCTACTATATATTTTTATTTGATAACTAAATTATAAAAATCTGTACAAGCAAAACAATTCCGTTAATCAAAAATCTCGTCCAGAGCATGACAAATTCGGGTGCAATAATCATATAGTAGTGGACTTCCCATACGAGAAGTACCATCGGGTGTTTTGAAAAGAGTAACCATGGTCTGCTTCGGGCAATTTATAATCCACATAGTCTTACTTCTGTGTTATACATAGCCAGTATTATGACATGTTAAAGCGCTAAGTATAAATGCACCAGTGATTTTTTTTCGTTATGTTTAAATATCTTAGCCAGTCAATTAGCATAATTTTACTGTATTTATAATTCCAGAAAGTGCTGATGAAGCCCCTGCTATCTCACCACGAACTCTAGCTAAACAATTAAACATTAGTAACCCATCACATCTTGAGAGACGAATAAAACGCGAACTTGAGGAACAAGGTAGGTTACTGTAATATAGGTAGAGAGATGCTTGCTCATGATAATTGTTTTGGTCTCTGTTGATATTTGATGTTCTTCTGCTACAAAATATGGAAATGGGCAGTAAACACTGACACTCTTACCTTTAGTTAAGTGATGCTCTGAAATATTTATCTCATTGCACATTGCATGGCATCATACGTGTATCAGGTTCAAAGAAGTGGGATTATGAACTCACTAAATGTGTATTCATTGAAGAAAAAATAAAGCACGAACAATTCCAATTGGGCTAATTGAGGACAGAAAGGAAGATAATGACAAAATAATGAATACAATTATCAAGCTCTCTGAATATATTTTAGGTATATTAGATTTTGAAGATAAAGAAGATGATAATCCTGATGATGAGATTTTGGCTGAAATACGTAAAAAACAATCAGAGTTACGTTTACTCTGTCAGAGAAATATGATCATCACCAACCAACTTCATGTCAAAGCTAAAGAACAAATGGCTAAACAAGAAATGAAGAAAAAACTGTCAGCAGCTGATACAGAGGTAAGCATGAATATCACAGTTTTTTTTACACTGAAAAGAGATTGTCAAACTGTAAGTTTTAGAGACATTTGAAAAAGGCACTCCTGAAGCAGTACCTCTATTTGTAAATGATCACAAATGGTTAGGACTGAGGGGTGGGATCACAGGAGGCGATCCAACAAAATATGTTGCTTATACCATTGAAAAGGAAGTTAACTTAAATATGAACTACTGTTGTCCCAATTTATTAAAGTGTTTGGCTTCAGTTTTAAAGTTTACAGGATATAAACAAATCATTTTGGAGTAAACTAGCCAATCAAGTTATGTCAAAAGTTTTGCTTCCATTTCTTCCTTATAAATTTGACTTACCGTAATCTTTGAATATTTTTATGTAGGTAATGGAAGCCTACAGAAAGATTCAGGCAGCTAAACAGAAGAAGAAAACGCCAACAAAGAAAGAGAAGGATGCAGCATGGAAAGCTCTGAAAGAACGGGATGCCATCATGAAAAACTTGGATGTTTGAAATATCAAGGAAATTGAGAACATTTTTTAGAATAATGGAAGAAAAGGCTCACCTGAAAGCTTTCTATATAGGAATCTTAGAACAGTAAATAAATGATGCTGAAATGGTTGCTTGTTGGGATAAAAGCGAATGTTAACTTGTCATCTAAAATCATTGTAAGTTAAGTTTTCGAGAATAAATCCCCAGGTTAGCAGAATTCTCTAAGTAAATCTGATAAGAACTCTTATAAAAAATTCATGTTAATTTACCGTATCTAAGTGTTTGTTATGTATATTATGTTTGTGTTATTGTATATTGAACTGTTGAACAGTTTCTATTGTAAATGTGTAACTTCATTTGAACTTAAAGGGATTTCTAAGTGGTTTTCTAAACTTTGTACGTGCATCGGGGACACTAATAGCATCAATTTGCACCATTCCAAATTCCATTCCGACATCTGTGATTCTTGCAATTCCAGTTAAACTAACGGATGTTGGAATGGAAATTGGTATGGTGCAAATTGATGCTATCAGTGTTCCCTATACATATACAAAGTTTAGAAAATCACTTTACAATCCCTTTAAGACTTTTCATTTGATTAAACTTTTGAGTTAGGAAATATTTTGCTTTGAAATTTCAAGCCAAGTTCACATAGCTTACAAAGAGCGATTAGCGTTCTGAGGTAGGATATTTTATGAGTACTTTTTACCTTTTTAATTTTGAAATTTCAAGTCAAGTTACAGAAAAGAGCAGAAAACCTAAGAATTCTCTAAAAGAAAGAAAAACAAAAGAAAATTTGATGTACATATATATTAAAATAAATTATTGTAAAAATCATAATCACATTTCATTTGTTATTATAATTCTTTCATTAAAACATTGTATAAAAACTTAACAGTGTTTTCTTACGTTAAATACATACATTCACATAGTCACAACCAAATAAATATAACAGATACATTAACATGCCTAAATATAAAAACACTCAATATCAAATGTGTATTTGACTCAATTTAAGAAAAAAAAATCAAGTCTGGAATTTGTAAAACTGAAATATGGTTCTCAGTGAACAACATTTTGAATAAAATTTTGAATGTAATTTTTGAAAAGATTTTAATATTTCAACTTAGCTTCCAAATCATATTTAACACTATAAGCCTTTGAATGTGATTGAAAAGTTAAGATAAAATATAGTGTCTTTAAAAATTCAATTTTTATTTTTTAAGTCAAAATATTATTCAAAATTCATTATGTTTTTTTGTGCTCCATTTAAGAACCATTCTTAATTTCAAATGGCCTCAACAATTTGTTATCTATATACATGTGTAATAATTTCTGGACTATCAAAGGGTTGAATGGCTGTTCTTCTTTCTTCTATTCTAGGAACTTTTGACCAATCCATACTCGTATATAACATTAGAGATTTCTTTAATCTTCTATCATTTACAGCTTCTTCAGTAGAATCAAATGTTACCCTGAAAATATTTAAATTACATGTAAAATTGCCCCCTTTTGCAAATTTTCTATGGAACGCCAGTTGGCGGTGGGGTCCAATGTAATTTCATTACAAATACATAATTATATTACATGTATCTATATGTCAAAATACAAAATTTTGTTCTTCAAGAGAGTTGCGCATTTGTTTAAAGATCAGGGGCCTGTTTTGGAAAAAGTCTTACGATTAAAAAGTGTGGAATTATTCATTGCAAAATGCTGAACTTAAGATTGCTGATTGCTGATTATCAAGATTTTTTGAGAAACAGGCCCCAAGGGTTTTGAACATATGAAACTTTGTGGCTGACCACTGTTATCAGAATGGGAAATGGTCTGGTGTATGAATTAAATGTTGGATACTATTTTCCTGTCTGTTATTGAATTGAATAACAGCACAGTTTTGTATGGGGTGTTACAGACTCACTTGATCCACATTTCTAGACAAAACAGGCAACATTAAGATAATATCTAATATCTTTATTACTTACTGATCTCTCATAAAACTGTTTCCAATATCTTGTTTATCTAGAAAAAAAAGAAATTTCTGAATAACAAAATTATATAAGCTTTTCGCATGGAATCCTGTATACATCTAGGAGTATCAAAGGACTAAAGAACCTCTTTTTTTTGAATAATTTCTTTTTTAGACTATTAAGGATTTTTTGTCTAGTAATAATACAAAATGTAAAAAAAATACATGTTGAAGTTTATTTTTGAAGAGTTTTTAAGGATTGTTTAAGACTTAACATGCAATTACAGGCTTTGGAATTCTAATTAAAATCTTACATACCAAATTTGGTTGTTTTATTCTGTGGATCTGGGTAGACATGATATAACTTAGGTGGACCCTGAGTACGGCGGCCAAACGCGATTGTCTGTGATACATGTTCAGCCTCTTGTTGGTAAATCTTCTTGGTTAAATCACGCTCGGATTTTAACACCTCTAAAAATCATAAAAACATTTAAAAAATCATCAATCTGCTCCAATCAAATCAGCAAAGAGAGAAGTGAAATTATTTGGAAGAATCAAGAAACACATCACAATATTTTGTCACTAATAAGAATTGTTTCGAAAGTTTATGAAGCTTGGCTTAAGATATCTGAGGATTTTTTAACCCTGTTACCCCATCATTGATACAGGTCAAATAAAATGGGACAGGTTTACTGGTGGAAGCTGCGATGGCTCAGTGAGTTAGATGCTTGCTCACTAGGGCTGACATGGAAAAAGTGTGTAGTCAAAATTTCCCTCATTGCACACTGCGTGGCAGTCCTCATTTCATTTCAATTACAGGTATACAGGAAACAAGTAGATTTATGCAGATGTTCCTTTAAAAAAGTCTCCCATTGTGTCTGTCATTTACCCAAAAAAGTTGCAAAAATATACATGTAAATCCATTTCCTTCAATTAAATCTGTTCTTACCTTGTCTATCTAATATTTGAAGTGATTTGATGGAATTTAAAACATGGATTCTATAATCTGGTTCTTGAGACAATGGATTATCAAATAAACCTGGAAAATATATATCAAAATACAAACCACAAACCACAATCCAAAATCATCAGAAATGTTATAAAAGTTCAAGCAAGCAAATGTATTTGATAAGCTTGGTGGCTTAGTAAAATGTGTTCTTTTCTAAATTTGCATCAAAGAGGTTGGCGACACACTTCTCTAGAATACTTTCATGTTAAGATATCAAGGCCTCCATGGTGTAGGCACCACATATTCCACTTTGGGGATTCAACTGATATTTTCTGTGTTTTCTGCAGATCATTAGGAGACTTATTTTTTGAATCAAAAGTAAGCTCTTCCTTTAAGAAATATCGAAGTAAAGAGGTCTTGGGTTAGCTGGAGACAAAATACTAAATCAGGCCATCTCAATTAATTTTTGTAAAGGGCCAAATGCATCTTATGAAAAAAATATAAGGGCCAAATAGAGTCTAGCTAGCAAAATAATCAGAACGATTTTATGGAAGGGGTCACTTTTGTTTGGCCATTCTCAAGGGCCTCATAGACCAAATCGCTGCCATTTGAGAAGGACGGTACAAAATATCTATCAAAACTTTACTTACTCAATGTATTTAAACAATTCATCTTTTTTAACTCAGTTAAAACTAGGTCTAGTTTCCGTAACTGATTATTATGAAGAAATAATAATTTTAAACAAGTTAGATGACGTAGCGCCCCATCAATAGAAACTAGCTGATTATTTTGTAAATAAAGTTCCACCAGTCTGCAGTTTCCTTGTAAACAATTTATTCTTCTCAGCTGAAATATAATATTTAAAAATTTATAGGACTATGATTTTTTAACCTTACACTAATATATCGGGTGTCTACAAAAAAACGTCCCCAAGTTTGACTGTAAGTATCCCATCTGCTAATGAACTGATCTCTTTAAAATTTTCACATATTTTCTTCAACATATCCTTGTCAGACCCTGAAAATATGAGAGTCATTGAATAAAAATTGTACAAGTAGGCCCTACTGCGCCGAACTTGGGGACATTTTTTTTTTGACACTCAATACATCCATATACGCACAAAAAAGTCAATAATTGTCCTTACTTTATTACCATTTAACCATAAATATTTTAAAAATCTGAACTGTCTGAGGTCACACACTTCTGTTAAATTTCTGGAATAAAAATACAGAATTTGTTTTACAACACTGTTCCTGTTTAAGGCATCAAAAACACTCTTGTTCCCCCATTTGCACTCTACTATATTTTTACGAAATTTTAAAAATATGATTTTTTATACATTTTTGTATCAAAATGTATGTCAGAATGTAATTTACTGGGTAGAATCTCTGCACATTTGGCTCTCCTTTGTTTTTGGAATTTCAATCCTGACAGTTGTTAATATGTCTACCCCCTTTTAAGATCCTTAAAGGGATTGTAAAGTGATCTTGCAATTCCACTTAAACTAACGTGTTTTATGACGTCACTGAAAGTGATCTGCATAGATATCATAAGCTTATAGTTTTAGTGGAATTGCAAGAACCACAGACGTCGGAATGGAAATTGGAATGGCACAAATTGATACTATCAGTGTCCCTGATACACATACAAAGTTTAGAAAATCACTTTACAATCCCTTTAAGTTCTCAGCAGGTAGCACTGTCACTGAGAAAGAACCTCAGAGTAAAAACTTTGTACCAATACAACACAAGTTTATGTTTACCTTTTGGCTAAATAGAGTTCTTCCACATCTTTATCTTTTTGAATTGATTGTTGTTCTAATAACTCTGTTATTACCTGAAATAATCAACCATTATTAGCAAAAAACAGGCATAATTCTATTCTAAATTTATTAATCAATTTTCATACAATACAATGGTGAAAAAGAAAACTACACAAATCCAATTTAAGACTAACCTAAGCACACCTTTAATTATTTACCTACTACCTAATGTACACAGGGTCCAGTTCCATAAAAAAATATTACACCAAACAGGTCTATATAATTTTCAACCATAAACAGGTCCATGATTATTTTTCACAAACTTTAGATTGATTTACAACAGTCAGCCATTTATTTATTCAGTATCATTTGATTTGCTTTCAAAATTATTTAGATCTTAATGTTATAGTTGGAATATCAAGGCTAAATTGAAAAATCGGCATTAAGGAAGAAAAAAACAATCGTAGCAAAGAATTTCATTAAATATTGTAGCATTTTAAAACCCAGTTACACCATAAACATTATATTTCAATAAAAATTTGCCTGTTCGCTTGAATTCGACGCCATGTTTGATGTATCCAAAACAAATCAATGTGAAGCTAGAAAAGGTACGAAAATAAAAATAAAGCTAGAGATTTTAGTTTCGGATTGTATATTTTCTGCCGAATGCAAAATTGTAACACTAACACCAAAATTGTGATATTTTTTTTCTTTAGCTTTTTATCGAAATATTTTGATTTACAAGGATTCCACAACGGTAAGTGATGAAGATTTTGTTAGTTTATTACTCTCTGAGTACAACACATTTATTGATTTCATCTAATAAAGACAAAACTTCGAAAATTTCGCTCGATTGCCCGATTGAATAGTGTCCTTGACATTTATGACGTAATCAGTCCTGGGTTTTTCCCGAAACGTGTGACAACATTGACGAATTAAGAAAATAATGGAAACTTGTTAATAGTTTAAAGATAATTGTGAAAATTGTCTTTTGCCGTGTCTATTGGAAGCTTACTTATTTCATGTTAGATTAGATTAGCGAAAATGTAACGGTTTAACAACAACTTTGTCCTACTTTCGCTTTCATTTTCTAAGAAATTAATAAAAGTATTTTTTACTTTTGAGAATCTGTTCGGAATTTCCATCGTTGTCACATGATTAGATAGAAAGACAATGATGTCAGAGCTTGTGGATTATTGTCGAATTTGTCAGAAGCCTTTTAACAGTAGGAAATCTGCAGAAGAACACTACCAAAGTACCGACCACAAGAAAAGGGAAGCTGCAGTAGTAAATCAAGGGTTAACTTCAAATCCTTTTTTCTGTGACGTTTGCAAATGTCAGTGTAATAGCGCTCAGTCTTATCAAGAACACAATTCTAGTGAACGTCACATTGAGAGACTGCGGAGAAGTGAAGGGTATAGCTGTGCCCCTGATGTTAGACAAGAAGCAGTCAACACTGGACAAGAATATTGCTTCGACGAGGGTGCCCAGAGGGGAAAGTGTTTTGCTTGTGATTTAGAACTAACGTCACTTGCTCATGCTAAGCAGCATCTCTCAGGACAAAAACATTTGAAGAAAAAACTCAACTACAATAGTGCTGGTAGGAATTCAAGCAATGTAAGCATAACTGCTCCAAGTTCAACCAATATCAGTTTCGCTGCGCCTCGTTCTCCGGATGTTCCAACTGATAATTTGACATGTGCTGTTTGTAATATTTCTGTGACCTGTGCAGATAACATGAGACAACATTTAGAAAGTGACAAACACAAGAAAAAGGCGTCACTATTTGGAGACACTTCACCAATTTCAAATTCGTCCAATGAACACCCACTGTCTTCACATTTAACCAATCGGATCCAAGCACCTGGCAGTAATATTGTTTCAGTGGATCAGATAAAATCCTTGATGTCTGGAAATCCTTGGCCAGGACTTGATAGTGATGAAGATGAAGACCAAATTCAGGATTTAAATTCATTCTGTGATGTATGCAAAGTCGCCTTCACTGGCCCTTCTAGTGCCCAGCAACATTATAGCAGCGAAAAACACAAAAAGCGTGCCACGTTGCCGAAAACAAATTTCCTGGGTTTCGGAATGGAAAGTGAGAGTCATGCTAGAAAACTTTTATCAAATGTGGGGCAGAGCAGCAATATCCATACAACTTATCAGATTTCGCCTGATTTACCCAGACACCAAGCCTTGTTGAACCCCAGGTCGGATTTACCGGAGTTTCGCTTTAATGGAAGTACAGGCTACTGTTTTCTCTGTGACATTCAACTGACTTCAATAGCTCATAAAGAACAGCATATTAATGGATCCAAACATACTAAAGCTGCCATGAAAAAGAAATCTGCTCCAGTTTTCAGACAAGGTCAAAGTTCAAGTCAACCTGTTGGCATTAGTAACTTTCAAATGATGCACCCTCCACAACAAAATGATCCAGAAACATACGTTTTTGAAAATGGACGGGGAAGATGCTTTGTTTGTGATATCGAGCTGACTTCAGCGAGTCATGCCAAACAACATTTAGAAGGTTCGAAACATGCCAAAGCTGCACAACGATTAAAAGAAGCTAACACAGGGCATGAATACCCTCTATCTTGTGAAGTCTGTGGTATCAGTTTATCAGGACAGGAGCCAGCACAACAACACTTCACTTCCAAAAAACATCAGCAAAAAGTAGCCATGAAGATGACTATGGCAGGTGGGGATCAGTGGGCTACCAATCCAATTAATCCCTTAGACCGAACACATTGGGTGTGGTGCGAGGTTTGTGAGTGTCCATTAAACACCATGGAACAACTGCGACAGCATCAAACAACCCCTAAACATTTGGCTAAAAAAGCTGGCCGACAAATTCAAGCTAGTAACAGTGATGCTTCCAGCATGAATTCACAAGAATTAGACCAGTTAATGAGCCAGCTGGAATTAGATTCTGTGAATAACAGAACAGTTCAAGAGTTGGAAATTATTGAAAGACAGATGAAGAAATTACAAGAAAGGAAAGATGCAATTCTTTTGAGAAAAACAAAAAATGGAACGCCTCTCTCAGTAGAATGTCCTGTAGAACCTAATAAACATGCTGGAAATACAACTCAATATGAAAATTCACCAAACCCAATAGCGAATTCACTTCATGATATTTTACAACGGCAGAGATCAAACCAAGGGCAGACAACTGGAGCATCATTGTCAAACCAAACTTACAACAGTCAGATTTCAACAGGAGAAAGAACTTTGCAAAATCAAGTCAACATGCCTAAAACTACTGTCCAGTTTGCACACTTTAGAAATGAACCCACAACTTCTTCGAACCATCTTTCAACTGGTAATAAGGTACCAAATACATCTGGGACTAGACCTGTTCTTAGAAGTTATAGTCAAGATAGAGTTAGCAGTGAAGGCTTAAATTTAAGTCAAAATAGAAATGTCAACTCATCACAAGTGACACAAATCTTGAATCCCAAAAATCAAACAGATTTGGTTACAGACTCAAGTTTACCAAATGCTATGTTTTCAGGAATGCGTGCTCAAACATCATTCCTGCCGAAACAGGATCACGATCGTGGCTACATAGGTGATGACTCATCCACAACTTTAAGCGATTCCGATGAAGATTATGATGATGAAAGTGCCAAACTTTTCGGAGATGGCACAGGCACTCAGATTTTTGGTGGAAAAAAGTTTAAAAAAGTATCCCCATTAAAAAATCATCAAACTAAAAATTCCAAAATGACCATTGGGATTAATAATGGAGAAAATGCAGAAGATTCTCAAATTGATTGTGAAACTTCACCTTATCCTGTAGAAGATGAAGATGAAATGATGAGTTTACGGTCATCTAATTCGGAACGAGAGAAAGCAAGACTAGCAGAACGTAAACAAATATCACATGATCAGCAAGATGCAGCCTCATTGGCTGGATCTACGTACTCGTCATTTGGAGATCAATCGCGAAAGCTGGTCCAGACAGGGGGAACTGTACCAAAAACTCAACGATTGCCGCACCACAAATTTTTCTGTCATATTTGTCAAACTAGCTGTAACACAGAGAAAGCTCTAAACGACCACAACAATGGAGCACGTCATTTACAAAAAGTATCAGAAATGAAGGCCCCTCAAGTTAAAAAGCCACCTATCATGAAATCAGTAAGTACGAACTCTTCATATTAAATGGATTGTAAAGAGGTTTTTTTAAACTTTGTATGTGTATCGGGGACACTGATAGCATCAATTTATAGTATTGCAATTTCCATTCTGACGTCTGTGGTTCTTGCAATTCCACTAAGACTAATGCTATGAATGACGTCACAGACAGTGCTCTACAGGAATTGATGCTATCAGATACACATACAAAGTTTAGAAATACGCTTTACAATCCCTTTAAAGTATTTTGTACATGATGCTTTTCTGTATAAAATAACACATGGATCTTCATTTTACTGTTTCACTTAAACAGCTGATCATTTTTCCATGTCAGTTTCTTCTGAGAAACAATCCAGTTTTACAGCAAACATGTAAATACCCATATAGCATTATATTTAGACAATTTTTTGAAACAATTTTGACCAATTTCTTTCTCTTTCAGTTTGACCATGGTGAGATTTCCAGTAGTGATTTGACATTAACAGAGCCGAGATCTTATCAAGTGGAATTATTTTGGAAAGCTATGAAATCAGATCATGTGTGTTTTCTTCCAACTGGTAAATATTACATTCTTATTTAAAAAATTCTTACAACTCTATACTTAAGCACCGAGTTCTCAATCTGGGGTATATAGGGGAGGGGTCATGTCCCCACCTCAACCCCAATCTCCTCTTGAGTTGAGAAAATTTAAATCCTTAAGTTCAGCCAATTCTGTACACTAAAAACATCTAGTCGTTCGGATAGGACAATAAACCGAGGTCCCGTGTGCTATTGGCTGTGCACCTTGAAGATCCCTTGACAGTTGTAAATCAAAAATAAGAGCAGGCTAATGCCGTTGTCCTGGTAAAATTTCCCTCATGGCACACTGCATGGCGTTTGTCCCTCCTCAATTAGCCCATACAGGTGCAGAAAAGTAGGACATAAAGCACCATTCATATCATTTCATTTTCTTCTGGGTGAGGTCATTGTGTCATTGTCACTGTGTTTTGTCAGCCCCTCACCCCCCCCCCCCCCCCCCAAAATTTTGTTTTACCTCCCCACGCTCGGCAGATG
Source organism: Lottia scabra (assembly GCA_029955415.1). Classification (NCBI taxonomy): domain Eukaryota; kingdom Metazoa; phylum Mollusca; class Gastropoda; family Lottiidae; genus Lottia; species Lottia scabra. Next base: position 3,600,715 of record JARJEI010000003.1, on the reverse strand, counting down.
CTGGGTGTGCCCAAATTAGGGTAATCTAAAGCCCTGGTTCTGTATATATATTGTAATATTTCTAATGTGTTTATTTGATTTGAACACTGTGCTATTATGTTACAGGAACTGGTAAGACACTAGTAAGTGTTATGGTGATATCAGCTATGTTAAAGAATAACCCAACACGACCCGTTCTATTCCTGGTGGATAAAACATTGTTAGTCATACAACAAGCTCTTTATATCATCAAAGAGTTGGAAAATAAAATATATCAGAGGTGAGTTTAGGCATAGAACTGAAAGGTAGGGAATGATAACAGAAGTTCAATAGACGATAAGAAGACTAAGACTTCCATTCCTATTATATTTCTATGGTTTGGGCTAGGTAATCTAATAGTTTGGTGATAACAATAGAATCAATTTGCAGGATTATAATTTTCTGTGGTTCCAGCAATTTCACTTAAACAAAGTAATTACAAAGTACGCACAATGTATCACATAAAGCCTTCAAGCACTTAAATATAGTCCAATAGACCTTTCTAATTTGTAAGGTGTTGCTTTAAACACAGATGACTGATTGAAAATTGAACTTGTGCAAATGGATGCTAGTAGTATCTATGATAAACATAAAAGATTAAAATGACCTATTTACAATCCCTTTGAAAGAATACTTCATTTTGAATAAAACAGAACCTGAAACATGTTTCATGAGGGGAAATTCCCCTCAGTTGAGAACCACTGCACTGGGGCGAAACAACAATAGAACTTTCTTAAACTCTTTGTTTTTTCAGACCCGAAGCAATTGATGAAGTTCAGGATGATCTTGTTGAAAGAGAATTGAAAATAGCTGTGCTAAGTGGAGGGATTTCTAAACTTGAAAAAATACCGTTATGGAGACACGATATTATTGTCACTACAGCAGGTAAAATTATTCAGCTATGATATTTTTTAGGGCACAATTAAGATATTCTATTGCAAAAAAAAACTGTAATTTTTCAAAATGACACAACGTTAACTGTAGAATAATTGGCTTTAAGGGGATTGTAAAGAGGTTTTCTAAACTTTGTATGTGTATTGGGGACACTAATAGTATCACTTTGCGCCATTCTAATTTCCATTCCGACATCTGTGGTTCTTGCAATTCCACTAAGACTCAAGTGTTTTATGAGGTCACTACCGGTAAGTGATCTGCATAGATAACAATAGTAGCTTCCAGTAAATCACTGTCAGTGACGTCATAAAACGCTTTAGCTTTAGTGGAATTGCAAGATCCACAGATGTCGGGATGGAAATTGGAATGGTGCAAATTTATGCTATCAGTGTCCCCGATATACATACCAAGTTTAGAAAATCATTTTACAATCCCTTTAATGTAATCTTCCTACTTCTATATGTCTTGTAAACATTATAAATATAATAACAAACTGTTATTTTGACTTTTCTCTTTTTCAGCATATTGTGACAATCTGATTTGTCAAGAAGTAATAAGCTGGAAAGATTTTAGTCTGGTTGTCATGGATGAGGTCCACCATTGCGTTAAACGTCATCCTTATGCTACTTTGATAAACAACTCGCACAAAACACTCGACGTACCAGATCGACCCAAATTATTGGGATTGACGGCATCTCCTGCGGGCTGCGATACCGTTCCGAAAACAGTAGACATGTTAAAAACACTGTTACAGAATTTAGGTGAAGTTCGAGTTGGGATAACAGAGGGCAGACGAGAGTTTGAAGAATTGGAAAAATTCCAATCAACTACTCATTTACAAATCCTGTGTCATCCAATCACACAAGAAGAAGAAACATTTGAAATTCAGTTAAAAGTTCATCTTTTTCATTGTTTTAGAAAATTGACAGAATTATGTGGCTATGCGGCTAAAGTACCCGGGTTTCCTTCAAAGGAGGATGACGTCAGCACTTTTGAATCGATGGCGAAGAACTTAGATGATGAGGCACAGCATACAGTCTGTTTTATTATCGATTATATGAATGCGAAAAATGAAAAAGATAAAATTGGGGTGGATCTTTTACGTCTTCATATTAAAAAAATCTTACAAGCGATTTCCGATTTGGAGACTGGGTCCTTGAACTTTGCGATGCCGGAACTACAAAAGTTGATGGGGTCTGGTAAGGGAGATAAGTTCAGTTTAGCCAAAGAATATGGTATTCCATGTGATGTTTTGATTCAGTGTATTCAAGCTTATATCTTTTCAAAGAAACTTCATGGTGGAGAAATTGCAGAAAATCCTTTACAGTCCGCTGCTTTCAATGAACTTATCAGCTCTTTAAAAAATCCATCTTATATCAATTTCACTGATAAATCTGAAATGGCGCTTGTTTTAGTACAGATGCGAAGCTCGGCGAAAAAACTTAGTAAACTTTTACAAAGCACATTAACGAACCTAAAAGTGACACATTTAGTAGGTCATGGCAAGGGGAAAGATAGTGGAATGAGGGTTCAGAGACAAAAACGCACTCTAGAAGGAATAAAAGCCAACAGATATAATATCGTGGTCGCTACGTCAGTCGCTGAGGAGGGTGTAGATATCCCAGCATGCCAATTAGTCGTTAGTTTAAACCCACCTTCAAATGTTACGGCATTAGTCCAGATTAGAGGAAGGGCAAGGAAACATGGCAGCAATTTTGTGATTATTTGTAACACTGAAGAGAAGAAGAATAAAATCAATTCACTGATTCTGAGAGAAAAAAACATGATGAGTGCTGCTCGTACAATTTCTCAGACTCAGTGACGTTAATTGAGATTTTATACCCCCCATGGCCATATTCTTAATCATCTGAGGTTGATTTTCATGGTTTTTATTGAATACCACCTCTATAAAGACTTAATTTTACTGTTTAACTGTCATAATGATAATAATGAATTCTTACTTACACATTTTGTTTGTAAATTATTTAGTTTTTTTTTTTTGCAAATCAGGTGAAAATTATTGCTTTTTTTGCAGATCAAGTACTGGTAATGAAATTTTTGGTTTTTTTTTTTTTGCAAATTGAGTGCCAATTTTAAGTTTTTGCAAATCAAGTTATGATGATTTTTTTGCAAATAAATTGCTCATAGTTTTTTTTTTTTTTTATTTTCATTTGTAAATAAATGTTATTTATATTTTCTGTGAAATTGAATAGTTCTGTATTAAGGTGCCCAGTCTGGTGTCAAATCGAGGATTTTGGAAACAGCTGAAAATATTGGAAACAAACCGGTACTCTGTGTGTTCGCTTCTTCTATTTCCTACTTTGTCAATAACCCCAGACCAGACACCGGACCGAGCACCTTACCTCGTCTATTTCCAGTTTTAGGCAAGCTGTCTTAAAGGGCCATTCTGCTTTTTTGAAAAAAGTTTCCATTATCAAAAATATCACAAATGCTACTTGAGAGTATTTTTAAAGTATGCTTATTGTATCTCTATATATTCTTGATCAAACTGAATTTGGTTTTAAAGGGTTAATTACAAACAGGAAGTACTTATTGTTTGCCCTTTAAATGGCTCAATATTTCTAGCTGAAACCTTTTAAATACACAAGAGGCACATTTCTCTACAATATGGCGTTTATTTTACTCAAATCCGTTCAGTAGTTTGCTATCAGCGTCCAAAAATCATAACATACTTAAAAACCTTACGTAAGGTTTTTACAAATTTTAGCACGTTTTTAGCGTTTAAAAATTAACGGCTGGATTTTTTTGGTTAAAACTTTCAGATACATTAAAGGGCACATAGTTACAGATTTTGGTGTAAAGTTTTCACAAATTTGAGCAAAAAAAATTTTTGACCTAAAAAAAATTCAGACTGTCCCTTTAACTAAACTTTTTGTTTCTGTATGATATAATATGAAACTTTGTGACGTTTTGTATGAAAACTGTCAAATTCTATGTTGAATTTTGTGGTCTGTATTCACTCTCACAAATATACCGTTAAAAATGTCCGATTGGTAAAAGGAGAGGGGTTATATGGGCGAAAGCGTGTTCCCCAATCCTTTTCGTATTTATATGAATAATATACCGTTAAAAATGTCCGATTGTCAAACAAATAAATCAACAGCCCTGTTACAAAGTGAGTTTGCTATAATTTTTGTTTTGTTTTGATTGCTAAAGCTAAGATGAGCTTTATTTGTTATTTCTGAAGAATGTAATGTTTTGTTGATTTAAATAAATATATATTAAATAAGCAATTGTAGCCATGAGAACTCTCTGAATGGAATGCCAAATTGACAAACACTGTGCAAAGTAGCATATTTTGTTTCAATAAAATAGACTGAATGAAAGAGGACAAATTGCAAAATAATTGGTGTCGCACGCTAAGCAGATCATGCTTACTCTATTAGAAACACCTGATGGTACTTCTCTTTGGAATAGTCCACTGATATACAACTGTTGATCTCGATTTTTCCATGTTTTTTGGATGCGATTTTGATTAACGAAATTGTTTAGCTTGTATGGATGAAATATCACATACAGGTTATGACAATGGTTTGGGTATGAAGTTTGACACATGGGGGTGTGGTTTGGTCAGGATGTATAACATATGGGTGTGGTTTGGTCATGATGTATGAGAAATGGGGGTGTGGTTTGGACATGATGTATGACAATTGGGGGTATGGTTTGGACATGATGTACGACAATTGGGGGTATGGTTTTGGACATGATGTATGTTAATTGGGGTGTGGTTTGGACATGGTGCATGACAATTGGGGGTGTGGTTTGGACATGATGTATGACAATTGGGGTGTGGTTTGGACATGATGTATGACAATTGGGGTGTGGTTTGGACATGATGTATGGCAATTGGGGTGTGGTTTGGACATGATGTATGGCAATTGGGGGCGTGGTTTGGACATGATGTATGGCAATTTGGGGTGTGGTTTGGACATGATGTATGACAATTGGGGTGTGGTTTGGACATGATGTATGGCAATTGGGGGCATGGTTTGGACATGATGTATGGCAATTGGGGTGTGGTTCGGACATGATGTATGACAATTGGGGTGTGGTTCGGACATGATGTATGACAATTGGGGTGTGGTTTGGACATGATGTATGAGAAATGGGGGTGTGGTTTGGACATGATGTATGAGAAATGGGGGTGTGGTTTGGACATGATGTATGGCAATTGGGGTGTGGTTTGGACATGATGTATGACAATTGGGGTGTGGTTTGGACATGATGTATGAGAAATGGGGGTGTGGTTTGGACATGATGTTAGACAATTGGGGTTGCGGTTTGGACATGATGTATGGCAATTGGGGTGTGGTTTGGACATGGTGCATGACAATTGGGGTGTGGATTGAACATGATGTATGGCAATTGGGGGTGTGGTTTAGACATGATGTATGACAATTGGGGTGTGGTTTGGACATGATGTTAGACAAATGGGGGTGTGGTTTAGACATGATGTATGACAATTGAGGTGTGGTTCGGACATAATGTATGACAAATGGGGGGTGTAGCTTAGACATGATGTTAGACAGATGGGGTGTGGTTTGGACATGATGTATGACAATTGGGGTGTGGTTTGGACATGATGTATGACAATTGGGGTGTGGTTTGAACATGATGTATGACAATTGGGGTGTGGTTTGGACATGATGTATGGTGTGGTTTGGACATGATGTGTGGCAATTGGGGGCGTGGTTTGGACATGATGTATGGCAATTTGGGGTGTGGTTTGGACATGATGTATGACAATTGGGGTGTGGTTTTGACATGATGTATGGCAATTGGGGGCATGGTTTGGACATGATGTATGGCAATTGGGGTGTGGTTCGAACATGATGTATGACAATTGGGGTGTGGTTCGGACATGATGTATGACAATTTGGGTGTGGTTTGGACATGATGTATGAGAAATGGGGGTGTGGTTTGGACATGATGTATGAGAAATGGGGGTGTGGTTTGGACATGATGTATGGCAATTGGGGTGTGGTTTGGACATGATGTATGACAATTGGGGTGTGGTTTGGACATGATGTATGAGAAATGGGGGTGTGGTTTGGACATGATGTTAGACAATTGGGGGTGCGGTTTGGACATGATGTATGGCAATTGGGGTGTGGTTTGGACATGGTGCATGACAATGGGGTGTGGTTTGGACATGATGTATGACAAATGGGGTGTGGTTTGGACATGATGTATGACAGTTAGGGGTATGGTTTGGACATGATGTTAGACAAATGGGGGTGTGGTTTGGACATGATGTATGACAATTGGGGGGTGGTTTGGACATGATGTTAGACAAAGGGGGTGTGGTTTGGACATGATGTATGACAATTGGGGGTGGGTTTGGACATGATGTATGATTAATGGGGGTTTGGTTTGGACATGAAATGTGACAAAGGGGGAAGGCAAGTATTTTATATCAAAAGGTGAGTCTACTTTTGTTTATAAGTATTTCATTACATATTTTTCAGGAACCAATCCAATGTGTAAAAGACTCGACAATTTTAATAAACAGATGTGTTGATTGAAAATCCAAACTGCATATTTTTAAAAAAAGAGGCGTGGCAGGTATCAAATGGCCTGTCAATCAAGTGAAGAGGACACACCCTGTTCTATAGAAGAACTAATGAATATCATCACTTCTTCCACTGGTGGAATGGTTCTCCTACCTAGTACAGAATGTGATGAAGTTTTTCCTGGGATAGTTCTAGGAGAAGGGTATGATATATTTTAATATGTATTATATGTGTTGGTACACTGAAAGCTTCAATTACCTCCAAGTACAACTCCATTTCATTTCATTTGTCAAACTATGGTTAATGTCCAGTCACAATTACAATGATAAGAATCTGAATTCTTTGTTTTATTCTTATACATATAATAACTCAGTGAAATAAGAAGTTGGCTTGCTAACATGAAGGCCCATGGCATGGGAGATGCTACAGTCTGTGCATGTTAAAAGATTCCTTGATAGTTGGAAATCAGAAAAAGGGTAGGATTATGCTGCTGTCCTGGCAGCATTTCCCTCATTGCACACTACATGGCGTTTGCTTGTTCTCATTAAGCAAATTAGTGCAGAAAACTAGGATGTAAAACTCCATTTCATTTCATTTTGTAGAATTGTGGCTAAAAGTCCTTCAACTTTACAAAAACTGAGAATAACCCACATTTTAAACACAGCTCTGGGTAAAACTAAATATCATGTAAACTCAAACCATGTGATGTACAGAAAATACAACATTGAGTTTAAGGGAATCGAAGCCACTGATCAAATGAACTTTGACCTTTCACCTTATTTCTATTCCTGTGCTGAATTTATACATAATGCTTTACAGAAAGAAGGTGAGTTAAGTACAGTGAAACCGCGTTTATCAGTCCACCGGTACTCCGGGAACCCTGCTATCCGCTAGCTTTTTGTTGGGAAAGGAATATTTACTACATAAAATTACCCGTTAACCCGATGATCCGTTTTCGCTTCCGCACACCTATGATTGACTACCACCTAACAAATTCTATAGCGATTAATACTCACCAATCTGTTATCCAATATTGGGATATAAAAATTTTATACTACACGTTGGCGTATGTTGAGTCTTAGTCTGAAACTTGCTGACTCTTTCCCCAGCCTCTGATAGTTATGGCCATATCCGTCCAAATAGTTATTAGAGGCTGGGTAAAGAGTCAGCAAGTTTCAGACTAGTTTACTCTCTGAAGGGAAACCAGAGATGTATATCCAAGTTATATTCATTTATATCTAGATCTAGATGTAGGCCTGTGTGAACTTTCCCAAAGGAAACCAGGGTTGCTTATCCCAGTCGCAAAGTGGGATTAGGTGTTCCAGTAGGATAAGAGTCCATATATTTCAAGCTAATAATAATCGAACAGAAATCTATTTGAATACTATTTTGTAGACTTAAAAGCTGAGGTTATATGTTGTAGTGCCTAGCAATTAATATCTATTATGTGATTCATTTTAGAGGCTTCTTTAATTTAGAAAATTGATGTGTTTTGTAGATAATTTGCTTCATATTAACGATATACATGTATTAAGAGTACAAATAAAAAAACATCTTTAAAATCTGTAGGCACCAAGCATTAATCCATTTTCTCTAAAAAAATTATGGTTACCCTTCCCATTCAACCAATCGGTGATCTTCAAATTGTCCTAATTATAACTTTTTTTTCAGGTCGAGTGTATGTACATTGTGTACAAGGAGTGAGTCGTTCAGCCACTATAGTAATATCATATCTCATGATTAAACATCACATGACAGTTCAAGATGCCTTACGATTGGTCAGAAGTAAAAGAGAGGTGTGTCCTAATGATGGCTTCCTTCAACAACTCTGTGATCTCAATACAAAACTCACTAAATCTGGACATTTTAATACGCAGTCTGGAGCAGAAATGAAAAATTAGTTCATATGTGAATATCCAGTGTCACTTTAATAATGATCGTGAGGTGGAAGCAGATTTTTAATAACTTCTTTTCCCTGATATTTGCTCAATCTATTTCCAACTTGCATAATGAAAACACAAGAAGTGATTAATTGAAGGGATTGTAAAAAGATTTTTCTTAAAAATTATGTATATCAGGGTCACTTATATAGCATTGATTTGCATCATTCAATTTTTTAGCAGATACCTACCGGTCTTGTAGTTTCACTAAAACTTACGTTTTAAGATGTCACTTAGACAAAAGCTGTTTATGAGCAGCTATTGTTATAGTGACAATGGGTAAGGTCAAATCTTGTGTTAGCGTTCCGTGTTACTGTCAACACAAACATATCAGACAACATTTAACTAATTTTTCATGTTAATATAGTACTATAGGTTGAAACGCGGAACCAGTATATCTTTTACATAGGTGAAGTTTTTCGATATCAATCAAATAAGGAAATATTTGCATGTGACCCAGTCTAAAATCTGCACTAACACCAGTGCTAACACTAACACGGAATTTGACCTCACCCATTGTGTACAATAAAGCATTATGACACTTACAAGGACCATACTCAAACCACACACATCTGACGTAAAATTGGAATGATGAAAATTTTTTTTTGAAAAATCTTTTTACAACAATTAACAATGTGATTACTTAAAAAAAAAATTATTAATTTAAATTTATATTTAATACTTTCTTTATTGACATTTATAACAGACATTAACATAGTTTTAAATTGTTAACAATATTTTATAAATTTGTGTACAAAAATCATGATTTTTAAACAATTTGTGTTATTCGATGATAGCACATTCCCCTTCTTCAGACTGAGAAATTGTAAAGAGGTTTTCTAAAAAAAATGTATGTGTATTAGGGATACTGATAGCATCAATTTACAGCACTACAAATCCATTTAAAATAAGTGTTGGATGATTTAATTAATCACAAAACATGCTAGTATCATATAAAACCTATGAATATTGTAATGGTGTAAATTGATGCTATCAGTGTCCCCAATTCACATAAATAAATTTAGTCAACTTCTTTACAATCCCCTTAATAATATATTTTGAGCTGCATCGTGCTATTATACTGGGGTACCGAGATCTCTGGCAGGTAACAATCCACTATCAGGGGACGGCTCCCATATTAATTTCTGAATCTGTTTAAATTTAGGGTGTTTAGCGTCCTGACATAAGGCTAGCATCATACTCTCACAGGTAGTTAAATAAGCCCCAGCTTCTTTCATCCTTTCAAAGGCAAACATTCTGAAAAAAGTCAAAACATTGGGAAGTGTATTAAGAATTTTTTGGGGAAGCTTATCAGTAATGTTTCAAACTAAGCTGAGCTATCAAAGGTGACAGGATTTGTTGCCTAAAAAGATAAAAGTGATGGTCTTGAATGCTGAGGTATACCTAAATCAGGACTCCAGGCCAAAATCTGCTCTCTTTTTTCCCATCTCCTGGACCCTTTGCTAAAACGCTCTGCTCGCTATGTTAAAGGAGCTCTATTTGGCCCTTATATTTCATTCATTAAGGACGTTCCACCGAATTGTTCGTGCGCATCCCGTTGCGCATGTGTGTCGCCAGAAACTACAGACAGAGATTGTCAAATATTAGCAGATTTGGTTAATCTTAATAATTCACAATTACATGATTTTAGTTTTACATTCCAATGGTCATTAGATCACTTTGAATACCTCAAACATATATAATGCAGTGATCAGCAAAAAGATAATATCCAAAAACTTGGCCGAAAAGTATGCAGCATCTGGTTTAAAATTTAACCATTTATGTTTAGCTTTTGAACGTAATGGTAAATTAGGCCTGTCCACATTATTGGGTGAAAAAGTTAATGGTAAAGTGAGAGTTACAAATAGAAAACTAGTCATTGACAAACTTTGTGAATTTATCATGAATAAAAAGTAATGTTCTGAAGAGTTATCTCCCTTTCGCCTATTATTTACTGGACCCTACCCATCTTCAGGTCCAATTATTCAGAGAATGAGTTCGGTGACCCCCTTTTTTTATTGTCTTACATGAATTCTTATATAATGGACTACAAAATGGTCCGAAAAATAACAGATTTTAATTTTCGATAAGCAAGTTATAGGTGTTTTAGTGCCTCTGGAGGCTTATTGACTAACTGGCATTAGAACATTTTTTTATCTGTAAATTAGTATTTTAGCATATTGCTGATACCAAAGTATTATTGAACCGTCTGGGATCATTTTATGTTGATTTTGTGCAAAAATCAAAATTGTAGAAGCGTAACAACAGTGTGAATTGAGAGTCAAAAGTAGGTCAACTATTGTGCCCCACCCCTACACAAATAACGCCCTCTATCTCAAAAAATAAGTCGGTGACCTATGCTAATTTTTGCATTTTCTCAATACTGATATGGTTAGCTACCACCATGCAAAAAATCAGAAACTTCTAATTTAAATTGGTTATTCGGTGGAACCTCCTTAAATGCATTTGGATCTTAACAAACATTAACTGAGAAGGCCTGACCTTAAAGGGATTGCAAAAAGGTTTTCTAAACTTTGTATGTGTATCGGGTGCACTGATAGCATCATTTTGCGCCATTCCAATTTCTGTTTCGACGTCAGTGGTTCTTAAAATTCCACTAAAACTAACGAGCTTTATGACGTCACAGACAGTGATCTACCGGAAGCTACTATTGATATCCGATACACATACAAAGTTTAGAAAATCACTTTACAATCCCTTTAATGATCATTTGTAAGCAGAGAGTGAAAGATGCTATAAGCAATGTTGACCTACCTATCTACCATACTACGAGAAGAACATCCATCCACTATAACGTGTACGTTGAAACCCTGTTCTATTAAATCTAGAGTAGTTTGTTGTATACAGGCTTGTGTTTCAATACCACATAATACAACTGTATTAATATCTGCAATTAAAATTCAAAATCTTTACCCAAATTATACAATATGATGTAGCTAATAAATAAATATATATTGTACAAATTTTCCTCATTACACACTTCATATGGTTGTCTAATTTGTTGCAGCACAGTATAGCATTATAGAACATTTTTCATTTGATTTTATTTCCTTAGTTGAATAGTTAATGACTCATCTGCCCTAACCATCTGTATGTCACATCTATATTCCCCTAGCCCAACAAATCTTGCCCAATCTAGTTCCTCAAGATAATCTGAACGGCATGTCAAAACTGCTCAGAAATCATCTGTTTGCTAAACAAATCAACCTAGCCCAAAATAAATCTTGCCCAAGCTTTCTCAAGATATTCTGGATGGATTGTCGTTACCGTGTTAATACCTGGTGTTTTCTTCAATTCTTCTTCTACTTCTGGTAAAATCATAGAAAATTTGGTTTTTGGGAAAACTTTATAAGGGCTGACATCTAATTCAGGAACAGTTGGGCCCAGTCCTAAAATAAAAATAACTTAGTTCAGATGTAAACATGCGCTGCCTGGTAGCCATTAGACAGCAAAGCCAAGACTGCCAGTATAGATATGCTTCTGACTATGTATGAGTGTATCTTTAGCCTTTAGCCTAGCCTTAATTTAAAGGATTTTTCATGATGTAAAGCCAAATATTTGAGGTACAAATGGGTGATCATGCATGTAGGTCATTCCCCAGTCAAACAGTTCAGAATGTGAGCTACTGACTATATACAGAACTAAACTGTTAGTGTTAAGAAATAAGTTTGAGAAAAATAGCAGTAGCAGACGAACCTTTTGGATACTGTTCAGTAACAATGACTGGCATCTCGAGAACCTTAGCAGCCGACAACATTCGATTTGACACGTTTAATATCTGGGGATAATACTGAATCGTTTTTCTGAACCCCTCCTGCATGTCACACAGAAATAAGGCAGAACTCTTCAAAAGAATCTTTCCAATTTTTTTGGAGGCCATTCTTCTCTTTATTTACTATCAGTTCAAAGTTCAAGGTCACTCATTCAGAGCTATAAAATATTAGATATGGTTTCGTATTCCTTGATATATTTACCATTTTCAACAACGGTAGCCAGATATTTGATAATTGAAAATTTGAAACTTTACAATGATCATTTTACTATATTTGTTAATGCAAAATTATTTATTTTGACCCCAGAAACTGTTTCATACTTTTATAAGAAACTGCTGCATAAATGTTGGATGTAGCTTTTACCAAGATGTCAGCCTCCATAAGATATTCATTAAAGTGAGAATAGCAAACCTATTGTTGATGTCCTACTTTTTTTCTACACCTGTTTGTTGCAAATAGGGATAAAGAAGATAAATTTCATCAGCTTTGTAGACTTGACAAAGGGAGTGTTACAAACCCAGTTTGTTATTGGGTGCTCTGGTAGAGTAAGCATACCCTACTATTCACAAGTCCTATTTGCAAGTTCTTTCTTGTCAACATGAGAGCAGGTGCCTTTAGTGCTCAAGATCATCTAAGAACAACAATGGCCTTACTTTCACTTTCTTCTATGTTTACAAGTATTTACCGTTCTTGCACTTCACTCCCAGCAAAATGGGGAGTGACAAGAACGACTATTTTGAGTTTGTTCTTGTCGTTCAAAACCCTGTTCTTACGTTCTAGACAAGTTCTAATCTTGAGTTCTCAAGAATGCAGTGGCGAATATAAGATCACAGAGTAGGCTATATTGCTATATGATTTTTATTTTAAAAATTTCATTTCATTTTCAGATAGATAAACAACAGATGTTTGAATAAATCTAATAAAGCTAACTTGAAAATGGTCTATTTAACATTATTGACAATTCTATCATTATATTCCCAATTAACACATTCTGAACATACAGACATTATCTTACTGGGAAGCACAGGAGACTTAGCTAAAAAATATCTATGGCAGGGTTTCTTTAATTTATATACTCAATATAGTCCAGCCAACGAAGAAAAGACTTTTGCCTTTTATGGATGTGGGAGATCACCTAAAAGTTCAGTGAGTGAAAAATTATCAAAAATATTAGACAATAATGTCTTTTGTGATGACAAAAATTGTACAGAGCAAAAAGATAAATTTGTGAATCTTGTGACATATTTTCAACTTGCTACTGATAAAGATTTCGAGGAGTTGGGACAATTATTGAAGACCTCTAGGACAGATAAGCTGACGACATCTGAAGCAAGTACTGTGATATTTTATCTCTCCATTCCACCAGAATCTTTTACAAGTACTGCAGAAAATATTCACAAATATTGTCATCCAGCAGATAAAAATATAAATTTTCGTATTATATTTGAGAAACCATTTGGCTACGATACAAACTCAGCGATTGAACTTCAGACAAATCTGGAGAAATATTTTACAGAAGATGAAATTTACAGGATTGATCATTACCTTGGGAAATCTGTAGTGAGAGAAATTCTATCATTTAGGTGAGTACGGTAAGATTTTATATTGGTGAAGGAATGAACGCAGAATTTGAATTTTCAAACTTGGCTAATAAAAGCATATATCTATTAATCATAGTCCACAATGAAAGATCAATAAAACGAGTTATAGTCAATTGGAATTTCAGGGGTCATTTTGGTCTATGATTTAGTTGAAGTCAAAGAGTAATTTTTGAGACCATTTTGACGTAAAACAGGGTCATTTTGACTTTGGTTTTTAGGACCATTTTTACTTTTAGGGCCATTTTGGCTTGGGACCATTAAAAAATAGGGTCCAATTGATTATAACCCAATAAAACTAAGTAATTATCAAAAAGGCTAAAAAGAATATTACTTTAGTTTATGGTAAATGTTTAGCATTGTATTTTAGTGATAATGGAAACATTACTATTGGTTATTCTTATTGCAGTATTCTTTATGACTTATTTTTTTTATAAATAGACGGCTGAATCCAGATATAGAAAAGTTATTAAATAATAAATATATTGAGAGAATAGAAGTGGTTTTAAAAGAAACAGTGGACTGTAAAGGTATGAAATGTCCATTGAAATATTTTATGATCTGACACTCTTGTAGCGTTTGGTGGAAGCCTGGATTGATTCAACAATTAGACCTCTCCATACCTTCACATTTTACAATCTGGCCTGTTGTTGGCTGTCTTTATTTTCCTTATCTGCAACAGAATAGTTTAAGATATATGTTATGCTCAGTGAGTTAGACGCTTGCTTGCTAACCTGAAGGTCCAGGGTTCAATCCCGGCATGGGCCTCGATGATACCTTCGAATTTTTCAACCCGGTTTCCCCCTGTCAGTGATGCTGACATGGAAAAAGAGTCTAGTCGTTCGGATGGGACAATAAACCGAAGTCCTGTGTGCTATTGGCTGTGCATGTTAAAGATCCCTTGACAGTTGGAAATCGAAAATAAGAGCAGACTAATGCTGCTGTCCTGGGAAAATTTCCCTCATTGCATACTTCATGGCGTTTGCTCGTCTTCAATTAGCCCATAGGTGCAGAAAAGCAGGACGAAAAACTCCATTCATTTCATTTCATTTTCATTTTGTATTTCAGGCAGACTTAGCTATTACAACAATAATGGCATCATCAGAGATGTTCTTCAAAATCATGTAATGGAAGTTCTGCTACTGGTTACCATGGAATTGGAAGAAAATGGTGCCAAAATACCAGAGAAGAAACTGGAATTGCTGAAAAATATTCAAACTCTCAAACCATCGTCTGTTTTGATTGGTCAATACAAAGATTATTTAGACCAATCAAATGATGAAATGCCAGATTTCAAGATGGCTGAATTTGTGCCAAGTTTTGCTGCGGCATTGTTGCAGATAAAATCTCCAAGATGGCGTCAAGTTCCCATCATTCTTGTTTCAGGAAAAAGTTTAAATGAGAGAATGAGTTATGCTCGTGTAATTTTTAAAAATAACATTTTTTGTGTATCAAATTGCTCAAAAATGGATAAAAATCCTCAAATTATATTTCATATTGGTCATGGAGGTTTGCCATCCCCTATGATACTGGTGTCAAAACATTTCCAAGAGGTGAAATTTCCATCTAGTGTAGATACGGAGCACAATTTCATGTTTAAAAATCAAATTTATGGTAGGGACTTTTCTGAATTTGTCAGTGCTGTGCCGAAATACAACATGGATGCCTACAGTACATTAATCCATGATGCATTTAACGGAAAGAAAGAGAGTTTCATAGGAGGAAATCATGTAGTGAATACTTGGAAAATCTGGGAAGACATTTTGAAATATTCTAATATCACGAAACCCAGAATTTACGAAAATAAAGACAAGCAAAATGATTTAGATTTTAAGATCATTGGATCAAATTTGGAATTTGTTAAAAATGTAGAACAAGAACATTCTTCGATCATTAATGAAAACAATTTTAGTCCAAGCTCTTTTTTTGGTCGTAAACTGGTCACAGCAGAATCTGAGTTGCTTTATCAAAGGCTAGCCAAGGACATAGTCTCTAAAATTTCTCAAAAAAGCACAGAAAAATTCCACATTGCATTTTCTGGAGGAAGGTCACCTGTCAGACTTTTTCAAATTTTAGAAGAACTTTTGAATGATGTTTCTTTGAATCATGTCCATATTTGGCAAGTGGATGAACGTTGTGTCTCGCATGAGAGCGAGGATTCAAATTTTCATCAAATATGGGAGAACTTCCTTACCAATGGAGGTATATCAATACCCTATGATAATATACATCCTATGCCAGTGTCTCAGTTAGGACGAGTTTGTGACCAAAGTGATGAAGGTGCAAAAATATACGAACAATCCATTCGATACTACATTCCAGATGTTCACTTTGATTATATCGTGCTTGGTCTCGGCACTGATGGCCACACTGCCTCTCTCTTCCCTGGAAATCCTGCATTATCTTCAAAAGCACTAGTGGAATTAACCGAGAAAAGTTCGAAAGAGCTTCGAATGACCTTGACCTTGCCTGTGATCAATCAAGCTAAACAAATCAGTGTCCTGGTTACAGGAAAAGAGAAACGTAATATATTAGAATTGCTCGAAGAATCCAACTCTGAATCAGAATTGCCAATTTTACAAGTCAATCCTTTACATGGCTATATGACTTGGTATATAGATTCAGATGCCTTACCGACAAACTGACATGGTCTCTTCTATTCGTCTAGTTTGCTGGCTTGACCTTCTATTAGTGAAGTGGCAAGTGCCAATAACTCTTTTCAAAACACCTGATGGTATGTCTCATGAGAGGAGTTCACAAAAGCTTTGAGAGAATAGTCTTGCTGTTGTTGAAATGTGCCCTTAACAAATCATACTTAACTTAAATGTGCTCTTAACAAATCATACTAAAATGTGCTCTTTACCAATCATGCTTAAATGTGCTCTCAACAAATCATACTTAACCTAAATGTGCTCTTAACAAATCGTACTTAAATGTGCTCTCTATAAATCATACTTAAATGTGCTCTTTACAAATCATACTTAAATGTTCTCTTTACAAATCATACTTAAATGTGCTCTTTACAAATCATACTTAAATGTGCTCTTTACAAATCATACTTAAATGTGCTCTTTACAAATCATACTTAAATGTGCTCTTTCCAAATCATACTTAACTTAAATGTGCTCTTTACAAATCATATCATACTTGACTTAAATGTTCTCTTTATAAATCATACTTAAATGTGCTCTTTACAAATCATACTTAACTTAAATGTGCTCTTTACAAATCAAATCATACTTGACTTAAATGTGCTATTTACCAATCATACTTAAATGTCCTCATATCATACTTAAATGGGCTCTTTACAAATCATACTTAACTTAAATGGGCTCTTTACAAATCATACTTAACTTAAATGTGCTCTTTACAAATCATACTTAACTTAAATGTGCTCTTTACAAATCATACTTAACTTAAATGGGCTCTTTACAAATCATACTTAACTTAAATGTGCTCTTTACAAATCATACTTAACTTAAATGTGATCTTTACCAATCATACTTAATTTAAATGTGCTCTTTACAAATCATACTTAAATGTGCTCTTTACCAATCATACTTAAATGTGCTCTTTACAAATCATACTTATATGTGCCCTTAACAAATCATACTAAAATGTGCTCTTTACAAATCATACTTAAATGTGCTCTTTACAAATCATACTGAACTTAAATGTGCTGATTTCAAATCATACTTAAATGTGCTCTTTACAAATCATACTTAAATGTGCTCTTTACAAATCATACTTAAATGTGATCTTAACAAATCATACTAAAATGTGCTCTTTACAAATCATACTTAAATGTGCTCTTTACAAATCATACTGAACTTAAATGTGCTGATTTCAAATCATACTTAAATGTGCTCTTTACAAATCATACTTAAATGTGCTCTTTACAAATCATACTTAAATGTGATCTTAACAAATCATACTTAAATGTGCTCTTTACAAATCATACTTTTGGAAAAAGCGTCTAGTCTAGGATGGGACAATAAACCGCGTTCTATTGGCTGTGCATGTTAAAGATCCCTCGACAGTTGGAAAATGAAAATAAGAGCAGGCTAATGCCGCTGTCCTGTTACAAATCATACTTAACTTAAATGTGCTCTTTACAAATCATACTTAACTTAAATGTGCTCTTGGAATAAGCGTCTAGTCTAGAGGATGGGTCAATAAACCGTGTGCTATTGGCTGTGCATGTTAGAGATCCCTCGACAGTTGGCTAATGCCGCTTCATGGCGTTTGTCTGTCCTCAATTAGCTCATATAGGTGCAGAAAAGTAGGACGTAAAACTCAATTCAATTCAGATGATTATATCCTACATATCGTACATTGTTATTGTTGTTATTATTTGATGTTTATATATTTATTTTGAAATAACTGTTGTTGTTACAATATTGTCATTATCTTGATTATCATGCAAGTCAGAATGTGGCTTTTCTTAAAGGGGTTGTAAAGTATATTTCTTAACTTAGTATGTGTATCGGGGAAACTGATAGCATCAATTTGCGCCATTCCAATTTTCATTCCCACGTCTATGGTTCTTGCAATTCCATTAAAACTAACGCGTTTTATGTCGTCACTGACAGTGATCTACCGGAAGCTACTATTGATATGATCTTTAGTTCTATGATCTATGCAGATCACTCTCAGTGACGTCATAAAAAGTGGAATTGCAAGAACCATAGACGTCAGAATGAAAATTGGAATGCTTTCTGTTTAGATAGTTTAGAAATACGCTTTACAATCCTTTTAAAAATCTAATAAAATTTGTTAATTGTTTGTTACCGACTTTGTTGAATTTGAACTGCACTATTATAAGAAGCCCACTGTGTTGGGTTTTAATGCTCGACCTTTTTTGGGACATCTGTTATCTTTCTATGACTTGGTTTACAACTTATCATCCGATTTGGAGAGACCACATAGATAGTATTGTTTTGGCTGTTGATGTTGGAATGCCACTTCTTCGCTAGCAAGGACGTGGATTTAAGGGGAGAGGGAGTTAGGGGAAGTTATTTGGGAGTAAAGGTTGTAACTTTGTACTAATGACAAAGTTACGAAAGCACAGGCACAGGACGTATAAGTTTAATGTTCTTTTTAACAAAATGTGTTAGCAATATATTAAGTGATTTGGTTGATTGAAAAGAAACAAGTTAGTATTAAATGGAAGTTACAGGGTTAAAGTTTGATAAAGGTTAATAATTGTGATGCTAATATGCATTGAACTGAAAATCTTTAAAAAAAAAAACAAAAAAACTTGGACCTAAAAGAGATTCACATAATCTATATTTACGGAAATAACTAAATCATTACTGAAAATACAAAGTCATAAATATAATTAAAACAGCTTCAAATTTTCTAAAATAAAGAAATACAATTAATTGCTACAGGTAAAGAAAACAATTGTTTCATACTATCATATATAATACGGTTAATAAAAATGAGAAGATAAGATTAAAATTTCACTCTATGTCATCGGTGTTGAGAGAAAACTCCTTGTTTAGAATTGTTTTGTTCAGAAGTAAAACTATGGATTTTTTTACAAAATATAAAGTAAATGGATATATAGTGGGAATTCTATCACAATATATGAAGTTATTTGGGGTGGTTGTCAAACTATACTTACGCGAAATGTGCTGTTAACCGACTTTACTTACCCCAAATGTGCCATTATCAGACTATACTTACACCAAATGTGCTGTTGACAGGCTATACTTACCCGAAATGTGCTGTTGACAGACTAAACATACCTGAAATGTGCTGTTGACAGACTATAATTACCTCAAATGCGTTAATGTTGCAAATTGCAAGTTCCTAAGTCTAGGTGCTAAGAATTTTTATGAAATTGAAATTGAGGACTTTGTCTTCTCAAAATTGGGTGCAAATTTCCATACTCATTTTTCTCGACAGTTTAATGAATATGACTTTTTCTGTTTTTGTCCGAAATAGACAGAGGAGATGTTAAATTTTCACCCAGTACGGGCATAAGGAGTGAATATGTTCCATCCCCGTCTATGTATTTGACTACTTTAAGTTGGATTAAAAATTACATTAAAACTCTATTCTATTTCTAGAAGTGTCAGCACTCATAGCCCTAGGGGCCCACGACTCAACAGGGGGGCAGATCGAGATATTGCCCGAATTTTAATGATATTTTGCCCGAAAACATAATATTTAAGGGGGGGGGGGGGGTAATTAGAGTAACACTTTATCTGCGTATGCAATTGCGCCTACATACACTACATACATAATCATGTCCAATATGACTCCCTACGTGGTGCTGCTTTACCTTTTTAGTTAGTAGAACATCGATACACACACATAATAAAATAGGAAAAAGGACACCACCCTGTCTGATACCATTTGTAACAGAAAACGTCTCTGTAGTATCTGCCTCCCATTTTATTCTGACTTTATGAAGTGTTCAAAAAGAATCTTGCCTCTAACGCACAAATTCCTCTGAACGTAATCTGAATAATCTAACATAATCAATTCTACCGAAGGCGTGAGACGCACTAGAAAAATGACATAAACATCTGAATTACTGTTTTGGTAAATTGCATAGTTTCATCGACTAAAAATGAAAGCAAATGCTTAAATTTGAATCGATCTGAGACCTTATCCCGCCTCCACGTGTCCCAATTTTAAGCATGTGTGACATGTTACCGATTCAAGTTGGTTGTACTGTATAATGTAAGAAACGTGTTTTAACAAACGGAATATATAAGTCATTAGACCAGCCTTTAATGTTAAAATCAATTTTAAATGAATTCTAATCACATTCACTACATGTAATCGTATCACGCCATTATGGGAAGGTCTGTAAGAGTGCGAATTTACACCAAAACTACGATACGGAACTTGAAACTGTTAAATAATAACTGGATATTTATACAAAAGTTTGTCCATTGACATTAATTAATTAACAATTGACAATGTACAATTAAAACATAAAAAGATTATAACAGATTAAAACTAGAGCTGTGAACAGCACTGAGCGTGGCCCGTGATGCTTTTCCTGATAGCTGTAAGACTTTTTGAACTTCAAACCCCTAAAGTCTGGTGTTCACTCCCTTATTTTTAGTAAAAAGTTTTGTGAAAGGGTAGATTGAATCAAATATCAATCTTATAATTCAACTAGTAATCTTTCTAACATTGGGAGAAATAATTCTAATCGATAAACAGGTGGTCTATAGATAACAATTACGTTAATATTCTTATCCACAATATTCAAAGCAATATTAAAACTCCCAAATTTAATAAAATATATTCCTAATCCTCAATGCCCCTTTTATTTAAAAAAATTGAAATCTTTAGTGTCATCAAAGCTGCTGCTTCGAGGTTGGTGGTAAAGACGGAAACGATTTAACTTGAGTTTTGTTGGAGTTATTGAATTATTTAGCCATGTTTCTGTTAAACAAATGATATCATCTAGCATTTTAATGTGTTTCTGTAGATCTTGTATGTGAATAGATATAAACCCTGAACATTGTGTAAAATTATATTAGTATCAGTCGATGTGGTCCTATTTTCGGGCTGTAATTGCTCCTAATGCCGATTAAATTTTTTCATCACATATATGTTTTTTTTCCCGTAAAATGTTGTATTGTAAGACCCTGTAATGTTTTAACTCTGCTTAACGCAACATAGGCTTGAAATATTTTACGAAGAGATATTACGCGTCTATCGTGCAGACGATAAAAACGGGTTATAGTCAATTGGGCCCCTATCCAAAATGGCCCCTCGTTTGGTCAAAATGGTCCCTGATAATTGGTCAAAATGGTCCTCAAAAAAGGTCAAAATGGTCCCTCCAAAAATTCAAAATGGTCTCAAAATAATATTTTTGTTGTTACAAATTAACAAAACATAAAGCGCTACATAATATATTTTTTGTATAATCTTTTTGAGAACTGGAACTGGAACTTCAAATTAATATTGTAAGTCTTAGAATGTCTTTGCTTTGATGAAAATATAAATAGGAACACAATTTATGTCTTCAAAATTTGTTGTTACAGAGTACATTTTTCAGTCAAAATTAATTACCTTTTTTAGGGTTAAAATAGCTTCCAATTATTCCTTTGATTATCATCATATAAGCTACAATTTATAAAAAAAAAATCACGGACCATTTTGACTTTTATTTTTTTAACACCATTTTCGATTTTCTCTAGAAAGCTTACCAAAAAAAAAAAAAAAAAAAAATAATCATAACGAAAACAAAGCGTGAAAAATCGAAAGATTTGCCACGCAATTAGATAACTAGGTAACAAACAGTTCAATAAGGTAAAATTGTATTTGTGATATTAATGAGCTTCTTAATATTGGAGACGTCTATGACGGTTAAGTCTCTATATCATCACACTATCATAGGTCATGGCTAGTCAGATAAGGTCATGGCGATAGAGAAACATTTAGAACATTCGGCATGTTCAGAGATTGGTTTGGTTGGTTCTCGAATACATGTATATAGTCTTTAGAAATACTGAAACTGCATCAAAATCCCTTCAAACATACTCCAAACAAGAAATTTAACTACACTACCGGTGTCAAAAGTATACAAACAGAATTAAATAAACCAAACGAATAAGTAATTTTTTCGTAAAATTACGGGTTATTATTGAAAAACGCTTAAAATATTTTGAAAGCACTAATGCAGTGTTTAAAAGCTGGATATAATTTAACTCAGACTGTTATGTTTTAGGCTTGCGGTTACGGCGCTTCATGACGTACTTTGACCATCCTGGTCCCCCCCCCCCCTCCCCCGCCCCCAAATTTTGGACAAATCCACGCCCTTGCAGCTACTCCTTTAAAGTAATTGAAAAGAAACGTCATTGTTTGAATTAACAATTCCTTTAACAATACCTTTCAATACAAATACTGGAAATAAACACACCTGAACTGCCCTTAGTCAACTTCTGTCTGTTTCTATTGTGACTATTTTATGTTCGATTATAACTGCTTGTTCTTCTTTATATAAAATATAATATATAATAATAACATACAATACTAATGGATCTTATGACACACGACTAAGGTCGTTTTATTATGCCTACGACTAGGGTCACCTCGTGATACCTACAAGGTTGTTTACCTTGAAAGGGTAGGGATTTAGTGCCCATTAGATTAATGAATAATGTATCTGTAAAGAGGCCCAATGGTGACCTTGAAACTGGCAAAATATTAACCCGTCGATTCTGGCCCTATACAGTTCCCATATTGTGATACGGTGACGATATCCACGATAAGTTTGGGGAACTGAATGGGACATAATTTGTCGAGCTGGCTGAATTTTTAGAAAATTGTTGGCATCTAGCATAACTCGCCAGCAATTATTGTCATAAATTTGCGCATATTCTGTTTCTAACAAATATGTCATTTCGTCGTCGAACCCATCGTTTTTTCAACACGACCGAAACTATTACATCTAGCATTCAGATCAAGGGGACAAACTTCGATTGAAGAACAGGTACTTGAGAGCGATCTTTATTTAATCATCGAGGTCCCTTTTTCTGGACATTGACATTTGTATGAATTCTTTCAATTGGTCTAAAGTATTAAACATTTGTTAAGCTAGCCAATACATTGACCGAAATAATACAGACAATGATACACATGTGTACGTCCATTCTGAATAGACATGTGCCTTTAAAGGAATACCACCGTCTTACTATTTTATATGCCAATTTGAGGCTCTAATAAAGGCTAGGATAAAACTATCTATATCAATTAAAAGGGATGGTAAAGTGATTTTCTAAACTTTGTATGTGTATCGGGGACACTAATATCAGTGATCTGTGCATAGATATCAATAGTAGCTTCCGATAGATCACTGTCATTGACGTCTTAAAACGCGTTAGTTTTAGTGGAATTGCAAGAACCACAGACGTTGGGATGGAAATTGTAATGCCGCAAATTGATGCTATTAGTGTCCCCGATGCACATACAAAGTTTAGAAAACCTCTTTACAATCCCTTTAATGTTCTTTTGTCAAGCTATGTTATTCTTATAGTCTTGTTGACAGACAATACTTCCTTACAAATCATTACTATCACCACATGTACCATTGTCAAGACCATACTTTCTTTGTATGTACCATTGTCAATGCCATACTTTCTTCACATGTACCCTTGTCAAGCCATACTTTCCTCACATGTACCATTGTCAAGGCCATACTTTTCCCATTGTATCATTGTCAAGCCATACTTTCCTCGCATGAACCATTGTCAAGGCCACACTTTCCGCGTATGTACCATTGTTTCCTGATATGTACCATTGCCAAGGTCATACTTTCTGCAAATGTACGTGTGTTGTTGACAGACAATACTTCCTAACATGTGTTGTTGACAGGCTATACCATCATCGCATGTGCTGTTGACAAATACAACTTAACAAAATAATGTGCTTTCCAGACTATACCTTTCTCAATGTTCTGTTGTTCATCGCATGTGGACAAAAATGATTTCTCAATCCATTATTTACGTGATTTTGTGGGGTTTTGATAATATTGTGTCAATTTGGGTCTTTTTTATGTCATTTTTTTTTAACTCTACATTGAAAACTATTGCAGAGGGTGTTTCACTCGTGTGCTAAGTTGTCAATCTGTTTTGTATTGTAATGGTAATGATGGTTTAAAGGGCATTATAGACATTGAATGGCACTTATCATATCCACAGTGACGTAGACGTTCAGTTAATTCATCACTGGGAGATTAATGAAAAAAAAACGTAGATGAATGAATGACTAAGCCATTAAAACCTCGAATTTTTGAAGGCGGGTCCGCAAACGTTTGAACTGTTTTATAATATCTTAAGCGGTTGATAAGTGTAACAAATTACTTGGGATATTTGAATGACAAAAGTCCATTGAAATGGTAACAATGCTTGATTCAATTGACAATTACATTACAAATAACTTTCTTATGATACTAAATATACACACACTTAGTTCAAACTTAGAAAAAATACAACGTTTATTTCGGGTTTTGTATGAAAAGGCGTTCGAAAATGTTGGATTGACGTTGTAAAGAATTATATAACGTGACGTCATGGCTCCGTATATCATGAGGATATTATTATGCCTTTGCCTGTGTTTCTGTGGATTTCCTTCAATTCAAGGTAAATAAATTACATAACAATTCAGAATTATTCTATGTTATTTAAGTGGGTAAGACACCTTTAATCAAACTTTTTACAAATTTAAATAAGTTAAAACAACCGTATTATGTAACAAATTATAACATTATTCTGTGTTATTTAAATGGATAAAAATGGATTGTAAAGAGGTTTTCTAAACTTTGTATGTGTATTGGGGACAATGATAGCATCAATTTGCGCCATTCCAATTTCCATTCCGACGTCTGTGATTCTTGCAATTCTACTTAAACCGTTAAACTAACGCGCCACTAACTGTGATCTAACATCAGTGTCCCATACAAAGTTTAGAAAACTTCTTAATAATCCCTTTAAATCAAACTTTTAACAAATTTCAATAAGTAAAGAAAAAACATAATTTGATTGTTGATTTTGAAAAAAAAGGTCTTGTGTTTTGATGAAAAAAAGTTAACTACACATGAACACATAATGTATATGTATACAGAAAATATACACAATGATTTATATAACTATTTTATAACTACATATACAAGGGTTAGTATTAGTATATGCACGTCTATTGACGTTCTGTCCATATTTAAACAATAGGGTCCAATGGGAAGAAAAGAGTGTCAATGTACTCTTTTTTATATATACATGGACATTATTTTATTCCAATTGACCCTATTTTAAAAAACTAAGGACAGAACCTCAAGAGTCTGTGGTATATGTTATGTAATTGTACGCTAAAAACAGGTTATACACAAGAAATATCGAGATCAGCTAGTTATCGGATCGTTTTCATTATCTGGACTGCATTGGTACCAATCGGCATATCGTCCTTTCTTGGTTTCGCCACCTTCAGAAATAAAGAGTACGAAAGTGGTTGATGAACCATTGCCAGATGACCTAAGGACAAGTTAGAGCAGTGACCGAATGCATTTGACCACGCAGCTACAGACCGTACATGACCGATTTAAAGTTGAATGAAACTTGGTCGAAAGAAAAAAATGGTACACGATCTCAAGCCCAATGCCGACCTTGCGTAGATTGAAAATCTATATTTTGTAGTATTATAATGTTACATATTGTACATAATAAATATACCAGAAATTATCTGATTTTTAATTTCATATATTTTAAAGTACATAGCAGTCACGTTATGGTAGGGTGGGCATGAGCAAGCAATCGATTCAAATGTTTAGGCTACAATATATGAATAGTTCATTTGCTTCTACCAATATATTGCTTAACTCTTATTTTGTATTTCGAGTTTCATTTTGCAGTTAGGATCATTAGTAGCCTATTTGTATTTATATTCTAGTAGGATCCGAAAACAGTTTGCACCACACATGGGTATTTTTGACTCAATTAACCGGTCCAACCGGAAGTAACAAATGGCATTGGCAAGACAGGTTGTCTTTGGTAGATACAGATTCTGTTTCTCTCCTTGCAGCCTTCGAACGAATTAAATCACAGATTATCTGCTAGTAAGGCGTTTGTTGCAAAACGTTAAACTTCAAGAAAGTGCTTGAAGGATCGCATCTCACCAGATCCTTCGTTTAAAGCTCATATATGGACAAACCATTCATTTGCTAATGCAGATTACAATCGTTCAGATCGATCATCAGATCCAATTTCAGTCTGAGAAGAACAGACGAAGAACAGGGACCTCGAAGCAGGAATAAGGCCCCCATAATTTGATTTTAATAAAAAAATTTTTTTACATTTCTAGGGGGCCATGGCCTCCAGATTGGGAAACACTGCTATAAGGTAACTTCCTGCATTTGAAAATCGAGTGGCCCCCAAATTCGAGGGTTTTTGATGATGGGGACGAGGGTGTGGGTTGTTGAAAAATTTAATCCAAGGGCTCCCCACTTCAAGAGATGCTCTGCGGCTCCTAGTGAAATCTGGCTACAATTTGGATTTTTCAATCGGCCTTTGTTCTGAGTATAACCTACTGAATTATATTTTCAGGGAAGCATGCGAGTATCAAATTAAAAACTGGCCACCGGAAGCAGCTAGAAGCATGCGTCTTTCCTGAAAGACTTCCGGTGACAATTTATATAGAGGATATGACGTTAGATATTGATTTATTGGTGAATCACCAACTGTCGACTCAGATACCTGTGTATATCATGACTGAGAGCGGGAGGTTGGCCCCGGAAAATACAGAATCACATCCGGTAGGTCAGTTTTCATACTTATCATTTCAGAAACCGCATGGGTCATAGTGAGTGAGCTGGTCGGGTAAATACGTTTAAAGTTCAGTTCCAACTTGAAAATCTTCGTAAAATTTGCATCGAAATACATTTCATCTCTTGACAGAAACTGAAACTACAAGACCATTTTCAGTTACTCAATAGATGTGAAATTGTTTGAAAATAGCATGGGAGAGGCTTTTGGTAGTTATTCATTGAAGGGTGGTGCTAAATACAAGTTTTACTGTAATACATTAAAGGGATTGTAAAGCGTATTTCTAACACATACATACACATACAAAGTTTAGAAATACGCTTTACAATTCCTTTAAGACGAAGAACTTCAGTTTAATTTACATTTCAGCCGCACAGAGCTTATAAAGATAAAGAGAAAATGGCCGCTGTGGTTATATCATGTGTCAAAAATAATCCACATACAAAATTTATTTTGGTGAGTAGATTATATTAGGTTCGAATCTCCTAAAACCCTAGGATCCTTTATATGCCATGATTAACACTCGTATATAAGATATTCTCATTATAGAATTATACTTTTCATCGCTGTTTTCGATTACAAGACACACATTGTTATCCTTTGACAAACATTGTTTTACACTGTCAACCGTTGTTATCCATTGTCAACCGTTGTTATCCATAGTAAATCATTGTTATCCATTGCTTTCCATTGTCATCTTTTGTTATCCATTTTCAACTATTGCTGTTTATTGTCAACTATTGTATCCATTGTTAACCATTGTTATCCATTGTCAACCGTTGTTATCCATTGTCAACGGCTGTTATCCATTGTCAACCAATGTTATAAATTCTTAGCCCCAATTATACATTGTAAACGATTGTCAACCGTTGTTATCAACTGTAAACATTGTTATCCATTGTAAACCATTGTTATCCATTGTTAACCATTGTTATCTATTTCAGGAAGGGAAGATAACTCACAATGAACGAGTATACGGTATAACACCTAATACCGACCCCTCTCGACACCCACGTGATACAAGTCAGGGACACAACGATTATATTTTAACTATTCCGGATGTTTATGAATCGATAGGTAAGCCTCGGTCCCAATATCTCTCCAATTCTCACCCCAACTTAAACAAAAAAAAACCCCGGAAATTGTTTAGAAATAAAGGATAGGTTGGTACGTTGAACCAGAAGTATCCTAACTCTAGTCTATATTAGGGTTTAATCTGAGAAATAAAGATACATTCACTCTATTCGTCCATTTAAAACATTTTCCCTATGAAGGAGTCTCATCGCAAAGACAGAAATATCAACAGTCCTTTATCTTTCAGACCGCAGCTTTATGGACACCAACTCAGAAGAATTACATCGACAAAAACGAGAGTCACATGATGAACAAGGGGAAGTAAAAAAGCGAGAAAAACGAGCCATAGAAAAATACATCATAGATATCATGATTATAACTGATTATACTATTTATAACAAGTAAGTTTATAGGGACACGTTCACCATCCTTTGAACAACCCTACCTCAGAAACGGGATTTGTTTTGAATAAGTTAATTAATAATGTGTTGCAGCTTACTGTCGAAATTTTAGCCTTCAAATCTGTACATAGGAGTTTCAACATTTGAAAGTTAAAAATACGCCTCGTCGTATTTTAGAGAGGCATATATAAAGAGAGCATTTATAAGCTCCTCTGTTCCGTTTCCCATCCATAACTGTATGTATGTTTTCGAGTTTCAAAAAGTCGAGCAAAATAGGCCCAGTGAGCTGGACAAACATAATTAAAATTCAGGCAAGTCGGTCTGCACCTCCACCCCCTCCCCCCGTTCAGTCGTGGGCCCCTACAGCTATGTTCTTATCATAGACACGTATGATGAAGAATTAAGAATTCAAAACCAACATGGATGCTCTTAAATTCAGAAAACTTTGCTTGACAGAGCGGCAGTTTTCTGTGGTCAGAATGATATAAAAGTACCAGGGATATTTATATCTGTACCTTACATTTTTCAGCTGGTATAATCAAGCCCTCAATCCACTTACGGTTCAAAAGCGTTTCGAAACCATTGGTAATATCAGAAAATATTATATAGCATCATTTAACTGGGTACGTTCAAGACTTCATGATTTTGATTGGTTACGTTCACGACTTCGGGATTTTAATTGGTTACGTTCAAGACTTTATGATATTGATTGGTTACGTTCATGACTTCAGGATTTTAATAATCAATCAATCAAAATCCTGAAGTCAGGAACGTAAACAATTGTTCCTGACTTCAGGATTTTGATTGGTTACGTTCAAGACTGTATGCTTTTAATTGATTACGTTCCTTACTTCAGGATTTTAATTGGTTACGTTCATGATTTTATGATTTTTATTTGGTACATATTCTAATTGTGTACATTCATGAATTTGAGATGTTTCTTTCCCCCAATTTATTATTCTGCCCTCGTTTGTACCCTCGTTCCAGAAGGCTGTTGCCACCACACATGTCAATATGTTGTGTATAATTATAGGTGAATATGATCTATGAGAACTTTCCCGCCTATGATTTCACCATGAAAATCAACGTAGCCGCCATTGTCATATCCGAGGTAAGGCCTTACAAAAAAATCTAAGTTTAATTGGATTATATCCCTTTAAATACTCTCTCAAACCTCAAACCTCTCAGACTTTCTATTCTGATTATCATCTGTTCGTTTTTTATTCTTCACAAAATCTTTCTTACCAATGGCATGGGTTGGAGTTGAGCGAGACCCCCCCTCCTTGATCTTTTGAGTTTAAGGGCTACCCAACACTTCCCATACATCCATGCCCTGGAAGTGACAGCAGTTGTAATATGTGAGGATTTAAGTATGAACTTTTGGGTTATCCAGCATCTGAATAAGCTAGGGCGGGCCTTCTCAATTAACTTTCGTAAAGGGCCAAATGCATTTCATGAAAAAAATATATGGGCCAAATAGAACATACTAGCATAGAGAGGAGAGCGTTTTAACGGAAGGGGTCATTCTTGAAGAGCCATCCAAAAGGACGTCGCGGGCCGGATTTGGCCCACCGGCTGCCATTTGAGAAGGCCTGACTTTGGGTGATGTAGAATTTTACTACTTAAGCTATGGTGTGCCTAACTGGTGTTTCTTTTCTTGTTACAGAATGCTACCACCTCACCGTGGACCGAGTCTGTACGTGATGGTAATAAGGTGCACGGTATGAAAACATTAGACAAAATGACAGAATGGATAGACAATAACACGGGAATAATTCCAGAATACGATCATGTTCAGCTCTTTTCTAGGTCAGTAAATAGTTTACAATAGCCTAGTCTACACGAATGATCCATAATCTCAAGACTATCTGAAACCCGAGTCTATTAAACCCAAGGCGAAATTAGACGTGTGTATACTACGGTACATTCGGCAATCCTCGGCTGATTCCGGTACCCTACATCAAACCTCGGCTGTATGATGCGTCTACGCCAGTACATTATGATGTGATGCGGCGACCGATTTTCGACAGTAGGAAACCCTTCCGCTTCAACAATTAGTTATATGCAATAGACCGCGAAACAGTTTAATTCCGGTGAACGTTTCAATGATTTTCACATAGTTCTCCTTTCGGGCTTTGAAATCAACTAGTGAATGTAAACGTTTATTAGTATTTGAACACAAAAGACAAGCCAAAAGTCTCCTATGATAAAGCATCCATGGGCGCGGCCATGTTGAATGCAGTAATCGCACCTCCAATCTTAAAGAGCTCCGAAAGTAGTCCCAATGGACGCAACCAAAGCCCTATATACAGACGAGGCTAGATGAGGTACGAATCGGCCGATGTTAAGACGAGTGTACTACGGTAGTTGGATTAAACTACGACAGCTCGTGTAGACGGGGCTAATGTTTGCAGTTAGATATGATGTTTAGTCTACACGAATGATCCATAATCTCAAGACTATCCGAAACCAGAGTCTTTTTAACCCAAGGCGAAATTTGTCGCGTCTACACTACAGTAGCTCGATAAAATTGAAACCGGAAACAGTACTAGTATCACCACCTATTATGCCAATAGCAAAGTGCCTTTTTAACTCTTGACTATTATGACTTTGCGTCTATACAGCGTTAGTCCTAGTTTACGCTGGTGCTTAATATACCATCCACTCTTGTTGCAGTATTTATTAAACTCTGGTAAATGTATCTCGAGTTTTTTAAACTCGGTTTATGGTCTGTATAGACAATTAAACCGAGATTAAACAGATCGTGTAGACGAGGCTTGATAGCATCAATTTGCACAATTTTCAATCAGACGTCTGTGGTTCCAGCAACTCTAGTATTAGTAAGGCCTATCATTGAAGTAATTTACCTGATCTGTTTTAGGCTTGATTTTGCTGATGATGAAGCTCTTACGACAACTGGAAATAAAGGTAATGGATTAATCTGCTCAATAGCCATAGCCTTGTTCATTCAAAGGCCTGAAACCAACTGAGGATGAGACTTTCAACAGAGACATCGTGTGCTATAGATATAGGCTGTTCACCTTAGACATTGGAAACGGAAGTAATTCCGCTGCCCTAGCAAAATTTTCCTCTTTGCACACTGTACGGCGTTCATTATCTCAAATAAGTTCAGAAAAGTAGAACATAAAACTGCATTTTTAGTACTTTTTATACGTCACACATTAATGGGGGTTGGGGTGCGGGGGTTGGCGAACCAGGGTGGTTTGTAGATTCGAAGTACGTCGCAAAGCGCCGAAAGCGCTAGCCCAAACAGAAGGTCCTCATCATAGAGGAAAAAAATGGAAAATGAGATTACTTGAGATTACCTCAGTTTATTTCATATTTCAATAAGAAAAAAAAAGAATGTAACCTGACATTAATTAAATCAAACTAACTGAAAATAACTTCAGGTAAAGCGTACATTGGAAGTGTTTGTACCGGAAGTAGAAGTATATCATACGTAGAAGAACTAGGGGCATTTAACTCTGCTGATATTGCTGCTCACGAGCTCGGACACAGGTAAAACTGATAGAGTTTGAATGTTTTTATACATCACTCCAATATACTGCCAGAAATGTGGCGGACCTGTTACAAGTTTCATATAATTATTTTCTTAATTCCACAAGAAAGAATGAAAATATATTCATGAATATTTGGATGAATGAATGAATGAATGGTATTCCACTTTAGTATTTGCCTTACGGAATCAGGAGTGTGGGTGGGGGAAGGGGTGTTGGAGCAGCAGGTGGCATCCGAGCAAACACTGGATGACTTACCTGAGCTCTCTCAGTTGTGTCGTGAGCGATTTGACTGGCACGAATTTTGCCCCAACCCCGGGTTACAAATGGTGGTTGCTCTCCACCCTTTAACAATTCTCTACCTCCTTACTCGGCCCTTCCACCTAATGATTCAGAATATCCACTGTATTTTATAATATGTGACGGTGATTGTTTTCTAGTTTTGGTGCCAACCATGATGGCTTTGGTAATCTATGTCCAGTAACCAGTACAGATTTGATGGCGGTGGTGTTCAACCCTCGTATTGCCCGGTCCAATATACCCTCGATATGTACGCTAGTTGCAATAAAGGATTATATGAAGGCAATGCAAGACTACACGTGAGTTTTTTGTATTTTTTGTAGAACATATGATTTGATACTAACTCCAGTTCTATACAAGTTAGCCTATATCGTTGATTTTGATGAAACTTGTTGTGAGTGTTCGTAGTCAACCAAGAATAAACCCTATTGAAAATCAGATTAATCTTTATATATTTAATGGGTTATTGCCCTTGTTTTTGTAAATTTGTTGTAGACACGATAGAGAGCTGGTTTCTTGATGGATTTTGATGAAACTTGGTTTGAGTGTTTGTATTGACCTTGGGATAAACCCTATGAATATCAAATAAATCTTAATATACTAAATGGGTTATTGCCCTTGTTTTTGTAAATTTGTTGTAGACACGTTAGAGAGCTTGTTTCTTAATGGATTTTGATGAAACTTGGTTTGAGTGTTTGTATTCACCTTGGGATAAACGCTGATTTCAGTCCCGCCCTGATTAGTTCAACCAGGCCAAGAAAAGTAGGACGTAAAACTCCATTTCAATTCAATTATAATTTCAGCCCAGAATGTCTGTACGACCCGATGACTATCGATTCCGATATACCAACTTCTAAAATTTTCCCTGGTATGGAGTATGGACCTGATCAACAATGTAGACAGGTTTTTGGTAAAGACTCGTTTCACTGTCGGGTAGGTAATCACAATCTTGTGGACGTAATCTTGGGGGCTTTTCAACAATATCCCAAGAATGTCTTTCAGATCATTATCCCTGATAATTTCCGTGTGTAATTTGGAGATGTAAGGTATGGAAATTTTTGCTTGCTTTTAAGTACACGAAATTTTAAAGCTGAAATGACTAGTTTTTATACGCCCACCTTCCCTGGCAAGCTATCTTTTTATTTCATCAACAGAACGCTCAAGTAGAAGATCCGAATGATTTTTGTTATGAAGATCTATTTTGTTTCGATACAGAAGAAGGAAGTTGTTCAAGTATAGTACCAGCTCTAGGAACACCTTGTGCAAATAAATCGGTAACACTCTCTTTTACTTTAACTTACAAAGAGATTGAAAGGAATTTTGAGGTAGTTTTCCAAACTGTTAAAAGTGTATCGATTTGTATCATGGCAATTTTTAGTTTTTGCGATTATACTGAAAATTTGCATCGTTAAAAACTATTCCATCAGTGTCCCCGATGCACTTGCAAGTTTAGAAAACCTCTGGCTCAGATTAAGCCATGCGAAACTTCGCATCTTGCCTATAAGCTTAGATCTCTGATATCAATTATGTAGAATTTCTCTGTTGTTCAGAATGAGATTAACCTTGGGGCTCGCAGAATCTCACTTAAACTGTATTTTCAAGGACTGTAAATAACTAGCACTGGCGGCGTCATTGAGATCAGATCAGTCACTCGATTCAATCGTCCTGGGCTCATTACGGACTAAATGGCACTTGTCGATAGTAGTTGGACGTGATTTTCTTTCCCGTCTTCTATAGCCCACAAGCCCTATAAGGTATATAGAAAAGGGACATAACTCCATTTTTTGAAATTTTATTTCCAATAATGTTTTTTTCAGTGGTGTATGGATGCAGCGTGTAAATATGATGAGAGAGCACCAGAGAGGGATGGTAAGTTATTGTCTTTTCACGATTAAATCACAGGGACCGGTATCATACTGTTTATCAATTCTATTTTTCAAATTTATTCTTGGAAGGGGTTGGGGGAAGGAAGCGCCCTCAAATCGCCCTTGATGCAACCCTATTTGTAAGATAAAATCCTAAATTAATTTTAGTGATTGTCCAATCAGATGACTGGAAGACTGATATCGTTTTTAAGTTAAGTTTTCGAGAATAACGTCCAAGTTCCGAACGATGGCGTCGCTATATACATTACAATCTATTTATTTTTCAGAATCCTGTTTATTTGGGGATCTACCTCATGGATATTTCCAGCTTTCTGAATCTGGTGAATCCTGTGCCCAGCGAGTTCTTACCCAGCCCTCTGATTGTTACAATGATTTCTTCAGGTCCATGTGCTGTGAATCATGCGCTCGTGTCAGGAACAATAAAGTTCAAGGTAGGCTATACAGGTTTTGAAGGTTTTAGTTTTTATACTGTTTATAAGACGCCTACTACAGAAATAGGCATAGGAAAAGAAGCACAAGATAATATATGGATATATTTTTTACATTTATTAACTCAACGTTTCACATGCTCATACTGGCAGTGTTATTTTATTCATTCCATTTGATAACGCTGTCTACATGAGCATGGGCGTGGATTTATCAAAAAATGACCTTGTGTATGAACATGTGAAACGTTGAGTTAATAATTATCAGGGATATATCCATATATCTTGTGTTTCTTTAAATATTTTTTATATATTTTTGTTAAATCATAGTGATTTAGTGCTATTCTATATAGTCTAATCTAGTTTCAAGTTTTTTTTTAAACAACCAAATTGTATTCTGGGCCTTCAATCTGATCCCATGTCTACGCTCTTAAAGGGATTGTAAAGTGATTTTGTATGTGTATCGGGGACACTGATAGCATCAATTTGCTCCATTCCAATTTCCATTCTGAAGTCTGTGGTTCTTGCGACGTCACTGACAGTGATCTACCGGAAGCTACCATTGATATCTATGCAGATCACTGTCACTGATAAAACGCGTTAGTTTTAGTGGAATTACCAAAACCACAGACTTCGGAATGTAAATTGGAATGGCGCAAATTGATGGTATCAGTGTCCTTGATACACATAAAAAGTTAAGAAAATCACTTTACAATCCCTTTTATTAGTTTTGAATTTACTTTTTTTTAACTTATTATAATTAACTTCACTAACACTTTTTATTTAGGCTGTGAATATGGAGACAGATTTCATCATTGTTTCGCCTTTTTATGTGGGTCGAGATATGCAATAAAGAAACGTTATCCGTATTATCAAGTGAAATGCTGTGAAACGTGCTCGCATGCACATGACACCGATCTTATGCAATGGAAATGGGGTAGGCCTTCGTGGATAAGACGATCACAGCGGAAGGGTCGGCGTGGAAGAGGCCGAAGAAAGAAAGGTCAAGGTCGACGTCGATCTAAAGGTCAAGGTTATAAAAAGGGTCAAGGACGCAAAAAGGGTCAGGGACGGGGTCAACGTAGAGGTCGTTGGAGAAGGCGACGTTATATTTATTGATTAAAAGAATAAATGGTATGAATGAGATATTCTTTTTTCTTTTAATCTTTTGATCAGTGTAATTAAAATTAGACCCAAATTCCATTTTTTTAAGCCACTACCTTAGGGTCTAACCATATTCTTCTTACAATACAGGCAAATTGAACTCTAACTTAACCTTAATAAAATGACATGATAAACTAGTCTACTGATTACTGCTCTTAGGAACCTTAGAGTGTCCCTTTAATTTGCGTCACAAGATCTCAGCGTTGGAGAGGGCAACGATCTGATTGGTTAAATCAGAGGTCATTGAGATTAGGTCAAATTGCCAGTATTGTATGAATGACGTTTTTAGACTCTAAAGTAGTGTCCAATAAACCGGAATTTAAAAGCCAAAATTAGAGTTTAATTTTAGTTAGACTGTTTATCTTTAGTAGTTTTCTAACTATTCGAACTGTTAGCCTTGTTTGAAGAACTTCACTATAAACTTATGTTTATCATGGAAACTGATAACATGATAACATTAGCAAGAATTTCAATTTACCAAATTTTAAAAATTCCTTGGAGTTTGGTTTTCGATCTGGATGTCCGATGACTGATGACTGATGATCATAATTCCAATCGACCCAGCTGTAAATGGGTACGGAATAATCCGGGAGAGATCAATGCCAAGAGGTTGGCCAAGGTCCAGCTGGGAGAAAGGATCCTTGTAAAATATAGATATTTCTATCTTTTTTAATCTTAGATAGAGCTTTAATATGCTGATTAACATTTTGTTGAGTGACTTAATTAAAATTCATTTCTAGCATCTTTTAGAATAGTTCTTATCCTCGGGTTTAGATGCGTACATAGCATAGTAAGACAAACAATCTTAACCCATGCATCGATCAGACCGACTTCCTTTCCTTTAAAAGAAGAAAAGCATAGCAGGGTTCATTAAAATATTTATGGAAGGGCATCAGTGCCAAAAGTCAATGCTAAATAGAAATTCACTCATGTCATGTTGATAATGCACAAGTTTTGATAGGCTCGCTCTCCCCCAAAAATTCAGACTCCCTCATCTGAAGATGTATGTTTTGAGTTCAATCTTTTATTCAGATTGTCCTTTTGGTGATCAATACGAACCCTGCTTTACGTCTAAATGTGGATCCGACGTTACAATAGACGAAACAGAGTATGTCTATAACGAAATTTGCTGCGATACCTGCGCTACTACCACAACTGTTCCGACTACAGCGGAAGTTACTACTACTGTTCCGACTACGACGGAGAAAACTAATACTGTTCCGACTACGACGGAGGAAACAACTACTGTTCAAACAACATCTACGACGGAAATAATTACTACTGTTCCGACTACGACGGAGGAAACAACTACTGTTCCGACTACGACGGAGGAAACTACCACTGTGCAAACAACATCTACGACGGAAATAGTTACTACTGTTCCGACTACAACAGAAATTATTACTACTGTTCCGACTACAACAGAAGTTACTACTACTGTTCCGACAACGTATACGACGGTAGCAACTACAAGTTCTACTTCGTCCCCTAGCACTTCTCCGAGTACATCAACTACAGCAGTAACCACTACCCTGCCTTCTTCTATCAGAGATTTCACATTATCAACGACACTGGCTGGTACGTCAACCGACTCCGACCATACTGAAACGACTGCGACTAATTCTACAGGTATGAAATATTGGTGTCACACGTTTAATTCTTTATACAAATGCTGTTTTAACTCACTCCAATCAGCGTTGGCTAAATCATTTATAAAGTAGCTGCTTCATTATGAAGAATTAACATTTTGTCTGACAACATGCTTAAGAATCTAAGTCAAGGTTTTTCAACCTTTTACTTTCCATTACTCTTTACTGGAGCTGTTTGTTAATGGCTTGATCAATTGCCTTGCCTTGCCTTAACTCACCCAGGCTGAAAAACCCTGTTCTAGGTATGATATACGCCCACTTATGATCTAGCTGTTACTCAATGTCTAATATGGATATTAAATGCACGTGCAAATCAATGGTCGACATCGACATCAGATTTTGTTAAGAATCAGTTCTTCTATCATGAATTTTTAGACCGGAAAGCAAAGTTCAAACCGATAAGTATGAACAAAACTGAAGGCTTAAGACGTTTATATGAACTTACTGGCTCCAGGCGGAGTATGCTTACTCTTCTAGACACCTGATACCACTTTTCAATATGAAATATTTACTATGTTTTATTGATATACTTCATATGAAAAATTCATTAGCTGCTACCATTTTGTTTATTCGGATTTCGAGATTCGTTTTACGGTTGGAGTCGTTTGTGCTAGGGTTTTATTATTGTTATATATTTTCTAGGTCACTGTGATGGTAGACAGGAATATCCAGACGAATGTCAAGCAATGCTACAGTATGGCGGTGATTGTCTCGATTTTCTAGACGTTTGTTGTGAAACTTGTAAAGACAACATGGGTAGCACTGGATCAGCTTCTGCAACGATGGATTTTTCTTTGGGAACAATCTTTGTTGTTGCACTGTTAACTGCATGGTGTTGAAAAACACTTCCTGTTCACTATCCCCACAGTGTCCATGTTCCTTCAGCAACGTTAGACATTGGCATTATCTACCGTTGCTGGATTGACGGGGTTTTCTCGTCATTAACAACTAATAACCTCGCTTTAAAAACACTACGTCACATTCAATTTATGACCGTTGAGACTCGATTATCACAAGGTAAATTTGCTACAAGAAATCTGACCTCTGGTCGTTCGAAAGTTTTCCCGCAATAATTTGTAACAAGGAATATAACTGGTCGAACAATAATCGTTCGACCAATCAAAATTAATGACGAGAATGTCTTATCATGATAGCAACGGATTAATGTAATGAAATGAAATGTCAAGATATTGCAAAACTCCAAATTCTAAATCATTCCATTAGCCCAATAAGTTACAAAGAAACCTTTAGAGCTTTTTAGTCCTAGATCAATGTGATATAAAATCCCATTTCATTAGTTCATTAAGCTATATAACAATAAAATGTAAACATCCATTTCATTTCATTAGTCCAATAAGTTACAGAGCAGAGGGATATTCAAATCCATTTCATTAGTCCAATAAGTAGCAGAGCAGTGGGATATACAACTTTATTTTATTTCATTAGCCCAGTAAGTAACAGAGCAGTGGGATTTACAACTTCATTTCATTTCATTAGTTAAATAAGTTACCAGTGATAAGTTACAAAGCAGAGGGGTGTACAACTTCATTTCATTTCATTTCAATAGTTAAATAAATTACAGAGCAGTGGGATATATAACTCCATTTCATTTCATTAGTCCAATATTTTAGAGCGCAGTGGGATATACAATTTCATTTCATTAGTCAAATAAGTTACAGAACAGTGGGATATACAACTCCATTTCATTTCATTAGTTAAAAAAATTACAGAGCATTTGGATGTAAAACTTCATTTCATTTCATTAGTTCAATAAGGTACATAGCAGTAGGATGTAAAACTCAATTTCATAATGGATAAGTAGGATAAAATAAATAAATTTTCAGCATCCGTTTCATTTTGTAATCGTTTAATCCCCTTTGTCAATAAATTCATAAGACCTTCGTTTTATTAATCCAAATCTGTGCTAGACGGGGAGTTCGAACTATTCAAAACCCCTATTTATAATATTTGCTAGTTGTTGCAGGGACGATGCTGTAACTATGAGAGAAAATTGTTACAATCTAAAATGTAAGACATGCATAACCATGAAATGTGAGATCTACACAACCATAAGTTACTTTTGCTGATGATGCTATGTGATCTCTTAATATAGGCCTGGAGCCGCGGTGGCTCAGTGAGTTAGACGCTTGCTCGCTAACCTGAAGGTCCAGGGTTCAATCCTGGCATGGGTCGAGATGATACCTTCGGATTTTTCAACCCGGTTTCCCCCCTGTCAGTGATGCAGGTCGGAGGGGCTGACATGGAAAAGCGTCTATTGGTTCGGATTGGACAATAAACCGAGGTCCCGTGTGCTATTGACTGTGCACATTAAAGATCCCTCGACAGTTAAAATCGAAAATAAGAGCAAGCTAATGCCGCTGTCCAGGCAAAATTCCCCTCATTGCGCACTGCATGGCGTTTGCCCGTCCTCAATTAGCCTTCGATAGTGCAAGTTGATATCCGAAGTAATTGATAAAAGTAAGGAAGTCATATATGGTCTTCCGTACAAAAATTACAAACTATAAATACATTATAAAACTTATCAATAGGAAGTCTATTATTAGATTTATCAAATTGAAAGTAGAGGTGTGTCACGTGATGAAGAATGGGTGGCCTATGTAGTTGTTTAGGGGACGACAAGAAGGTAAGTGGGGCTTATATCTATTTAAAGGGTCATGGCAGGTGATCGGTATTTTCTATGATATTTTGTGCTAACGTTCCTCTGTGTTTCGAGAAATGATAGTGTTTTTTTACTCTCAAAACTTTCATCTCAACTGCGTTTTGTTGGGAGAAGAAGATTTCGTATATCTTAAATATCACAGGGCGCTGTAGGATACATT
Source organism: Lottia scabra (assembly GCA_029955415.1). Lineage (NCBI taxonomy): Eukaryota > Metazoa > Mollusca > Gastropoda > Lottiidae > Lottia > Lottia scabra. The sequence continues at coordinate 3,560,391 of JARJEI010000003.1, read as the reverse complement.
TGTTACAATAGCCTCTGAGCTTTTTTCAACCTTCTGTCGTCAATAAGCGTAGGAGTGAAACAAACTTGACAAATAAGAGTATATTATATTATTCATCAACAGTGTCTACTAAACCCATGAAAATACATGTATTTTAATGGAAAATTACATATTGTTGAAAAACTCTTAAAATTTTTGTAAACTTTTTTCAATTATTTAATTTAACATAGTTATTTGCATTTATGAGATTATATAAGTAATCTGGTGCATAGTAATGACACCAGGTAAGTCCACTTACTCTTATTCTATGAGGTAATATTTCTCTAATATTAAAATTCGATTCTGTAAATAAGACGGGGATAACTTTCTGCCGAATAAGAAACGCTGACGCGAAAGATTTCACAATCTATATTAATCAAACCGGAGATCCAGCAGGGCCGAGTTCCTAGCCTTGTGCTTAAGATCAATTTCGTGCTTAAAACACTAAGTCGACTGGAGTCTATGCAAGATTTAGTATATAGGAAAATCTCAGTTGAATATCGGACTTGCAAGGAACCGGACCAATGTCTTGTTATTGAATATTTGCTAATGAAATTTCGACATATTTCAATTTTAAAAACGGGATTCAACTTGACTTAACTTATCTCAATTGTCCATAAACCGAGGCCCTATAAGCTGTTGGCTGTGCACGTTTTGACCCCTCAACGGCAGGTTTTATCTGACTATGCACGTTTAAGATCCCTCCCTCGGAAATCGAAAATAAGAGCAGGCTAATGCGACTGTCCTGGCAAAATTTCCCTCATTGCACACTGCATGGCGTTTGCCCGTCCTCAATTAGCCCATATAGGTGCAGAAAAGCAGGACGTAAAATCCATTAATTTCAAATCATTTCATTTCATTTATCTCAATTGTCCTGTACCGTATATTTGTTATGTGAAAAATGTTATAGGAAATCTCGTGACATTGTTTGTACATAAAAATTCACAGATAAATATATATGACCCTCATTTGGAAAATTATTAATTTCGTATGCATAGTTTTTATCTCTGGTTTAATTGACTATGGATGAGATTAAAGAGCCGTGACCAGTTAATAATTAGTTTGTATGGGCATTAATCAAAGTAGCCTATTACACTAGCAATTTGAATGTTACTAATAATAGATTTAAATTGACCCCGGATTATGTAATATTCATATAGAGGCTAGAAAATCCCCAATAAAAAAAGGATGTTCAGCATTTTTGTCGAGTCAGGGAGACCCCCCTATTGGATCTGCCCTTGGTAATTGGTCGAATGAACCAATCAGGGGACTTATCTATACAACAGATTACTTAGATTATTTGATTAATCCAGAAAATTATATTTATAAACAATCATAGCAAAGCGGTTACCCAAATTGTAAGCGTTTTTCAATAATAACCTGTAATTGTATGCACAATTGCATAGTTTTATGGGTTTATTCGATTCTGTTTGTGTACTTTGGACACCGTTGATAAATATTATACACTTATTGACCGAGTTTGAGAACTTATTTGTTTTGTTCATTTTAAGAGGTGGTATCATACAATAAGAATGAATATTTTGTACAGTTATATACTTTATAACATGTTACATGACACTGTCACTATATAGGCGCAATAATTCATTCTGCATGAACTACTTTCTACTCTCTGTCTTATAAGAAAGGTAAATAAGACATTTTCAAATGGCTGAGTTAGTGTGAAATGGCGGTTGCGGTGTGTGATCCCAAGAGCGTGAATTTAGACGTTGGGTAAGCATTTTCCCTTGAACGCTTGAGGGTCTCGTTAATTCGATTGACAAAGATGTTGTGAAGAATCAAAATCGATCAGATGAAAATCAGAGTATCTTTTAGATAGCACAAAATCGATGCCATTTTTTTTCTCAAAGGGGAATTTGATTTTTATTCCATCAATATAGGCTACAAGGTAAACCGATGTCCGTATACCGTAGTAGACTACCATCTAGGCTACCAACCGAACTTCTATTTTTCACTTTTCGATAGGCTAATCTATACTGGATGGAACGAACCTCACAATTCCTGTTGGCACTTTACGTGGTCACAATTTACTGATACTGGTATATTTTTAAACAATCATTTCAGAAAAGTTATCAACCAGCGACGCCCAAAACACCACTTCTGTCAAATATCAGTAGCACATCCGGTAATACCGGAAGTGACGTAAGTGCCAGTGGCGGGAAATCGGCAAGACAACATAATAAAGAAAAGCAGTTCTGTAAGTTACATTGAAATATACAACAACAATTTTCATTATGAATACTTCCTCATTAGATAATATGCACAGCTTTTGATATTTTTGCTGAACATTGGGATGGTGCAATTCGATGAGTGTCCATCCCCTCAACACATAAACTGTAGGCTATTCCTTTAAACTTAACAAAGATTGTTCATAAATAGGTTACAATCTGATTGGATGATAATTCTTACTTTTGCACATGTGTGACGTAATGAGATATCTATTTTTACAATAACTGGAGGAATAACTTGGGGAATTTTCATGATATTTATTACATCGACCTCAAAAATTGTCAGAATGATTGTGATTGGCTGAAGTATAATTTATTCAATATGACAATCGTCGTATAGTGCACGAGGTTATCTAGAATGCTGGCAATTCTAATTCCGAAGGTGATACAAGTGCTCACATGTGTGACTCGAAACGCCAACTGATCCATAGCCGTGCAGACCGACTTATTGCCCAAATTTTAATGATATTTTGCCCGATTTTTAGGGATTTCTCTAACGTTTTTGTTTTCCAGTGACGTCACTACAACAGTTATCTCCAGTGTTAGTGAATGACATACCCATTCCTTCACTCAATAAAACATTTAAAGTGAGTGTACAGTCGTTGTATTCATATTATATATACAATGTAAAATCACAGGCTTTCTCTACTGGTGCGAAAAAAAAAAATTCCCTAAGGCTTTGATCACACATATATACGTAGCCTACATAAGTGTACGTAAATGACCTTTTTTTTTCTCTCCGTCAGTTGAATACGTACTTAATCAAATAAAACCTGCATATCGCATTCGTTTAACGTACTCAATTCTGACGTATGTGTGACTACGGCCTAATGCTCTGGTCTGACAACCACTTGCGATAGAAAATATCTACGTGCACTCTGACCTTACCTTCATAAAGTTGGCCTGATAAACTAGTCTACAGCAATAAGGAATCCTAGAATACACCTATTGTTCGCGAACAAAAGGGCAAAGGGCAAAGAACTGAGTTAAAACATAGAACTGTGAGTAGGTCGTAGACACTTGGTTGTGAGACCCTAATGTAGTGTTTAAAAAACAGTATCTAAAAAACCGAACGAAACGAAATTAGGGTCTAATTTTTATTATACTGACATGATAATATACATTTATATTTTCTTCTCAGGATCAGGCGAAGTTATTTAACGATTTACTGGAAAGATTTGAAGATTTACGGCGGATTTTAAATGATTTTAAACAGATTTATGAAAAGGATACAAGGGGAATTCCAACGTTAAAGGAATGTATGAAACTACTGTCGAAGAATTGTGGTAAGTTTCAGAGGAACTTATCCTGTAGATTTAGGCCAGACCTTCTCGATCAGGGTGTGAAAGTCCGATGACCTTGAATAAGTCATCTTCACTCATAATTCCAGTCCACCCAGCTGTAAATGGGTACGGATAATCCGGGAAAGATCAATGCCAAGAGGTTTGACCAAGGACCAGCTGGGAGAAAGGATCCGCACGGAACCTTAGTTGTTATCCTTGTAAAATATATATACATGTTTCTTTCTTTTTTTCTCATTTAATTTTTGGAAATGGCCAATTGCATTTTATGAAGACAATATAAGGGCCAAATAGAGCTTAGTTAACATAGCGAGCAGAGTGGAAGGGTCACTTTTGAGTGACCGCAGGTCGGCATTTGAGAAGGCCTGCTTTTGAACCAAGTCTTGTTGAAGCGATGGTTAGTGGAGTTGTTGAGAGAAGTAGACAATATTCAAACGCATTGAAGAAGGGCCAAATAGATCGATATAGCAGAGCAGAGCAGAGCAGAGCGTTTTAGTAGAAGGGGGGTCACTCTTGAGTGGCTATTCTCAAGGGTGTTGCGGGCAGGGGCGCCGAACATGTGCCCTTTTTGTCACGGAGACACGGACAATTTTTATATCATAATAATTACAGCCGACGGAGGCAAGAGACGGAAAATAGGGATTTTATCTCGACTGGGCTCACATCCCCCAAAATAAGAGCCGGCCGATATTATAAACCATGCGGCAGCCCAGAGCTGCAGTCAGCTGGTGTTCACGGACCCTCTCCCCCTTTAGCCTATCGTGTCTATCTATTCATCGATGGCGCATTTTATTTTATTCTCATTTTAATAACTAGTTCGGTCAAATATGGTCGCCAATCATTACCGTAATATGTTACAGACTACGGAGACCGTTTGATAGGTTGTTTTACTAGAAATAATTTGATACTATTTTCATTTTATTTCTAGGTGAGGCCAAAATCAGTGGAACTAGAACCAAATATTCCGTCACGTTGGAATATGACTCCAGAGATGTTTCAGACTGTTGTCAGGGGTTACCAGAAGATACTCTCGAATCACTGCAACTTTATAACAAAGCAAATTCTTTAATACGAAAAATAATGGAACAAACTCCGCATGTGAAAGATTCCATTCAACTCGTCCTTGACGACGAGGAGAAGCTACGTCGTGACGTCACTAAAGAAAATTTGCCAGCATCTCAAGGACCGGAAGTACTAAAAATTTGCGTTAGAAACATAAACAGTTTGAGATCGATTCCCAGTTCACTGGAAACCATTCAAAAATACACAGACAAATCATTCCGAGACTTACTCGAGTCTTCCAAACCTTTCTTTCGGGATCGTGAAATCTAGAAATTTGAACCATACTCTATTCTAATATAATAGGCTCTATCAACCTGTATAAAATTAAAAACAGACAGATTAATTGTTTGAGGGATATAGCTGGGTTCAGCACATTGACATCTCTCTACTATGTTGCAAGGGACAATGTGGCCATTGACGCTCCTCCTCAGCAGCCAATAAACCTTTAAAGCGATACAACATCTTAGAATGAACAAAAACTCTAAATTTTCAAACTTGGTCAATCAGAGTATTTATTTTATTAAATGGCTAAAAAATATCTCTCTTTTCATTGGCCGAGAGAATGCGTCGCTTAATTCGATAGAACATCATATTCTATATTCTAGATATTGGGTCTTGGACAAGGGATGGAAAATGAAGGTTAGATAAAAGATTTTGATATGTTTTATAAATTCCAAACTGTTTGTCTGTATTTTTGTTTTTCTTTTCAGGTTAATGACTTGATTCGGACGAGATTGAACTTGAACGTGAACTTTTTATTACAGCTGTAGCAAAAAATGCTTTAGCCCAATAACAAATACATAATATACAGAATATTGAACATATATACATAATATATACAATTTCAAAAATAAATATCCAGGAAACATAGTTCATATACAATTTACAATACTGAACATCGGTGTTTATATGAAAAATATAAATATTGACATACTTTATATGTTAAATTTGTATCACAGCATTTCATTAGTTCAATAAATTTTCTCTTATCGGGATGTTCATAATAATATTTTGGAATATACGTATATCTAAATCGATTGAAAAAAGGACATACGAGAAGGAAATGAAATTCATCTTCCACACATGATAAATCGCAGAATTTACATATTCTACACTCTCTTGCTATCTTGTTAAATCTACCTGTTTCAATTTCCAGTTTCATATTTCCAAAAAGACTTAAAATTTCAATATACTTATTATTTTTAACAAATGTGAGATAAGGTTCAAAATTAAAACAATCTTTAAATTCATTATAATATAAAAGTTTAGATGAAGAGGATAATTCAGCAAACCAACTTTGTACAAAATTATCAATAATACGTCTTTTAATAATTACAACACTTAATTCATTCAGAAAACATTGATTATTCCATATATCAGAAAGTCCTAGATTTTCTAATTCAACTTTTACAAAATATGCCCAGTTTTTCTTCCCATTATCACAGTCTGTTTTCAAATTAATATAAACATCATATAACAACAAGTTACGCTTAGATATAACATCAAACCAATATTTAAATATACGAAACTTTCTTATAATAAATAATGGATATCTACCCAATTCTCCTCGTAAAACACTAATATTTGTATTTTTGCGAACATTCAAAATTCGCCTAAGAAATTCATTGTGTAATTTTTCGACATCTTTCGCTGCATTAAAACCCCAAACCTCACAACTATAGTTTAAAATGGAAGCTACTAATGAATCGAATAGTTTTAAGTTGTATTGTACATTGAAATTATAATCATTGAATATTTTATACAAACCATACATTGCCTTCCTACCCTGATCACATATTCGCTTTTGTGTTTTGGTAAAACTACCATTACTATTTAATAGAATGCCTAAATATACTAACGAGTTAACAATTTCAAGTTCCTTATCATTTATAACCACTTAAGATCTGCTGGTTGCCTCCCCTTCCTAAATATTACTATCTTAGTTTTACTTTCATTAATTTCTAAGTTCCATCTTTTACAATATGCATAAAATTTATCTAATAACAATTGCAAAGTTTCGGATTTTTTTACTAAAAAGGACAGTATCATCGGCGAAGAGCAACATGAATAATAATCTACCGTTAATTTGACAACAATTTTCATCATTCAGACTGTTGTCAACTAGATATGTTTCTAAATCTTGAACAAAAAGGAGAAAAAGAATTGGAGACATAGGCTCACCTTGTTTGACACCAAAGTAACATTGGAAGAAATCAGATATATTTCCTTTAAACTTGATTGCTAGATTATACATAAACATGTTAATCATTCATTTATTAGGTGTCTTTCCGGGAAGTCACCAGACAAAATTTCCAAATTCCCATGAAGTCAGCGTTTTGTTTTCTTTGATGATTTGGGGTAAATGCCGCCAAGAAATTTAAGGTGTTAAGACCTCATTAACGGTGATTTATCTTGCTTTGCATGACAGAAACTGTGCATGACCTAAACAAGGCAAAATCCAACGAGAAGTACCATCAGCACAACATACTGTAGAGAAAAACACAATCTTTAAAATAAGCTTTATTACCGTTAAACCATTGAAATAACACAACATAAAGATACCCCCCCCCCCCCATTAATTATAATATAGAACTGTATTAGTTTAAATTACCATGATATAAACCCACTAATAATATAACATTAAAATAACATAACATCAATATAACCCCTCAATAATTATAATATAGAACCGTATTAGTTTAAATTACCATCATATAAACCCACTAATAATATAACATTAAAATAACACAACATCAATATAACCCCTCAATAATTATAATATAGAACTGTATTAGTTTAAATTGCCATGATATAAACCCACTAATAATATAACATTAAAATAACACAACATCAATATAATCCCTCAATAATTATAATATAGAACTGTATTAGTTTATATTACCATATAAACCCACTAATAATATAACATTAAAATAACTCTATCCTAATAGAAATAGGTTAGATCAACTAACAAATGATTATATACTGCATAATTTAATTTTAATATAGAGGCAACTAGAACAATAGACATAAGATACTAGTAATACATTGTAATTTTAGTTCTCTATTCTTATAGAAATAGGTTTGATTACCTAAATCGTAAAATGATTATATTCTGCAGTTTTAAAGGGACTGTAAAGAAGTTTTGATAAATGTTTTATGTGTATCGCATTAGATACTAGAAATGCATCGCAACTTTTGTTCAAGTCATTATTATCTAAAATAAAGATGGACATGTATTTATTTCTGCGATTCTTACACCTCGAGCTGGGGGAACGGCAATATTAGTTATGGAACAGAGGAGAGTTTGTAACGTAGCATTAAATAAACCACAAAACAGACTTTCTTCACCGTATACGGCAGTTAAACAACCCGGTAACTCATCACAACGCTCCAAACATTCCTGGTTAGGAACCGAAAAATTGGCAAAGATTACTGGCGAGGGACAGAGTAGGCAAACGGTTGTCCCTAAGAACGGAAACAAAAATGTATCAGTAAAAAAACCACAACCTGCATCGTTGGCACATAACCGTTGACATTCAGAAAAATTAACAAATGTAGAATTACAATCAGTTCCCAAGTCCAGTAATGTGTCTCGAATTAGACAATCTGAAATGAATAAAAAAGAGCGAAACTTAAGAAATATTCGCAAAAATCAAAAACAAAGTTAAGATTGCAATTGTAGTTAAAGTAACTCAAACTCAACCAAGGAATTATAAAGAGGTTTTCTAAACTTTGTATGTATTTGTATTGATATCAATATATATCAGTGGGGGTGACGTCATAAAACGTGTTAGTTTAAGTGGAAGTTCAAACGTAAAAAGTGCTTCCATGTGTACGTACATGGAGTCTGTGTAAGTGGATATACATGTACATGTATATTTCAACGTTTAAGGTACACCATGTGATCTTTTGTCAGGACACAAAGAGGACTAGGTATAGTTTTTTATTTTATTCTCTACATTAAAAAATTATTAAGCCAGCTGAGTCTATTATATTTTGTTAGAAATCATATTAAAAAGTACTTCCATGTGTGCGTACATAAGGTCTATGTTTATTCTTACCCTCACATGTTATATTAGCCAAATTGGTTGCGCCATTTCAAGATATAGTTATGCTTGATGTCCCGTCTCTTTCCCACGGCAATGAAACCGGTCTAATGTTATATAAGTACCATTCTTACCTTCACATGTTGTATTAGATTCCCATTCTTACGTTCACATGCTGTATTAGACTCCCATTCTTACGTTCCCATGTTATATTAACATACTATTCTTACCTTCACATGTTATATAAACCTCGCATTCTTACCTTCACACTCTATATCAGCTTCCCATTCTCCATGAGAATTACACCGAACAGTACCTCCATTTCCATTCTTCACAAATTCTGGATCACATGTAAAATGGTATTCAGTGCCGATATCTCTAGATGTTATATCAGAATTGATAGTTCCATTTGTGATAACAGGGTCACCCGAACATTGACCTGGAATTATATCAAATAAGTTATTTATGAAATATACTTACTCATTTATGATTGATATAATTCCTCATATGAAAAGTTCATAAGCTGTTGTCTAAATTTCGTTAAAATGTGAAAGTGGATTTCGGGTACGGTTTTTAGCTCGGATCGCTAGTACTGGGTTTCTTTATTTACAAGTTCTTATAGCTCTTGTTTAGACTCTCAAAATAATGCTTCTGTATTTCTTTCAAACATGAATAAATATCTGTCTGGCACACTGTGACTTTTTCCCCCTTTTTTTTTATTTCTTTCTTGTTTTCGGGCATGTTTTGATACATCCATGTTTCGATTTTACTGGTCAAATTTATCAAATATACCTCAAACTAGAGATTTCAATTTTAATTATTGTTTTGTTCACGAAATACAAAAATAGCTTTCCATACTTACCGGCGTCAACAAGCGTAATTAATTGTACCAATAATAGAAACACAAGGACCATAATGTTTTGCATCTTTCTAGTTTGTTGTTTTACAATCAACCAGGAACTGTAGAATGATTGGATTTGATTCAGTTATTTATACATGATTATTACATGGAAAATTACCGGATATATTGATCGTGCTAGCAGACAAAAAAAATATTAAGAATAAAAAAAAATATATATATTTTCTAATTACCAACATACGGAGGCCCTTAGGCGCAATTTCCAACACTTTTTATTATTATTTCGTTATAATGAAATACTATTTCGTTTAAACGAAATGATATCATATACTAATTCGTTTAAACGAATTAATTATTTTAATTAAACGAATTAATTATTTCGTTAAAACGAATTAGTATTTCGTTTAAACGAAATGATTATTTGTTTTAAACGAAATATACTATGTTATTTCGTTTAAAGGTATTAGTTATTTTGTTATAACTAAATAATAATAAAAAGTGTTGAAAATTGTGCCTAAGGGGCTCCGTACCAACATTATTGTAAGATTGCAAAACAAAAGTTTCCATAAAATTTGCGATATACAAAAAAAAAAAAAAAAAAAAAAAATTGAATTTGTATTTTCGATTTACCACCAATTTGTTAAATCAAATATTTCAAAACAATATAATATAATAACTAGAACCGTGAAGACGGTACCGAGCAGTGCGCAATACACCTGATACATGGATGAAATGTCACATTTTCAACCAATGATAAGAGTTTTACAGATAAACTTGTCAAAATACTCACTCAATTTCATATTTGTGTCAGTAGAAAGTGCACTGCAAGATATGTTTGCAGGGATAATAAAAATGGATGTAGAACTACAAGAAGGCAGACTTAATAAAATGGATGTAGAACTACAAGAAGGCAGACTTATTAAAATGGATGCAGAAATACCAGAAGGCAGACGGACTAAAAGGAACTATTAGCGTGTACAAGAAATTGTTGACGGACGAACGGACCGACGGACGGGCAGGGGTGACGGCAATATACGTCCATATTTTCATGTAGGTGTATAAAAAGGCCGATAAAATGGATTCAGAAATACCAGCAGACAGACTAATTAAAAGAGGTGCAGAACTACAAGCAGTCAGACCAAATAAAAGGGGCGCACGGCATAATACGAATCAAAAATAATTCGTGTCGTATGTAAATTAGGTCACGTGACAGAGCTGTTTAAAGTAAAAAATTGCAATTTTCTGACGGCGATAAAACCGAAAGTAAACATTGGGCATCTAAAATGATAATGTCATTGGATAGATCTTGTCAAGGGCAGCAACTTTTGTTCAGGTCACAAAGTCACTCAAGGTCAAGGTCACAAGTTATGAGCCTTAATAGTTTTGACTATTACTGAAAAATTTAAACCGGAAATAAAAAAAAGTTCTGAATCGAAATTCAAAAATCGGCTCACCATGTTTTGTTAGCAATCGATTGATAGACATCATTTTTATTCAAATCGGATGATTCCCTGATTCTGAATTTCGATTTAAAGAAAATTACTCATTTCAATATGGCGGCTGAAATATCTAGGTCAGATATTACCATTTCATATTTAGGCGAGGGTTATTTCTAGTACATTGCAAAAAGATTTTTTCGAATATCTTAATTATTCCGGAAGTTGAAATTTCAAATTTACAATTTTTGAAAATACCATTAAGTTAGAAATCAAAATGTTTATACACCAGTTTTCAAATTGATCGAAATAAAATTGCAAAAGTTAAAAAAACTGTTAAAAAAAGTGCTCCAAAAAGTCAGCAGTGAATTTCTAAAAGTGCATTTATGTTGAAGCTATTATGTAGACATTAGAATAATGAATTAAACAAAAAAGTTTCATCAAAATCGGTTGAAAAACAGAGATAAAAATGGTAAAAAACATAAAATGGGTTTTTCTGTCATATGTCATTTCCGGTTAGACAAAAAACCGCCATTTTACATTCATGCAACACCGAGCAGTTAGTTATCGTAGGAAAACATGCGAGATAATGTGTGGCATGCTCGCTTCATACCGAATTAGCGTGACCAGAAGTAGACAAAAACAAAATAGTCATGCGAACGCAACTGCAATTAACTTTATCATTACATTTAAAATCCAAATATGCAATCATGCTCAGAAGTATTATTGCTTTGAACCAAACATGGGGTGTTTTATATAAGTAACACAGGTACATGTCTTTCTAAATTCGTTTCGTTATATTACACAGGTTATGATTAGATATATATTTAGTTTCACCACCAGACAACTATGATATATTCAGTATTATATATTCAGGTACACATCTTTCTAGATAAGTAAATTGAAATTGAATTTATTAAGTCGTTTCGTTATATTACACGAGTTGTGATGATTAGATATATATTCAGTTTCACCACCAGACAACTATGATATATTCAGTATTGTAACAATTTTAATGACTGATATCAACAGCCGACATCTCTTTCAGCTACATATTATGTTGAAATATTCGATTCTTGCTGTAATAATTTAGGTTATGTTCAAATGGCCAATATCAAACTGCACATGGTACAGATCAGTAGATCTTTTTATTATCTTGGCAAGGCATCTCCATTCCGTGTCGCAAATAATAATTCCTTCACGAGGACAGCACGTGTTTGATCACATTAACATATTAAGCAGTTTAAGTAGGGTAAGCAGTTTAAGTAGGGTAAGCAGTTTAAGCAGTTAGAGTAGGGTAAGTAGTTTGAGCAGGGTAAGCAGTTAGAGTAGGGTTAGTAGTTTAACTAGGGTTAGTAGTTTAACTAGGGTTAGTAGTTTAACTAGGGTAAGCAGTTTAAGTAGGGTAAGTAGTTTGAGTAGGGTAAGCAGTTTGAGTAGGGTTAGTAGTTTAACTAGGGTTAGTAGTTTAACTAGGGTTAGTAGTTTAACTAGGGTTAGTAGTTTAACTAGGGTTAGTAGTTTGAGCAGGATAAGCAGTTAGAGTAGGGTAAGCATTTTGAGCAGGGTAAGCAGTTAGAGTAGGGTTAGTAGTTTAACTAGGGTTAGTAGTTTAACTAGGGTTAGTAGTTTGAGCAGGGTAAGCAGTTAGAGTAGGGTAAGCATTTTGAGTAGAGTAAGTAGTTGAAGTAGGGTTTTTATAATTTGTTTAGTTAGGCATAAATTGATCTGAATCTTTCTCATGATGTTGACCTATATAGTAGTGGCGGATGTTCCTCGCGAAGCAGACCATGCTGTTTTCGAAACTCCTAATGGTACTTCTTTTTGGGGTATTGGGGTAGTCCACTACTATACAACTATTACTCTCGATTGTGCCATGTGTTTGGATGCGATTTTGATTAACGCAATCGTTTTGCTTGTACGAATTTTTATCACTGATATATTCGACATGGTCAAGCGATATATTCGACAGGTTTGACTGATATATCTGACGTGCTTGACTGAAACATGTCAAATATATCAATCAAACTCGTCAAAATATACCAGTCAAACATGTCAAATATATATGCCAAACACGTCAAGTATATCAAACGTTTTAAAAATTATCAAAAACATGTAAGTCAAATATGTAAGTCAAATATATCAGTCAAACACGTCAAATATATATGCCAAACACGTCAAGTATATCAGTCAAACACGTCAAATACATCAGTCAAACACGTCAATATATCAATCAAACTTGTCAAATACATTAGTCAAACACGTCAAATACATCAGTCAAACACGTCAATATATCAGTCAAACTTGTCAAATACATCAGTCAAACACGTCAAATACATCAGTCAAACACGTCAAGTATATCAGTCAAACATGTCAAATATATCAGTCAAACTTGTCAAATATGTCAGTCAAACATGTCAAGTATATCAAACGTTTTAAAAATTATCAAACACGTCAAATATTTAAGTCAAACTCGACAAATACATTAGTCAAACACGTCAAATACATCAGTCAATTACGTCAAGTATATATATCAAACACGTCAAGTATATCAATCAAACACGTCAAGTATATCAATCAAACACGTCAAGTATATCATTCAAACACGTCAAGTATATCAATCAAACACGTCAAGTATGTCAATCAAACACGTCAAGTATATCAGTCAAACACGTCAAATACATCAGTCAAACACGTCAAATACATCAGTCAAACACGTCAAATACATCAGTCAATTACGTCAAGTATATCAGTCAAACACGTCAAGTATATCAGTCAAACACGTCAAGTATATCAGTCAAATACGTCAAATATATCAGTCAAACACGTCAAATACATCAGTCAAACACGTCAAGTATATCAGTCAAACATGTCAAATATATTAGTCAAACACGTCAAGTATATCAATCAAACACGTCAAGTATGTCAATCAAACACGTCAAGTATATCAGTCAAACACGTCAAATACATCAGTCAAACACGTCAAGTATATCAATCAAACACGTCAAGTATGTCAATCAAACACGTCAAATACACCAGTCAAACACGTCAAATACATCAATCAAACACGTCAAGTATATCAATCAAACACGGCAAGTATATCAATCAAACACGTCAAGTATATCAGTCAAACACGTCAAATACATCAGTCAATTACGTCAAGTATATCAGTCAAATACGTCAAGTATATTAGTCAAATACGTCAAGTATATCAATCAAACACGTCAAGTATATCAATCAAACACGTCAAGTACATCAGTCAAACACGTCAAATACATCAGTCAATTACGTCAAGTATATCAGTCAAATACGTCAAGTATATTAGTCAAATACGTCAAGTATATCAATCAAACACGTCAAGTATATCATTCAAACACGTCAAGTATATCAATCAAACACGTCAAGTATGTCAATCAAACACGTCAAGTATATCAGTCAAACACGTCAAATACATCAGTCAAACACGTCAAATACATCAGTCAAACACGTCAATATATCAGTCAATTACGTCAAGTATATCAATCAAACACGTCAAGAATATCAATCAAACACGGCAAGTATATCAATCAAACACCTCAAGTATATCAGTCAAACACGTCAAATACATCAGTCAAACACGTCAAATACATCAGTCAAACACGTCAATATATCAGTCAATTACGTCAAGTATATCAGTCAAACACGTCAAATACATCAGCCAAACACGTCAAATATATCAGTCAAACACGTCAAGTATATCAATCAAACACGTCAAGTATATCAATCAAACACGTCAAATATATCAGTCAAACACGTCAAGTACATCAGTCAAACACGTCAAATATATCAGTCAAACACGTCAAATACATCAGTCAAACACGTCAAGTATATCAATCAAACACGTCAAGTATATCAGTCAAACACGTCAAATACATCAGTCAAACACGTCAAGTATATCAATCAAACACGTCAAGTATGTCAATCAAACACGTCAAGTATATCAGTCAAACACGTCAAATACATCAGTCAAACACGTCAAATACCAGTCTAATTAAAATCAGACCCTAATTTCGTTCGTTCGTTTTTTTTTAAATCCGGTTTTTGAACCACTACATTAGGGTCTGAGAACCAGGCACGGCAACAGCCGTTCACGTTAACTTTGACCTAACCTTAATGACCTTTGTTTAAACCAATCAGATCTTTGCCCTCTCCCGCTCTGGGATTTTGTTCACGAAGAATAGGTGCATTCTAGGATTCCTAAGTGCTGTAGACTAGTTTATCAGGTCATGTTTATCAAGGTAAGGTCAAAGTTAACGTGAACGGCTGTTGCCGCGCCTGGTTCTCAGACCCTAATGTAGTGGTTAAAAAACCGGATTTAAAAAAAACGAACGAACGAAATTAGGGTCTGATTTTAATTAGACTGGTCAAATACATCAGTCAAACACGTCAAATACATCAGTCAATTACGTCAAGTATATCAATCAAACACGTCAAGTATATCAATCAAACACGTCAAATACATCAGTCAAACACGTCAAATACATCAGTCAAACACGTCAAATACATCAGTCAAACACGTCAAATACATCAGTCAAACACGTCAAGTATATCAATCAAACACGTCAAGTATGTCAATCAAACACGTCAAGTATGTCAATCAAACACGTCAAGTATATCAGACAAACACGTCAAATACATCAGTCAAACACGTCAAATACATCAGTCAATTACGTCAAGTATATCTATCAAACACGTCAAGTATGTCAATCAAACACGTCAAGTATATCAATCAAACACGTCAAGTATATCAATCAAACACGTCAAGTATATCAGTCAAATACGTCAAGTATATCAATCAAATACGTCAAGTATATCAGTCAAATACGTCAAGTATGTCAATCAAACACGTCAAGTATATCAATCAAACACGTCAAATACACCAGTCAAACACGTCAAGTATATCAGTCAAACTTGTCAAATATATCAGTCAAACACGTCAAATACATCAGTCAAACACGTCAAATACATCAGTCAAACACGTCAAGTATATCAATCAAACACGTCAAGTATGTCAATCAAACACGTCAAGTATGTCAATCAAACACGTCAAGTATATCAGACAAACACGTCAAATACATCAGTCAAACACGTCAAATACATCAGTCAATTACGTCAAGTATATCTATCAAACACGTCAAGTATGTCAATCAAACACGTCAAGTATATCAATCAAACACGTCAAGTATATCAATCAAACACGTCAAGTATATCAGTCAAATACGTCAAGTATATCAATCAAATACGTCAAGTATATCAGTCAAATACGTCAAGTATGTCAATCAAACACGTCAAGTATATCAATCAAACACGTCAAATACACCAGTCAAACACGTCAAGTATATCAATCAAACACGTCAAATACACCAGTCAAACACGTCAAGTATGTCAATCAAACACGTCAAGTATGTCAATCAAACACGTCAAATACACCAGTCAAACACGTCAAGTATATCAATCAAACACGTCAAGTATATCAATCAAACACGTCAAGTATATCAATCAAACACGTCAAGTATATCAGTCAAACACGTCAAATACATCAGTCAATTACGTCAAGTATATCTATCAAAAACGTCAAGTATATCTATCGAACACGTCAAGTATATCAGTCAAACTTGTCAAATATATCAGTCAAACACGTCAAATACACCAGTCAAACACGTCAAATACATCAGTCAAACACGTCAAGTATATCAGTCAAATACTTCAAATATATCAGTCAAACACGTCAAATACATCAGTCAAACACGTCAAATATATCAGTCAAACACGTCAAGTATATCAGTCAAACACGTCAAGTATATCTATCAAACACGTCAAGTATATCAGTCAAATACGTCAAGTATGTCAATCAAACACGTCAAGTATATCAATCAAACACGTCAAATATACCAGTCAAACACGTCAAGTATATCAATCAAACACGTCAAGTATATCAATCAAACACGTCAAGTATATCAATCAAACACGTCAAGTATATCAAACACGTCAAGTATATCAATCAAACACGTCAAGTATATCAGTCAAACACGTCAAATACATCAGTCAATTACGTCAAGTATATCTATCAAACACGTCAAGTATATCTATCAAACACGTCAAGTATATCAGTCAAACTTGTCAAATATATCAGTCAAACACGTCAAATACATCAGTCAAACACCTCAAATACATCAGTCAAACACGTCAAATACATCAGTCAAACACGTCCAGTATATCAGTCAAATACGTCAAATATATCAGTCAAACACGTCAAATACATCAGTCAAACACGTCAAGTATATCAGTCAAACATGTCAAATATATTAGTCAAACACGTCAAGTATATCAATCAAACATGTCAAATATATCAATCAAACACGTCAAATATATCAGTCAAACACGTCAAGTATATCAGTCAAACACGTCAAGTATATCAGTCAAACACGTCAAGTATAGCAATCAAACATGTCAAATATATCAGTCAAACACGTCAAATATATCAGTCAAACATGTCAAATATATCAGTCAAACACGTCAAATACATCAGTCAAACACGTCAAAAACATCAGTCAAACTCGTCAAATATATCAGTCAAACTTGTCAAATACATCAGTCAAACACGTCAAATACATCAGTCAAACACGTCAATATATCAGTCAAACACGTCAAGTATATCAGTCAAACACGTCAAATACATCAGTCAAACACGTCAAATACATCAGTCAAACACGTCAAATACATCAGTCAATTACGTCAAGTATATCAATCAAACACGTCAAATACATCAGTCAAACACGTCAAATACATCAGTCAAACACGTCAAGTATATCAATCAAACACGTCAAGTATATCAATCAAACACGTCAAGTATATCAATCAAACACGTCAAGTATATCAGTCAAACACGTCAAATACATCAGTCAATTACTTCAAGTATATCTATCAAACACGTCAAGTATATCTATCAAACACGTCAAGTATATCAGTCAAACTTGTCAAATATATCAGTCAAACACGTCAAATACATCAGTCAAACACGTCAAATACATCAGTCAAGCACGTCAAGTATATCAGTCAAACACGTCAAATACATCAGTCAAACACGTCAAATACATCAGTCAAACACGTCAAGTATATCAGTCAAATACGTCAAATATATCAGTCAAACACGTCAAATACATCAGTCAAACACGTCAAATATATCAGTCAAACACGTCAAGTATATCAGTCAAACACGTCAAATATATCAGTCAAACTTGTCAAATACATCAGTCAAACACGGTCAAATACATCAGTCAAACTCGTCAAATATATCAATCAAACACGTCAAGTATATCAGTCAAACTCGTCAAATATATCAGTCAAACTTGTCAAATACATCAGTCAAACACGTCAAATACATCAGTCAAACTCGTCAAATACATCAGTCAAACACGTCAAATACATCAGTCAAACACGTCTAGTATATCAGTCAAATACGTCAAGTATATCAGTCAAACACGGTCAAATATATCAGTCAAACACGTCAAGTATATCAATCAAACACGTCAAATATATCAATCAAACACGTCAAATACATCAGTCAAACACGGTCAAATATATCAGTCAAACACGTCAAGTATATCAATCAAACACGTCAAGTATATCAGTCAAACTTGTCAAATACATCAGTCAAACTTGTCAAATATAGCAGTTAAATACCATCGTCTAAACATAAAACAGTCAAAAGTAAATACATGTGTAAAGAATGCCAATGAATCTGAAAGTAAGGGGAGGTAACTACAATTTAATTTCGTTCTTTTAGATTACAATCATAACGGACTCAGTCCACTAATTCATTTGCCATCTGTTTCCATGTTAAATCACGAAATTCAATCCTCTGTAACTTTTTCCAGAAATCTCGTTGAAACCTCTCCAATATGTCACATGAAAGCCTGACCAATACTTGATTTCTCAACAAAAATTCAATACATGATGACCATGAAAATCTTGAACTAGTCAAAATGAAAGTAGACCACTACCGGATATCAACAACAAGTGGACTTGGACTGCTCACATATCGACTATTTTTAGAAATAGCCTTCCGCCTATAGATGTCTCATTATCTCACTAAATCTGAAAGAAAATGCAATTTAAGACATCAAATTCCAAATCTAGACCAAAAATTAATCAAAAATGGCCATGCACAAACCCAAAAAGGAAAGGAGAAAGAGGATTTCTAAAAATAGCACGGACTACAATCATTAGCATAAAAAGTTTTAGTGGACTGAGTCCTTACACTACGCCTCGATGTGTACTTTCTTTCTTTAAATGTTGCCTTTGATGATTATTTAGAAGTTAATTCCATTAACCAAACAAGTAAAACCAAAACATAGAATATCTGTATGATAAAATCTCCTCTTGTTAAATGATCATTGCTATTATTAATAGTTGCTTGACTTCAAATGAGTAACTTCCTTTTGCTTGTTAATGATATTGGAGACCACTTTAGTGAAAATAGAAAATTAACAGGCGTCATGTTTGAAAACAAATAGCTACAACACGTTTGTTGGTAATATTATGATGTAAAAAGAAGGTATGTCATTGTGTTATTTGTCTCATTATCACTTCACAATTTTGCTTTACAATCCGCATTGACTATCGTACAAAGAATCTAAGATTGGCACTCGGTTGAGAGAAATTTGTGTGCAAATTCTGTCAATACGCACATAACAACGAGCACATATCTTCCATACGCATAAAGCAGGCACCTCCCATGCACACATAGCAGTGTTCACAATCTTCCCGTACGCACATAGCAGTGTACACATGCCTCCCAAGCTCACAGAAGTGTGTAAACACCTCTCTTGTAGTGCTGGGTATTGCCAAGAATGTCACGATACGATACGTATCGCGATACAAAGGTCACGATACAATACGTATCGCGATATGGGAAAAAGGGGCGAAAATTAACACTTCATTTTCAAAGTTTCAATATTTATTTATTCAAAGCTATAAAACTTTCTAATTTGGTAATTTAGTTGATAATAGTGGTCCATCGTTACTGGTGTGCCATCCATGTCGGGAAACATTCTTTGAAAAGCTTCTACCTGTAAACGAGATAATTTATCAGCTGCAGTATTAGCATGAGTGGATATGTATTCACACTGAAACAAAATATTAAATTTTAAGGATTGAATTACAAAGCGGCGTACCAATTTCATGAGCAAAGTGTCTTTCGATGTTTGTTTATTCAATATGAACACCACTGCCGCATTATCACAGTGAAAAAGAATGCATGTATTTTTAAGCTGAGGACCCCAAAGTTCCAAAGCAATTACTACAGCAAATAATTCTCTAAATGTTATCGTATAATTTTGAAGATGTGAAGGCCGATTAGAATAAAAATAATGTGAATTAAAAACACCTGCAAATCCAATATCACTAGCATCAGTGTAAAAATGAAGATGTTCTGAAGTGGTCCAAACATCAGAGAGAAACAATGTCTTACAATTATAGGTTTCAATAAATTGAAGCCATGCATGAAGATCGGCACGTGCCTCAGCATTTAAACGTCGCCGATGATGGGGCTTTTTCAACCCAAAAGTAAGATTGATCAGACGACGTAAAAATGCGCGGCCCGGGCGCACAACCGCACAAGCAAAATTTAACAAGCCTATTAATGACTGTAACTCCAGCAAGGTAACTTTCCGTTTGTGTTGATAAACCATAAGCAGATTTTTTATTTTATAATATATTTTTCAAAGGGTAGGCGGAGTTGCATTGAAGGGGTATCAATCTCAAGACCTAAAAAAGTGATATTGGTGCATGGAGGTACAGTTTTTTCTGGATTCAAAGAAATTCCTATGTCCTGAACCAACATTTTAAAATTATCTAAAGCTATGTGGCACTGATTTGAAGTAGATGATCCAACAAATAAAAAATCATCTAAGACACAAGGGTTATTAAATTTTGTTTCCATAATCCAATGGAGAGCATTGCTAAATTGTTCAAATAATGAACAGCTAGATGACAAACCCATTGGAAGAGTTTTGTCAAAGTAATATTTATTGTCCAAAATAAAGCCTGTAAGATTAAAACTTTGCGGAGAAAGTGGTATCAATTTATAAGCATGTTTAATATCAGATTTTGAAAGCAGGGAATTTTGTCCAAATCTTTTAACTAACTGCACTGCATGATCAATGGTTTGATATTGCACCGTTGAGAATTCAAAAGGAATACCATCATTAACTGATTCATTTGGCGGGTAAGACAAATGATGAATGATGCGGTATTCCCCAGGAGATTTCTTGGGTACAACTCCAAGAGGGAAGACCCGAAAATCTGGCAAAGGTGCTGTATCAAAAGTCCCTTCAACACGACCTGCAGCAATCTCCTTCATAATTTTTTCGCGCAAAACCTGTGGGAAAACACTAGCCGATTTCAGATTGGAAGACACTTGTGTATACTGTTGTCCTGTAAAAGGAATGTGAAATCCATCTGTAAACCCTTGGACCAAAAATGTTATCAACCCATCATCATATCCTGACAACCAATAATTGAGCCAACACATTTATCTGCCCATATTTTATCCTTAATTACAGTGCTAACGCCAAGATCAATTGGCCTAGAAATGCCAAAGGCAATAGATGTTGTATTGTCCGAAAACAAATCCTGACAATGTAATGAAGTAGCTGGCACAGAGTGCACAAATTGTGTAACATCTTCGTTACCTTGAGCAGTTGAAATATCATTTTCAGATTCTTGTGGAAGAGTCACGCTAGTCTGAGTCTTTAATGTTTCTATGACGGCCTTGGCTACATCTGGTATGGCTGCTGAGATAGCTGATTCCACTTGTTGGTGGATATCAGATACCATTGAATGTTGATCAGATGACCTTGGATTAGAAAGTGGTGTTCTAGTTGTCCTTGAATTAATTAATCTAGGTATTCGAGATGAAGAAGGTCTGCATGGCATCGTAATTGCTGAGGATACACCTGAAGATGTTAATCTTGAAGTGGAGGCTGTGAGAGGTCTAGCATATGGTGACTTGTTACTTCGAGACGATTTTCTCGTAGCAGACATTCTGAAAAAACAATATTGTAGAATACATAGTAAGTTATCTAGCAATGTATGCATCTAAGGATAGATTTCAATTGGAAGAAAAATTCAATCTCTACAAATATAGCGAGAACATATTTCTCTAAATAACATACATAGCGAGAACATATTTCTCTAAATAACATACATAGTGAGAACATATTTCTCTAATTGACATACATAGCGAGAACATATTTCTCTAATTGACATACATTGCGAGAACATATTTCTCTAAATAACATACATAGTGAGAACATATTTCTCTAATTGACATACATAGCGAGAACATATTTCTCTAATTGACATACATAGCGAGAACATATTTCTCTAAATAACATACATAGCGAGAACATATTTCTCTAATTGACATACATAGCGAGAACATATTTCTCTAAATAACATACATAGCGAGAACATATTTCTCTAATTGACATACATAGCGAGAACATATTTCTCTAAATAACATACATAGTGAGAACATATTTCTCTAATTGACATACATAGTGAGAACATATTTCTCTAAATAACATACATAGTGAGAACATATTTCTCTAAATAACATACATAGTGAGTACATATTTCTCTAATTGACATACATAGCGAGAACATATTTCTCTAAATAACATACATAGTGAGAACATATTTCTCTAAATAACATACATAGCGAGAACATATTTCTCTAATTGACATACATAGCGAGAACATATTTCTCTAAATAACATACATAGTGAGAACATATTTCTCTAAATAACATACATAGCGAGAACATATTTCTCTAATTGACATACATAGCGAGAACATATTTCTCTAAATAACATACATAGCGAGAACATATTTCTCTAATTGACATACATAGCGAGAACATATTTCTCTAATTGACATACATAGCGAGAACATATTTCTCTAAATAACATACATAGCGAGAACATATTTCTCTAAATAACATACATAGCGAGAACATATTTCTCTAATTGACATACATAGCGAGAACATATTGTTTGACAGTGAACAACATCTGTTTAATATATCTATACTTTATATTACAATAATTAATATGATTCTCTCATTCGACTCTGGCTTTCAATAGTGTATCAACGTGTGTCTGTCTTTATTAACAACGGTAGAAGAACCATGAATAATCTCGTATGCTCTATACTGTTGTTTTCTATAACATTGGTTCTTACTGATGCCGGTAAGTATTCATTCTTATTACAGTGTATTTGAGTCCGAAACTTGTTGACTATTTCCCCAGCCTCTGATAGCTATTTAAATTTATACGGCTAGTCCCCAAAAACCTCTCTCCCAGTCATATTTGTCCAAATAAATAATAATAATAAACTCTTTATTTTACATGGGTCAGAATTAGGCTCAATACCACGAGTGATACGGTCCTGTCTCACACCCAGCCCATGGGGACAAACATAGATACAATATACAACATATAGACAAGAAAAAAAAAAATTAATGTACAGAGTATGATTTAGAGATCAAGTATGGTTAATTCATGTGATGTTTTGTGTTTTTTATCTATGGTCTCCAAGAACTTGATAGAGAATCAGGCGCAGTGTGGGCAATTCTATGCCTTCATTGTGTTATTTTTTTTTGCAATTAAAGTTAGGTGACTTTTATTATATATGTTCACTTGTCTAATCAGTTTTCTTGGACGTAATAAGCTATTAGAATATTTTGTCATGCTCTAGCTAGACGATATTGTATTATATCAAAATAAAAGAATAAAAGTTTTGACAGCTTTTTATAACTGATAACAACTGGAATGATATTTTAAGAAACTAAGGTTTATATATTAAAATTTTGTAGTATTCTTAGGTCTTGGATTTCGACGGGGCCGAATCTCCCAGATCAAGCGATAGGCACCACTTCTCGCCCGTTCAAAGTTTGACAATAGCTGCACGCCATTTCGGCACGGACACCTCTAATCATTCGCAACAACCAGGAATAATATTTGAAGAAACTAAGGTTTATATATTAATATTTTGTAGGATTCTAAGATATCGGACAAATTAATATATGTAGTATTCGTTCATTTTTTCTGACAAATACAAAGTGTACATAATCTACTTTTCTTCCATTCTTTTAAATCTTCCAACTACATTTTCCTTTTTTAACTTATACAAAGATGACATTTTGGCCAGCATCAAAAACATCTCGGGTAGTAACGAAACACAGAAAAATCAGCTATGCGCCAAGAGCAGACAAATTGTTGAATATTTTTGCTGGAATAATCCCACAGCTGACACCCGTAGAGTGGTAAACATTATGTCTTAAAGTTTATATTTTATTAATGAATGTACAAATTTAAAATTTCTAAGTTTAATATTTACTTTGTATTAAAGTTATTTAAACACAGTTCAATTATCATTTTCTTAAAACAGTTATCAATTAATCTATACGAGAGACTGTCTACTAGGTGTAACAAACGTAATATCATCAGCATAGCCTATGGCTCCAACATAAACATAACCCATGAAACAACCAAATTTACTATTTTGACATCTACTGAGAAGTTCATCAACATGTTAAGTAATAAGAATCGGAGATAGAACTCCACCTTGTTTTACACCATTTGTGACATTAAAAGATTGGGTTGTAAAATTACCCCATTTAATACATATTTTCTGATTGATGTACAAAAATGTACTATTAAAGGGCACAAACCTCGCATTAGCAACAATTTAAAAATAACCACCACACCACTAAGAAGCCTCTTAGACAATTTTAAAAAGTAGTGTAAATCTACCTTATTTTAGTTTATTTCACCTTATTATTGACATAATTATATAACACCTTATATTTAACAATAAATACATACGTCAATCGCCAACATGTGTAATAGTGGCTCCAAATATCCCATGACTTTCATGTTGGCTCTTATTGTTACTTACGGTCGCCGAATGGATAGGCCTACCAGGATTATTGTGTTAAAGATAGGGGTATGAAGAGTTCTAAAGGTTGCGAACCACGGTTTGTTATAAGATTTGGTCATTTTGTAATTTTGTAATTGTACAAATGCAAATTTGTGTGGATTCTACAGCTGAATTCTACAATAATGTAGGCCTAAGTAAGCCATTCATGTACATTTTGTAAAATAAAATCACAATATTGATAAATATTATTAACACATAGTTACTAATAAGTCTATGGCTGGTGAATCGCTTTATACTTGGTGACGCCAGTATTTGAATCACATATTTGAAACCTTTTGATTAAAGGGCACAAACCTCGCTTCAGCAACAATTTAAAAAGATTTATGTAATTGACACGATCGAAAGCCGAAATGGCATCGAGTAAGTTTACGAATACAGAAGAGTTTCTCTTAGTATAATATTGAATGGTTTCATTGTTAGAAAAAGTACATTGTACTGTGGAGTGTTTCCTTTTAAAGCCGTATAGCCAGTCAGAATAATACATGTTACCAAACCCATAAATTACAATGTTAAAACAAATAGATAAATTATACTTTGATTTTATTTGGGACAATAAACCGTATATAGAATAGAAAATGTGTTTATAGTGACATAATATAAGAATTAACAAATTTGTTAACATAAATATTTAAAAAAAACCTTTTTATAACCACTTTGTAATGAATGTTGTAATGATATTGATCAATCTGTGTTTCTAATGAATAACAATGTATTCATAAGATAATAAATCGTATGTGGACATAGAGAGACTTGAAAATTCATTTTTTTTTAAGATAGTTACAATCGAGATACATTATAGAAGATTTTAACATTCACACACATTCATTCTCTCACGCTCTAGTCTGTTTCCGATTATATATAATTACTTATTTAAATAACAGTATCTAAAAACTTCCATTTACCACTAATTTCTCCCCTCTCTCGGTATATTTCTAACTCCAGATGAGCTATTTTTTTCATATGATTAAATAATTCATGTTTCTTCGGTTCTGTATTATTAAGTTTTGATTTGTAAAGGTAACATTTGGTGATAAAAATGCAGCTGTCGACAAAGAGATTTTCGCTAATGTTTTTTGAAACTATTATCATGGTCGATAACACCGAAATGAATATCTATTGGCCTCAAATTTAAATGTATGTTATTCTTGACAAGCATATCCCCGATGTAGTTCCATAGTTTTTGTGCATATGGGCAGAATACAAATAGATGTTCCATTGTTTCAATAGCTGATGAGCAAAAGCTACATAAAATAGAGGAGCATAGTTTTAACCTGCATAATTTTTCGTTGAGGTAAATAATATTGTGACAGTATTTAAGTTGGAAATTTTGAAGTTTAGTGTCTTTACATACTAAACGTATTTTTGGAAAAATTTGATCAATAAGAGTGTCTGGTAAAGAGTTCTCTAGTCTTTGTTGCCACTTTATTAAACCATTTGGTTTCTTATATTTCCATTTTATATTAAAAGTATATACGTCTTTAGATTTGATATTAGCAAATGGTTTATTATACACCTCTTTGAATAAAACTATTAATATATTCTAATATATCAGAGTTAGAAAAATGTAAGTGGTTATCCTCATTTAATTTAAGACTTTTAAGCTTGTTCATTATGGATTTGAAACTGAATTTTTCAATAGTGGATAGTAAATCTATAAATCAAAAGAGTCTAAACGACTGAGACTTTTCTAGGGTACTAACTATGAAATCAGAGTCGTAATTAGCTTAATTACGAGTTAATTGCGGACTTAAAGTGAGACTAAGTTCCAGGGAGGGGATAGAGCAGTGAACAAGTAAGATATCTAGTTGAGGCACACCAAATGGTACAGTTCCATGACGCGAAAAGTACACATAAAGGTAAACAAAACAAAACTGTAAACCTGGGGTGTTATTCTCGAAAACTTAACTTAACTGGATAAACATAAACATAATATTTATTACAATGAAATGATATAATTTACAAACGATACAGAAACAAGCTAAGTAGCTTATATTAATCCGCCTCGTGATATAAGCAATATTGTAAAATGATAATTATAATAATAAATAAATGAAATAAATAATCGTGGGGTCAACTGGTATTTTCAATAATAATAATAATAATTATAACATTATAATAATGTATAAGCATTAATTCATAAATAATGTAATCCCGAAATAGCCGCCCCTATCGCAGTCTCTGACAGCTTCACCTGACGTCTATCGATTGGCAGTTTCCAACATGAGCCCACAGAGGCTGCAACAGGGGCAGATATTTTGGACTAAGATATTGTCTGTTGTTCCCTTGTGGGAGGGTATATATCAGTTCAATCGTCAAATCTCTTTGACAGACTTATATATCAATGAACGGTATTGAATACAAACTTATTTATATCCTGGGATATATCAGGGCTGCCGTATAGTAATACAGACGATGTTCTGTATGTTGGGGGTAGGAGGTTGATTGTTTGATTTCGAACAGTGGAGTGGTTGTTACAATACAAAAGATAGTGCTCAGGGTCTTCAAAGATATGACCACATGAGCACGCAGGATGTAGAGATATGTGCATTAGGAATTTATGACCGTTAAGTTTTCTTTTACTGTGGCGTAGTCTGGTGTGGATAATTTGGTTTTGTCGGTTGCCTGTATAGTAATAATTTGGGACGTCAGATTTTTTAATGATTTTTGATAGATTTGTCTTGAATTTAGAAACTGACTGTGAATTCTGTGTATACTGTCAGGAGTCTGTTCCATGAATTTACTGCAGATGGTAGAAAAGACAATTTATAGTTCTTAGTGCGCCATGGGATACTACGTAGCATATTGTTCTGCCTAAGACTGTAGGGGTTCAATGCCGATATTTTTGGGGGGGAACGAGAATTTTCAGATATTGAGGTGTTAGTTCATTGAACATTTTATAAAAAAGTATAAGTTTATGTGATAAGCGACGATCATGGAGACTTGTCAAGCCAGATTCTTTATAAATAATTTTATGGGACGTTCCTCTAATGAGTCCTGTGATAGTTCTAAGTTAAGTTTTTTTTAATTTATTCGCGTCATGTAAGCTGCAATTATTCCACAGTACGTCACAATAATCGTAGATAGGTAGGATGAATTGTTTGTAGAGTGTTTCAAGTGATTGTCTCGAAAGTCTGTATTTAAGGCTTCTGAGACAATCTATTAGCTTTAAAGTTTTGGATATTAGATAATCGATGTGGGTGGTCCAGGAGCAAGTTTTATTCAAATATATCCCTAAATGTTTATGTTCGTCAAAGTCATATAAAGTGGTATTATTAAAACGCAGATTGAAAGAAGATGGTTTTACCTTCCTAGAGAAGGTTATGCATTTAGTTTTCGAAGGGTTGAACGTTACTTTCCACTTTTCAGACCATTGAAATATGGCTTCCAAATCATTATTAAGAATATCACATCTTCAATAGTGAGATAAAGTGAGGTGTCGTCTGCGAATAGTCGAATGTTCGATCTAATATCACATGTGATGTCATTAATATATATATCAGAAATAATATTGGCCCTCGGACCGAGCCCTCGGGGACCCCAGCTTTAGGCACTTCTCGTTGGGATATCTCGCCTTTAATTACTACGCTTTGTGTTCTGTCTTGAAGATAGCTTTCTAAGAGTTTAAGAAGATTTCCTCGTATACCTATTGAACTGAGCTTATGAATGAGACCTTTCAGCCAAACTCTGTTAAATGCTTTACTTATATCCCAAAACACCATCTTGACTTCGGATCCACAATCTAGTGATTATGAAACAGGGGCGGTTCCAAGTATTTGGAAAGCGGGGGGCGTAGATGCTAACTTTAGCCGAGCGCAGCGAGGTGAACATTTTTTTTACCTTTTTTTTGGCTTAAAAACATAGAATAAGTATAAATTGTACTAATTTAACGGTTTCTGACGTGGACCATGTATGTTTTATAGTAAACGTTAATGGGTTTGACATTTTTGATGTCGTATTCTCCCCATTCTTAAAAAAAAAAAAGAAGACATAGTAAAGGGAGGGCATTCGCCCTCTACCCCCCCCCCCCCCGGATCCGCCACTGTGAAATATGATCATAGATGTCAATGACTTGATATGTCGTAGAATCGTTTTGAGTAAATCCAGATTGATATTGCGATATTATGGATATATTTATGAACGACTCGTTCAAAAACTTTACCGAGCGAACTTATCAACGATATTGGTCGATAATTAGAGCAGATACTTGGGTCGCCTATTTTGAATACTGGGACTATGTTCGCACATTTCCAGATGTCGGGGAAAGTTAAGTTTTCTTGACAAAAGTTAAAAAGTTTTGAAAGTGGATATGAAAGACTTTTTGAGCATAATTTCAAGATTCTGTTATTGATAAGATCGTAACCGGTTGCTTTAGTTGTATCTAGAGATTCCAATATGGTTTGGACGTCCCGTTGTGTGTAAAAAGGTTGGGCGATTTCAAAGTTATTACAAGTAAGGGGAGGTAATTCATCGTTATCATTTTCAAGATTAGAAAGTAAATTACAACTTCGAAAATTCAGTTTTATCAATTATTTATATTGATTAATAAGTTATCATTTATCCATCTACATCTCACATCATAACAAACCAAGTATAAGTTTAGACTCTGGTCGCCAGCCTAAACAGAGTTTTTACATTTGAAGAGAGCGATCGAAAATGAAATGAAATGAATGGAGTTTTACGTCTTACTTTTCTGCACCTGTATGGGCTAATTGAGGACGGGCAACGCCATGCAGTGTGCAATGAGGGAAATTTTGCCAGGACAGCGGCATTAGCCTGCTCTTATTTTCGATTTCCAACTGTCGAGGGTCTTTAAAGTACAAAGTCAATAGCACAAGGGACCTCGGTTTATTGTCCCATCCTAACGACTAGACTCTTTTTCCATGTCAGCCCCTCCGACCTGCATCACTGACAGGGGGAAACCGGAATGAAAAATCCGAAGGTATCATCTCGACCCATGTCGGGATTGAACCCTGGACCTTCAGGTTAGCGAGCAAGCGTCTAACTCACTGAGCCACCGCGGCTCCCAGAGAGCGATCGAAACACGTCTCTCCACCTTCCGCCATCTTGTTTTTATTGTAATGTAACAGGGTTTTATCGATGTAGGCTAATAAAACACCAGGTCGGGGTTCGTCATAGATTTATTTGCAAAACTAAACAAATAACTCTGAAATATATTACAATAAATAGAAATTAGGAAACTAACAGAACAGGGACAAATAAACTCAATAACATAGATACAATTAAACTGTCTTATAAATTCATTGTTTGAAAGGCATAAATATAAATACAAAACAAATACTTTATACAAAACGAATAAATAGCCTTACCCTATGAAATAGGAGTTATTATTACATAACAAGTGACATCTGTATTTAAACCAATACTAGGCTATAGTATACGACTCTAAAAGAAAACAAAGATGACCGTCGTAACTAATGAAAACAAATAATACTAACAGAAAGCCAACATTACATATAAACCAAGAAGAGAGTTGCATTTGAATAAAGTAAATAAGTCCAGTCTCTAAAGTAAAATAAGAAATAACAACTTACCAAACAGTGAAATAACACATCCAAAGTTAATAAAATGACAGAAGTGAAGAAAGAGAGAGAGAAAGAGGTCTTATATAGGAGAAAGAGTGATGAGATTTTAGACTGAGTAAAGATTTAGAAAAAGTGCTCACTAGTTGGTAAACAACTTAAAGCTACCATGACAGAAAAATAAAGCAAAACTTAAAGCTATCCTGAAGAAATAAAAAGAAACATGATAAATATTATTGGTTAAAATACGACTACCACATTATCCCCCCCAATGAAAAAGTGGCGTCCCGACACTTTCCGGAACATCTAAATCAAATACAAAAATAAATCAACATATTACACTATATTACAACAGCACGACCATTTAGAACTGAACGTTAAAGAATAATCCCTGAAATCAACAAAATTGAAATAAGGTCAAATATTAAATATTACAAATACTACTTCATATCCCAAACACCATCCCGCTGCCAACTCGGTACCTTCCTATCACGTTTCGGACGTTCTTTAAATGGTGAAGGCGGAGACAACATAGGCTCCAATATATCAGCACTATCCGAATCTGATTCAGAATCTTCATAAGGAGACAAAATTTCATTTAAATCAGCAACAGATACATTTAAAGGTGAATTGGGAGAATCTGAAATTAAAAGTTCGGGTTCCTCGGGTTCCTCGTCAACAACTGGTTCTTCTGAAACTGAAATAAATAAATTTTCCTGCGGAATGGGAATACCTTTCGCACTAATGGGTAACAACAAATTACGATGAAGAGTGCGAGTTAAAATATCATCTTCCTTTCTAACCTGGTACACTGGAATAGAAGGATCGGGTTTACCTACAACTACATATGAATCGGATTCCCATTTGTCTGCTAACTTCTGCTTACCTCTAATATTGACGTTTTTAACTAAAACCATATCACCTATTTGGAGAGACGTACCTCGAGTTTTAACATCATATTGTAACTTTTGCTTATTCTGGGCTTTTTGAATATTCTCCTGAACAATGTTATACACATCCTGAAAACGAGAATTAAGATTAAAAACATACTTAGAAATAGAATAATCTGTAAAATCTGAAAAATAATTTGTACCTAAAGCAATGTCGACTGGTAGTTTCGGATGTCTGCCAAACATAAGAAAATATGGACTGTACTGTGTTGACTCGTGTTTCGTACAATTGTAAACATAACAAAGATAAAATACATAATCTTTCCAATTAGACTTCTGTTCTTCTGAAAGTGTACCCAACATATCTAATAACGTCCTATTAAATCGTTCAGTTAACCCATTACCCATAGGGTGATATGGAGTAGTCCTTGACTTCTTAATACCTAATAATAAACAAATTTCCATAATAGTATCACTTTCAAAATTACGACCCTGATCAGAATGCAGGCGAGATGGAATACCATACGGAAGAATGAGATGATGAAGGAGAGCTTTGGCTGTAGTTTTTGCTGTTTGATTCTTAGTAGGAACTGAAATAGAAAATTTAGTAAAGTGATCAGTGATAACCAAAATATTTTCAAATCCACCTTTTGATAACTCCAGCGACAAAAAATCCATACAAACTAATTCCAATGGTTCTGAAGATTTTATATTAACCAGTGGTGCTCTTTCTGGAATATTGGGCGACTTCCGACGAATGCAACGAGCACACTCCTTGATATGAATTTCTACATGCTTACACATACCAGGCCAAAAGAAACGAGACTTAACTAAATCTAAGGTTCGGTCACGACCCATGTGTCCCATCTTGTCATGAAGATATGTGAAAATAAGAGATCGTAATGAAATCGGAACAATAATCTGCAATGTAGATGATGCTGTTGAAGAAGAAGAATAATTACGATACAAAATATCATCCATAATAAACAACGAATCAAACTGACGAAGAAGATTAACAGACTCCTTATCTAACGTTTTAAGAATATCTTGCGGAGGACGAATACCACTTTTAACAGCATCATAAACTGGACGAATAATCTTGCAGTCTTTCTGAGCCTGACGAATGATATCGGAATCAATGACTGGGGTACAATCAGGGACATTAACTTCAACATCTTGTATAAAACACAAGGTATCAATCTTACCATCTGCACTGTCATGGGATGAAATTAAAGCTGAAACTACCTCATTACTTACATGTTTTGGAGGAAGACGAGAAAGACCATCTGCAACAGTATTTTGAATACCGGGTAAATATTCTATTGAAAAGTCATACGTTGAAAGTTCCGCCAACCAACGATGGCCTGCTGCATCCAATTTTGCTGAAGAAAGAACATATGTTAATGGATTATTATCAGTCTTGACCTTGAACTTATTCCCATAAAGATAATCATGAAACTTTTTACACACAGCCCATTTTAACCCAAGAAACTCACGCTTGTGTGTAGGATACATTCGTTCTGACTTTGACAAGCTGCGACTGGCATAAGAAATAACTCTTCTGTGACCATCTTGTTCCTGAAATAAAGCTGCACCGAGACCAAAACTACTTGCATCTACTTCTAACTCAAAAGGTTTTGTAAAATCAGCGTATGCTAAAACTGGCGAAGAAGTTAAATAATCAATTAAATGCTGAAAAGATGATTCCTGATCTGATCCCCACGAAAATACTGGAACATCTTTATTATTCTTCTTGTTAGTTGAATGACCTATAAGTAAATCAGTTAAGGGTTTGGCAATTTTTGCATAATCTTTAACAAACCTGCGAAAGTAACCACAAAAACCAAGGAATTTTCGTACTTCTTCTATGTTAGAAGGAACTGGCCAAGAAGTCAATGCAGAAATTTTTTCAGGATCAGTGTGAATACCTTCCTCCGAAATAATATGACCTAAGTACTTAATAGAGGTTTGAAGAAAATGACACTTAGAAGGCTTAAGACGAAGATTATTCTGACGAAGTTTAAGGAATACAGCTTCCAGACGCTCTAAATGTTCCTGAAAAGACTTAGAAAATACAATAATATCATCAAGGTAAATGAGACATTGCATCAGATTCATATCACCCATACAGCGTTCCATAAGTCTCTGAAATGTAGCAGGAGCGTTTGTAAGTCCGAAGGGCATGGCGTTAAACTCATAGAATCCAAGAGGACCAACCGTGAAAGCAGTCTTGTGCTTATCTTCTTCAGCAAGCTCACATTGCCAATACCCAGAACGGAGATCTAAAGAACTGAAATAACGAGAACCATTAAGTGAATCTAAGGTTTCTTCTATACGGGGTAAAGAATAAGAATCTTTGATGGTTTGTGAATTAAGTTTTCTATAGTCCACACAAAAACGAAGAGAATTATCTTTTTTACGTATTAATACTACAGGTGAACAAAAAGGACTTTTCGAAGGACGAATAACATTATTATCAAGCATGCTCTGGATAGCATCTTTAACTTCCTGATACATAGAGGGAGGTATACGTCTGTGGCGCTGTTTAAATGGCGTATCATCAGAAAGTGAAATTGAATGTTTAACTAGATCTGTCTTACCTATATCTGTATCCGATAAACTAAAAACATCTTTATATCTGTGGATCAAATCTTTGAACTGATGAATTTCACTACTGGAAAATTGATCATTAAAATTAGACATATCCAGAGAATCTATAATAGACGAAAACTTGGAATCCTGGGCAGGCGCAGTCGAAACGGCATCAACCTGAGATAACTGACACACCACAGAGTGTGCTGGTAAAAAAATAGAATTATTCGAATCATTTTGTAGCTTAACACGGACACGTTGAGATGAAAAATCAAAGTTTTTACAACTTACTAATCCAGGAATCACGTGCAATTTTGATGGCAAACAAGAATCGTCAGATGTATAATAACGTTTTCCAGGAACCGGTTTGGGCAAATGACAAACTCCAGAAACAGAAATACAAGAGTTTGGAGCAATCTTGATACCTTTTGTAGATTTCAAACTATATACATTATCAGAATCACGAAGTAAACCTGAAATACACTGAAAAGCAGAATTCCAACAAACATCAACATTATGTACATCACAATTATACAAACATAATAGTCTAGAAAGAATATTATTACCAACAATAACAGGAACTGTCGCGTCAGTAGAACGAACAACAATAAACAATACTACAAGTTCAATATTTGTGCGTGGTACCGATATCGGGACCTCTATATAACCAATATATGGAATAGAACCACCACATGCTGAGTTTATCCTAATCAATTCATGCAAAGGAAATAATTGAAATTCTGAAAAATAACGGTTATACCAATCTTCTGCAATCGTGGACACTACAGAACCAGTATCTAAGAGAGTAGGACACTTAATTCCATTAATGAACAGTGATGACACATTCTTATCGCCTATCAACTCATCTATAGGAATGGGACAATGCTTACTTGTTTCGTCTGTGACGGAAACACTATATAGATCTACAGGCTGTCCCGTTAAGTAGACCTGTTGGGGTTTAAAGGGCAAAGAATACTACCTCTTTTATGACCCGGTTGCTGACAATCCCAACAAAGGAATGGTGTATTCATCCTGGGAGATTGCATATTACCTTGACTTTGAGGCATATTCGGCAACGGGGGTGGTGGGACATTAAAAGAATGAGGCGGGGGTACAAAGTTATATCTGTCATTCATACGAACCTCCATTTCAGCTACCTTAGATTTAAAACCTCTTACTTCTTTAGTTAGCGTTGCTATTTGCTGCGATAGTTGTTGAAAATCAAAGCTGGAAGATATTGAAGAATTAGAAGATGAAACTGAACTTATTGGAGATGAAATGGCAGTAGTGGTACTTGTTAAGGAACTGGTTGTCTGAACGGAATTGTCTTCTGCTATCTTCCTTACTTGTATCATGAAATCAGAAAAAGTACAATTTGATTCAAGGCATTTCCTTGTAGCTACCTTAATACCATCACAATACAAACCATTCCAAAATCTGTTTTTAAGAATATTATTTGCAGAAATATCATTAAATACACCATTAGCTTTACATCTATACACAAGATCCTGGACTCGACAAGCCCATGATGAAATACTCTCACCATGACTCTGTGTTGAAGAAAATAACTGATTCATTAAAAATTCAGGAGATTGTATTTGACCGAAAATGGGATCAAGGTATCGAATTAATTCCTGAACAGTATCAAAAGACAAGGTCGTAAGTGTCTGTGCTACAGTACCTCTGGCTGAACGACGAATGGCGTTAATAATTGCTGCCGTAGAATAAATACCCTCAGATAACAAACCTGTTATTTCTAATCTCCATTGCTCATATGAAACGTCACCTTTATTTCCATCTCCTGAAAAATTAGAAAGTTTTGGAGCCATATAAGATATATTAGAAGTATTTAATTGTGCAGTACTAGAAGTAGTCCTTATACTAGAAGGATGAGTTGTAGTGTTGGTAACTATATAAGTTGAATCTGAAGAAGGAGTAGAAAAAGTTAACGGATTAAACATTGAACCTGAAACAGTTGTTGGAATACGTGGAGTAGATCGAGCTTCCGGTCTTGACAATATTCCTCTAGCTATTCTATCCTGTGTAGTTCTATCAAATGAAGACAAAAATTCCATTACACTATTTATAATTTCCGGTGTAGGTGTATACGAAGTTGAACGACCACCTTCCGCCATTGTTATATCTATCTAAACTGAAAAGCAAATTGAAAGATACTTAAACGAAATATAAATATCCAATATACAATTATAAATTTAAATAACTTACATGTATATCTGAAACAAAATTACAATATACTCAAGTTATAAGAAATACTATTTGTCTTTGTACCATTCTACCTAAAACCAAAATTAGAAAGTTGTAGAAGAAAGAAAAATAGATAAAGACTTGTAGATTGTGAATGATAAGTGCATTGAAGTGGATTAGTACAAACAAGATGCAGAATACCCAAAATAAGAATAATAAAAAAAATAATCTGTCTGTCGGTCAAATGCAAATGAAACTAAGCTACAATTACAATAATCATAATATACAAAAAATTAAATATCTTCTCAAAAAGACATATACAAATAATATCATGTACATTTCTCACAAAAAAAAATACCACATAGAAAAATAACACAAAGGACAAAACAGGACAAGACAAACACAAACCCGGGTCACACACTTTCACACACTATAATGACATACATATATGATTTGGTACCAATAACACTTCGTAAGTTGAAAATATGAAGTTGAAAATAAAGTTGAAAATAAAGTTGATAACCATAAATCCACTACTAGTAACTTATCGGGCCCCACGTTGGGCGCCAATTTGTAACAGGGTTTTATCGATATAGGCTAATAAAACACCAGGTCGGGGTTCGTCATAGATTTATTTGCAAAACTAAACAAATAACTCTGAAATATATTACAATAAATAGAAATTAGGAAACTAACAGAACAGGGACAAATAAACTCAATAACATAGATACAATTAAACTGTCTTATAAATTCATTGTTTGAAAGGCATAAATATAAATACAAAACAAATACTTTATACAAAACGAATAAATAGCCTTACCCTATGAAATAGGAGTTATTATTACATAACAAGTGACATCTGTATTTAAACCAATACTAGGCTATAGTATACGACTCTAAAAGAAAACAAAGATGACCGTCGTAACTAATGAAAACAAATAATACTAACAGAAAGCCAACATTACATATAAACCAAGAAGAGAGTTGCATTTGAATAAAGTAAATAAGTCCAGTCTCTAAAGTAAAATAAGAAATAACAACTTACCAAACAGTGAAATAACACATCCAAAGTTAATAAAATGACAGAAGTGAAGAAAGAGAGAGAGAAAGAGGTCTTATATAGGAGAAAGAGTGATGAGATTTTAGACTGAGTAAAGATTTAGAAAAAGTGCTCACTAGTTGGTAAACAACTTAAAGCTACCATGACAGAAAAATAAAGCAAAACTTAAAGCTATCCTGAAGAAATAAAAAGAAACATGATAAATATTATTGGTTAAAATACGACTACCACAGTAACATAAGTTAAAATCAATTTTAGTGATTGACCAATCAGATGACTATAACACTAAAAGTTAAGTTTTCAAGAATAAGGCCCCAGATAGAAAATAAGTGGAAAAATAGAAAAGATATGAAAATAAAAGTACAAAGAAAAAAAAAGATAAAATGAAATTTTTAAGAGTCTGTCAGTTAAAATGTCTGTGTAATTTGTATATGAATTATAATTGTAGGATGTACAGAATATCCTGTGATAAACCATGCACATTTTAAAGAGGGTTGTCAGAATGAGGATATTGAAATAACTTGTCAACATGGCTTCCAGATGGTACAATCAATTACTTGTGAACACGATAAATGGCTGTATCTAAAACCCACATGTGAACCAGGTAGGTAGGCTCTACTCTTTTAATTGAACCTGTGTATTACATGGCATTTCTGTTTTTGTTTTCAGTTTTTACACTCGATTTTAGTTTTCCTAAAATGTTATTTCAGGTCGATTTTCATTCAATTTCATACAAATGTATACCGATATAAGAAATTTTGTGTGGTAAGCGCTTGTGTAAATTTAAGTACTTTAAAGAAATACAACCTCTTAGAATATACAAAAAATCTAAATTTTTAAATTTGGTCAATAGGAGTTTTTATTCATCAAGGGACTTGCCTGGTTGCATAACTATACAACAGATTATCTACATAATCTGATAAATCCAGAAAACAATGTTTATATACAATAATTGAAAAACCCTTAATCAAATTTAAGGTGTTTATCAAATATAACCTGTTATTATATGAAAATTTACATAATTCTATGGGTTTTTTACATTCTGTTTGTATACTTTGGAAAACGTTATTGAATATATACTCTTATTGACCAAGTTTGAGTTTGTTTTGTTCATTCTAAGAGGTTGTATCGCTTTAAATACCGTGCACACTAGACAAGTTGACTCATATATTCTAAGACAAGTTGACTCATATATTCTAAGACAAGTTGACTCATATATTCTAAGACAAGTTAGCCCATATATTCTAAGACAAGTTGACTCATATATTCTAAGACAAGTTGACTCATATATTCTAAGACAAGTTGACTCATATATTCTAAGACAAGTTGATTCATATATTCTAAGACAAGTTAACTCATATATTCTAAGACAAGTTAGCTCATATATTCTAAGACAAGTTGACTCATATATTCTAAGACAAGTTGACTCATATATTCTAAGACAAGTTGACTCATATATATTCTAAGACAAGTTGACTCATATATTCTAAGACAAGTTGACTCATATATTCTAAGACAAGTTGACTCATATATTCTAAGACAAGTTAACTCATATATTCTAAGACAAGTTGACTCATATATTCTAAGACAAGTTGACTCATATATTCTAAGACAAGTTGACTCATATATTCTAAGACAAGTTGACTCATATATTCTAAGACAAGTTGACTCATATATTCTAAGACAAGTTGGCTCATATATTCTAAGACAAGTTGACTCATATATTCTAAGACAAGTTGACTCATATATTCTAAGACAAGTTGACTCATATATTCTAAGACAAGTTGACTCATATATTCTAAGACAAGTTGACTCATATATTCTAAGACAAGTTGATTCATATATTCTAAGACAAGTTGATTCATATATTCTAAGACAAGTTGACTCATATGTTCTAAGACAAGTTGACTCATATGTTCTAAGACAAGTTGACTCATATGTTCTAAGACAAGTTGACTCATATATTCTAAGACAATTTGACTCATATATTGTAAGACAAGTTGACTCATATATTCTAAGACAAGTTGACTCATATATTCTAAGACAAGTTGACTCATATATTCTAAGACAAGTTGACTCATATATTCTAAGACAAGTTGACTCATATATTCTAAGACAATTTGACTCATATATTCTAAGACAAGTTGGCTCATATATTCTAAGACAATTTGACTCATATATTCTAAGACAAGTTGACTCATATATTCTAAGACAAGTTGACTCATATATTCTAAGACAAGTTGACTCATATATTCTAAGACAAGTTGACTCATATATTCTAAGACAAGTTGACTCATATATTCTAAGACAAGTTGACTCATATATTCTAAGACAAGTTGACTCATATATTCTAAGACAAGTTGATTCATATATTCTAAGACAAGTTGACTCATATATTCTAAGACAAGTTGACTCATATATTCTAAGACAAGTTGACTCATATATTCTAAGACAAGTTGATTCATATATTCTAAGACAAGTTGATTCATATATTCTAAGACAATTTGACTCATATATTCTAAGACAAGTTGACTCATATATTCTAAGACAAGTTGACTCATATATTCTAAGACAATTTGACTCATATATTCTAAGACAAGTTGGCTCATATATTCTAAGACAATTTGACTCATATATTCTAAGACAAGTTGACTCATATATTCTAAGACAAGTTGACTCATATATTCTAAGACAAGTTGACTCATATATTCTAAGACAAGTTGACTCATATATTCTAAGACAAGTTGACTCATATATTCTAAGACAAGTTGACTCATATATTCTAAGACAAGTTGACTCATATATTCTAAGACAAGTTGATTCATATATTCTAAGACAAGTTGACTCATATATTCTAAGACAAGTTGACTCATATATTCTAAGACAAGTTGATTCATATATTCTAAGACAAGTTGACTCATATATTCTAAGACAAGTTGACTCATATATTCTAAGACAAGTTGACTCATATATTCTAAGACAAGTTGATTCATATATTCTAAGACAAGTTGATTCA
This sequence comes from Lottia scabra, assembly GCA_029955415.1. Classification (NCBI taxonomy): domain Eukaryota; kingdom Metazoa; phylum Mollusca; class Gastropoda; family Lottiidae; genus Lottia; species Lottia scabra. The sequence continues at coordinate 3,520,072 of JARJEI010000003.1, read as the reverse complement.
TATATTCTAAGACAATTTGACTCATATATTCTAAGACAAGTTGATTCATATATTCTAAGACAAGTTGACTCATATATTCTAAGACAAGTTGGCTCATATATTCTAAGACAAGTTGACTCATATATTCTAAGACAAGTTGACTCATATATTCTAAGACAAGTTGACTCATATATTCTAAGACAAGTTGACTCATATATTCTAAGACAAGTTGACTCATATATTCTAAGACAAGTTGATTCATATATTCTAAGACAAGTTAACTCATATATTCTAAGACAAGTTGACTCATATATTCTAAGACAAGTTGACTCATATATTCTAAGACAAGTTGATTCATATATTCTAAGACAAGTTGACTCATATATTCTAAGACAAGTTGACTCATATATTCTAAGACAAGTTGATTCATATATTTCAAGACAAGTTAGCTCATATATTCTAAGACAAGTTGACTCATATATTCTAAGACAAGTTGACTCATATATATTTCAAGAGAAATCTTTTAATTGGCTGAAATTTTCAATTATTGTGAGAGAAGTCTTTTGATTGGCCAAAATTATCATTGAAAATAAGTGTTATAAAAAGACTTGGAAAAGACTTGTACAGCATGTTGCCAAACAACATAAATATATTGCTCAACATGAAGAAAATGCTGTTTTTACGTTTCATCCTATTTCAAGGCATAATAAGAAATGAAATGAAATGACCGGAGTTTTAAGTCCTGCTTTTCTGCACCCTGTATGTCCTAATTGAGGACGGGCCAACAGCATGCAGTGTGCTATGAGGGAGATTTTGCCAGGACAGCGGCATTAGCTTTCTCTTATTTTCGATTTCCAATTGTCGAAGGATATTTTACGTGTGCAGCCTGTAGCTCACGGGACCTTGGTTTATTGTCCCATCCGAACGACTAGACGCCTTTTCCATGTCAGCCCCTCCGACCTGCATCACTGACAAAAGACATGATAAGAAACGTTTCTTGTTTGAAAGAAATATAAAGCATGCGGTTGTGGGTTAAACAAAAAGGACAGGGTTTTATCAAAAAAATAACTAGAGATAATTAATTTTAGGTCAATGTCTGGGTGACCCTGTTATCACCAATGGAGCTCTTAACACTAATATAACATCTAGAGATATCGGCACTGAATACCAGTTTACATGTAATCCAGGAAATATGGGTACTGTGAGGTGTAATGCTAATAGAGAATGGGAGACTGATATAACATGTGAAGGTAAGAATGGTAGGCTAATATAACATGTGAAGGTAAGAATGGGAGTCTTATACAAAATGTTAAGGTAAGAATGGGAGGCTAATATAACATGTGAAGGTAAGAATGGGAGGCTAATATAACATGTGAAGGTAAGAATGGTAGTCAAATATAACATGTGAAGGTAAGAATGGTAGTCTAATATAACATGTGAAAGTAAGAATGGTAGGCTAATATAACTGTGAAGGTAAGATTTGGAGTCTAATATAACTGTGAAGGTAAGAATGGTAGGCTAATATAACATGTAAAGGTAAGAATGGGAGTCTAATATAACATGTGAAGGTAAAAATAGTAGGCCAATTTAACATGTGAAAGTATGAAAGATTAGACACTTTTTCCATGTCAGTCCCTCCGACCTGCGTCACTGACTCCAGGTCTTTTGATTGGCTGAAATTTTCAATGACAATTACGTTGATAAATACACGTGGACAGTACTTTACGTTTCGAAAATGGTGTCAGTGTGTAGGCCTACAGTACTCTGTGGTTTATTCTATTGCAAAACATAATAAGAAACGTTTCTTATTATGTTTTGCAATAGAATAAACCACAATAAAATAACTTGAGATAATTAATTTCAGTTCAATGCCTGGGTGACCCTGTTATCACCAATGGAGTTCTTAGCACCAATATAACATCTAGAGATATTGGCACTGAATACCAGTTTACATGTGATCCAGAATTTGTGAAGAATGGAAATGGAGGAACTGTGAGGTGTAATGCTACTGGAGAATGGGAGACTGATATAACATGTAAAGGTAAGAATGGGAGGCTAATTTAACATGTAAAGGTAAGAATAGTAGGCTAATATAACATGTAAAGGTAAGAATAGTAGGCTAATATAACATGTAAAGGTAAGAATGAGAGGTTAATATAACATGTGAAGGTAAGAATGGGTGTCTAATATAACATGTGATGGTAAGAATAGTATGCTAATATAACATGTGAAGGTAAGAATGGGAGGCTAATTTAACATGTGAAGGTAAGAATGTTAGGCTAATATAACATGTGAAGGTAAGAATGATAGGCTAATATAACATGTGAAGGTAAGAATGGGTGTCTAATATAACATGTAAAGGTAAGAATGGGAGACTAATATAACATGTGAAGGTAAGAATGGGTGTCTAATATAACATGTAAAGGTAAGAATGAGAGACTAATATAACATGTGAAGGTAAGAATGGGTGTCTAATATAACATGTGAAGGTAAGAATGTTAGGCTAATATAACATGTGAAGGTAAGAATGATAGGCTAATATAACATGTGAAGGTAAGAATGGGTGTCTAATATAACATGTGAAGGTAAGAATGGGTGTCTAATATAACATGTGAAGGTAAGAATGGGAGACTAATATAACATGTGAAGGTAAGAATGGGTGTCTAATATAACATGTGAAGGTAAGAATGAGAGACTAATATAACATGTGAAGGTAAGAATGGGTGTCTAATATAACATGTAAAGGTAAGAATGAGAGGTTAATATAACATGTGAAGGTAAGAATGGGTGTCTAATATAACATGTGAAGGTAAGAATGGGAGTCTAATATAACATGTGAACGTAAGAATGGGAGACTAATATAACATGTAAAGGTAAGAATGGGTGTCTAATATAACATGTGATGGTAAGAATGTTAGGCTAATATAACATGTGAACGTAAGAATGGTAGGCTAATATAACATGTGAAGGTAAGAATGAGAGGTTAATATAACATGTAAAGGTAAGAATTGGAGTCTAATATAACATGTAAAGGTAAGAATGGGAGACTAATTTAACATGTGAAGGTAAGAATGGGAGACTAATATAACATGTAAAGGTAAGAATGAGAGGTTAATATAACATGTGAAGGTAAAAATAGTAGGCCAATTTAACATGTGAAAGTATGAAAGATTAGACACTTTTTCCATGTCAGTCCCTCCGACCTGCGTCACTGACTCCAGGTCTTTTGATTGGCTGAAATTTTCAATGACAATTACGTTGATAAATACACGTGGACAGTACTTTACGTTTCGAAAATGGTGTCAGTGTGTAGGCCTACAGTACTCTGTGGTTTATTCTATTGCAAAACATAACAAGAAACGTTTCTTATTATGTTTTGCAATAGAATAAACCACAATAAAATAACTTGAGATAATTAATTTCAGTTCAATGCCTGGGTGACCCTGTTATCACCAATGGAGTTCTTAACACTAATATAACATCTAGAGATATCGGCACTGAATACCATTTTACATGTGATCCAGAATTTGTGAAGAATGGAAATGGAGGTACTGTGAGGTGTAATGCTACTGGAGAATGGGAGGCTAATCAAACATGTGGAGGTAAGAATGGTAGGCTAATATAACATGTGAAGGTAATAATGGTAGACTAATATAACACGTGAAGGTAAGAATGAAAGGCTAATATAACATGTGATGGTAAGAATAGTATGCTAATATAACATGTGAAGGTAAAATTGGGAGGTTAATATAACATGTGAAGGTAAGAATGAAAGGCTAATATAACATGTGAAGGTAAGAATGGGTGTCTAATATAACATGTGAAGGTAAGAATGGAAGGCTAATTTAACATGTGATGGTAAGAATGGTAGGCTAATATAACATGTGAAGGTAAAATTGAGAGGTTAATATAGCATGTGAAGATAAGAATAGTAGGCTACTTTAACATGTGAAGGTAAGAATGGGAGTCTAATATAACATAATTTATGAAGGTTAGAATGGGAGTCTGATATAAGCTTCTGATTTGTTTGATTTTTGTATCCCATTTATTATGGCCGGTATACACCAAATAATATTAGGCCTAGTTTAAAGGGCCGTTCTGCTTTTTTGAAAAAAGTTTCCATTATCAAAAAAATCGCAAATGCTACCTGAGAATATTTTTAAAGTAAGCTTATTGTATCTTTATATCTTCTTGATCAAACTGAATTTGGTTTTAAAGGGTTAATTACAAACAGGGAGTACTTATTGTTAATTAAGCAATTTGACCTAGTTTTGGCGTTTGCCCTTTAAATGGCTCAATATTTCTAGCTGAAACCTTTTAAATACACAAGAGGGACATTTCTCTACAATTAGGCGTTTATTTTACTCAAATCCGTTCAGTAGTTTCCTATCAGCGTCCAAAAAACATAACACACTTAAAAACCTTACGTAAGGTTTTTAAAAATTTTAGCATGTTTTTAGCGTTTAAAAATTAACGGCTGGATTAACGGATACATTAAAGGGCACATAGTTACAGAATTTGGTGTAAAGTTTTCACAAATTTGAGAAAAAAAAATTTTTACCTAAAAAAAATTCAGACTGTCCCTTTAGATTTATTCTGCCCGAATAACATTACAATTTAAAGGGATGTTCACTAACTGTCGACCAATAAAATTTTTGTCTTAGAACCTGGAATTTTTTACCTCATCTAATCCGTAATAATGTTCACAACTCTCCTTCGAAATATTGGACTTCAAATCCCTGTGTAGCCATAATTATTAGCGTTTGAAAGTCAAAATACGACTCGCCGTTTAGTAAGACTATGCGTTATTTAGAAAACACAAATACAGAAAATGAAAGATAAATGTTTAGGTAGGGATACAATTGAAGGGATTATGCGATTTTTGTGCAGTTCTAGTACTTCTGGGGGCTATTTACATATATTCAAGGCTCAAATCGACCCTCGAAAATGCTGAACATTTCCTTTTAAGTCTATACTCTATAGTCTATATACATCGCATACAATTACCTTGAATAGTTTTAGAAATTGGCTAATTTAATCTAAATCGGTCAAAACAAGTTTAAATTTTAATCCTATTTGTAAATCGGCAAGATTGCCTCTTGTGGCTCTTGGATGTTTCAAATCTAACGATTATTTAGACGATTTAATTGAACCTAGTGAAATTAAACCCTATTATTCCTATCAATAGACATGTCAGAGTTCACCTGGAGTTTTTTAAATCAAGGTCTAGATTTAACAAGCAATTTTTGTTGAATATCACTAATAGTTTGCAAAGGATACTGAAAAGAATTCTGCATTGCCCCCTTTACTGCAAGCGTGTCAATGCTGCAGCGATTACTATCTGGCGTTCCTTTTAAATGTATTGTAGGTGACAATTATATGTCAGTTTAGGCGATCTGAAAGTGATTCTTTTTACTGGCACATTTCTTTTACAAAAAAGAATCGCTACATGGTTTCAATATCAAAATTATTCTGGCTTTCATTAATTGCTCCTTCGGAGAATAGAAAGAGTCAAGGATATATTTTATTATATTTATTGATGTCAAAACAGCCCCATGATGAGTGCATATGTCACAGTAGAGACTAAAATCCAGGAGAATTTAAAATCCTCCTAGGACAAGGTCCAATTTAACTTTGTCTAGTATCAACTCCAATTGGAATTTCTCTTAAAGCAATTTAAAATTGTCTTAGGAGAAACTGAAAGTTGAACTTTGTCCTAGGACAATTTGGAATCCTCTTGGACTGATTCCTTCATGTATAATAACTATATTTTCTGCACAAATGATTTTTGTGCATATTATTTTATATTATCATGATCCTAAATAAGATTAAGAGCACGAGGACTAGGACAAAGTTCAATTTTAGTTTCTCCTAGGACAAAGTTCAATTTTAGTTTCTCCTAGGACAATTTTAAATTCTCCTAGGAGAAACTTCAATTGGAGTTTGTATGCCTACTAAATTGGACTTTGTCCTAAGACAATTTTGAATTCTCCTGGTTTTTAGTTTCTACAATTTCAGACTATATACCAAAATTCACACTGCGTACAACAGTGACCATAATATTATATAGGAAATATTTCTTAAAATGTCATAACGCCTTAGTGGAATTGCAAGAACCACAGACGTCAGAATGGAAATTGGAATGGCGCAAATTGTTGCTATCAGTGTCCCAGGACACCAGGGTAAACACCCGCTTCTGCCTAAGTCCATATCGCGGAATGCGTTGAATTCTGGAGTCCCACTTAACTTTCGGTTTATTCAAGAAGTCATATCAATTTAAAAGCTATGATAAACGCGATTTAATTCGAACGGAACATCCAGTCTCTCTACCACAGTATCAAGAGTAATCGGCAATCCTCGGCAGTTTCCGTAAACCATAATCTGTCTCGGTAATGAATGGTGTTTTTGGTTGTGTTTTCATGCGCGAGACTCTTTACTTTGACGCTTTACCACTTGCTTGTAACGTCGCGACATAGATATAGTTCATAGCAATAGAATCTGTGGAGGAATTTTCTGACACCTGCTCGTGCATTTAATGCTACGTAGTGACTATCTGTTCACCATTTACGCATTTTATCATCATTTTAAATACATATCTGTTTGCTTTCGTGTTATTTGTTTACAAATACTTGTAGCCTCGAATGACCCGTCTCTGATGTTTGAACTACCAGAATCACGAGATTACGTGATAACATTGATGTAGTCCGGTCAAATGGCCGCCGTTCATTACAGTGATATGTTGCAGAGCGCCAGCGTAACTTTCACGGAGACCGTTTGTATCAAGAGTCAACTAGTCCAACTAGGTCAACCATGAATTTAAACAGAAGTTCAATAGACGATGAGAAGACTAAGACTTCCAGTCTATATATTTCTATGGTCAAACTCTCTAAATAAGGTAATCTTCCCTTGAAAATATAATGGACTTGTTAAGTTGTTGTGTATTTGTTTTGACGGTACCCGGATGAGCCGAAATAACTCTGTTTGACTATAATAATTTTGTTGTTGATATTTGCGAAAACTTCTCTAATTAAGTGTATTTTTATGCATTTCAGACTGTTTGATTCGAAATAAATATTTCGATTTGTGTACCTTAGAAAACTCCGATTCTCCTTCATGTAAGCAGCCTTGCAGTGAAATCGGTTGTGGGTTTTCTGTTATTTCACGAATACAAGATTCACCTGAAGTCTGTGTAATATGTCCGGTACCAGTAGTTTATTTTATTAATTTCATATCTATACAGGAATGTTTTGAGCAGTGTAGTCAGTTACAAGGCTGTGTATCTTTCTATCACGTTGGATATTATAAGGATTGTTATTTGTTTAATGATACTTCGGAATCCTTGTTTTCTTATTTTGATATTAAAAACGGCCAAACAGCTGATGGTGATATAATTGCAGACAAAAATACATGTCCATCTTTATTTTAGATAATAATGACTTGAACAAAAGTTATCTTGTATTACAGGTATCTATTTTATGATACAGTATACATATAATAATTTGACCTATTTTTATCGTCAGCTTAGTTAATCCAACCTATTTCTATAAGAATAAAAAACATATCATTGAAAGGGGTATATTGATTTATTTTAATGTTATATTAGTGGGTTTGTATCATGGTAATTTAAACTAATAAAGTTCTATATTATAATTATTGAGGGTTATATTGATGTTATTTTATTTTAATGTTATATTATTAGTGGGTTTATATCATGGTAATTTAAACTAATAAAGTTCTATATTATAATTATTGAGGGTTTATATTGATGTTATGTTATTTTAATGTTATATTATTAGTGGGTTTATATCATGGTAATTTAAACTAATACAGTTCTAGTGCTCACACGAATAGTCGAATATCAAAATTCGAATCCATTTTGGCGAATATTCGAATCGGATTTTACCATTCGATTATTCGCATATCCAATAACTACGGTAACTTGATTAATTTGTTAAAAGTTATAACATTGCGCTATCAAATGCTCCCGTGTCAAACTAAAATGGCGGCAAGAACAGAGAACCAGAGAAGTTTGGAAATACTGTTCTAAACAATACTAAACATAAACCAAACACCAAGACAACTTGCAAGATCTCTGCAAACTAAAATTTTCCGTTTAAAAATTCAACTTCAAAGTTGCTGATTTGAACTATTATCAATAAAAAATCCCGACCGAATGATAGCTGAAATTGAACGGTGTTGACACTAGACAAATCGGACCAGATTGTTTGTCCCCGAATTTCATAGGCCTAATTATCATTTCGTTATACCATTTTTAAAACAGTAGATAGGCCTAATCAGTTTTTTAATGTTATAAAAGATGATTATAAATGTAAACATGCTTTGATATATCATCGAAAGAATTTGAAACATAGATCCGCCGGGTATATTGTGTAGAATCATGTTAAATGGCACCGCCGGATGTTATGATTTGCACACGGATTCTGACCTTTGACCATCTCCTCCAGCATGTCAAAACGAAAGTAGAAAAATACTGTTAATTGATTAGCTGTTATAAATAGCTATCTTTATTGTCCAATCAGATTAGGGAACGTTCGATGATCTTTTTTCTGTGTTTATTTTGTTTCATTACGATAGGATTTTAATTGAAAACTTTAATGGATTATTCATTGACAATTATGGCTCAGATGCTACAAAAATGTTAATAATCTCTTTAAAAACGGCATTTATTATCCCTATCGAGTTGTTTACAGTTATAAGTCCATATAGCAGCTTAGAATACGACGAATTTCAGTTGTAAATAGCCGTTTTTCAATGCGATTTTTTTAATGCAAAATATCGTCGAATATTCGAATGCAAATCGAATGATACTGTCGAATAGTCGAATGGTAAAAATCACCATTCGTGTGAGCACTATACAGTTCTATATTATAATTATTGAGGGTTATATTGATGTTATGTTATTTTAATGTTATATTATTAGTGGGTTTATATCATGGTAATTTAAACTAATAAAGTTCTATATTATAATTATTGAGGGTTTATATTGATGTTATGTTATTTTAATGTTATATTATTAGTGGGTTTATATCATGGTAATTTAAACTAATAAAGTTCTATATTATAATTATTAAAGGATTATATTGATGTTATGTCATTTTAATGTTATATTATTAATGGGTTTATATCACGGTAATTTAAACTAATACAGTTCTATATTATAATTATTGAGGGGCTATATTGATGTTGTGTTATTTTAATGTTATATTATTAGTGGGTTTATATCATGGTAATTTAAATTAATACAGTTCTATATTATAATTATTGAGGGTTTATATTGATGTTGTGTTATTTTAATGTTATATTATTTATGTGTTTATATCATGGTAATTTAAACTAATACGGTTCTATATTATAATTATTGAGGGGTTATATTGATGTTGTGTTATTTTGTTAATTTAATGGTAATAAAGCTTATTTTAAAGATTTTATTTTGTCTATGTTGTACTAATGGTACTTCTCTACTATTACTCTTGAATCAAGTCATTAACCCGAATAGGAACGCAATCATACAAACGGACAATTTGAAACATATGTAGTTCAACATATCCAAATCTTTTATCTTACCTTCTTTTTCAATCCCCAAGTCCAAAAATTCTGGTCCATTGGCGGATGGCAACATCAATTCATTCTATTTATCATGCAATCGACAGAGATAACGATTAAAGCCTTTTTGTCTGCTGAGGAAAGTGTTTCAATGGCCACAGAGTGATGTACATGAGCTGACTGATCACAGCTCTATCCCTTCAGCATATTTATTAGATATGTACCTGTGAAGCCATATCCTGATGTTTAGAAATAGATACATAGATGTATTCCAGACATTCATTATTATTCTGACATTTTAGACGATACCTGACAGTCTAAACCATTCATAACAACATGAAACGTTAAAACAATAGAAAACGTTACAATGGTGCCGTGACCAGGGTTATTTTTTGTCTTACCACAAAACTTCCCTGATGGGTCGTCACCACACAAAGTAGCAGTTAACAACCAACAAAAGCATAAAGTCCTAGTCCTTATCCTTCTATTAAATCGTATCAACTTTGGTCTTTTTCGAAAATTATTTATATGAAAATCCGTATAAGCAAAACCTGACTACAGCTTAGTCTACACGAAAAATCTCTGGACCGTCTGAAACCCGAGTCTATTAAAGGAATAAAACCTCTTAAAAATTATTAGTTTCTAAACTTGGTCAATATTAGTATACATTCATCAGTGGACTTACCTGATGACATAGTCATACAACAGATTACCTAAAAAATCTGATAAATCCAGAAAACTGTGTTTATATATAATAATTGAAAAAAACCGCTGTAAACACCGTTGATGCCTACTCTTATTGACCATGTATTATAGCATGTATTATATCATTCGGCTCAACCTTCGTCAATGTTCGAGACTAACATTATGACTCGGTCATGATAAAGGGCCATCACGCATGATAAATGAGCAAGTAAAGACAACTCTTGTTTGGAGATCGATTTTGATTTGCTGATATTAACACATGTGAAGGCTTTAATTGGCTGAACTATAATTTATTCAATATGGCGATCACCGTTTAGTGAGGTGATCAGGAACGCTAGTCTTGTTGCAAAGTTGATACGAATGATATTATAGATATCTGATAGATAACACTGGTAAAACAAAGCTCGCTATGTGGAACAAATTCAATATTAACAACCACATATCAACTCTTATATTTCATATTTGACAATAATTCTTCATAGATCCAACCAAATATTTGTCTTGACGTGTACAACGAACAAAGACCGAAAACGTCATTTTGATTACCCGAGTATCGTCAAACTACATACCGAGTAGTATGGCCATAAATTCTATTCTAACATACATCGCTAACACTAACAAAATACACCCCTCCTTGTGTTATTTTGACGTATTGCAACAATTTTTGAACATATTGCAAGGCGATTGTTCAAGGATTGTTCTTCATTGTTTTCGGATACGTAGCAAGATATTATATCACAGAACGGTAACCACCCCAACAATAAAAAAAATCAATTTTAGGGTAAGGAAGACCAAGACCAAGCAAGACTTATAAGCTTAGCTAAAAAAATAAAATAACCGTTTATGAGACTATGGTGTTATTCGAAGAACAAGTAATGAACGTTCCACAATAATAAAGTACGAGTGTATAACATTTACATAATATGTTAATGTGATCAAAGACGTGCTGTCCTCGTGAAGGAATTATTATATGCGACACGGAATGGAGATGCCTTGCCAAGATAATAAAAAGATCTACTGATCTGTACCATGTGCAGTTTGATATTGGTCATTTCAACATAACCTAAATTATATACAGCAAGAATCGAATATTTCAACATAATATGTAGCTGAAAGAGATGTCGGCTGTTGATATCAGTCATTAAAATTGTTACGAGACTGAATATATTAAAGTTGTCTGGTGACGAAACTAAAAATGTATTTAATCATCACAACTCGTGTAAAATAACGAAACGGCTTAATGAATTCAATTTCAATTTACTTATTTAGAAAGACATGTACATGTGTAACTTACCTAGAAAGATATGTACCCGTGTAACTTATCTAGAAAGGCATGTACCTGTGTAACTTATCTAGAAAGGCATGTACCTGTGTAACTTATCTAGAAAGACATGTACCTGTGTAACATATCTAGAAAGACATGTACCTGTGTAACTTATCTAGAAAGACATGTACCTGTGTAACTTATCTAGAAAGACATGTACCTGTGTAACTTATCTAGAAAGACATGTACCTGTGTAACTTATCTAGAAATACATATACCCGTCTAACTTATCTAAAAAGGCATGTACCTGTGTATCTTATCTAGAAAGACGTGTACCCGTGTAACTTATCTAGAAAGGCATGTACCTGTGTAACTTATCTAGAAAGACATGTACCTGTGTAACTTATCTAGAAAGACATGTACCTGTGTAACTTATCTAGAAAGACATGTACCTGTGTAACTTATCTAGAAAGACATGTACCTGTGTAACTTATCTAGAAAGACATGTACCTGTGTAACTTATCTAGAAAGACATGTACCTGTGTAACTTATCTAGAAAGACATGTACCTGTGTAACTTATCTAGAAAGACATGTACCTGTGTAACTTATCTAGAAAGACATGTACCTGTGTAACTTATCTAGAAAGACATGTACCTGTGTAACTTATCTAGAAAGACATGTACCTGTGTAACTTATCTAGAAAGACATGTACCTGTGTAACTTATCTAGAAAGACATGTACCTGTGTAACTTATCTAGAAAGACATGTACCTGTGTAACTTATCTAGAAAGACATGTACCTGTATAACTTTTTCTCGGGTCTGGTTGCACTGTACGACTGGGATTCTCAAGATAACAATACTTATGAATTTATTGTTTTAAATTGTGATAAAACGTGTTTATTATACCTCTGAGCATTATGGCAAATTCGTTCTTTGCACTTTTACAATTTTGTGCTTAATTAGAAAATTAGGCATCTCAGCTGTTGATGAACCGTTCTCTAAGAGATGATTAGGATGGAAAATGGTTGATATTTGTAGTCGATTTAGTGAAAGTTAAATGAACACAGATTGAAATGTGTAATTTTCTCCAATATTAAATTTTTTGACATTCTATTTTGTTCGGGGCAGTTCTTGTACAGTTTCTTTTTCGATGACTCTTATATTTTTAGAGTCTGACAAGGACATGTTGAAGTAAATCTGTGAGAATTTTGAAAGATATAGGTTCACCGCAAGCCCAGACTCTTACTGTCAAACTTGGGGAAGTTTTTTTGAGACACCCGATATACTTTATTTAAAAAAAAGATATACTTGCTAGCACGATCAATATATCCAGTAATTTTCCTTCATATGTTACACCCGTGCAGTAGGAGGTAAATCATGTATAAATAACTGAATCAAATCCAATCATTCTACAGTTCCTGGTTGATTGTAAAACAACAAACTAGAAAGATGCAAAACATTATGGTCCTTGTGTTTCTATTATTGGTACAATTAATTACGCTTGTTGACGCGGGTAAGTATGGAAAGCTATTTTTGTATTTCGTGAACGAAAAAAAATTGAAATCTCTAGTTTGAGGTATATTTGATAAATTTGACCAGTAAAATCGAAACATGGATATGTATAAAAACATGCCTGAAAGCAAGAAAGAAATAAAAAAAGGGGGAAAAAGTCACAGTGTGCCAGACAGATATTTATTCATGTTTGAAAGAAATACAGAAGCATTATGTTGAGAGTCTAAAAAAGAGCTATAATAACTTGTAAATAAAGAAACCCAGTACTAGCGATCCGAGCTAAAAACCGTACCCGAAATCCACTTTCACATTTTAACGAAATTTAGATAACAGCTTATGAACTTTTCACATGCGGAATTATATCAATCATAAATGAGTAAGTATTTCATAAATAACTTATTTGATATAATTTCAGGTCAATGTTCGGGTGACCCTGTTATCACAAATGGTACTATCAATTCTAATATAACATCTAGAGATATCGGCACTGAATACCATTTTACATGTGATCCAGAATTTGTGAAGAATGGAAATGGAGGTACTGTTCGGTGTAATGCTCATGGAGAATGGGAGGCAGATATAGATTGTGAAGGTAAGAATGCGAGGCTTATATAACATTAGACCGGTTTCATTGCCGTGGGAAAGAGACGGGACAATTTGGCTAATATAACATGTAAGGGAGACCTCATGTACGCACACATCGAAGCACTTTTTAATATAAATCAGACAAAATTCAGCTGGTTTAGATGATCAACAAAATTCATTTTTTAATGGAGAAAATAAAGTAAAAACATATATCTAGTCCTCTTTGTGTCCTGATCAAAGATCACAGAGTGTACCTTAAGTATAGGTTAATGGTCGAGTGGCGTACAATAACTTCACGAATGCCCGTAGCTAGGACCGTAAGGTAAGTGAGTAATGAGCACTTTTAACGTTTGAAATTGAGCTTAAATGGACTGTAAAGAGGTTTTCTGAACATTGTATGTGTATCGGGGACACTAATAGCATCAATTTGCACCATTCCAATTTCCATTCCGACGTCTGTGGTTCTTGCAATTCCACTTAAACTAGCGCGTTTTATGACGTCATCCCCACTGATCTCCATAGATATCAATACAAATACATACAAAGTTTAGAAACCTCTTTACAATCCCTTGGTTGAGTTTGAGTTACTCTAACGTACAAATGCAATGGTTCTTAAATTTATCTTTTTTTATTCATTTCAGACTGTCTAATTCGAGACACATCACTGGACTTGGCAACAGATTGTGATACTCCAGATGTTAATTCTTCTGAATGTCAACAGTTATGTGCCAACGATACAGGTTGTGGCTTTTTTGCTGATGATTTTTTTTTTCCGTTCTCAGGGAAAACCGGTTGCGTTCTCTGTCCCTCGCCAGTAATCTTTGCCAATTTAACGGTTCCTAACCAGGAATGTTTGGAGCGATGTGGTGAATTACCGGGTTGTTTAACTGCCATATACACTGAAGAAGATCTGTTTTGTGGTTTATTTAATGCTACGTTAGAAACTCTCCTCTGTTCCATAACTAATATTGCCGTCCCCCCAGCTCAAGGTGTAAGAATCGCAGAATTAAATACATGTCCATCTTTACTTTAGATAATAATGACTTGAACAAAAGTTCAAAAACGATACACATACAAAATTTATCAAAACCTCTTTACAGTCCCTTTAAAACTATATGCAGAATATAATCATTTTACGATTTAGGTAATCAAACCTATTTCTATAAGAATAGAGTCAATAGAGAACTAAAGTTACAATGTATTACTAGTATCTTATGTCTATTGTTCTAGTTGCCTCTATATCAAAATTATATTATGCAGTATATAATTATTTGTTAGTTGATCCAACCTATTTCTATAAGGATAGAATAGTACACATGTATATCGGGTGTCCCAATTAAAACGTCCCCAAGTTTGACGGTAAGTATCTCAGCTGTTGGTGAATCGATCTCTTTCAAAATTCTTACAGATTTACTTCAACATGTCTGTGTCAGACCCTGAAAATATGAAAGTCATCGAATAAAAATTGTACAAGTAATGCCTTGAACAAAATAGCATGTCAAAAAATATCAGAGCAAACTACACTTTTCAACCTGAGTCTATTGTGCTTTCACCACATCGACCACCAATATCATTCATTTTCCATCCTAAAATGCTCTCACCGATCTCATCTTAAGATATTTTCTCCCAAAAAGCAACCTTCCTGCCGTTCAGTTACTGTTCATCCAGTTTTGTTCCACTGGTGATGGTAATGACTCCGGGCAGTATGGGATTCTCTTAAGAAACAGGTGAACTGCACTTGGGTTAAAGGACACACTGATTAAACAAGAACTGAAATGCAGGATGGTCGCTTCTCGAGTAGTACCTTTAGATGTGATCCGAGAGAGTTTTTCAGGATGGAAAATGTTGGATATTGGTGGTTGTGGTAAAGCAAAAATGGACACAAATTCAAATATGTTAATTGCTCTGATATTGATTTATTTTTACATGCTATTTTGTTCGAGGCAGTACTCGTACAATTTGTGTTCGATGACTTTCATATTTTCAGGGTTAGCAAGGACACGTTGAAGTAAATTTGTAAGAATTTTGAAAGAGATTGGCTCATCAGCAGCTGAGATACTTTTCGTCAAAGTTGGGGACGTTTCTTTTTGGGGACACCCGATATATTTTAGGATAGAGTTATTTTAATGTTATAATATTTGTGGGTTTATATGGTAATTTAAACTAATACAGTTCTATATTATAATTATAATATTGGGGGTTATATTGATGTTGTGTTATTTTAATGTTATATTATTTGTGGGTTTATATGGTAATTTAAACTAATACAGTTCTATATTATAATTATTGGGGGTTAAATTGATGCTGTGTCATTTTAATGTTATATTATTAGTGGGTTTATATCATGGTAATTTAAATCATAGTTCTATATTATAATTATTGAGGGGTTATATTGATGTTTTATTATATTTTGTGTGTGCATTGTGGTAATTTAATCTAATAAAGCTGAAGTTGTATTTTTGTTTTGTTTGAGTGTCTTTAAGAGATTGTTAAGTGATTTTCTAAACTTTGGATGTGTATCAGTAGATACCTGTCAGTGACGTCATAAAACGTGTTAGTTTTAGTGGGATTGCAAGAACAACAGACGGAATGGAAATTGGAATGGTTCAAATTGAAGCTATCAGTGTCCCTGATACACATACAAAGTTTAGAATATCACTTTACAATCCCTTTAATGTTCTACATGTATTACATATGGGAAAAATGAAATCAAATTAATCGAGTTTAACGTCCTGATTTTCTGCACATATATTGGCTAATTGAGGACGAGAAAATGCCATGCAGTATGCAATGAGGTATTTTTACCAGAACAGCGGCATTAGCCTACTATTTTTTTTTATTTCCAACTGTCGAGGGATCATAAACGTGCACAGCCTGAAGCACACAGGGCCTAGGTTTATTGTCCCATCCGAACGACTAGACGCTTTTTCCATGTCAGCCCCTCTGACCTTCATCAGTGACAGGGGGAAACCGGGGTGAAAAATTCGTAGGTATATTACATATGGATATGTACGCTAAGAAGTAAAAGGTTTTTAATAGACTGAAACTTGGTACGGAGCAAATCGATTTCATTAGAGTCCCAGATGTACATGTACTTTTGAACAAAAAAAAGACAAATTCTCAAACTTGGCCAATAAAAGTATATATTTATCAAAGATGTCTTTACCATACTAACAGAATCCAATAAACCAGAAAACTTAAGAAATTTTCCATAAAACTTCAGGTTATTATTGAATAAAAAAACGCTTAATATTTTGTAGTAATTATAAATTAATGCTCAAAAGAAAGTACCCACTAGGTTTGACGAAGTGTTAGGAGAAAACAAAAGTAGTTATAAATGAACAACTATGTAATTTCAATAAATATTCATTTCTACAACAAATGTACACAAAACGAAGTAACGGACAGCCGTCACAAACATCACATCTATTAATTTTTTGTTTTCTCAAAGAGTTTTTTCATTTCAGCATTTTTTTCAGTGATGTCATAAAATGCTTAGATTTAATGGAATAACTGGACCCCAGATGAATTTCTAAAAACTGGATTAGCCAACTAACACTTGTATCAACTTCAGAACTAGACATGCTAGATAACCTGTATACTGTATGGCAGTTGCCATGTTGAATACATTATAGTTCAACCAATCACAATTATTCTTCAGAATGAATCATCATCTTTCGCGGAAAAAACAGCCAATCAAAATCAACTTTGAAACAAGAGTTGTATTTTCCTGCCCAAATACCAAGCAAGATGGCCGCCTATCATGGCCGAGTCATTATATAGTCTTGTACATAGTCTCGAACAATGGCGAAATTTGAGCCGAATGGACAACTAAATGTGTTTTTAAATGTTTTTTATAACCTAGAGCCGATTTGAAACACCTCTTACAAACATCACATTCGTAAGGTTTTTCATCAGAGTGTACTATCATGTGACGATAAAGATGAGTAGTTCGAGCAAAACTTTTAAAACAAACATCACATTTGTAAGGTTTTTCTCCAGTATGTATTTTCAAATGTTCTTTAAGGTGAGGTGACTGTTTAAAACACCTTTTACAAACATCACATTTATAAGGTTTCGTGTCAGTATGAATTCTCATATGAATATTACGTTCATGTTTACAAGTAAAATATTTTTCACAAACATCACATTTGAAAGGTTTCTCTCCAGAGTGAACTCTCATGTGAATATCATAACTGATATTTGAAGAAAAACACTTTTTACAAACATCACATTGGTAAGATTTCTTTCTGGTATGTATTTTTTTGTGTGTTACAAGAGAGCTTGACTGAGCAAAACACTTACTACAAACATCACATTTGAAAGGTTTCTCTTCAGTATGTATTCTCATATGAACATTAAGTTCTTGTGAAGTAGTAAAATGTGTTTTACAAACATCACATTTGAAAGGTTTTTCTTCAGTGTGAGCTCTCATGTGAATAATATAACTATCATTTGAAGACAAACACTTTTTACAAACATCACAGTGGTATTGTTTCTCTTCAGCATGAATTCTCATGTGAACTTTAAGTTTTCTTTTATCAATTAAACACTTTTTACAAACATCACATTGGTACAGTTTCTCTGTAGGCCTATGTATTCTCATGTGAACTCGAAGATTCCAAGCCTCAGCAAAACACTTTTTACAAACATCACATTTGAAAGGTTTCTCTTCAGTGTGAGTAAGGATGTGATCATCATAACTGCTCTTTAATGTAAAACACTTTCCACAAACATCACAGTTGAAAGGTTTATTTCCTGTATTCATTTTTCAACATCAATACTAAAGTTAAACACACACTATAATTATTATTATTGGAAATGATTATTGAAATGTATACTCTCTTCATGTGACCTTGGCCAGTGCTTCTATAGGAAAGTATCTTCTATAACACCCAAAACACATTTATATGGTATCTTCATCCTGAAAGACAAAAAAGATACACATGTATCATCTCAATTTCCTGTAATTACCTTTTTTCATCAAGGTAAGCTTATAGGTTAACAATGAGCATTAAAAGGGACTGTAAAGTGATTTTCTAAACTTCAACTTTATCTTCTGGAAGCTACTATTGATATTTATGCAGATCACTATTATTGACGTCATAAAACGCGTTAGTTTTAGTGGAACTGCAAGAACCACAGACGTCGAAATGGAAATTGGAATGGCGCTAATTGATGCTATTAGTGTTCCCAATACACATACAAAGTTAAGAAACCAATTTACAATGAGTTTTAAATGTGATTTGAAAACTATTACCAGGGGCGGCGATCCATTTTGCAAACAGGGGGGACACATCTTTTTTGGTGTACTGGTCGAAGGAGGGGGTGGGCCGTGGCATCACATATAGTTTTGTCAGTTTGCAGTTGCAGGACAAGGGAACCCTTTTTTGTAAATCAAAACCAATAAATTGGTTGAAATCAAAGAGTAAATTCAGAAGACATTTTTTCAAAATAGGGGCCATGGTGACTATTTCATTTTGACCAAATTTCAATTAGTACTTGGGCGGTTTTTACTACAAAAGAAGACAACAAGGAATGATTCTGATTAGCTGAACTCAAATCTTATCAATATGAAACCTAAATACAAATCCTACTAGACTGCTCATCCCTGCTAAAACAATTCCCACCAGAAAATAGATCACAACCGGTGTCTAGTCAAGTCGTCGACACGCCAACTCGTCGACAGTTAACTCTAAAAATACCTCTTAAAAAATAAATCCGATAATAACCTCAATTATTCAATCAATTTACGGATTAACTGAACTTGTGGACTAAACATGGTTCAGTCCTTAGTCCAATTGTGATCCCGCTGTTGGTAATTGCATAAAGAGGTTAGTTACTAGCCTAGTGTAACAAGTAAATGACTTGTTTGATCTCGGAAATTTGGTTGTGGTGTGCATACTGAACGCACTTATATTGACGAAACGTCCTGAACCAATCGGCATCTCGAGCGCGCATTGTATTGTATTCAGTTCAGTATATAATAATGTTTTAAAGAATTGATTTCATTGAAGGAAATCGGTAACGGTGCTCATATATAAACCCAACTAAAGACTCGTTTAAATAAATTAAAAACACATTCAAGATAAAGAACGAATGTGTCTGATCATAAAACTTCTGTCGACGAGTTGTCTCATCACAATCTGTCGACGAGTGGATTTCTGTCGACGAGTTGACCGATAAAATTCTGTCGACGAGTTGACATGTGGACGAGTTGACTGGTATTCTCACAACCTACCCCCAAACTTACAGACTTAGAATTTAACTGTAAAAGACTGACATAAAGCCTACATAACAAAAGATATCAACTACTCAATAGCCTACAGAAACTCATAATGTTATCCCCTATAGTCTATAGTGTATGTAGCATGACCTACATTATTCTAATGTACAGTGTGTGAACTGCACTTTATATGTGTTGTAATAACATATTTGCTGACTTGTACATTGATGTTAAGCTCCACGTTGCAGCTTAATAATGGTTCAACGGTTCTCCCTTGATGGGGTGAAGACTATCTTTAGAAGACTGTTTTCATATGTAAAAGGTCCAAAATAAATACCCCAAATAGCCATTTCTATCGTACAGTTTAGATTCTACAACAGTAAAACATTTTTCACATACCTCAAATTTGTGAATTTTTGGTTTTTAAAAGAATTTTCTATGAACAATCCTTACAAAGAGAACTTATAAACAATGGCCATACAGGAAGTGAAATATTTTACGGACTAACTTTAGATTTACAGACAGGTTTCTAATTATTTGTACTAGTCAGATGAAACCTGCCGTTGACTGGGTCAACATACATATAATACATATACGAAACTTCGCATCTTTTCTAGTTCCGTATGTGTCGCAGATAAAGATAGATAGAATTTCTCTGTTGATCAGAATGTGATCATGAGAGTCTATGACCACTACACTAGCCAATAGCCACTTTTGTCCGTTTTCTAAAATGTTCCGACTTCCAGAATATTCTGAGTCGTTTAATTACGGTTTTAAAACAAACGCACACAGGCACATACTATAGACAGACAAAATACAATTTTTATTTTGAATTATACCACTAATGTGAGATTTTAATACAGTTTTAATACTTTTGAAGACTATCTACATACATATATTCAAAACCCCAAATTACCTGATACATTTTCACCCCCAGCTGATTAATCTTTACTATCAGCTGATACATTTTCACCCCCAGCTGATTAATCTTTACTATCAGCTGATACATTTAACCCCCAGCTGATTAATCTTTACTACCAGCTGATACATTTTCACCCCCAGCTGATTAATCTTTACTATCAGCTGATACATTTTCACCCCCAGCTGATTAATCTTTACTACCAGCTGATACATTTTCACCCCCAGCTGATTAATCTTTACTATCAGCTGATACGCTTTCACCCCCAGCTGATACATTTTCACCCCAGCTGATTAATCTTTACTACCAGCTGATACATTTAGCCCCCAGTTCACAGCTGATTAATCTTTACTACCAGCTGATACATTTAACCCCCAGCTGATTGATCTTTACTACCAGCTGATACATTTAACCCCCAGCTGATTAATCTTTACTGCCAGCTGATACATTTAACCCCCAGCTGATTAATCTTTACTACCAGCTGTCAAATCTTATCTACCAGCTGATTAATCTTTACTACCAGCTGATACATTTAGCCCACAGCTGATTAATCTTTACTACCAGCTGATACATTTAACCCCAGCTGATTAATCTTTACTACCAGCTGATAGATTTAACCCCCAGCTGATTAATCTTTACTATCAGCTGATACATTTAACCCCCATCTGATAAATCTTTACTACCAGCTGATACATTTAACCCCCATCTGATAAATCTTTACTAACAGCTGTCAAATCGTAACTACCAGCTGATGAATCTTTACTAACAGCTGTCAAATCTTAACTGCCAGCTGACAAATCTTTACTAACAGCTGTCAAATCTTAACTGCCAGCTGACAAATCTTTACTTCCAGCTGATAAATCTTAACTACCAGCTGATACATTTAATCAGTTTCCTTATATCTATACTAAACGTTTGGTTACTGCCTTTAAACGAAATAGAAACCTTAGTAATTTACTTATCCATGGAAAACTAGAACCCATCCCATTAACTCTCTAATACAATATTTGTAATTAATTCATTAACCTTTAGCATGCATTGTATTACTTTAGTCTTTTTGTATGTAATTTAAGTTGTGATAATTTAATGTGACATTATTTTTAAACTATATAATGTAAATTGAACTATATTTTTATTCTACTCATTATTATTTGAATTGATAATTGAAATGTATGCTCTCTTCTTTGACCTTGGCCAGAGCTTCTATAGGAGGGTATCTTCTATAACACCCAATACCAGATGTCAAATCTTAACAATAGAGGTTAATAAACTTTAACCACCAACTGATGAATTTATTCAGTAGAGTTGACACAGTCTAGATGAGTTCTAAATGGTGCCAATAATGAGATTTCACATGTTCTAGCTGAGCTGTTACTATTTTATTGAACAGTTTAATATTGTGGTCTTATATTTTTGTATGAGGGTCATACGGCTTCTTGCAGAAACCGAAAGATAATTGCGTCGGCAGAATTCCGCGTATGCGTGCCAAGCATAAACTGTTTATTGATGGTGTGTTTATACTTTATAGTTCTCTTGTTCATACCTCCCAGTCCCTCATCGTTCGTGATAACAATACACATGGGTCGACAATGACCGGCGCTCTTTTATTTTTATACAATAAACAATATGACATAATATATACAATATAAATTTCAATACTTTTGAAAAGAAACATAATATCGATGTGTACCCGGCCACTGTCCGATGGTGAATGACATGACAAACCTATTCGTAACTATCCAGGACTCGAGAACAAGAGAAAGTCAACCGACACGAATAATATTAATAGTTCTATTGTATCACACCAAATTTTCATACAGAGTTGTCGTTCCTTGCAGTCCCTTTCAATCTTGAAGGATATTTACAAAAAAAAAACGAGACGGTATAAGTCAAACAGAGATATTTCGGCTCATCCGGGTACCGTCAAAACATATACAAAACCAGTCCATTATATTTTAAAGGGTATAAAAGTATCTTATTTAGAGGGTTGTTAGTTAGGCAAGTTACAGCAACACCCTTGAAAATATAATGGACTGGTTGTGTATATGTTTTGACTGTACCCGGATGAACCGAAATATCTCTGTTTGACTATAACACAGCTTTATTGTTAGAGATTGTGTTCACACGTGAATAAGTACACATGAGTAGGTTCACCCACTCGTATCTACTTCTTGCCAGATAACCTCGGATACTATACAGTAGTCACCATATTGCATAAATTATAATTCAGCCAATCACAATCATCCATCAGAGTGTGTCGTCTTCTTTCGCGGTAAAAAACGCCAATAAAAAATAATTCGAACTAGAGTTGTCTTTTCCTGCCCATTTACCACTCAAGATGGCAGCTTATCATGATAAAGTTATTATATAGTCTCGAACAAAATGACGAAGAATGAATCGAATGGGTTCACCACGTGAGAGGTCAAATCATAACAAAGAACGTATATATAGGACATCCTGTTCTTTGTTTACACACCATAATTCAACATATACAGCAGTATGGATACATCTTTTAAGGAAATATATTCTCATAATTGTGAGGATTGTGATAAATGCTTCATTTCTTCAGGTGATTTGAATACTCACATGAGAATACACACTGGCGAGAGAACTTATAAATGTGATGTTTGTGAAAAGTCTTTTACTCAAAAAAATTCTCTGAACATTCACACAAGAATTCATACTGGAGAGAAACCTTACAAGTGTGCTGTTTGTAATAAGTGTTTTACTCAAAAGAATTCTCTGAATATTCACACAAGAATTCATACTGGAGAGAAACCTTACAAATGTGAAGTTTGTGATAAAAGTTTAAGTGATTCAACAGCACTAAATATTCATATGAGAATACATACCGGAGAAAAGCCATACAAATGTGATGTTTGTGGAAACTGTTTTAATGCAAAACACACACTTACTGATCACTTAAGAATACATACTGGAGTAAAACCTTATCAGTGTGATGTTTGCAAAATTTGTTTTATAAATGTATATAAACTCAATGTTCACATGAGAGTACATACTGGAGAGAAGCCCTACCAATGTGATGTTTGCAAACAGTATTTTGCAAGGGCACATTATCTTAAGGAACACATGAGGAACCACACTGGAGAGAAACCATACAATTGTGAAGTTTGTAAAAAGTCTTTTACTAGAAAAAAATTTCTTACTGTTCACATGAAAAAACATACTGGAGAAAAACCCTACAAATGTGATGTTTGTGAAGAGCGTTTTACTGAGAAATATTATCTAACTGTTCACGCAAGAATACATACTGGAGAGAAACCTTATCAGTGTGATGTTTGTAAAAATTGTTTTTCTACAAAAAGTACTCTTAATAGTCACACGAAAATACACACAGGAGAGAAACGACACAAATGTGATGTTTGTGAAAAGTCTTTTAGAGTAAAACGAACTCTTACTGATCACATGAGAATTCATACAGGAGAGACACCATACCAATGTGATGCTTGTGAAAAGTGTTTTATATCTTGGGCAAGTTTAAGATATCATCTAAAAACACATTTATCCTGATCATATAACCTAGTACATGTAATTATAAAACTTAGTATGTTTATATGATTATAAATGATGAAACTTAGTATGTTTATATGATAAATGATGATGAAACTTAGTATGTTTATATGATTGTAAATGATGATGAAACTTTGTATGTTTATATGATGATAAATGATGATGAAACTTAGTATGTTTATATGATTAAACTGATGAAATTTAGTATGTTTATATGATTGTAAATTATGCTGAAACTTAGTATGTTTATATGATGATAAATGATGAAACTTTGTATGTTTATATGATTGTAAATTATGCTGAAACTTAGTATGTTTATATGATGATAAATGATGATGAAACTTAGTATGTTTATATGATTATAAATGATGATGAAACTTAGTATGTTTATATGATTATAAATGTTGATGAAACTTAGTATGTTTATATGATGATAAATGTTGATGAAACTTAGTATGTTTATATGATAATAACTGATGATGAAACTTAGTATGTTTATATGATTATAAATGTTGATGAAACTTAGTATGTTTATATGATGATAAATGATGATGAAACTTAGTATGTTTATATGATGATAAATGTTGATGAAACTTAGTATGTTTATATGATAATGAAACTTAGTATGTTTATATGATAATAAATGATGATGAATCTTAGTATGTTTATATGTTTATATAATTGTAAATGATGATGAAACTTAGTATGTTTATATGATTGTAAATGATGAAACATAGTGTGTTTATATAAATATAAATGATGAAACTTAGTATGTTTATATGATTATAAATGATGATGAAACTTAGTATGTTTATATGATTATAAATGATGAAACTTAGTATGTTTATATGATTATAAATGTTGATGAAACTTAGTATGTTTATATGATTATAAATGTTGATGAAACTTAGTATGTTTATATGATTATAAGTGTTGATGAAACTTAGTATGTTTATATGATGATAAATGATGATGAAACTTAGTATGTTTATATGATAATAACTGATGATGAAACTTAGTATGTTTATATGATAATAACTGATGATGAAACTTAGTATGTTTATATGATTATAACTGATGATGAAACTTAGTATGTTTGTTTATACGATCATAAATGATGATGAGACTTAGTATGTTTATATGATAATGAAACTTAGTATGTTTATATGATAATAAATGATGATGAATCTTAGTATGTTTATATGATTATATGTTTATATAATTGTAAATGATGATGAAACTTAGTATGTTTATATGATTGTAAATGATGAAACATAGTGTGTTTATATAAATATAAATGATGAAACTTAGTATGTTTATATGATTATAAATGATGATGAAACTTAGTATGTTTATATGATTATAAATGATGAAACTTAGTATGTTTATATGATTATAAATGTTGATGAAACTTAGTATGTTTATATGATTATAAATGTTGATGAAACTTAGTATGTTTATATGATGATAAATGATGACGAAACTTTGTATGTTTATATGATTATAAATGATGAAACTTAGTATGTTTATATGATAATAAATGATGAAACTTTGTATGTTTATATGATTATAAATGATGAAACTTAGTATGTTTATATGATGATAAATGATGCTGAAACTTAGTATGTTTATATGATTATAAATGATGAAACTTAGTATGTTTATATGATTGTAAATGATGAAACTTAGTATGTTTATATGATTATAAATGTTGATGAAACTTAGTATGTTTATATGATGATAAATGATGAAACTTAGTATGTTTATATGATTATAAATGTTGATGAAACTTAGTATGTTTATATGATGATAAATGTTGATGAAACTTAGTATGTTTATATGATGATAAATGATGAAACTTAGTATGTTTATATGATGATAAATGATGAAACTTAGTATGTTTATATGATTGTAAATTATGATGAAACTTAGTATGTTTATATGATTTTGATTAAATGATTAATCTTTTAGCTAATCTAATCTGTAATATTATTTCCAACTCTATTTAAGCCTTGAAACACATGTGTTCCCTTAATTATTATTCAAATAAAGTTAAAAATACAACTTGCCGTTTAGTAACACTATGCGTTATATAGAAACACATAAGACAGAAGATCAAGGATTAATGTAAATAATAAAATTGAAAGAATTATATGATTTTCGTGCATTGCTAGTACTTCTGGAGGCTATTTATGTATATTCAAGTCCTGTATCGACCTTCGGAAATACTGAACATTCCCCTTTAACGTATGTGAAATAAAGAGTTAAGTATTATTATTATAATCCTTCAATGTCATAAGTCGATTCCATTACAAACGCCATTATATTTCATCGAAGTTTTCCAATCACATTAAAAGCTTAAGAAAAGGCCCAGTATCATAATCGATTTAATTTTAAAAAAGGGCAATGCAATAGACAGTTAGGGGTAGAAGATAGTTATGGTTTGTTTTTATATTGTGAAAATGATGGCTTAATCGATGCAAACATCATCATAGTTTCCTAAATATTGGCATAGAACTGTATATTACAGGTTCAAAATCAGTCGGATGTCGAAATTCCCGTCATGAACTCCCACCCGAAATATATTTTCCACACCCTCCATCTATAAGGAACTGTACAAACCATCCTGGTTCGACACCTGCGCAATCAACACTTAATCTATGCACAAACATTACTAAACAACCCATGAGCAAACAATTCGTGAACAACACTTAACCTATGTACAAACCATGGGCAAACAATGCCTTACCTATATGCGCAAGAAGCGACAAATGTTTTTAAGTATTGCATAATATACAGTGTGTTACCCATAATTGTTACATATCGACATCTACTAAAACTAATAAATGAATAAAGCCAAAGATAAAACCATAGTCATTTAAAAAAGAAAATATAATCACAGTTATTAAAAGTTATCACAGCAATTTAAATATCACAGTTAAGCCAGTCTAAAAATATGAGTTTTTAAGCCTTTTTTAAAACAAGAGAGTGATTGTTCTTTACGTAAGCACCAGCTCTATCAAACCGTCGTTCACCGTAACATTTAGTTTTTACATCGTTAGGCTGTTGTATCAGACATTCATTAGCTGACCTAAGTAACCTACCAGGTGTATAAGGGTTAATCAATTCTTTCAAGTACTTAGGTGCTATTCCATGTAGTGACTTAAAAACATAAGTAAAATTTTAAATTATAGGTCTGTATTGCACAGGAAGGCAGTGAAATTGTTTAAGAACGGGAGTTACCGAGTCAAACTTCTTTGTTTTACTAATTGATTTTGCTGCGGTGTTTGAACGCGTTGCAGCCTTGATAATAATGAGCAGTTCAAGATACATAACAAAGCGTTATACAAGCAGGCCCAAAATAATAAAACAGCCAATAATAAAGGAATTAAAGTAGGCATAAAGGCCTTTTTACAATAATTGAGCCCAAACAATAACTGGGCAATAATTATAACATTCATAGCACTATCTATAACATGATAACACTATAAAGTATACACACAATATATAACAGTCGTTTTTGTTTACGAGTACTTGTGACCTGTGACCAATGGTCCAAGAAATTTCAGCCGGTATAAACAAGTTTTACTTTGATTGAAACAAAGGATGAATAAAATAATAGTTTATAAATAAATATTTTATATACGTAAATTACTTTGTAGGCCGTAACCATAATAAATGTAATGTGTTTGACCAGGGCATCGTATTGATCTCATCTTTACATTCGGCTCAGCCTTCGTCATTTTGTTTGAGGCTATAGGATGACTCGACCTTGATAACGGCCATCTTGCCCGGTAAATGGGCAAGGGAAGATAACTCTTGTTCGAGGATTGTTTTTGATTGACTGTTTTTACCGCGAAGAAAACATCACTCTCTGATGAATATTTGTGATTGGCTTAGCTATAATTTATTCAATATGACAATCTCTGTATAGTATACGAGGTTATCTAGTACGTTAGTCTAGTGCCGAAGTTGATACGATTGCCTATCTGTAGTTGTTCATTGATATTGAGCTTTGTTTGTTTGGGTTTTTTTTGTGTGGAAATCAGGCTTCGAATTTCTATTTTTTCGTAGTATCATATTGTATTGCAGTGATTTGAAAAGGTAAGAATAGAGATGTTGAAATTGGGTTCTCAAATAATAACATGCATAATAACATGCATCAGATCCAACGGCATTGCGAGCTCCGAAGCGACATTTTTTAGAGGATTGGGTTATATAGGGTATGCACCGTCGGTCAAAATAATTGGGGGGGGGGGGCTGTTACGAATTGTTTTGTCTGAATTTGTTTCTGTGTATTTTTGAGACAAGCATCAAGATTAAAACCTAGTAGCTTTAGTAATAAAAATCCGTACAAACAATTCCGTTAGTCAATATCGCATACAAAAAACTGGCAAAATCGAGAGTAATGGTTGTATAGTAGAGTAGTTTTGTGCATTTTTAGAATTCCGATTTATAAGGTAGTTTTCTGATTTTATCAGATTATTCAGTATAGTTATGACACCAAGTTTCAGAAGTTTGCTTTTTTGACCATTCTAAGAGGTAATATTCCTTTAATTTCGCTCATGTCAACTTTTGTTTATTTCAGAGGTAACAGTATTTCAAGCAACTATAAACCTTAGAAATGGGACATTTTGAAGGACATGCCTTGCCTGGAACAATATTTATGATATATTCTGTTTGGCATATTATTTCAATATACAAAAGATATTACAAGTGTAAGAGAGAAAATTTTAAATTTGTGTCTGCATTGTGGTTTCCTTGTGATTGTTTCTGTGGGAAAGCTGGATCTTGGCCAATTGAACCAGTGATAAAGGTTGTCTTTATTAGCATTGCCATAGCAGGGGAGATTTATTCGGGAACTAGGGATGATGGATTCTACCTGGTCGGCAATAATCAACATGTCACCATGTACTTCTTCTTTGGATTGGCGAGTTTTATTGATATCCTAGTGTACTTTAAGGTCAATTTACCAGCACATATAGACTATGCTCTGTATTTCCTGGCGAATGGTATGGAATTTATATTATTCCGCTTTCATCTGCATGGTAAAAGTCCATTGGATGTACTATTACATACTTTGCTGTTATATATATTGGTAGCACTGGGGGTTATGTTTCTACTAGAAATGAGATATCGAAACAATCTTCTGATAGCATTGACTACTAGGTTGTTTCTACTTTTGCAAGGCACATGGTTTTGGCAAGTGGCATTTGTTTCGTACAGTGCTTGGTTTGGAAAGTGGGACCATGAAGATCACAAGCAATTGATGTTGATTCCAGTGTATTTTGGGATGCATATTGGTGTAAATGTATTGATTATATTATTGCTAGGAAGTGTTATATCATATTGGAATAATAGGAATAAGAAACAAGGACTGAATGACGAATACTCATTTAAGAAATTGTTGAATACAAATCCTCCTGATCAAACTGTAGTAGATTTTAATGATGAAAGTGGGGAAGATGATTTAGAGTTCCAGAAAGCTTACTAAAAATAGAATTACTGTCTTCCATAATTTTTCGACTCGCTCCTCTCGGCTAAATTTTATTCTGCTCCCCCCCCACCCCTAACGCCTTATCCTGTATCCGCCCCTGGTAGCCTCTTTTGCGTTCACAAGCTGATTGTGGACGGACGGACATGGATGACGACTTTATACGTCCACATAATGTCAGCAGTTCTCTTCAACTTGGTCGTTGAACAACAGAAGGTTTATCAAGAGAAATTCGCTGGACGTTATTTACCCAGCTAAAAGACCTAAACTTTGCACAAGTACATGGGGACAGGATAGCCTTTTGATGCTTCATGAATCCGAGTACCCCAAAAAGTCCCCATGCAGTATAATTTTGTTTTATCTTCTTAAAAGACGCTTATTTATTGTGGTTGAACGAAGATGGGTGACGACAATATGCGTCCACATAATGTAGGTGTATAAAAATGAGGAAATCTTTCTTGAGAATATTAATCAATCCGTAATTCAACCATAACTTTAAAACCAAAGTCCATCCGTAAATTATTACACTTCCTGTCATGAGTTTGTTTACATTCACTCACAGATTAAACTGATGTCCTGTTTTGTTCAGACATCAATTTAAACCGAATGGTAGACAAGTTTTTTTAGTTAGAAGTTAGAAAGTTTAATGGCAAATTCTCTGGGAAAAGGGAAAACTCACAAATGTGAGGTTTGTGAAAAATGTTTTTCAACAACATCTAAGCTTAATTCTCACATGAGAGTTCATACCGGAGAAAAACCTTTCAAATGTGATGTCTGTGATAAGTGGTTTAAAGAGGCCAGTACTCTTAATATTCACAGGAGAATACATACTGGAGAAAAACCTTACAAATGTGAAGTATGTGAAAAATCGTTTGCTCGGGATTGGCATCTTAATGTTCACATGAGAATACATACTGGAGAGAAACCTTACCAATGTGATGTTTGTAATAAGTGTTTTACTCAGTCAAGTACTCTTGCAGCTCACAAAAAAATACATACTGGAGAGAAACCTTACAAATGTGATTTTTGTAAAAAGTTTTTTACTTCGTCTTATAGTCATTATGGTCATATAAGAATACATACTGGAGAGAAACCTTTCAAATGTGATGTTTGTAATAAGTGTTTTTCTCAGTCAAGTACTCTTGTAGCTCACAAAAAAGTACATACTGGAGAGAAACCTTACAGGTGTGATGTTTGTGAAAAGTATTTTACTTCGTCTAGTGGTTATAAAGTTCATATGAGAATTCACACTGGACAGAAACCTTTCAAATGTGAGGTTTGTAAAAAATGTTTTGCTCATTCAAGTTCTCTTAAATATCACACGAGAATTCATATTGCAGATAAACCAATGTGATTTTTGTAAAAAAAAATTGGTTTGAAATCTATTCACGGTTTCATATGAAATGAAATTAAAATATTTACTTAGAACCTCTTTAAAACATGAATTTTTTTTTCACATATTTATAAATATAGGCCCTATATCTGATATTTTTCCGATATGAAGGGAAAGTAGTTATTTAAATGATCTGGGGCCTTATTCTCTAAACCTTAACTTACAATGATTTTAGTGTTGTGGTCATCTGATTGGTTAATCACTGAAATTGATTTTAGATATAGCTTTATTATCCGATCAGATAACTTTATTTCTCAAAATCTTGATTTTATCTTAGTTAAGTTATCGAGAATAAGGCCCCTGGAAATATTATCACTGTACAAGTCAATAATCAACTGTTAGCTATATGTAATTAAACTATTGTCTACTTAAAAAGGCTTACTATGATTTATCTATCAATTGAGAAAGATGATCCAGAGTTACATGCCTTGTGGATGATTTGTATGTTTTTATATTGGTTTAATCTTAAGAATATTGTTTGTTTTATCAGAAATTTTAGAAACTGTTTTAGTAAATGTTGTATGAAAATGTTTAAATGAAGATATTAGAAATGATCAATGAAATGATACTATCTGTATAATTACTGTATATAAATATCATTACTAATCTTCAATATAATAAAATTCATGCCATTAAAGTGAAAATCGTGTTTAAATTTATGATTCTTTGTTAATTCCCTACATTGGAAGTTTGTCAAGTATCTGATCCCCCAACTCCATTTATGAACTTCCACCAATATCTGACAATAAACCGAGGTCCAGTATGCTATTGGCTGTGCACGTTAAAGATCCCTCAACAGTTTGAATTCGAATATAAGAGCAGGCTAATGCCGCTGTCCTGGCAAAATTTCCCTCATTGCACACTGAATTATCAGCTGGAAGTTAATATATATGGTTGTGATTTATCAGCTGTTAGTTAATATGTATCAGCATCTGATTATGATTTATCAGCTGTTAGTTAATATGTATCAGCTTCTGATTATGATTTATCAGCTGTTAGTTAATATGTATCAGCTTCTGATTATGATTTGTCAGCTGTTAGTTAATATGTATCAGCTTCTGATTATGATTTATCAGCTGGTGGTTAAGATTTATCAGCTGTTAGTGAAATATATCAGCTGGTGGTTAAGATTTATCAGCTGTTAGTGAAATATATCAGCTGGTGGTTAAGATTTATCAGCTGTTAGACAAGATTTATCAGCTGTTAGACAAGATTTATCAGCTGTTAGACAACATTTATCAGCTGGTGTTCAAGATTTATCAACTGTTAGACATGATTTCCAGGCTGAAAAGTTATGATTTATTAGCTGTTAATGTAAGCTGTTATCAATTGGAGGTCCATATCATCACTATTGTCCAAGTGAACTATGATTTGAATCGCACCTATGCACAATATGTCTGACTATGTACCTCCAATACGGGTGTTTTCAAAACATAACCAAAACTCCATTTTATGTGAAGATCAGTAAATACAAAACAACAACAACAATAAGAATCTTCATAATTTATTCATGATATGTTAGTTTCCATGGTAACAAATATATTTGGGGCGCCCTTGTATTCATCAACCATATAACAATGGAATGTCTTGACTAACATTTAGACATGTGAGAGTCTTGGCAAGTTTTAGATGCAAAATAGAAAAATATACAAAAAACATTAGGCATGTATAGGACTTAGAACAACAATAAATATACAATTTTTATGAAAAACTTTGGTAGTTTCAAATATTAATTAAAGTAATATGAAAAATTGAAAATAAAGAATAATTTACATAAAAATTTCATCGAAAATTATATATGGCACATTCTGGATTATGTAAATTGTTAACTTATAAAAAATAAATAAAAAAGGGTTCGATCTTTAAAATCCTGGATTGCACGTGGTGTAGACTTTGACCTGAAAACAAAACAGAAGTAAAAAAATAACTAACTGTTGTAGCCATAAAATTTTCATACTGCAGAGAATCCGTACCAATGTGATAGGTGTGAAAATGACCCCAACATTCTTAATGCAAAAATGATAAGTGAGAAAGCAAACCAATATTTTGGTTTTGAAAAGTTTGAAAACTACTGCAAAATTTCTGAATGGTGAGCTGGTGAAAATTTCATCAACAATTAATCCATTGGAACTTAAAAAATATGTTCTTGAAGGCAGAAGGTTGAAAAAGAGTAAAGAAATTTAAAATTGGACGCAAAAATATTGAGTTTATGGAACACAATTTCATTCCCTACAAAGTAAAGGGATAACAGCAGTAATTTAATGAAACGCAGTCCAAAACGTTATTTAGTTATTTGGAACATTAGAGAAATATCCAGAATGCTTCCCGATTAGCCTCTACACTTTTATTTGAATGAAATCCCGATATTCCCGATAGAAAAATAATACAACTAGATGATAGATGAATACATACCCAATCAACATAGCCTTGGAAGTTAGAATAACCAAATCCATGGCCGACTTGTAGAGAACATCGTCTCTTTTCAATTGGTCCTATAGATAGATAAAATGTAACTTATTAAAACATAGATCTACTGTATAAGTAAAATGAACTGAAATGGAATTTAATGTTCTACCTATGAACACGTATGTTATTTATTACTAACAACATACGTGTTCATTAGTGCCAGTAATATCAAATTTGCTTTATATAGGCAAGGAGCAGCGTTGAATTCAGCACCACCACCCTTGATTATGAGTTTTCGCACAATTTACCCCCCACCCCCCAATATGAAGTTGCTTCCTACGGTCCTGGACGGACAGCTGTAGTATCAAATGATGCTTTGGTTTATTGTTCCATCGACTAGACTATTTTCCAAGCCACCTCCACCCCTACTTGCATCACTGAAAGGGGGGAAATCGGTTTGAGAAATCCAAAGGCATTATCCAGATCTAGGCCAGGATCGAATCCTGAATCTTCCCCATTTCAATAAAAACCACAAACAAACACTGACCGTTTAAGAACACTTCTCGAGTCTTTTGTCCATTGACTTTAGCAAAGAATGTATAACTTCCTTGATCGTTCTTGAAATAATGTAACTCCAGATTCATCCAGCCATCCTGAAAACAAAACATGAAACAACATTGTTATACATTATACATACTTGTACAGAATCATACAAACTTGTAAATTGTCATACAACATTGTACAGAATCATACAACACTGTACAGAATCATAAAATATTGCACATAATCATACAAGATTGTACAGAATCATACAACATTGTACAATTTTATACAACATTGTACAGTGTCATACAACATTGTACAGAATCATACAAACTTGTAAATTGTCATGCAACATTGTACAATGTCATACAACATTGCACAGGATCATACAACATTGTACAAAATGGTACAACAGTGTACAGAAATCATACACCATTGTACAGTGTCATACAGAGAAAATAATTCTGGACTGAAAATTTTACTGTATTTTCACTTGAAAACACCAAATTTGAGCAATTTCATACATTGGCCCCCTATCCCATTAAAAAGTGTCTACGCTACTGAGGCTCTTGTGTTTTAAAAGAAAATCAACACACTTACCGCGCCAATATTATAGTTTTCAGTAATATTCGTATATCCAGACCCTTCGGGTTGGCAGGTAAATCGAATAGATTGGTAAGTCAGGGTGATCGCGACTGATTCAGGTACACCACAATCTCCATTAGAGACCACTGCTACTTCTCCAGCGATATTGCCAGGTTTTATTCTCGTTTGGATCAGGAAATATTTAAAGGCGAATCCAGAGTTGGCGAATCGTTGGATCAATACTCGGTCATTTCCGTCGAAAATTCCAGCACCACCATTTACTCCAACTAAATCTTAATTGAAAATAATAATTAATTAAAATCGATGTAGATGTTTCAAAGAAATTAAAAGAAGAATTAGAAACTCCCCTTTAATATAACATGAAATATATTATGTCAAGTTTTCAGCATTTTAGAGGGACGATTTGTACCTTGAATTTATGTAAATAACCTCCAGAATTACTAGAACTACACAACAATCGCATAATCCTTTGAATTATACCCCTACCTAGACATTTATCTTTCATTTTCTGTATATGTGTTTTCTATACAAAGCATAGTCTCACTAAACGACGAGTCGTATTTTTGACTTTCAAACGCTGATATTTATGGATACATAGGGATTTGAAGGCTTGTATTTCGAGGGAAAGTTGTGAACATTATCATTTATTAGAATAGCTAAAAAAATTCCAGGTTCTGAGACTAAAAGTTTTTTGGTCGAACGGTTAGTGAACATATCCCTTTGGTTTCAGCGATGGCACACACAAACAATAATATTCTGAAGTATACAAAAGCCACCTACCGGTTAAAGTATTAGAAGGGGTCGATAATGTGACATTGTCATATTTAAATTCGGGTTGGAATACACCATTGTCAAAATGTAGGAATCGATCCGGGTTACAACCTGCAACATAAAAATTCAAAATATAAAATTCATGATAATATAAGAAAGATTTTAACAGAAATTGCCACAAAAGTTGCCTAGGCTTAAGTTTACTCTTATTTCCAAACAAAAGCTTGAGGAAAAACTCAATCATAATAATAATAATAATAAACTCTTTTATTTAAGATGGGTCAGAAATTAGGCCCAATACCACATGTGATACGGTCCTGTGTAGACCCTTGCGCCGCCGCCATTAGCCGCCGCCGCCGCCGATTTCTTTACAGCCATAATCTGCCACTTGTGAAAACAAAGCGCCGCCGATTTAAGTCAGCCGATTTCTGCCACTTTGTAAATGAATTCAAGACGAACGTCACTTAGACCTACCATGCTGAACATGATAACTTTCACCCATGATAATTTAAAACTATTGTAGTTTGATTAAGATTTTGAATTGTGAGTTGATTGTTCAGAAATAAAAAACTTGATAACAAACACCAGTTGTTTATGATGCCTGCAGTGTATAATGCATGTTCCTTCATTATAACTCAAATGTTTAATGAAGGAAATCCGTTTTAGCCGCCGAAAAACGCCGATTTTTTTTGCTAGCCAATTCAGCCAGTTCAAAACCGGCTAACCGAAAACAAATGGCTAGCCAGCCGGTTACATCTGCTAGCCAGTCACTTTTTACAAAATAAATCGGCGCAAGGGTCTAGTCCTGTGTCACACTCAGCCCATGGTGACAAACATAGATAGAATCAGAAGGGAACCGAGTATTTAATCAATATATTTATATATAAGAAATTAACGAAATTCGTGTTGGAAGTCTGTGCGTTTAGTAAAATATAGAGCTGAATTCCAATGGCGAGGAATCTCAAAATTGCAGAGCATGTGGCACAAAAACAAAACAGCAAATATAAAATCCATCGAAACACGAATGATCACTAAATAATAAACAACCAAGCGCATTGAGAAGAAAATCAGCTTCTGAATCAATTGCCTCACCTGAATCTCGAGATGGTGGCGTTCTATCATAATCACAGGTACAAATACTTTCATTGAATATAGTTCCAGGGCCACATTTCTGTTGACTCAGACGATCTCCCTGTTTTCTGAAGAAGTAGTGGTTGTCTGTAGCATTGGCCATAAAGTCACATCCTGAAATTAATGAACGAACATGTTGAAGGATGAACTATTATAACTGACATGAACGGCTGGAAGTTGATTATTCATTGGATGAATCAAGGACGTGGAATTTGCACATGACATGATCTACTGGGACAGGGTTTCTCATATGAACTACCGGAAGTGTAATCTTATTCATAACATGAATTAACGGGTTTATATGGTCAAGTGATTTATGGCATGAACTACCGGAAGTAGAATTCCTATATTTTGACATTGTGCCTTTTAATGACACAGCCTTGGGTTTATTTTAAAACTTTTTTCAGTTTAAGAAAACTTCATTCAAGTTTTGACATTCAGAAACAGGTCATACACCTTGAAACAACAAGTGCTGCCCCCAACTTACCGACTCTATAACAGCTGGCTACTCTATTATCAAAACTCTTTCTACATGTTCCTCTACAGGACTGATTAGGTACGCATCTTCTGGATCCTTCATCAAATCCCCAACCATCTTCGCAACAGTTGGTGGTTTCTGTGACACCATTGGCACCACAAGTATAATATTCCTGACATTGAGAACCATGGGAATAGTTTCCGTACGGTTGTAGATTTCTGCAAGGATCTTCCGTACAAGTTTGTACATCACCAACAGCCTTACAAGTTAAATCGTTGTTGTCCCAGAATGTTCCAGGAGCACAGTATCTGACGATGGTGTTGTATCCAGTATTGAGCTTCTGACAGGTTACGTACATATCACACCTGTTTTTAGCGTATGTATAACCTACACCGTGTTCCCAATGGCATTCATCACATACATTGGCTACAAGATACAATAAGGATAATGTAAGACGGACAGATAATGCAAGGAACAGCATCATTAAAGTGGCACAGGCTTCATTTTCGTGGGTCGATTTTTCCAAGTTTCAGAAACGGGGACTTTTTTAGTTCAGCAATTTAGTACTGGTTATCACAACTCACCATTGAAATTTAAGACTTCAAATCCATGTTCATCCATCATTATAAGCATTTGAAAGTCATAATGCCCTACTACACATTAGCGATACTATGCAATATATAGAAAAGTCATCTATAGAAATAGAAGGGAAAATGTCTAATTTAAGATATATCAACCAATCAACCAATAAAAATGAAGACGGGTCCCCTTTAAGTGGGTAAAGGGTTTTATACAATGAAATACTAAGGAACCCTTTAGTTGACTCCGGTCGTCCTTCGGAAAGAACTTGAAAGCTATGGATCACCTGTCGACTGAACCCCTTACCCAATGTCAAAAAAACATGATTGTGAAATATTTCCTACATATAAACAATGTATATGCATCATGGCCTGAGGAGTTAAATAAGCATTCCATGGAATTGCTGCATCTCTTGTTTTAAACCTCTGATGATTTAGTTCTTAAATTGCTTTTCCCTGTTGGCCTCCCCTCTACATAACAATTCTTATTATGCCACTGTAAGCATGATAAAAAAGTTGACTTACTGTCAATTTTGATTTCACAATAAGCCCCAGCATAGAATTGGCTACAAACACACTGGCATTGTCCAGTACAGGCGTTCTTTATAGAAGGCTGACCGTTCTGGCATTTGTTTTCAAATCCTGTACAGGTCTCAGTTTCAATCAAAGCTGCAAATTAAAACAAAAAATATAAATTTTGATTAGACCATACCTCCTTTAATCTTAGTCGTGGTATAACCAACCAAAATGTTGATTAGACCACGGGGACTGGACTACTTTTTTTTCATATTTTAGACAAAACCAACACAAAACAATACTTTTTTTTTATTACAATTAGACCACAGATCCTCGTGATTTAACCTATACTTCATTTATTCTATTTTATGCACAATAATGACTTCTCAAACTTGGCAATAAAAGTGAATATTCATCAGTGTTGTCGTAAGTATAAAAAACAAAACTCATTATAACTTACTTTCACATACAGTGCCTGTATATCCCGCTGGACAGTCACAGACACATAAACCTGGCGCCGCCATTCGACCAACACCTCCATTCAAACAATCGTTACGACAAGAAGCTGGAAGTAGACAATACACGAAATAATCATTCACTAGTAAATTAGAAACATTAGTTCAGGCCTTCTCAATTAATTTTTGTGAAGGGCCAAATGATAAAAATATAATCTCGAAATTAATATATTTGCAATACATTGATAGCAGCAGCTAATGAACTTTTCATATGAGGACGTATATCCATAAATGAGTAAATATTTCATAATGAAAAGTGGTATCAGGTGTCTAGAAGAATTAGCATACCCTGCTTGGCGCCACACAAAGATAAACTGAAACATAGATTTATCTCAATGTTTATGTGTTTATTCATATAATGGAATTAAAAGCCGAAACGAAAATTATAACGCCACGACGAATTTGTACATAAAACTAATAATCTTACTTGTTGATAGACATTGTGGTCCTGTGAAACCTTGGTTACAGAAACATACACAACTTCCGGATAATGGATCGTAGAGAGAGTCACCATTATTATTACAATTACTTCTTGAACATACAGGGGCTACAAATAAAGACACGAAATGAAAATAAAAAATGGTTGTACTTCCCTCACTACTACATTAGGATTACAATATACATGTACTGTCATATTGTGTCCTGGGTCAGTGACGTTTCTAGGAATCTGTATGGCCAAATAATTTGTGGGCTACCAGCACCAGGTATCCGTATGTATGTAACATTATACGAAAGTTCAAAGTGGGGGATGGGGGTGGCAAGACCGGGCTAGCCTCAATTCTGGGGGCTGTAGAAACGCCACTGGCCTGGGTTATTTTTTTCTTAGGAATTGCTTCCCTTTTAGTCAGATAGAAGTGATTTCCCCTGTTGGTATGTGCCTTGAAGGATAGTTACATATATAGCATTGTCTGGGACAGCTACTAGTATATAGCCACATTTCAACTCCAGTATCTGCACTGCACTGATGAGGCCCAGAAGTCCGAAACAGTACTGTTTGAAGCTATAAAAAGCATGGTAGATAAAAGTCTAGAGCCGTCAGCGTCTGTTGAAGGTTGCTCTTTCGCATAAAGTTGGAAAGTCAACTCATAATCCGAAACCAGCTATGATGAGGATGGTGTATTTAAAACACTGTTGACAAGAATCGGATGTACTTTAGCTAGTAGCTTTTCATTTTTATTTTTTTAAACAATATTTTATATAATTCCTGTAAGACATTTAGAAGTATCACAGCACATTAAGAAATAACAGTTTTTATGGATATAAACTCCATAAAAACTGTTATTTCCTAAATATTTAATACACATTTTACGTATGTAAGAAGGTTATAAGAAGATATAAAAAATGATTTAAAGTTTCCACTTACTTCCACAGTTAGCTCCTGTATAACCTGGTCTACATTCGCAGACACATGACGAACCTTGTGATCTCTTGGTTCCTTGATTCAGACACGTTAGAGATAGACAGGGGTCTGAAGAAAAAGAAAAACAAATTTCAAGCCTCTGTTATCCAGTTCATCTTTGTCTACGCAATAACAATAATCATTGAAATTGAGTCTTTGAGTCTCATTTGGCTGTTGAATTTGCTGTGTGTAAGCAAGTCGTTTGAGAGACATGTAAACCAAAAAAGGGAGAGTGTCGGAACATAGCCTCTGTTACCCAGTCCATCTTTGTCTATGCACAGATTTGAAGAAAGATCTGGACCAGTTGGTAACAATCTTTGAAATCGAGTCTTTGAGTCTCATTTGACTGTTGAATTTGCTATGCGTAAGCAAGTCGTTTGAAAGACATGTAGATCAAAAAAAGAGAGAGCGTCGTAACACAAACGTCCGGCAAGTCCTAAATTATATGAGCATCGACAGGAATGGCCTGGGCGTCAGCGACTACACAATTTCCAGATTTTCTATTGCATTCTAGTCTCATTTCAATTTGAAATCGACGAGTCTCGACTTTCCAAAAAACAGCGTGTCAGAACTTCCGGTTCTAGTTCTTACGACAATGCAACAGAGCCTTGGAATCTGCTTCGGTTTGATATGGCTACTGGACACCAGACTTCTTGAACATATAAGGCAGCCCCGTCGTTTATGTTGGGTCCGTGGGCTGGGTTCCGGCAAGTGAGAATAATCCCCCACCAAATTGAATATAAAACGAAAAGGGTGAACGTTTTGAAGATGATATAACCTCTCAGAATCGACGGAAATGTGTTCTCTGGGCCTCCAGATTTCAAAATGTCACCAGGAAACTAAAGAAACAAATCCACCACCTTGACAGAAAACCCGGTCCCCAGCTTATTCGTGTCAAGCGACGGGACAGATATCAGAAACTATACTAAACTTGTACAGACAATGCAAGTATGCAACATAGCATTGGGATTTGCTTAAAATTGAGAAACAATCAAAAAGTATCATTACCTAAAGTATCACATCGTTCTCCAATATAGTTAGGATTACATCTACATCCACAATTAGGGTAATTAGTCGACGTTGGGGAACCATTTAAACAATATGTGCTACATAATGAATCTGGAATAAGAATAAAAGGTGAGGAATAATTCAGACATTTGCTCTGTTTTGAGCGAAAAGCGTATACCTAAAATCGAACAAGGTAATTTCATAATACCTGGTCACATAAGAGGACACTAATCGAAAACGAAGTATTCCTACGTGTATTTGAGTAAGTTAAGTATAGAAATCCTGATTTTCGAGTAGTGTATACCGTATACTTCTATATGCACGCAGCCTAAGGAAAATAACTATGGAAGTTTGAGTTTGAGATTCTCCCCACCCCCCTTCATTTCTTTCTAAATTTTGACCATTTTACTTTAACTTAAATACACGCATATGGGAGCAATTATCTGACAAATCTGTGACCTCTTGATATCTACGTGTCC
The DNA here is from genome assembly GCA_029955415.1 of Lottia scabra. Classification (NCBI taxonomy): domain Eukaryota; kingdom Metazoa; phylum Mollusca; class Gastropoda; family Lottiidae; genus Lottia; species Lottia scabra. The sequence goes on along the minus strand of JARJEI010000003.1, from coordinate 3,478,468 downwards.
TGTGCTTAAAAACGCCATTTTGAATACAATATATAACTTAAGGTATAGGTTTTGAAATCCATTCAGCTTAGAGGCGGATCCAGGAATTAGAGAAAGGACTCTGAAATAGTACATGCTTCAAATTCAACGGCACCGCTTACTTTTAGAGGGCTCTGACATCAGTTGGCCAAAAATAGGAGGGGACGGTCGATCCGGGGAGACCCCTTGGACCCGCCCCTGTAGCTAACAAAGTTATTATCATTGTTTCAATTGTATTATTATCATTATGACTTACTTTGGCATCTATCACCAGTGAATCCAGTGGGACAAGTACATGAACAACCGTTTGTTGAGTCCGCAATGCCTCCATTTAAACAATAATCAGTACAAAGAGCTGTGGAAAATAATAAAATAAATTAATAATAAAATCTGTACAAGCAAAACAATTCTGTTAATCAAAAATCTCGTCCAGATCATGACAAAATCGGGTGCAATAATTATATAGTAGTAGACTTCCTGCTTTATCATGAATACAGTAGAGTATAGCGAAACTGGGGGTGCAATGGTAAAGATGAACCGACAGAAAATATTGACATTGCGAGTGGAGCGAATTTCGGGTTGGTCCAAGGGGCCCGCCTGAGATAAGGGGGGCGGGGGGGGGGGGGTCCATAAATATTGTTGTTGCCACAAATGATACACACATTTTACTTTTTTATAACTCATCTTCTGAGCTCATACCCCACCCCATGTAAAAATAATTGTACAAGCTGATATACTTACCACGATTACACTGTGGTCCAGAAAATCCGGCATTACAAACACAGGAACATCCCGAAACACCGTTTACAGCCTGGCCATTAACACAGCCCATTCTAGCATTAGTACATACTGAAATACAAATATCATTATCCAAATGTATTTTATGAAAAAATATACGGGCCAGATAGAGCTGAGCGTTTTAACGGAAGGGGTCACTCTTGAGAAGCCATTCTCGGGCCGCCATTTGAGAAGGGCTGATTTAGATAGCAGTGGCGGATTCAGGGGGGTGAATCTGGTGGCTAGCCACCCCCCTTACCTCCTCCCCTTATCTTTGTCGACGTGATTTTATTATTACCAATTTATATAGCATTTGATTAAAATAAATCTTTGGATACATTTATACGTTTATTTGAACCTTAAGCTGTGTGAACCTCCAAAAAATTTACCGCTCGTGCCTTTGACGCTCGCGAATTTGGGAGACATTTTTTCATTATCCATATATCCACCCCCTTTATGAAATTCTTAAATCTGTCACTGTTTTGGTCTACTTTTTATAGTTTTCAGCCCAGTTATCACTTTGTGTTTAAAAATCAAATTAAAATTTTAAACACTACGAAAAGTTCGAATAAAGAGAAAAGGGGGCAAAAACAAAGAAACTGAAAAAGGAAGTAGGAACTTGGTTAAGCTCTGTTTTTTGCTACCAGTGGCGTTTCTACGATGGTTGGGGTGGGGGTGGGGCGCATAGTTCCACCAGAACTAAGGCTGGCCCGATCTTGGCCCCCACTTTGAAATTTCGTATAATGTGACATACGGTAACCTGGTGCTGGTAGCCCCCTGACAATTATTTGGTTCCAACTAGGCCCCTCCACCTAAAGATTCCTAGAAACGCCACAGTTTGGCTCTTACCTGGTATATTACACTGTTGTCCTGTGTATTCTGGCTGGCAAATACAACCACATCCGGAATTAAAGGGTAAAGACGGGCTTCCATAAATACCGCAATAACTTGTACATTGGTTAGCTAAAAATAGGACAAATCAGATAATAACAGAAACAAAATAAGTATCTTTTGAGCTCTTCTTTTATGATTAAAAGTGTGGAATTACTGAAATGTAATTCACAAAGATTATGTTGGCAGAACTTAAACAGGATAATAGAATCGTTGAAATTGTTCAAAGATCATAACTAAGGTTATCGGCTTATCAGTTGGTTCATGAACATAGCTCTTGACATTGATCTTCCCAAAATTACTCTTACCAATTTTAATCTGACTGAGATTGACTGGGGTTATTGATATAGGAGAAAATTGAACAATCAAATATATAGAGTACAGGTCCGGATCCGATGCAGGCCCAATTCACTTCTACTATTTCCTATTGCATCACACAGAATACGCTATATTTCCATCTTTATTCAAGCTCTTCTGGATCCAGTTTCACAAAATTAAGATGATTTTAGTGTTGCAATAATCTGATTGGTCAATCACTAAAATCGATTGTAAATGTTGATTTATAAACCAATCAGATTACTGTATTTCTTAAAATCTGGATTTTATCTTAGTTAAAATTTTGTGAAACTGGGACCTGATTGACAAACACCAACTGGAGATACGAAAGATCATGAAAACCATTAAAACTTACTGTCACATTTCAAGCCGGTATAACCAGCGTTACAGGTACACACACATCCTGAACCAATAAATCTTGCAACACCATTAGGACCACAGTATCCTTGACATAATTCTGTAAGAATATTAAAACTTTATGGAGATTTACATCCTATCGTTTGCAGTTGAGTTTGTCACATTGTGGAAACTAAATATTTGCCGAATTCTTCCGAGCATCTTTAAGATACTGATTTTGTATCACACGGTGCAATTTTGATACACCACCCCCCCCCCCCCCCACCCTCACTTGAAAATTGCAAAGTTGACTATGTCCATGCTATGCCCCCTCCCCCCACCCTTTCTGAATTTGATGCTTCTTATCTTTAATTTTGTTAATGGTAACGGATTAATATACGCTCCTGCTTGATTCCAAAACCATATACATGTGTATGCATATAAGTACTATATGCAATTTTTAAATAAATATTGTTTAACAAAATGTCTCTAATTTTTGATGCGACTTTTTGAGGGTGTATTCCTGATTTAATTTTTCAACCAACGGAGCGTAAACATTACTCAATACATGTATACAATAGTGGCGAGTATCCTAATCAGGATAAGTTTGTAAGAAACTAACCTGTCTGGCATCTGGATCCTGTAAATCCTGTAGGACATTGACAAGAACATACAGCACCATTAGATGTTGGAATTCCACCATTTTGACATTGGACCAACGATTGGGTACAAACTGAAAATTAACATGGCAAATACAAAATTTGAACGAATATTAAAGGTATAATTTTTTATATTATTCTGGCATAGCATTTCAATTTTCAACACAATTGTTGTGCACTCGTATTAACTTCGGCACTAGACTAGCGTACTAGATAACCTCGTATACGATACGGAGATTGCCATATTGAATAAATTATAGTTCAGCCTATCACAAACATTCTTCCGCTTTCGCGATAAAAGTAGTCAATCAAAATCTATCTCCGAACAAGAGTTCTCTTCTCTTGCCCATTTACCGAGCAAGATGGCCGCCATTATAGTTAACAACAAAATGACTATGGTTGAGCCGAATGACTTGTCATCAGATGAAATGAAGAAGGGTTGTTTTTAAAGGGAGACAATCACCAACCATTATTTGTTAGACCAATCACACTAATTTTATCTAAGCTTTTTAGAAGTAGTGTTCAAACCTCAAAAATAAAATTTTAGCCTTCAAGTCCATATTTACTATTGTATTTCATATTACTTATGAATAATAATCGAAATATTATCAAAATCTAAACAAACACTCCATATTGCCGACTTTTCCCCTTTAAACAGTGGTTCCTTACCTGGCGCTTGGGGTTGATATAATTTTTTCTCTAGCCCAACTTTTATTTACCGATATTTTGCTGTAGTTGCTTGTGGTCAAATGCATCTGACCTCCTGATGATGAGGAGGCACAAAACAACAACCCTTGCGCTATATTCCCTATTTTGCCCTTGTTTGGAATAGAACAGGGTCCCGTGAATCTGGGAGCTTCGTGAAATTGGGCCACAGCTAGAAAAAGGTTGAGAACCACTGCCTTAAAACATACCTCTTTGTTGACAATAAGTTCCTGTCCATGCACTTGTACATCTACAGACACATCCGGTTCCATTGTTATAACCAGTACCGCTATTCAAACATCCAGCAATAGTAGCACAATCTGAAATGACACAACCAAGTCAATTAGTATACATAATTAGTGTATATAGCTTGCTTCCAACTTGAGAATTGAATGATTGTAATTTCTTTTTGTAACGATTTCAATGGCAAAATTTAATCCATCTAGCATCTCGCAGCTATGCTTTGATTACGATACACTGGCCATTGAAACCATTGAAGATTTAGTCTTAATTTGGACAATAAACATTAATGTCCTAATACAGTATCCATAAACGCGTCTACTATCTTGTGAGATGGAGCTCCATTTTTCTCGAGGTACATAGGCTTTTGTGACCCCCACACCCCTCTGTAGTCTTGACTCCTTAGTAAAGAGGGGACTACAGACACATTGATTAATGGTAAGATGAAAAACCCATTCACATTGTGATCATAAAAATCCGTACAAGCAAAACAATTCGGTTAATCAAAAATCTAGTCCGGAGTATGACAACATAGTGACTAATGAAATATAGATACATACCACGTGTTAGACAACGAGGTCCAGTGAAACCAGGTGAGCATCTGCAACCGCAGCCGGAACTGTAAGATGTTGTCGCAAAACCATAATCTCCACAATATGCGTCACATTGATTTACTGAAATTTAAAAGGTAATAAAACATGGTATCTATAAACTACTTGATCGTAGCGCCGAGGAATTGTGGTTTGGTGAGGGATTCGATTAAGTTATCAGAATTTGTAGCAAGAAGTTCACAATTATTGCACTTTTATCAATAATTGATAAACGCCTTAAATTTGATTTTTAAGTTTTCTGGATTTATCAGATTATTTAAGTAATCTGTTGTATAGTTATGCCACCAGGTAAGTCTCCTGATGCATATAAACTCCTATTGACCAAGTTTGAAAATTTAGATTTTTTGTTCATTCTAAGAGGTTGTGTTCCTTTAAATACCTGTACATCTGTCGCCAGTATAACCAGAGTTACAGTTACATCTACATCCTCCTCCGACTACTGGTTCACCTCGTCCATTACTACCACAGTATCCAGAACACATATCTACAACAACACAATTTAAATAGTGTTACTTACAAAAACAAAACTCAAATGAGAACGATACGAACGGCAAGAAAGAAATCCAAAATTTGGTAAATGAGGACCTTCCAATTTGCCAATTGGTAAAATGTAATGAAGTTAAATGAAATTATGACTGACGAATGTAAGAAATGCACCTTTGGACGCCTCTTTGTTAGTAACTTAAAGTTAAGGTAACTCACCAGTTGCACAAGTTGGTCCTGAATATCCCAATGGACATGAACAAGAGCATGATTGACCATTAGATGTTGTGGTACCTCCATTCTGGCAAGGGTAGTTCAGCGGAGTGCATACTGAAATAATAAATAAACAATTATATCGGGCCCAAATTTGACAGGAAGTAAATATGTGTAAATATACAGGGTGTCGCATAAGAAATATTCCAAGTTCGACGGATAGTATTTCAGCTGTTGGTCAACCTCTCTCTTTCAAAATTCTCACAGATATACCTGAAGGTGCCGTTATCACACCCCGAAATATGAAGGCCAGCGGATAAAAAATGTACATCAATAAGTAAGCGCTTTGAGCATGTTCCTTTGTGATGTGGCTATTAGCGCTTTTTAAATGTCCATATTATTATTATCATCATTGGGAATTTTTGAAAGAAATCAGTTTACCAACTACTACTCGTCTAACTTTGGGACATTTTTCATGCGACACCCTCTATTATATTCATTGAAAGACAAAAGAAACTTCTGAAAATACCTAGAAAACCGATACATCCACATGGCAATTTATTAGCCTTTAACATAAACATATTATCTATAAAACCAAAATTGACCTTCCAAAACCTAGATCCTCGTTCCCCAATCTAATAGACCCAACATGAAAGTTAATGGATATTTGTCAGTTAATGGAGTTTGATATTTAATCCATTCCATACTTTTTAAAATTGCCTGAGAGGCTTCTCAAGTACCCCTTGTGTTGTTTGCTGGTACCCCCATCCCCCACCCCCCTCTCCCCCATGGGTACCGAGGTTCTAGATGACAACAAAATATCCTTACTTTTCGTCTGACATCTGGATCCCGTCCATCCACTGAGACAGTTACATACACAGTTGTTTCCTTGAGCTGTGGGTGAGCCGTTCTGACATAATGTATACCCAGAACAATCTAAAATCAGATTCAAATTCAACATTGGACACAATATTCATCAAAATATTTTTGTCACTTTTTTTCATTATTTTTTATATAATTTCCGAAATCTGAAAATCGAGTGGCCGAAATCCCACCCCTCCACCTCAAGAAATGCTCCGCTGCACCTGGTATTGTCAGTTATTTCACAAACCGATATATATCACGATATAAAGGATTCCATACGATATGCTACTTTACATAAAGGCAACGATGCGATACTTATTGCAATATGCGAAAAACATTGATGGATCTTATTCTGGAAAACTTAAAATATATAAGTTCAGTTGTAAAGAAATGCTGTAATCTCATAGGATAATAAAACTTAATTTAAAATCGATTTTGGCAATGGAGTTTCTAATTTCATCTTTCACAATAGGCCTACATAGTGTGTAAGAAAATTTCATTTTAACAGTTTGTATGGACCATACCTTACCTCTAGTCTGACATTGAGCCCCGGACCATCCAGCATTACATTGACATCCACACTCATTACCCAACACTATTGGATTTCCATTCTGACATAGGTTATACCCAGAACAATCTGCTCAACAGAAATAACAAGAAATGGAATGAAAGGGAGTTTTACGCCATACTGTTCTATCTCTGGATGGGAAGACGGACAAGGTTGATTTTACACGTGTTTACATCTCGGATCTCGGACCGTAGAATACTAACTAAAGCATGACATGAGGATTATTAGCCTCAAACGTAAGAAGATGTCATGGAGGCCATGATGATCATAGCTACCAAAAGCATAATATGTACACCAGAGCCGACACCCCCCCCCCCCCCCCCCCTACGTAAATCGATGTCTACCTTCTGACCACCCTCATAACCAAAACGAACATTACCTCTTCGTTGACACTGAGTTCCGGTCCAACCAGCATTACAGGAACAAATACAACCCCCAACTCTAGCTTCGTATCGAGAAGTTCCTCGACTGTTACAGAACGATTCCCTGGCGCAGTCAGCTGCAAGGTAAGGGAGATAATAACAATATTTGTGAATTGGAAATTCGTCGAGGCACTATACCTTATAATATAATAGATAGAAAATAAAGTTACCGATTTAGTTATACTCATTTCTAAACTTTGTCATCATTCCATCATGGGTCTTCGACATATAGTCCTCAACATACCAAAATTAAAAGCAAAATGTTGCGACTTACGTGCTAAATTGCATCTACTTCCGGTATAACCATTGATACAAGCACAAGTACATCCGGAAGAGGTAAGGGAAACAACTCCGCCATTTTGACATACATTTAAACATTCTGAAAAGGGATCATTATTATAGTTATACCTCTACAAATACACAGAGTAAACGAAACGTTCATCTGTCTTTCCCAAATCGCATAGGTATATGATTCTTGTCCCACAACCATTTAGTCCAGTGGAAGTCAGTCTTATTATCAATTGAATATTAAAATTCGAAAGATTTGAAAATGTTGAAGCCTAAGATTTTTTTCCATGAAGTGACAACATGGGGTTTGAAAACTTAACTTAGGTGCTTTTAGTGTTCTAGTTATCTGATTGGTCAATCATTAAAATTGATTTTAAATTATGTTGTATGATCCAAACAAATTGCTATATTCCTTAAAATCTTGATTTTATCTAAGTTAAGTTTTCAAGAATAAGGCTCCAGGTTATTTTGTACAATCTATTTAATATGACTACTTACGATCACAGTTAGTACCAGTGATGTCTGCATTACATTGACATCTACAACCTCCTGGTAGTGGTACTCTAGTTCCTTGTACACAGCTCACTTGGCTACATAAATCTATAAACAAAATGAAGAAATAAGGGTACAAATGCCATTTTAAACATTGTTAGTGTATCTTGTTTTATCTATGTTCTTGTTTTCTAATTTGTTTCGTGTATGTTTAACAGCTAGGACGGGCGTGGCGCCAGGCAGGTTATGATTACTCTTATAGACACCACTTTTCATTCTGAAATACTTACTCATGTATGATTGATATAATTCTTCATGTGAAAAGTTACCTATTTTTCGTCAAATTGTCTTTTTGGATTTCGGGTTTCGTTTTCTTTATTCTGATAACCCGTCCAATGTCTCTACCCACTAAACCGGATTATGGCGTCAATGTAGAGATTTTTTTTTACCTAACATATTAACATCCAGATGCCTCACGCAAAGACAACTGTGAGTTATCATTTCTTTATTTTTAAAGTACTTAATTATGTGGCATGTATGACAGCGCTCGTGTACAGCAAGCACAGTAACTCGAAGATTTGTATTTCAATCAGCTTGAACTTTTACTTACTATTTTGACAAGTGTCTCCACTGAATCCGTCTGGACATCGACAACCACAAGTTGTGGAGGAGAGTCTAGTTCCACCGTTCAGACATTGTGAACACACTGAAATAGATAGACACGTTATCGTTATACAAAGGAATACCAGTTCATTGAAAAGGTTCGCTTTCTTGTTAGATATGAATTTATTGTGAATGGTCTGTACAATCTTTAAGAAATTGTAAAATTGTAAGAAAACACGCTACTTACCTGGTGTTTGACACTGATTTCCCGTCCAGCCTGCGTTACAAGTACAAACACATCCTCTTCTATTAGAATCGTATCGTGATGTACCACGGTTATTACAGTAGGAGCTGCTCAAACAGGACGCTACAAGAAAATGAAAATATCAAAACCATTGTTTTGAAGAAAAAATACTATCATACAATCTTTTAGGGACGCAAGTTAAAATAGGTCAGTGGTCTGAAGATCTGACAGCGTGAAAGTCAGTGACAATAGGCAATGATTTAATATTTTCAATGTTTGTAGGCCTATGTATTATATAGATTTTGTCTATGTTTATACCGCATTGGATCTAATTTGGATTTATAACTTGATAATCTTCAAGTCGTCAAGCATATTGTTAGCCCGGCCAGTACCCGTCTTAACCGATTAGAAAATGTCCACTTCATTCATCAGGGTCATTTCGAGAGAGAGAAATACATGTAGTAACTCAGATTGCCAACAATATTCAATCAAGACTTGCTGCTCTATATTCAGTGAAGTAAGTTCACAAATCGAAATACCAACCGACGTGGGTCACGAGTGAAGTACTTACCAGGTGAAGTGCATCTACTTCCGGTATAACCATTGATACATCTACAAGTACATCCGGTAGAGGTAAGGGAAACAACTCCACCATTTTGACATACATTTAAACATTCTGAAAAGTGACAAATAAATACTTAAAAAATACTAACATCCCTTATGACCAACCTACCCAACTACTGGATAGGATGAGGGGTATTTAATTCATTAAAAGTGAAGCAAGCAGGTAAATTATATGTTAAGAAGTTATGTGGAAGAAAAGCTGTGGATCAAGACAGTGTGATATAAGGAGATGGATCAAAGAAATGAACCAGTTCTCTTCAGATATTATGTTGTGTTGTTCATGTAAAACTCAAATCTATTAAAACTTCTACTTACGATCACAGTTAGTACCAGTGATATCTGCATTACATTGACATCTACAACCTCCTGATACTGGTACTCTAGTTCCGAGGGCACATGGCAATTGGTTGCATAAATCTAAAAATAGAACATAAGAATTTTGTTTTACTTTCTTGCACACGTTTCAAATACATTATAATTCCCATTTTGATTTTCTAGACCAGATAATGATAACATTGGGGAAACAATTTAACTTGATTAGTCTTTAGAAGAAGTTAAAAAATATTCTATGCGTTACAACTGAAATCTCTAATACTACTTTTTTTTTGTATATTTCTGAAGCATTTCTTACAGTCCTTCGATTGTCATACTAATTACAATTCTGCTCAATGAACAGTCTCTGTGGCATTTCAGAAGATTGTTCCGGATTGTTCTATTTATTGTACCTGTCCTCATTAGCTTAGCATTTCAACTTACTATTTTGACAGGTGTCTCCACTGAATCCGTCTGGACATCGACAACCACAAGTTGTGGAAGAGAGTCTAGTTCCACCATTCAGACATTGTGAACACACTGAAATAAATACCAGCTTTGTATTTGTATATATATATATAAGAAATAAGCAAGAATGCAATAGTGTTGCTTTTTGGACATATGCTTACATTGGTTCATAAGATGAAGTGTATGTTAGGCAAACCTTTGTGCAAGGAAGCGAACTTTTCTGGATATACAATACAATTAAATATGAAACACAGAAATTACAAGTTATTTTTAAATGATGGAAGGAAGGAAGGTGGTACCTCCATTTTATTAATTATCCAGAAAGTCTCTGGCAAAGAGAAAACAAAAGATAACTCCATGTTAAAAAAAACCTTGAAAAATGTGTACAAATAATCTGAGTACTAACCTGGTGTTTGACATTGGTTTCCCTGCCAGCCTGCATTACAGGTACAAACACATCCTCTTCTATTAGAATCGTATCGTGATGTACCACGGTTGTTACAGTAGGAGCTGCTCAAACAGGACGCTACAAGACAAAAGGCATCTTTATATAAACTGTAAACTTAATTGTCTGTACTGTCATATCTTCCTCAAAACTAATTAGGACGCATAATACGTACATGTACAGGTTTTTGATGATATTTTGAATAGCAGAATTGTTTACGCTTTTGTACGAAGTTTTACGTACAATATTGCCAGACGGTGCAAATCCCTGAGTATCGCTTGAAACTAACTCACTGGGGTATCGGAATCCAACCAGTGACCATTCCAATCATCCACGTCCACAAGAGAGGGAAAAGGAGCTTTCAGTGAGCTTTATTACCAACAACTTTCAGTCCAGAATTGGTGATATTATATCACGCCAATTGCTAAGAAGAATATCAATCATATCCACATTTGAAAGTTAGCAATTTATGACTTACGTTGTGAAGTACATCTACTTCCGGTATAACCATTGATACATCTACAGGTACATCCGGTAGAGGTAAGGGAAGCAACTCCACCATTTGAGCATAAATTACTTCTACATTCTAGAAAAAACATAAAGAATACGCGATAACGTAATTACTAAAAACTATAATGAAAAAAAAACAAGAAAAGAAATTGCCAAATCAGGGCACAGTAAAGTTACGATCACAGTTATTATAATGGTATTAGACAGTGGCGTTTGTACGGAAAGGGTAGGGGGGCATGTCTCAGAAATTCGGCTGGTCTTGACACCCCCCCCCCCCTCCCACCTTGAAATTTCGTATAATGTTACATACGGATACCTGGTGCTGGTAGCCCCCCTGACAATTATTTGGCCCCAACGCGACCTCTCCACCTAAAGATTCCTAGAAACGCCAATGTTATTAGGAACAAAAATAGAAAAAACACCCCAAAAATTGTCTATAACTGTACTTACGATTACAGTTAGTACCAGTGATATCTGCATTACATTGACATCTACAACCTCCTGATACTGGTACTTTAGTTCCCTGGACACATAGGAACTGGTCACACACATCTATAAATAGAACAAAGAAGTAAGACCAAATAAGACCCCCGAATAATTTGATAAGTAAAAATGATCTCTTGAAGAATCAAAATCGGTCAGATTCTTCTCTAGGGCGAGGACCTTCTGTTTGGGCTTGAAATATCAGGAAATAAACCATCCCAGATTTGTGCACGTTTTTTTTTAATGGTAAGATTTTTGAAGAGTAATAAGACCAAGCACGAACGATCCCAACCGTGAAACAAATCTCGAAATCCATGCGAACACATTGGCAATATATTGGTAGCAGCTAATGAACCTTTCATTTGAGGAAATATATCAATAAATGAGTAAATATTTCATAATGAAAAGTGATATCTGGTGTCTAGAAGAGTTAGCATACCCTGCTTGGCGCCACATCCACCACCTCTGCCCAAACTATGATCCGGGTGCATTAAGGTATAATTTACTGTTTTTAAAACAACTATAATACTTACTAGTTTGACATAAAGATCCTGTGAATCCGTCACGACATCGACAACCACAAGATGTTATAGAAACCTGAGCTCCTCCGTTTTGACATGGAGAACAAACTACAAAAAATAGAATAATTTAGTTATGAATTGGGGCAATAAAAAACTATAAAATTATAGTTATGGTAAAAAAAATCCGTACAAGCAAAACAATTCCGTTTATCAAAAATCTCGTCCAGAGCATGACAAAATCGGGTGCAATTATTATATAGTAGTATCAAATAACGGAACACTATTTTATGGTATACTACTTCTTAGTTTTATTACACACAACGTTTCAACAATCTACATTGTCATCTTCAACTCCTTAGTTTTATTACACACAACGTTTCAACAATTTACATTGTCATCTTCATGAAAATAAGAAAAAAAAGAGATGGATTGGAGACGGTTTAAAATTGTCGTTTGCTCTGGATGGAAAATAGAAACGTCTGACACTGCACCACTGTGTCGTAAATACTAACAAAAAAAGAATATTCCGATAATAAAATCTAAAGGTTTCTGAAGTATGGTGTTGAAGGTGAGGTTGGATTTTGAAGACTCCCTACCCATACACTTGATTTCTGTGGACGCCATTGTTCCAGAATGCTCCGTCTTTCTATCAAGCTAGCTTCATACAGGTATGGCCCAAAACGATTGAGATTCTGAATAACCAGGGGTGGTTCCAGGATTTAGAGAATGCTTCAAATTGAACGGCACTGAAAGCGAGGCCCTCAATCTTTTAGAGGCCAAAAATAGGGGGGGGGGGGGGTAAACTGTTAACTTACTGGGAGTAGAACATCTACTGCCTGTGAAACCAGCTGGACACTGACACTGACATTGATTACTGACCGCTATAGCTCGACCAGAACCACAGTTTAATGAAGAACAATCTACAATGACAAAACACAAATGTAGAATAAATACAACAAGGGTTTTCAACTGGTTTTCTCAAATGTCCCCCAAAATGCGTATGGAAATGATCATGTCCCCTGAATTATCCGCAGAAGTCATAAAAAACATGCAATTTCAAAGCATGATATAGTCACAGCATTTTTCGTTTCAATACAAACTTAAATTGTGGTCGTTGTGGGATTTGGACACTGGTGTTTAAAGATAATACAAAATATAACATATTTTTCAGACCTATAGATCAGTTTGTGTCCCCTGGAGAATGTTCAAATGTCCCCAGTATGGGACATGTCCCTCAAGTTGAAAACCCAGGAAATTTAATATAGCATTGATAAAAACGATATTTTTCTTAAATTATGTGACCATGTCGACATTTCACTTGTGTCGTTATTTGGACGTCTATTTCATCTAAACCCCCAATGTCTTTACAGTATACACCCAAAACTCTGATAATGCCTAGTCAGCAGAGAGAAATTAGCCATAGATTTAACAAGTGACCGGCAGATGGATTTCAGTGTCAAAATTTCCACGACCATACACTTATGTCTCCATTTCCCGTTACTTTTTCAATGGTATTTACCCACCTCGCACATCACATTGAGATCCCTGCCAGCCTGTGTTACAAGTACATCTACATCCTCCTATATTAGAATCGTATCGTGATGTTCCACGGTTATTACAGTAGGAGCTGCTCAAACAGGACGCTACAAGACAAAATGTGTAATGAACATATAATAAAATATAACAATACGGCCAAAACAAAATTCTTATTCCAAAAATATGGAACAGTTTGGCAATAATCATATTCTTAACATCAATTTTTTTTTCTATATGCTGTATATTGTATCTATGTTTGTCCCCATGGGCTGGGTGTGAGACAGGACCGTTATCACTCGTGGTATTGGGCCTAATTCTGACCCATGTAAAATAAAGAGTTTATTATTATTATTATTCATTATGTTCATTTCCTGTTCTGGGACAGGCGATATTCATCTTTGAATTGATGAAAATACGAACCAATGAAAAGACCAAAAAGTACAAAATATGGACTTACCAGGTGAAGTACATCTACTTCCGGTATAACCATTGATACATCTACAAGTACATCCGGTAGAGGTAAGGGAAGCAACTCCACCATTTTGACATAAATTACTTCTACATTCTAAAAAAACATAAAGAATCTCTTACAATTGAACTACACGAGTATTATGATTTTTTTTTCTAATATCATATTCAAATGATTTAAGACGACACCATGGTGCACTATTGACTATCACTCCGCCATTTTGACATACATTTAAACATTCTGAAAGATAATTGAAAATTAAAACTTAATGAATAAAGTGGTCTAAATCGTTTCTGTAGCACAGTGGTTCCCAACTTGGGGGCCATGGCTCTGAGAGCTTCGTGGATTTGAAAAAAAAGTTTGGGAACCACTACTGTAGCAGATGATGGTATTCAATTTAGGCTTATATCCGTAAGATATATAGAGAAACCTTCTGAAAACGGCCAATCCTTTTTTCTTAAAAGGATCTAAACTGAAAATCAATCGATATAGTGGACTTATATTTTTTTTTCTCATATCAAAAAATCCAAATTTATTCATCCGTACATCCATGTATAAAGAAACCAAGTACCGCAAAACGAAACTCGAAATCCAAAAGGACATTTTGACGAAACATAGGTAACAGCTTAAGAACTTTTCACATGAGGAATTATATCAATCATACATGAGTAAGTATATCATAATGAAAAGTGGTATCAGGTGTCTAGAAGAGTAAGCTCAAAATGACAATCTGAAGCTTATTTCGTAATGACCTTTCTACGGAGAAGGGGGAGGTCGTGCTGTCCCGAATAGTTTTCAATTTGTTATCATTGACCTCTTGACTGGTGACTGGTGCTGTCAACTCCCTTAACAATTCTGTGTCTCCTATTTACTGGTGGTTCATTGAAAATCCACAAAGAGAATTGACGGATTAGGTTTACGGATTACAATATATCATATACATTTACGTGCAGATGATGACAAAACAATTCGGTACGTAAACGCTCTAGAAATCCCTGGATATTCGGACAATCTTGGTGTACTTACGATTACAGTTAGTACCAGTAATATCTGCATTACATTGACATCTACAACCTCCTGATACTGCTACTTTAGTTCCCTGGACACATAGGAACTGGTCACACACATCTATAAATAGAACAATCAGCGTTCATGTTAGGTTTTTAAGGTTGTAACCTTGCTGGTAAGCAATGATACGAAAGCACAGGCACAGGTATGTAAGTATAACTTCTAGTGAGAGAGTATCGTTTCTGCACTATGTTAAACAATAAGAAAACATTTAAAAAGTAAAACATTAAAACATTTTTTTTTAGAAAAAGTAACAGGGTTAGGTGGTAGATGGCGATGGTCGACGCAAGGCACTGTTCTAAGTATAACTATGTACTTTCCATCTTAGCATTATTAAGGTCTTGCAAGGGTTTTTGTAGCCTTTGTGTGTATATCCTGATTATTGGTTACAATAGCCACAAAATTGATAACAAACCATATTATATGATAATATTTCATTTCTTATCATCAATTTACGGTTTCTAAAACAACTATAATACTTACTAGTTTGACATAAAGATCCGGTAAATCCGTCACGACATCGACAACCACAAGATGTTACAGAAACCTGAGCTCCTCCGTTTTCACATGGAGAACAAACTAGAAAAATAAAATAATTTAGTTATGAATCGATGAGGAAGAAACCTCCAAAATATAAAATTATAGTTATGAATTGTTTTCTTTTCCAATTAAAATAAGAAAAGGAAGAGATAGATTGGAGACGGTTTAAAGTTGACCTTTGCTTTGGATCAGTGGTTCCCAACCTGGGGGCATTTGTCAGTGGGCCTTGGACACGAAGATGTGTATAATTTTATTTAACTATAGTTTGCTGTGTAAGGTCTGTAGTTGTCCAAATGTATTTGGTCTTTGTAGCATGAGTCACTGACAGTAATCTGCATAGATATCTAGTAGTAGCAGCTTCCGGTAGTGACTTCATAAAACGCGTTTTAGTGGAATTGCAAGAACCACAGACGTCGGAATGGAAATATGAATGGCGCAAATTCATGCTATCAGTGTCCCCGATACACATATAAAGTTTAGAAAAAACCTCTTTACAATCCCTCAAGCAAATTAACATCGGGAGAAAATTGGGTCACTGGAGGTCATTTTTCGGGAATGCTCTTTTTTATCAACCTAATTTCCTACAGCCATGGACCAAAACTTTCGCAATTCTGAATAAATGTTAACTTACTTGGTGTCGCACATCTGCTGCCTGTGAAACCAGCTGGACACTGACACTGACACTGGTTATTGACCGCTATAGCTCGACCAGAACCACAGTTTAATGAAGAACAATCTACAATGATAAGAACAAATGTAGAACAAATATAATATTTAACATAGGTCAGGCCTTCTCAAATGGCGGCCTGCAGGCAAAATCCGGCCCGCGATGCCCTTGAGAGTGGCCTCTCTAGAGTGGCACCTTCCGTAAAAACGCTCTGCTCGCGATGCTAGTTGCTCTATTTGGCCCTTATATTTTTATCATAAATGCATTTGGCCCTTTACAAAAATTAATTGAGAAGGCCTGACATGACGTTATTTTTCTAAAGTTATTTGACCAGGTCGACATTTCATCTGCGTCGTTATATGGACGTTTATTTCGTCTAAACTCTCGTTGTTTATACACCCATGCCTATGTGTTTATTTCCAATATGAACTTAGCCTGTTTAGTCTTACCTCTTTGAGCACAGAATGGTGGTAGGAAGTTTGAGAAGCAGTTACAGGCGCAGGCACTGGTCGTTTCATTGTAGTATGCTATACCTTGTGAATTACACGTTTCAAAATCTTTACATATTCGATCTAAATATAAAAAAAAGTCAAAGTTTAACGCAATCAAATATTATCGCAGATTACATTTATGGCATAACAATGGCACATTCGGCTAAACATAAGAATTGCTTTTCTGATGAAAGTTAAAATTGTTATGCTACACTCAACTAAATAGGAATTGCTCGGGAACAATAAGCTAAATAAAAATGTTTTTTACACATTCATCAAGAAATACACACATACATGAAATTAATTTAGTATGCATTTGAATCATTCGATCTAACAAGAAATCAGAAAAAGAGTAGGCTAGTGCAGAGCCATAGTGGCCCACGACTCAATGGTAAGGATTTCAATGATATTTGCACAGCTCACTTGGCCGATTTCGCGCGATTCTTTGGAACTCATTGCCTGAAAACATACTATTTGCCCCCTGTCCCCTGTCTACTACGGCTATGGGCTAGTGCTGCTATCATATGTTAAATTCATCTCCTTGCACTCTTAATGGCGTTTCTTTTTTATTTGCACGCATTTTCATTTGACATGCATCACTGGCAGGGTGAGCCGGGGTGAAAAAACATTGTTTTACGGACGTTGACTACTTACCGTTGCAACTTTCCCCAGTAAAGCCAGGCCGGCATCGACATTTACATCTGTCATTTACTACTTCGGAGGTTCCACCATTACAATTAAGATACGAACAATCGACTGAATTGGAAATATTTCTGATCTCAGGGGCGGATCCAGGATTTTGAGAAAGGGGGGAGGATCTGTGAAATTTAACATGTTTTACATTTAATGGCACCGCGAGCGTCAAATGTTTAGAGGTTTCTGACACCAGTCGGTCAAAAATAGAGGAGAAGGGAGGGGAGGGGGGTTGGGGCTCGAGCAACGCCCCCCTTTCAATTCGTCAATTAATGCTAAATATCTATTGACATTTCTTTATAGAGGGGGCAGGATTGTAATTAGTCTTTGCCCAACACTGACCACCCCATACCTCCAAGACCCCCCTTGGCTACGGGCCTGTTTACGAATTAAGAATGAAGTACATCGGGACCCAAACATGATGTTGTTAAAATCAACTTACTCTGTAATCTTCCACAAAATTCACCAGCATAATTACCAAGACATCGACATTCGCATCTACCGTTCAACACGTAAGGTTGTCCACCATTTTGACAATTATTTACAGCACAACCTAAACATAAGTTGAAAGTTAAATAACAATATAATAAAAAAAAAATAACAACCGTAAAACAAATCTCGAAATTGGAAGCAGCTAATGGCACAAATTGAAGCTATTAGTGTATCCGGAGCTCATACAAAGTTTAGAAAACCTCTTTACAATCCCTTTAACTAATTTTTCAGTTCAATTTGAGATAGAGTTTACGTACTACTTCCGTTCCTGGGGAATGTGTGCGACTGTTTTTTAGAAAAAAATAGGTAATAATATGCTTACTATCACAAGTTGGTCCTGTTAAACCAGCATTACATTGACAGAAACAGCCTCCAGTTATTCTCCGTATCTGGCCGTTCCTACAGGTTGATTGTAAGTTTCTACATTCATCTACATACAATATAAAAACAGTGTTAAACAGCTCATAAAATATCAAGAAGTTGATTTCTTTAAAGGAATACTATTCCTTAAAATGAACATAAAGTCAAATTTGGCGATCAAAAATCTTCAATCAGGTCAATCTGACACCAAATATGTAGGTAGTTAGATGACAAGTTAACGTTCGCTTCTAAAGAATGCTGATATCTCAAACTAGATATATTTATTGGTAAATGCCAAGTTAACTTTCGCTTCTAGTGAATGCCGGTATCGCAAACTAGGTAGTTGTTTGTAGTGGTAGTTGTTGGTAGTTGGATTGGTTCAATCAGATGGTACTATGATGTTGGTTTGGTGATTTGAGAATTCGGAAGATCTGGTCCGGTCTAATGACATGGCAGTTGACACCAAATAGGTCCATTGATTGACCTCATTCTCGAAAACCTTACTTTTGGGGCCTTTTTTTTTAAGAAATACAGTAATCTGATTGGATAATATAACTTAATTTGAAATCAATTTTAGTGATTAATCTATCGAACGACTTGTTGTAAGTTAAAATTTCGAGAGTGAGTCCCATGGATTTTATCTCAGTTTAAAGCCTGGGTTTTCAACTTTGGGGACATGTCCCAGACTCGGGGACATTTTGGACATTCTCCAAGGGACACAAATTGATCTATAGGTCTTTTGTATTATCCTGAAACACCAGTGTCCACTGCCCGCAACGACAGCAATTTAAGTTTGTATTAAAACGAAAATGCTGTGACTATATCATGCTGTGAAATTGCATGTTTTCGATGCCTTTTGTGGACAATTCAGGGGACATTGTCATTTCCAAACGCATTTTCGGGGACATTTGAGAAAACCAGTTGAAAACCCAGGGTTTAAAGAGTGGGGTCTCAGAGAAATAATAAAAACCACTCACCAGTTTCACATTGCGGTCCACTATAACCTGGTTGGCAGGTACAAACACAGCTGTTAATCGTGTTTAAAAAGCCACCATTTAGACAAGGCTGGCAATTCACGACTATAAATAGAAAAATTTATATGAAAATGCCCTGATACATAGGCGTACGTACAATGCTAACTTACCCGACAACGAAATATATATGCCCGACAAGTCGACCCCCACCCCCAACCAACCCCTAATTCCAAAATCTTCTCGCCATCTACCTGATCACATCATTTCCGAACGATTTTATTTTGTTAAATTTCCTTCATGAAAATCACCCCTACACCCCAGCCCGTACGCCTATGCCCTGGTATCAACTTCGGAACTGAAATAGCGTGTCAGCTAACCTCGAGTACAATACTGTGATTTCTATATTGAAAAAATATGTTCAACCAATCAAAATCATTTTTCAGACACAGTTGTCTTTTCGTGCGTTAAAATCAGCCAATCAAAAGCAATCTAAAGAAAAAGGTTCACCGCTCTAACCCATTTACCGACCGAGTCATATAATGTTAGTCTCGAACATTGACGAAGGTTGAGCCGAATGATGGAACAATACTATACCTGGGGTTTCACATGTGTTTCCGGTCCAGCTTGAGGGACAGCTACAATAGCACGATGAACCAGAACGTCTGGGAATACCACCGTTTCGACACTGATTGTCATACGTACAATCTACAATGAAAAAAGCTTTTCAGTCCAGCCACAAGAAACAGAATAAAAATTGCGTACGTTAATTTGTAACTATAGAAATGTCCCAACCGCCTAGAACAAAATTTATGAAAATCTCGGACAAAAAAAGTATGAAATAAGGCCGGAACAATGGATTTACCTGTCAATTCGCACTTTGATCCCGTATATCCAGCCCTGCATTGACATCCACACCGTCCTGCAGCTAAATCGTAGGTTGGCGTACCTTGACTTACACTAGCACAATATTCAGGTCCACAGAGCAAATCTGAAATAAACCACGACAAATACAGGTCAAAACACATCATTTATGGCGCTGTATTTGGTTCAAATAGTCAGGTGGCTTAACAACAATTTCCAAGATTATTGTTACCGGCCGGACAAAAGTACCAAATTTTGCATGGAGTTTCTGATAGACCTATTTATTGAGTTTATCCGTGGAACCCACTTCTCCGGTTCTGATTTTCCAAGATGGCGGCCAAAATCCAAGATGGCCGCCATAAAAAAACAGGAAATATCATATATTTGGCTGGAAGAAAGAGAAATGAACAAATGAGGTGTCAATTTTGGTTTTCTCAAGTTCACTGGAACCAATACTGGTCATGATATTTTGCTCAGGTCAGTCATTTCCAAGATGGCGGCCAATTTTCAAAATTGGCGAATAAAAATTAAAGATTTCGTAGATCTGACTGAAAATTGGAAATGAACAAATAAAAAGGTTTTTCAGGGACCACTTAAACATATAATGGTCATGATATTTTAACAAGATCAGCCATTTCCAAGATGGAGGCCAATTTTCAATATGGCTGCCCAAAATAGGGCAAAAAAGATAGACTGTACTGTACACGCCTGTTTGCAGCCAGATTTTACAAATTCTTTACACGCTTGGATGACCAATGGAATGCAAAACATTGTATTGGCATATTGAATATAGAATTCCTGAAAACTATAGCAGTAACAGTGTAGCGTCATAGTCCCGTTTATGAAGGCATTGTGCATGTTGTGATACGAGCACCAAATGTGTCACATAGTAACTTTGATATGTTGTGAACATGAATAAGGAGTCACTTGAAATTCAGATTCTATGTAATTTATTCACATGTTGCACCAAATCCTAGTCTTTGTATTACTCTACATACAGCTATATAGAATTATGTTGCCACATATCCTAGTCTGGGCAGTACAAAGTAAATGATGGAGCGTGTTTACTGTACGATTTAACATTATAAAACAAAATGTGTTGCATTCGTCCCCAAAATTGCATCCAGTGCACCCGAGGACTGACTTCTTACATTTGCATTTGACACTGCTGCTTTTCTTTCATCAACAATGAATGATTTTGGAGCTTCTTGTAGAGTTGTTCAATTTTTACCGAACTCCAGTTGCATAGAGATGACAGAGTGCTGAACAAGAGCTACCTGTGTTCCGAAGATCATGTTTTTCTCTTGAACTTATTTTTTGTGTACATAAAGTGTAAGACGAGAAATCTTTTAATGGTTGCTGGTATCTTGACAGAATGGTGGAAATCCGCTGTAACCTCTAGGAATGCTTTCTATGCAATCCAGGTTGTTATCTTTCTACAGTCTGCGAAAGTCGATACAACCCGTGAGACAGCAAGGAACATTGGAAGCACCTTTGACCTGCAGCAACCTCACATGCTGCTATGTAGAAGAAGTTCTTTCCAGTCCTGAAAGCAAGCAAGAGTTCATCCAGTTCGTTGTCTTATCTTAAATCTGTCAATGATCCTTTCAGCTGTCCAGACAAAAAACTGGACAACTCTTCCATTTTAAATCAAGGCGAAGAAAGTTTGACAAGTTTTTTGGATAGCACAGCAACGACGGCGACACATCGTTCCAGCTGTTGGCTCGTGCAATCACTGTGAGGCTCCCAGGATACACTAGGTCAAGACGACCTGTAACCTGCTATTACAGATGGAACCAACACACTCCCCTGTTCCATATTCAAGGAATATTCTTCTGCTACCCGGCGTCAGTATCTGGACAACGGCTATCTCTTTGAGAATGCAACAGAAGGTTTGTAATGCGTCTGCTATCTTGAAGTCAAGCTCTTCTGTTGGCTTGAGTATGTCTGAATGCTGCTGAATCGAAGCTGACTTTCTTGAAAAAGTGCTGAAGGGTTGTTTCTGTTCTTGTGCTTGAAAGAATTAAACTCATGCCAAGACTTTAAAAATACTAGGTTAAAGATGTACAGTATATGTTGTTTTACCGCAATTATAACCACTTGTAATTTGATCCCTTGAATTCCAGTTACCCAAAATTAAACAATTATTAGTTCCTTTAATTAGGCTTATACGTAACATAGACCCAGAAATAATAACAGTTGTAGATTTTTGACGGTATCCATTTAAAAATTTCACAAAGCGGCACAATGCTTAGTCATTGAGAACAGGTTCATAGCTGATCCAATTCAAGAAATATCGACAATAATATAACCTTCTTTTTATTGACGGCCATTTTGAAAATTGATCGCCATCTTGGAAAATGCTGATCTCAGCAAAATGTCATGAGCAGTACCTGTTGAACTGACCCAAAATACTTGAAATGACATCTAATGTTTATTTCCGATTTTCACAGTCATATATACGGAATAACTTACTTTTTCAGGCGGCCATTTTGAAAATTAGCCGCCATCTTGGAAAATTCTGACCTCAGCAAAATGTCATGACAAGTATCTTTTTAATTGACTCAAAAAAGCCTGAATTGACACACTGTTTATTTTTTCCAATTATCTGTCATATATATACGGATTAACCAACTTTATCAAGCGGCCATTTTGAAAATTAGCCGCCATCTTAGAAAATTCTGACCTCAGCAAAATGTCATGACAAGTATCTATTTAATTGACTCAAAAAAGCCTGAATTGACACACTGTTTGTTTTTTTTTTCCAATTATCTGTCATATATATACGGATTAACCAACTTTATCAGGCGGCCATTTTGAAAATTTGCCGCCATCTTGTAAATGACTGACCTGAGCATAATGTTCTGGCCAAAAGCAGTTTTAGTGACCTTGAGAAAACCAAAATTGACACATTATTGGTTCCTGTCTTTGTTTTCCAGTCAGATATATGATATTTCCTGTTTTTATGGCAGCCATCTTGGATTTTGGCGGCCATCTTGGAAAATCGTAACCGGAGAAGTGGGTTCCACGGATAAAATCAAAATATAGGTCGAAAAGAAACTCCATGCGAAATTTTGTACTTTTGTCCGGTCGGTAACATAAAATTTGTTAGGCCACCTGACTAAAAATAGGATCCAAATCCGATTGTATAAATTCGTAAACAGAGTGACCATTTCTGAATATTTTTATAAAAAGCACAACTCAAATTGTAACAATAGGAACTTCATAACTGGATCGTATTAGTTGATTTGTACTCTTTGGAACTTTACCGAAGAATCGTATTCGATGAATCGTAATTTTTGGAATTTCTTCATAAGATCATCTTCGTTGAATCGCAATCTTTAGATTTTCTTCACTGGATCGCATTCACTGAATCGTAGACTTCAGATTTTCTTCATTGGATCGTGTTAGCTGAACCGTAATATATTAATATTACGGAAATTAATTTAGAACACGTGACATTTTCTGCATATCATTATTATACGTGTTGCCAACGGAAATCACCGGTGTCGTTTTTATTCTAGCAAGCTCCGATAACTAAGATATATTCCTATAGATCATTTGTAGGTTTTTTTTTTGCATGTTCCAAACAACAATTTAATGACAGGAACCGCAATAAAAAGGCCGAAACGAAACGATAAAATTGATCCTTCAGGCTTACCTCAATAATTCATAGGAGCATAATTTATTCATGTACGCCTAAAACCTTCTCCAAGAGAGAGAGCCTATTGAAACCAATTTCCAGTAATGGTCTACTGTAGTCGATTGTGCAAAAATGGAGAGTGATGGTGTAGGATTCGGGGTTGATCCTAATAAAAAAGCAATTTTGATTTTACTTGTCCGAACAATATACAACTCATTTTTCGTTATATCTTTATTCAGTCATAAATGCCAAAATAATTAGGAGCTAGGGTTGAGGGGTGGAGGCCTACCTCTTTGTTCAAACCTGTTTTGCTCTGTATGGTTGAGACCGTTGACAGGACAGCCGCATTAGCCACTTCTTTTCTTTTAATTTCTAAATATCGTGGATATTTAAGTTCATAGCCTGTTGCAAATGGGGCCTAGCTTTATTGACAGTCAAAGAATTAACATATTAATTTGTTTCATCAAAATGATCTATAGAAATAATCTTTGTAATCGGAACTGTCAGACTAATAACAATATCATGGGTTTCCCGTTAGCAACACGAGCAATAATGATATGCAGAAAATGTCACGTGGTCTAAATTAATTTCCGTGATATTCAAAGCTCTAAATTACGTTCCGAATATTACGATTCGGTTATTACGATTCAATGTTGAAGTTCCGAAGATTACGATTCAGTTGATACGATCCAGTGGTGAAGTTCTAAAGATTACGATTCAGTTGGTACGATCCAGTGGTGAAGTTCTCAAGATTACGATTCAGTTGATACGATCCAGAGGTGGTGTTCTTAAGTCTATGGTCTTAATTAGGTTCTAGAAAATCTTAAGTCATGAAATAGGACATATTATACGTAAAACATACTTAGATTTATAAGATTCGTCTTTTCTACCTTAGAAATGACTACGTTATTTTAAGAATTTGTACAATCAGATTTGGATCCTATTTTGAACCAAATACAGCGCCATAGCCACGGGCAGAAACAATACTCGTTTAAAAGAATACATATAACAAAACACAAGACAATATTATGGAATATAACACACTTCTTTAATACGGATAGGCACATAACGTTTCAACACAATATACACGTGTCGTCATCAGATGTAATGGTGAGAGAATAAAACATTACATCTGATGACGACACGTGTATATTGTGTTGAAACGTTATGTGCCTATCCGTATTAAAGAAGTGTGTTATATTCCATAATATTGTCTTGTGTTTTGTTATATGTGCTCCTCGCTTCTATATGTCGTTCAAATCTTATATAAAAGAATACAACCTCTTAGAGTGAACAAACAAATTGGTCAATAGGAGTTGAGATTCATCAAGGGACTTTCCTGGTTGTATAACTATACAACAGATTTACCTAAATAATCTGATAAATACAGAAAACAATGTTTATTTACAATAATTGAAAAAGCCCTTATCAAATTTAAGGCGTTTATCAATTATAACCTGTTATTATATGGAAATTTACATAGTTTCATGGGTTTTTTGCATTTTGTTTGTATACTTTGGACATCGTTGATGAATATATACTCTGATTGACCAAGTTTGAGAACTTAATTTTTTTGTTCATTCTAAGAGGTTGTATCGCTTTAAAGTACTGTACACACTGACAACACTGCCGAAAAGCCATAATGCCGAAAAGTTATATAGGTTTTCGGCAACATATTGACCAACAAGTTCTGGGGTGTCAAGACTGAAAAGACTGGGAACCACTGAATGAAGATATATCAATGTCATTTCATGATAGTAGGCTAATGTCGCTTGCCTGTCCTCACTGCTCAAAGTGGAGAAAAGCACACAGATGTTATTAAAAACAGATCGATGATAGATTGGAATAACTTTACTCGTAGTTAATTGACCATAACTTACCTCGGCAGTATGTTCCGGTGAACCCGGGGTTACAGTTGCATGAACAGCCTCCGATAGTTGGTGTTACTGTTCCAGCACAGTTGGCGTTCATACCTTCACACATATCTGAAATGCAATAAACATGATATGCGTTCACGTCCTATTTAGGGACCGTTCAAAAAAAAGTAACGCAAAAAGGCACTATAATAACTAACTTTTTTTTATAAAATCTAGTCCTTTTGATTATGTCCGACAATTTACAAGTGATGTGTTCTCTGCATCAGTGATATGGTATGGTATTTGTCATAAAAGGAAATAAACCGAAAAATCAGTAGAACTAGTTGGAACAGAGGTCAGAATGAAACCCAAGAGGCATAGACGAACTGTGACATATCCAGTTATCACCAATCGAACGCGACTAATCAAAGCAACTGGAGCCTACCTTGTTGGCACAAATCGCCTCTGAAACCCGCTCTACAGGAACATCTACAATCATCTGGATCATTAGGGTTAACGTAATAGCCTCCATTTTCACAAAGTTCGCAGAGTTTCTCTGGAAAAAAAAAAATCAAAGGAGAACTGCATTGTGAGATTTTGTTCGATTGGTAAAATTAAACTGAAGGGATCCTTCTCTTTAACATTTTACTTTACAATGTAAAATTAACAATCAGTATTTACAAAAAAACACTCGTATCAACTTCGGAACTACACTAGCATGCTAGATAACCTTGTATGCTATACAGTAGTGGCCATATTTCATTAAATTATAGTTCAGCCAATTAGAATGTGCTGTTTTCTTTCGCGGTACAAATAGCCAATCATGACCGAGTCATTATACAGTCTCGAACAACGACGACGGTTGGGAGGAAAGATAAGAAAACTTACGTGTACGTTCACATGAGTCACCTACGTAACCGCGACTACATTCACAGTAACATGAGCTACCAGTTCCGACTGTGAAACCATTCACACATCTTATATTACAGGAGTCGGCAGCTAAAATATTTAATGGTATAGGCATTATATGTGGCGATGGTACATTGGATTATAAGTTGGCTTGGTGTTTGTTTGGGAACCGAGGATGTATTACCCTCTGTGAACAAACCAAACCGTCAGTCAAACTTGGTCCAACGGTCACCTGTATTCAGCACCACCCTTTAATGAACGGCCACCAAAATTACATCCCATGCAATTTTCAACCAAATTTACCTCTATTCAACACCACCATCTTGACGGGGCCATGTAATTAAAACTTACCCGTAATCCTTGTAAGACATTTAGAAGTATCACAGCACATTAAGAAATAATAGTTTTTATGGATATAGACTTCTATCTATTATTGAACATTGTTGGGTTCAATAATAAATAGAAGTTATTTCTTAAAACTTACCCGTGTTTCCACAAACGCTAGCTGTATAATTAACGGAGTATAGATCCAGGAAGGAGTGGACGGTAAAGACATTAGATTCGAATCCTCCAGCTTGTTTGACGAGGTTAGAATATCGGACATGACCTCCGACACCCACCACTACAACTCGGATATTGTCACGGATAGCTTGTTGAATTTGTAGAGATACAGAATCTATATTTAATGGTGGTCCATCAGTGATGAGAATCACAGCTTTCTGGCGAGATGAGGTCTGTAATAACTGTAGTGCTGTTTGGATTCCTGAAAGGAAAAATAGATGACAAAGTCAAGTTTTTGGGTTTTTTCTAAAGCCAATGACAAAATGTTACCACTAGCTCAAAATCTTAACTTGCACTTAAACAAAATTATGCAATGTTCTCCTCTACAGGAAATTGCTTCGTTACAGCGTATGACAATAATATCTGCAAATCCATATAAGCACAATACATTGGTAGCATCTTATGAATTTCTAATTTGAAAAAATAAACAAATGAATTAGTTTTTCCAAATGATAAGTAGAATCAAGTGTCTAGAAGAGTAGGCAAACCCTGCCTGGCGCCACATTCGCACCACTGATAATAAATATACTACAAAGATTACCCTTTGAAGTGCCAGTTCCAGACGAAGGGAACGTAAGCTCATTAGACAAGATTCTGTTAGACATGGCAATTTTATTGGAGGTCAGCGAAATAGAGAAGTCTACATTAGTTCCGTATACCACCAGACCCATTTGATTGTTGACAGAAGAATATCTTCTAGCAAGGTTAGCGAGGTATTGTTTGATGACACTCTCGTGTTTAGCAGCAGAATCAGAACCATCCATTACAATGACGATATCAGAACAATCCAGACCAGCTGGTACGGCGGGTAGTGTGGACGCTAAAAAACAAATTACAAAATCAATCAATCAGAGAATGAGCGAAACGAAAAAAGGGAATCGGCAACCTTTAAGTTAATTTCTTTGGAAGATCTTAGAAAAATGCAATGAAAATATATAACACGAATGCATAATATGTTGGCATTTCTTTCTTCCAGCGCCTAGATTGACCAACAAAATGATAAATACTTCAAAAGAAAAAAAAACAAAAAGGAAAGAAACATCTATATTTACAGGGATAACGACTTAGGTTCTATGAGGATCCTTTCTTGACCAAATTTATTGATCTTTCCCGGATTATCCGCACCCATTTACAGCTGGGTGGACTTGAATTGTGAAATATGCGTGAAGAAAAGGAGACGATGAGAAGACAAAATTCATGTACTTACGTGGACAAGCAACGGTATATTTCCAATCGATGGGAGTTCGGATATCTTGAATTCTAACCGAAAGTTTCTTCAACATATCTATCTGAGCCTTTTCGATAGCAATGCTCATAATATAGACACCATTCTCCCAAGCCTCTCTGGCAGAACTGACCGATTGGGTGACGTTATTAGGACAACCATCTGAGATGAGAACAACCACTTTTCCTTCATTGGGTCGGTAGTTTCTTAAAGTGGTCTGAGCTGCTTCGAGAGCGAGATGGAGGTCTGTTTCTTGTCTGGGTTGAGTCCAAGAGTCTATTTGATCGTATACGGTGTCGAGTTGTAACCGATCCCTCTCGACCAGTTGAATAGTTTGAGATATACCATTACTGAACAGTATCACACCAATATCAGCCTCCGTATACATGGTCGTGACTCTTTTAATAGCTGATTTTAAATAAATCCTGGCTAGATCGAAGCCTTGTGGTGAAACGCTGTCAGAACCGTCAAGGATGAACATAACGTTGATTGGACACATGGTCACTGAAATATTAAAGAAATATGAATTGAGAATGAGCTTTAGCCACATTGTAGTGGGGTGCAATAGCCAATTGTACCATAGTCTTCCTGAAAATCAAAATGATACAAATCGATTCTATGGGTGTCCTAATACACAAAACATGTTCAGAAATATTCTCTAGGTCCCAAACTATTAATCCTAACTCACCGATAGGGAAACCATGTGAAATCATCGCCACACCATTAGTGGACATATCAACATGACCATGTTGTGTTCCCAGTGATCTTTGCACGGGAACTTCGCCACCAACTATTGTATCTAAGATAGTTCGTATCCATCCTTTACCAGTTTCTTCACTAGACACCGTCACAGCGAGCACTAGCACTATGGCTAGCGTCACCGTCTTTAAAGACGTTCTCATACCTCCTTAAGTTTTCTGAAATAGATGATTTGATAAGTTTTCTGAAATAGATGATTTGATAAGTTTTCTGATAAGTTTTCTGAAATAGATGATTTGATAAGTTTTCTGAAATAGATGATTTGATACGAATAACAGAATAAAGCTGAGCATAACCAAACATATTGCTTCAGACAAAGAATATATTGAGATGGTTCCACATTCCTCTTTAAATGCACTACAATTCTTGCTTATTCGAAGATTAAGCACAATTAAGGCCAGAGCTCCTCGCTCAAAATTTTAAAAACTTTTTGGCTTCATAGAAAAATCAGGAATCAGGACATGGATTGAATGATTATTTCAACGAAAAGTATTGCTTCATGTAATGAACTTTCATTTTTGGGGGAACACTAGTGATTATGACAATTGCAAAGGTTTCGATTTTATTGTGTACCAACGTTTTTCAATTTCTCTAATATTTCTGCAAAAGTTGCAGTGGTATCGTTGTTTTTTCAGCTGAATCTTAAAACGTTGCTTTGATCGACAGGTAATATGATTCTATTTACGGACTAAAGTCACGGGAAAGATACATATTCATTCATATTCATCATTATATTCCTGATTACGGTGTGAGAACCACATTGAAACGTTGAAGTAATAAACTTTCTAGAAGTATATATCCATAAAATTGTCTTATTTATCTATAACTTGTGCTTCTAATATGCCATTGAAGGATTACATATTCATTGTTCAATGTTTAAATATTCCTCTTTTTAGATACTTTAAACATATAGAAAGGCAGTATGATTTGTTGATTTCATTTGTGGATTAGGTTAGTCTTCGTGCCTTAAAAACCCTAAGTTTAAAACAAAAATGCTATACTCGTTTTAGATATTTCAAACGGGTAGAAAGTATTAAAAAGTCACTAAAAATTCACGCCTAGTATTACAAATAGTGTTTCTCATACAAATGATAAAATGTGTATTTGAAGCCTGAGGTACAATATAAACCGCGATCTATTGTCCATTTGACTTTATTCAAACAATAATTACAATGATTGTGGGTACACACCGAATCTTGGGACAATATTTCTCCCCTTTTTTCTAAAAGAAAAGAATTTTCAAGTTTACTAAGAGGGCGGAAGGATGATGGTTCGTGCAAGGTTTAACATAGATAAAATATTTTGACTGTTGTATCATTAGAGGTAGGTACACGTGATGTCAATGATGACAGTATCTAAATAATATGATAAGAGTAATGATATGATTAACATGATAATCAGAGCTTGGCATATTTTGCAAAGAGTGAAAGGCTGGATTTGATTTGAGAATAAAGCAATATGTAGTAGTAGATGTAAAATAGCATTATGGCGGATAAGCAAACACTGCAATGACATTGAAATAAATTAAAAGATTCGCGAGACTTCAAAAATAATAGATCAAATTTGCAGAGACTGCAAAAATTAGAACTTTGAAGATGCAAAATGAAAGAGATTACAAGTTTTTGCAAAAAAAAGACGATAGATTTATCAGCACCACAATATTATTTGTAATACTAAAATATCATAACTTCAAAGAAATTGAGAGGTTTCGTCATATATGTGCATATAATTTTCACTCTTGGGCGTTTTGCATTTGGTTTCTGACAACATTGGTGCTGGTCTATTCATGTATGAATAATGAAACGTTTTATTAAATTTCAGAAATGGTATATTGACTGCGGAATTTCATTTTCCAATAACACCTTGTATATATAGATGGGATATTTCTTTTGCTTCCTTACTTTTCCTCATTGCACACGGCATGGCCTTTGTCCGTCCTCAATTAGCCCATATAAGTGCAGAAAAGTAGGACGTTAAACTCCATTCATTGCTTCCTTACTGATGTAAATGCTTTTAAAATATTAAACAAGGGTCTGTTAAGTATTATAATAGAATAAATCTTAATATCTGTATTCAACACCCAAACAGTCAATATTTTAATATCGTGACCATTATTACCAAAAATAACTCTTTCTTTTCAAATATTACTTTTTTTTAGTTTAAATCTTACATTTTTCTCATTTTTTCGTTTTTGTGAGATTCTGGTCACCCTGTTCTGTCAACACCAGGTGCGACGAAACCTACACAAAATGTTCAGAATTCATAATTGTTATATATTATTCTTAAATAGTCATGGCCCTCAAAACTCAATATCAATTCAGGAGTTAAGGTGTTGTCTTTGACACCATTCTAATTACATTGTCTTTAAAAGCTTGACGAATACTCAATGCTAGAGTATTTGTGTTTATTGTGATTGGTCTGTACTCTCAAAATTGCCCCTCACTCCCCCAATTGTGCACTGCATGACTTTGGCCTCATGCAATATTCTTTAATAGCCTTTGTGAATGCTGAACTGCAGAGAGTAATAATGGAGTATTAAGTGATCTGAACTGGCACAATGTCCCTCATTACATACCGCAGACATTAGACAATTGACTTAGGACATCAAACTCAGTCTAAACCTTCTTTCAACTGACTTGGATCATAGAATTCAGCAACTGTATTTACTTTGATTTTTTTTTTCCAACCCGGATTTAAGAAGATAGAATGGATTATGCATGTAATTTCACAATGTTATGTCATCAACTCAAACACACTACGCTACACATCTTTCTAGACGGGTGAGTACAAAACGAAGACCAAAGACCAAAGACCCAGGTACAAAACGAAGACCCAGGTACAAAACGAAGACCCAACTAGGTACAAAACGAAGACCCAGGTACAAAACGAAGACCCAACTAGGTACAAAACGCAGACCCAGGTACAAAACGAAGACCTAACTAGGTACAAAACGCAGACCCAGGTACAAAACGAAGACCCAACAAGGTACAAAACGCAGACCCAGGTATAAAACGAAGACTTAACTAGGTACAAAACGCAGACCCAGGTACAAAACGAAGACCCAACTAGGTACAAAACGCAGACCCAGGTATAAAACGAAGACCCAACAAGGTACAAAACGCAGACCCAGGTATAAAACGAAGACCCAACTAGGTACAAAACGCAGACCCAGGTACAAAACGAAGACCCAACTAGGTACAAAACGCAGACCCAGGTACAAAACGAAGACCCAACAAGGTACAAAACGCAGACCCAGGTATAAAACGAAGACCCAACTAGGTACAAAACGAAGACCCAGGTACAAAACGAAGACCCAACTAGGTACAAAACGAAGACCCAGGTGACCAACTATGTTTACACACCAATAACGAAAGTGAGACCAACGTTTAATTCTTATATTAAACGTTGGTCTCACTCTCATTATTAGTGTGTGAATTAAACATTGGTCTCGCTAGCAGTATTGGTGTGTAAACGGAGTTGATCACGTGAAAAACTGAATAAATCACAAAGTCATTTAGGCCTTTGTATGTCTGTAGAGTGATCAACTATGTTTTAACACCAATAATGCTAGTGTCACACCAATCGTCTCACTATCGTTATAAGTGTGTAAACGTAGCTAGTCACGTGACAAACTGAATAAATGACGAAGTCATTTACGAATGAACGCTTAATTCTTAAATAAACACGTATTTTGCCTACTCAACAGATGAATGTATTGCTACCTATCCCAGTTAATAATTTCCAGCCATATATTCCCTTAAATGATATTCTAGCTGGACCAAACACTAAAAATGTTACATCAAATGAATCTATTTGACCATCAACAAGATTTTTGGCTGGAATGGCCTCGAATGCACACAAATCAATCCTAATTTTCACAATTTTCAAACATACGAGCGCCAATCGATCTGGTATATGTGGCGCCTACGGCACCTGTTTGATAATTCTCTATAAGGCAACCGAATGTCGTCAGTGCTCACAGGAATTTCCTAGATTGTGGATGATTCGCCCCTATGATATTGTTCTTTCTCACAAGGAGAGGGGGACGTATACTACCAAGGAAGAGCCCAACATTCGCAAATGCAATCGAAAATATACTGTGAAATTCCACTGTGTTAGGTCATCATGTATCATACAGCGATTCAGCTACTTCACAAAGGAATTCCTGAGCATTCCAGATGACATTAGGCAAAGACTGTCACCATCACACATTGAGCTCTTGAGGTATGAGTTGAATGCAGACATCTGATTGACTATACTAAATTATCATTTGTAATAAATCAATCTGCATTAAGAAACTTCAGCTCAGGCATGTTCATTCAAACTAATTCAAAGCATATCTTTACCACCCCCACTGCCAGACATCGAAATCTAGAGGGGCCAGGCCCGTAGCCAGCCAGCATGCCTAGGGCGGGGGAGGGGGCATCAATTACTGTGAGGGGGTGTAGAACAAATGACGTTCTCTCAGATTGAACCTGAATCATGTCGACGCATCCTGGGTACAGAGAATTATCAAACAGGTGCCGTAGGCGCCACATATACCAGATCGATTGGCGCTCGTATTTTTGAAAATTGTGAAAATAAGAATTGATTTGTGTACATTCGAGGCCATTCCAGCCAAAAATCTTGTTGATGGTCAGATTAGATTCATTTGATGAAACATTTTTAGTCTTTGGTCCACTTAGAATATCATTTAATGGACTATATGGGAAGGGTCTTGGGGGTGCGTAATCTCTCATGCAGGAAAATTTTGAAAATTAGTATTTGCGTACATCTGAGGCCATTCCAGCAAGAAATATATCCAAGAAAGATAATTAATCAACTTTTAGGTCCCAATGTAAACAAAACAGATTATTTGGCGGGGGGGGGGGGGGGGGGGGGTGGCAAGAAAAATTCAGGGGGGTGGGGGGTGGGAATTGGTTGGAAATTATTAACTGGGATAGAAGCAATACATTCATCTGTTGAGTAGGCAAAATACGTGTTCATTTAAGAATTAAGCGTTCGTTCGTAAATGACTTCGTCATTTATTCAGTTTGTCACGTGACTAGCTACGTTTACACACTTATAACGATAGTGAGACGATTGGTGTGACACTAGCATTATTGGTGTTAAAACATAGTTGATCACTCTACAGCCATACATAGGCCTAAATGACTTTGTGATTTATTCAGTTTTTCACGTGATCAACTCCGTTTGATTTAAACAGTATTTATTTCAGTAAATGTTACAATACAAGTTATATTACAAATTGAAATGACGATACAGAAACAAGCTGAAAGCTTATATAAATCTGCTTCGCCTGTATTTACAATTACACATTTATAAAGAATATATAGGTAACGAGACAATATGAAATAAATATACGTTTGCTATTATAAGTAAAAGAAAGAAAACATAGGAAGTATAGGATGAAAGAGGAGGAAAGTGGAAAGAGCAAGTGCGTCGAACGGGTTTCCCGACAAAATGCGTTTTATCAGTTGGCTATGAAAAGGGTAGGTTTTGGGGTACATATCATGATTTATTTGTTCCAATAACTCAGATTAGACAAAACGTTTCGTAAGATTAAAATATCTGTGAACTATAATAACTATTAATTCGTTTTCTCCTTTACTAAGATTTTTACTACCATAAAGAAGGGTTCTAATATCCTGAGAGCGTGTAGGGAGAAGTTTGATGGTGACTTGTCTAAAGTCTATGAAATTCGAGCAATAGAGAAGGAAGCGTTCCGAATCTTCAAACTGATGACCGCACGAACATGATGGGTTTTCGGAGATGTGCATTAGAAATCTATGCGCGTTTAAGGGACTTTTTGAATTACGGAGCTTGCAGTGCGTTATTTGATTATTACGGTCACCAAGATAGTAGTGAAGTGGAATTGAAGAAGGGTGATACATGTTCAGATTTTTGGTCAGTTCAGACTTAAAATTTTGAAGATTCGGTGATTTTCGAATTCCCATAGGGAGAAGATTCCAATGTCGAACAACCGAGGGAAGAAAAGAGCGACTGAAGGATTCGCTATCCACAGCGATCGAACGAAGATCGTCCTTGTTTCGTAGTCGATATGGGTTGATAACAGAAACATGAGGAGGAACTAGAATACTTAGGTATTGGGGTGTAAGCCGGTGAATCATTTTATAGAAGATGGTCAGTTGATGAAAAAGGCGACGGTCTTTCAAACTCGAGAATCCGGATTCTTTATATAGAACGTGATGGGATGTGCCACGGACTAAACCGGTTATTGTCCTAAGTGCGTCTAAATTTAATTTTTCAAGTTTCAATGCATCTACGTCACTACAGTTGTTCCAGAGACTATCAGTGGCGGATCCAGGGGGGGGGGGCGTAGAGGGCGTACGCCCCCCCCCCTTTACTTTGTCTTTTTTTTTAAAATTAGACTGTACAATGAATACGCCTATAGATTTCGTTAACATTAACCATTAAATTAGTACAATTTATACTTATTCTATGTTTTTAAGCCAAAATAAAGGTCAAAAATATTTTCCCCTCGCTTCTCTCGGCTAATTTTACATCTACGCCCCCCCTTTCCAAAATCCTGCATCCGCCCCTGACTATCACCATAGTCGAATATTGGTAGAATAAACTGTTTGTATAATGTTTCCAAAGATTTGCGGTTGATTCTATTTTTAGATGTCTTAGGCAGGCAATCGTTTTTGATGTTTTTGATATCAAATAATCAATATGTGTAGTCCATGAGCA
The DNA here is from genome assembly GCA_029955415.1 of Lottia scabra. Classification (NCBI taxonomy): domain Eukaryota; kingdom Metazoa; phylum Mollusca; class Gastropoda; family Lottiidae; genus Lottia; species Lottia scabra. The sequence continues at coordinate 3,442,537 of JARJEI010000003.1, read as the reverse complement.
AGTGGTGTTGAGGTAAATACCAAGATGTTTATGAGATGTTACGTCAGTCAAAATAGTGCCGTTAAAATCGAGAGAAAAAACGGAAGGCTGTTGCTTTCTTGAAAATGTCACACATGAGGTTTTAGAGGGATTAAACAGTACTTTCCAGCGATGTGACCAGTTATAAATTTTGTTAAGGTCATTATTTAGTGTTTCCTGGCAACTCACTTTATCATCAATACTGAGATAAAGCGAGGTGTCGTCAGCGAAGTGTCGTATGTTAGATTGGATGTCATTCGTTATGTCATTGATAAATATTAAAAATAAGACCGGCCCAAGAACGGATCCCTGTGGAACATAGGCGTACGGGGCCTTAGTTGAGCGGGGGGGGGGGGGGGGGGGGGCAAAACCAATTTGCCCGACAACTAATGCTAAAATGCCAGACAACCAAATATATTTGCCCGACAAGTCGACCCCCACCCAACCCCTAATTCCCAAAACTTCTTGCCATCTGCCTGATCACATCATTTCCGAACGATTTTATTTTTTTAAATTTCCTTCATGAAAATCACTGGGGGGGCAATTGCCCCCCCTGCACCCCCAGCTCGTACGCCTATGCTGTGGAACCCCAGCTTCTAAAAGTTTCGATTCTGATTTGTGTCCATTTAAGATGACTGAGTTCTGTTTTCAAGGTAATTTTGTATTAAAGATAAAAAGGATCCGCGAATACCGATGGAGTTAAGCTTATGTATGAGCCCTTTAAACCAAACTCTGTTAAAAGCACGACTTATGTCGAAAAATAACATTTTAACTTCCCCGCCTACGTCAAGGGTTTGTGATATGCTATTATAAATATCTATAAGTTGATATACCGCTGAATCATTTTCAGTAAAACCTGATTGGAAACGAGACAAGATGTTATGACTAATTAAAAAATGGGAATATATTTATAAATTAGACGTTCAAAAACTTTGCCAAGTGAGATTAAAAGTGAGATAGGGCGGTAATTGGAACAAATATTTGGATTGTCTTTCTTGAATAAAGGTATGACATTAGCGTCTTATCAAATTTTCGGGAAAATATTACTATTTTGACATTTGTTAAAAAGATTTACACACCAAGTGAGACCAACGTTTAATTCACACACCAATAATGCTAGTGAGACCAACGTTTAATTCACACACCAATAATGAGAGTGAGACCAACGTTTAATATAAGAATTAAACGTTGGTCTCACTTTCGTTATTGGTGTTGGTTGGTCACCTGGGTCTTCGTTTTGTACCTAGTTGGGTCTTCGTTTTGTACCTGGGGCTTCGTTTTGTACCTGGGTCTTCGTTTTGTACCTTGTTGGGTCTTCGTTTTGTACCTGGGGCTTCGTTTTGTACCTGGGTCTTCGTTTTGTACCTTGTTGGGTCTTCGTTTTATACCTGGGTCTTCGTTTTGTACCTGGGGCTTCGTTTTGTACCTGGGTCTTCGTTTTGTACCTAGTTGGGTCTTCGTTTTGTACCTGGGTCTGCGTTTTGTACCTAGTTGGGTCTTCGTTTTGTACCTGGGTCTGCGTTTTGTACCTAGTTGGGTCTTCGTTTTGTACCTGGGTCTGCGTTTTGTACCTAGTTGGATCTTCGTTTTGTACCTGGGTCTGCGTTTTGTACCTAGTTGGGTCTTCGTTTTGTATCTGGGTCTGCGTTTTGTACCTAGTTGGGTCTTCGTTTTGTACCTGGGTCTTCGTTTTGTACCTGGGGCTTCGTTTTGTACCTGGGTCTTCGTTTTGTACCTAGTTGGGTCTTCGTTTTGTACCTGGGTCTGCGTTTTGTACCTAGTTGGGTCTTCGTTTTGTACCTGGGTCTGCGTTTTGTACCTAGTTGGGTCTTCGTTTTGTACCTGGGTCTTCGTTTTGTACCTAGTTGGGTCTTCGTTTTGTACCTGGGTCTTCGTTTTGTACCTGGGTCTTTGGTCTTTGGTCTTCGGTCTTCGTTTTGTACTCACCCTTTCTAGACTCAATCCTCAATAAGTGCGCGGTCGCTAACACCACATATATTAGAGTTCGAATAACATGTCATCTGTAACATCATTTGACACGCGAACAATTTCAACCTCAGATAAATGACTTTGTCTTTTTAAATTGATACTTAGGTTATATTCGATATTTATTTGAGGGTTATAGTAGTAATGACTGATCACGTGGTAATAGCGATAATTTCTGCACCTGTAATTACGGAAGTGACACTGAGATGCAGAAGAACTCGCTGAACCATTTACGTTTGCAATTTCTTATGAACAAATATCTAGTGCCCTGTCTACATCCCCGTCCTTTGTATAAACTTAAAGAGGCACAGGCTTCATTTTCGTGGGTCGATTTTTCCAAGTCTCAGAAACGGGGACTTTTTTAGATCAGCAATTTAGTACTAGTTATCAAAACTCACCATTGAAATTTGAGCCTTCAAATCCATGTGCATCCATAATTATTAGCATTTGAAAGTTATAATGCCCTACTACACATTGGCGATACTATGCAATATATAGAAAAGTCATCTATAGAAAAAGAAGGAGAAATGTCTAATTTAAGATATATTTGAAGGAAATATGCAATTTTCGTACATTTCTAGTGTTTCTGAAGGATACTTAAGTATATTCAAGACCCAAATCAACAAATAAAAATGAAGACTGGTCCCCTTTAAAAGTAACTTCCCGAATAACTCTTTTTTTTTTAACCCCAAGGGAGTGAACTCTTTTTATAATAAATAATAATATAAATTCACAATACAGAATTGATAACAAAACCCAACACCTGCATTCTGTCAACAATACAACACACTTGCAATTTACAAACATAACTTTTTATATAGAAGAATTTTAAAAACATGAAAGTAACTGTTACAATATTTTAATCCCGAGAGCTTAGTGAGAATCAACATAGAGTGTAACTTGGGTTAACATTATAATCCTACCAACTCCCCATTGTTAAAACACATCAAATACTGCCCTCATCTTCTACTTGACATGCACATGCGGTATTCTTACAAAGACCAATCAACCGAATATAGTTATAAGAAACCAGAGGGTGACAGAGTTTGTTTAAACCTCGAATGGGAGTTCTGAATCGAATCATGAATACTCTAGAAATTACCGATAACGAGACAATTAGATACTTAGATTGTCAACAGAAGAGAATATGTCCCTTTTTTTTATTTGTCTCTCGATGAAAATCGTGGTGTTTTGTGATTAATGAGAGATCTCTCCCCTTTTTTATTTGTTTCGAAAGGGAAAATCTTGTTAATTTGTGATTTTCGAGTGTCTTTTCAACTCGTATTTCAATTAAAATTTTAATTGGATTTATTAAACTCTTCTGTTTAATCGAGTACTAAACAATAATTGAATGTTTACATAGATGTACATGTCCTCTCTGAAGTCCGCGTTGAAAAGCGAACATCTTGGTATTTCGAGATACTTTCGATTTCTATTGTCATGTTAATTCCTATTCGATTAGGAATTTTAATTGTCGGTTTCAGGATCAAACTTGTCAATCAAGTAAAGCGATAATTGTATATTAACATAAACGTAAATGCTCTCTCTGAAGTCCACCATATAAAACCAATGTACTATTGAGTGAGATTCGATATTGTATATTGTAATTTAATTTAGAAAATTAATTCACATGGATGTAAATGATCTCTCTGATGTCCGCGTTAAGGGTAACAAATTCGTATTTGAATTTTACTTTTATAATCGTGTTAGAATTTTTGCATATTTCAAACACTTCGAATTGAATATTTCATCTGAAGTCTACATTACAAAGAAAAGGGTTTGGTAATTATTGTATTTCAAGGAGCTAGTTAATTTTCAATTGATTTCAAATTCTTTATTCGTTTTGAGCCAAATATTTGTAACCATCCACTCAAATCGAATTTGTCAATGCTCACTCGGAGGTCCGTATTCTTCAAAAGACTAAATAATTTACCACTTAATGATTGAACTCTTTGAAAACGTGGGAAAGCAAATTGATTAAAAATACATAAACCTAAAAGACATGTATAAACCAAATTGGTTTATCTCAAATTGGTGCATATAAACGAGGTTGAAGACATTCCTCATAAATAGTTCTGCAAATTTTCTTTCAGACCCTAGTAGGCTGAAATAGTTGAGAAATTGATTAACTAAATACTAAAAGGGAATCTAAACCTAAAAGATCATGAATTTGAAAAGATCACAAATTTGAAAAGGTCTTGAATTTGAAAAGATCAAAAAGGTCATAAATTTGATTCATTGTTATCTTCCGTCACATATTCTTTGAAGGGACAACCTTTGAAACATCGAAACAACAAAATCCAATTTCTAGATAAACAGGGAGGGATACAATGTCTTATGTAAATAGCAAAAAGTCACCCATTTCATTTTAACAAGTCTCGATGTCTTTTATCTTGAAGATACAGTGGTTTGATACCATACTCCGAAGCTAATTAAACTTTAAGTACATTTCCATAGTCTTTATTTAACTCCAATATAATATGTACTGTTTGAGGTATCGTTAGCGAGACAGTACATGCCTACCCTGCCAGATCACATGCTATCACTTTGAAACTATCTCAAACTCATGACAAACATTTCTAGAATTGGTAAACTGAGAGAAATAATTCTAAGGATTGCGATTTCCATTCCAGATATGGATAGTTTTCCTATTCTTATTACTACAGAAAACTACCAATAAGTTCTGTTTCGTTTGATTCCTCACCCTCTAGACTCTGATGGTACACCGACTTATTGCCCATTCGCAATGAAAAATTTTCATAATTATCTATGGTACATCAGTGGGGCATATTTTATGAGGAAATCATTTACAGTGCAGGTTATAAGGATGAATTACCACAGACAACTGCCATTAAACTACCAAGTAAGTTGGAGTTTCGTATGATATACCAATATGTCCCTTTGAACGCGAAAATTAAGACCCATGTCGTGATAGGTAAAGTAACCCGGATATTTAAGGAGCGACAACTCGTATCAACATGTGATTATGCAAAGAAAATACTAATTAACGTAAAGCGTGATCAACATTGAAATTAAAGACACACAGAAAGTAAATGTTTAAATACAAGTTCTCTTCGTTTCCTAATTTTATTGTTTAAAGGTTTGGTTTGTAAATGTACACAGCCACTTCTGTCATGACGTCACGATTTTCCCGCCTTGAGACGATGAGGTAATTAATTATACCATTCCTTAAACTTAGAGAAAGGAATGAAAAAACCCAACCTCAGTTTACTTTAATCTGTTTATCTTAGAATGTTGGTTAATCTTTGACACCCTAGCGGTAATTAGTCGTCATAAAAACAGTTTTCTTCTCATTCAGAAGCGAAAAGGGTAAGAAAAACATTCAGGAAGAGAAGAAAGTGAGCAACTGAATACTCCAAATTCTGAATTGAATCTTTGAAATACTTAGTCTTGGCCCGAAACGAAAATAAAGTCTATGAATAAATAAAGTAGAATGAAATTCAATTAAATGGAGTTTTACGTCCTGTTTTTCTGCACCTATATGTGCTAATTGGGGACAGACTAACGCCATGCAGTGTGCAATTTTACCAGGACAGCCGAATCATTTCGATTTCCAACTGTCGAGGGATTATTTCGTGCACAACTTGTAGCACACGAAGCCTTGGTTTATTGTTCCACCCAAACATTGACTAGACGCTTTTTCCGTGTCAGTCCCCCCGAAACGTTAATGAAGGCAGTCTTGTATAAGTAATGAATAAGTTAACGAAATGAAAAGTTTAAAATAGACCTATTTGAAATTGAGATGAACGTAAAGAAATACAGTAAACAAGCCACAGCTGAGGGAAATGTCATGAATGAAAACCAGTTGAATTAATTCCACTGTTATTTTTCTGTTAATTTAGTTTGTCAATATCTCATTTATTTGACATGTTATATACCATAGTTTTGATACACGTTGACATAACGCCATTGACAGCTTACTGAAACAAAAGGCCAGCTAAGACAGCATCGCCCACGTTTCCTGTGTTCCGAACTCTCTTGAAAAAGGTTGGGAACCACTGTTTTGATTGTTAACCCTTTCTGTCGAACACACCTGATAACACAATTACATATATGTTTTACATGTCACTCCCCCACCCCTATCAACTGTCTCTATGTTTTATAAAGTAAACTAATGTATCAGTGTATCTTGGATTAAAAGACTACACAATAATAAACTGGTGTTCATCACTTCATAATCATTATAGTCTATATGGTTTTAGTGACCTAGACATTGTTACTATATTGTATTTGGTAATGACTGTCTCACGTATTAATAATTAATTCTCCAAATAATCAAGTAATTAATTGTTTCTTATAGAAATGTATTTGTCATAATACACCCCATTCATTACAAAACAGACATTAGATATGTGACGTAATATCGGAAACTGTCGAGGTCTAACATTTCTGTCCACCGACGGATTAAAATCGATGAAAGAGTAGACTTATGCCCGTGTACAAATTGACAATACAATCATTTTTATTGACGTGCATAAACACGAATTGTTCTAATAAAAGTAATAGGTAATTCGTAGAAAATCGAGCAAAACGTAGACCTAAACACCATTTCATTGTGTGGTTTATCGCTTTGACACAGTCTCCTCACACCAGAAAAGTGAAAACGAGAAGACAGTCAGATCAAAGGCAATCGAAATCTAAAGAAACGACTGCAGTGAAATGGGACAAACGCATTTTGGGACTTGTAAAGAGATTGAGGTCAAGCCTCCTTCACACCTCGACTGTTGACTGAAGTTTACAGAAGAAAACAAGAATAACTTTGGCTTTATTTACTCACTATACTGTAATTTCAGTCTATTGTGAAGTCAAGATTGGATATTGGTGCTTACGTTTAGGTCCGCACTTTTAATTCTATATTAATTATTCTTCAACTGCTCTTGTAATAATGATTCAAGGACACCTTGCATTCTTGCTTTATTTGAAGCACTGATTACTTTGAGCGAGTGACAGCCGTTTTAACCTGATAGGTCAGAAAAGCATCAGTTTGTTAGTGAACCAAGGACTTTCAAGACATAATATGCTTATTCTCTTTTTTATTTTTTTTTATATTTTATTCATCTATGTTCCTGTCTTGATATGAGTGTTAAATTGTTCAGAAAAAAGGATAGACACATGTAAAGTCCTAATTAATTCAGCAGTGTATTATCTTAGAATTAAGATGTGGATGGGTACTAGCATACATCAAGTGCCCTTCAGACAAGTTGCAGTATCTTTGAGGACTGAGTATGCATTTTTAATTAGATAGAAGACAAGAATGAGATTCTTGGTGGTAATGTGGAATGCATTAAGTGTCCCACCAGATGAAGTGCATTATTTCAATGGCTGTGTGTATATTAATTATGGAGGACAAGGTTTTTGAGAGTTTTGGTAATCTGCATAATCTCCTCAGCAAATCTCAACCATAACAATATTTGTCTTGATACAACACTGCACAACATCTCACATTTGATACAATTTACATATGTACAGATACTGGTTCAGTAAAACTTGTTTTCAAGGATATTCTTCACATGCCAGTCAATAACAAACCGCATTCGGCCTAACTTTAGTCAATGTTCGAGACTAACATTATGACTCTGCAATGATAGCCACCATTTTGTCCGGTAAATGGGCAAGAAAAGAGAACTCTTGTTTGGAGATTGAATTTGATTGGCTGTTTTTAACGCACGAGAAGACAACACTCTCTGAAGAATTGAAGTGATTGGCTGAACTATGATTTAATCAATTTGGTAATATACTTATAATATACGGGGGTTATGTAGCACGAAGTGAATATGACTGTAACGAACCAGAAAGTGAATTAAAATGTTTTGTTTCTATAGACATGATGTATGTATGTAAGTTGGAGATGGAGAAAATTCTCAAGTATTTGCTTATTACTTGTTTTATGAAATCCACCCAAAGATAACATATAGTGTAAAGCCCCATTTATATAATTTATGCATCTTTTGAAATTCCTAAAATGGATATGAATAACATTAAAATAAGCTTTATTCTAGTCTGTATCGAGAGAATATACAGCTATTGTTCAAATATACTCCGCTAAATTTAATATAATTTTGGAAAAATTATATTTACATTTCAAAATAAAATACATTGTAGAATTTTAGGGACAATGAACTGTTATACCCAAATCTTTATAATGTCTTATGACAAGAGTTTACATAAGATATGCCCTTTTCTAAAATTAATTCCTGCTCTGATCAAACAAATCGTGACTACTTTCCATTCATCATGGCCCTTTAATGAAAATGATAATAAGCGAAATATTTTGTATTGTCAGTCTGACGACATCCTGGTTGAATTTGCATATTTTATTCTATTATTTTCAAATAATACAGTGTTAAGTGTCATACAGTTTTAACAGTGACACCCTAATAGTTAGCCGGATCCTTTCTATTTACGTCTACCTAAGTGTATTCAAACGCAAGAGATCCAGGCCCGTAGCCAGCCAACATCTGTTGGGAGGGGACAAACGTCCATTCAAATGAGGCAGCATACCCCCTTCCTTGAAAACTTTATTAATTGTTACGCCTTACAGTGTTTCTCTTTTCGAAACACCTGGTGGTACTTCTCGTATGGGAAGTCCACTACTATATAATTATTGCACCCGATTTTGTCATGCTCTGGACGAGATTTTTGATTACCGGAATTGTTTTGCTTGTACGGATTTTTATTTTCTCTCTATCGAGGACGAGGACGCCCATTGGAAGCCTGGAAACACAATTTTCTGACGTCTGGGAATTAAGAACATTTAGAGCACTAAAAGATTTATAAGATATATCATAGCCATGATACACATGGTGACATGATACACATGGTGACATGATACACATGGTGACATTGTATTTCACAAAAACTAAAAGTACAAAATGGTCATTCTTTTGTAATTGAATTAAATATTTAAATTATCACCGTGGACATTGTCCATTGAGAAAAGAAATGAAGACTCAGCAGTTAAAAATGTGTTTATATGGGTGATACACCGTTCCTTATTGTATAATTTCTCTACCTTTGTTTTGTATGAGTATACGGAAACAGTTTTAATTTTTAAGACAATTTGTAAGAAATATGAAGTTTGCGGTTAGAAAGTGGGTTATAAAGTTACTAATTAAAACTGCGTATTATTCTTTTGTGTAAAATTTTCGTCTTCACGTTTTCTAATTGACTGGTGGTTACCCCGAAGTCCGCAACATGCATAGTACATGTATTGCGTTAAATACCATTTTCTCTTCAAGCATGTTTATGAGAGAAATTGATTTATTTGAATCATTATGAGTGTAATTTCTGAATTAAAATGGTCAATTGGACTTAAAACGGTCAATTTCTATAATTATTTAAAAAGATTTTATAAGATGAAGCAATGCATAGGCTAAGACACTGCCCAGAAAAATATCTGAGTGCAACAGTAAAATAAATATATCAATTGTTAATACAGTACCTAATTCAATATATCTAATAGTTTCAACTGCAATTTTACGGGTAAATATGTTTTGGTAAGGTTCAAAAGTATACATGATAGATAATTTAGATAACAGTTTCATGGATATAGAATTCTATTTATTATTGAACACAACGTTTCATTACAAATACAGGTAACGTTATCAAGTGATTATTAACCATACAGATCACTTGATAACGGTTACCTGTATGTGTAATGAAACGTTGTGTTCAATAATAAATAGAAGTCTATATCCATAAAAACTGTTATTTCTTAATGTGCTGTGATATTTGTTAATGTCTTGTAAACACGATAGATAATTTAGATGTTTATTAAACATAAAACTAGAATGAATAGACCCTGGGTTTTTATGAGTCGGGCCAATACTCATCAATATACAAGAAATTAACTATCTCTATCAGTAAAATGCAGTGGCGTAGCCAAGTTTTCGAAACTGGGGGTGCAATGGTTAAGATAAACCGACAGAATATATTGACATTGCGAGCCGAGCGAATAACGGGTGGGGCCCAGGCACATGATTTTAGCTATTTGTCACACTACAGGAAGGTGAATTGAAGCTATATTATTTGATTTTTTTATGGTTTATGCTTGCCACCGGTCGGCTCAACTTCACCGACGGCACCTTTTCAACCGACGGATATCAATAATGGGGAAGCAATGGCACCCCCCCCCCCTCACTCTAGTTATGCCACTGGTAAAATGGAAAGCGCCATTTTTATGTAATAGAGTACTAGAGCAGTAATGCATGCTTTACTTATTGATTTCAAACAGTCTTACTCTACTCTCTTACTCAGAGAAAATCTACAACCATAATCTATAATTTTCAAGTTTTTTACGAAGAAAGAAAGTAACGATTTAAACCAAAATTCTGAAATAACCAAAAACATCTTACATTGAAGTGTCAAGCACCGATGGAAGCTGATATTAAAGCATTAAAAATAATTCCGTTAAAGATATCTCGTCCTAAGTATGGATATTAAATCAGTAATGATTCTTAAACAAACAATCTTAATGTACAATCTACCATTTTGTTCGACGATTTTGTCACAAACAAAGTCATGGTTTAACAGCAATCATACGTATTTTTTTACAGCCAAAAGACTGAAATGTACCAGAAATTGTAGAGCGAAATGTCAAGTTAAATCTAACTCTATAATAAACATTATCTCAATGATGTTGACTAAACTTATTCCTTAATAGTTCTCACTTCGGCTTTTTGTTAGTCCAAGTTTTAACCCCAGACCATTGGTCAAATACTTAAAGTACTTATGTCAACATCTCCAAATATTTCATAACACTTCTCGGTAGCTCCTAATATTTTGGGATGTCATGGAGTTTTGTGTATTAATTGGTCATGCCCTTTAAGAAAAGGTTAATTTCATGAAAAATACCAAGAAATTATAATAGTATGCGCATAATAATGAGGAACAAAGAGAATCATAATCTGAGTTCATTCCGTATGAATTTTACGAAACTGAGCTTCGAGCATTACATTTCTGTACACTTTCTTCCTTATGTACAAAGTAAATTTTCTGAAATTAATTTCACTGGCTTGGCTTCATTTTCCGAAACATTGCAGCATTGGATGATTGATTCCTTTTTTTCAAATTTTTACCATAGAATTTTAGAGATATGTAATTTTTCACCAAGAGTAAATCAACAATAAACCAACGAATTCGGATGTCATACAGCTTCTGTTTTTATAAAATTTTATCTTTTTTTCTCGTGTACAATTTCAAAATTAACCGTTTTCTTTAACGTTTAGATGGTTTAGATATGTTTTCTTCAACAAGAGGTATTTTTTACAATGTTTGGAAGTCTGAGCTTTTGATACTTGGGTTCCAATAATTCTTAGTTTTGATATTCAGATGATATAGTGTCCTAGGTTCAATGGGTTCTCTTTTTAGAACATGTTTTGCAGTGTCCGAGGCATTTAATTCTCTTGATATATCATAATTTGAAGCTTAGGAGAAGCCTGACTATACGGTAGTTTTAGCAGGTAATCATGCTACATCCTACAGTATTGATAATTTCGATGATACAAATTCATTAGTATATACAATGCTGTACATTAGTTGTTAATTAGGGTAAAGACACTACATCCTAGCAGACCTTCTCAATTAATTTTTGTAAAGGGCCAATTGCATTTTATGAAAAAAAATAAGGGTCAAATAGAGCTTAGCTAGCATAGGAAGTAGAGCGTTCTAGCAGAAGGGGTTACTCTTAAGGGGCCATTCTCAAAGGCGTCGCGGGTCGCCATTTGATAAGCCCTGTCCTACAGTTTTGATAATTTTAATGATACATTAAATTAGTATATGTTATCATGTACATGTTGTTTTTGAACATATTTCGCTCACTGTGTCCGAGGCATTAAATTTTCTTTAGATATCATAATTTGAAACTTGAAAAAAGGCACACTGATAGTTGTGTTGGCAATCCTACAGTATTGATAATTTCGGTCATATACCGTCAGTAGGTTCTGCAATGTAGTACATTTGTGTACATGTTGTTTTAGAACATATTTCGCTGACTGTGTCCGAGGCATTTAAAGGGGACCAGTCTTCATTTTTATTGGTTGATTTGGGTCTTGAATATATTTAAATATCCTACAGAAGCACTAGAAATGCACGAAAATTGCGCATTTCCTTCAAATATACCTTAAATTAGACATTTCTCCTTCTATTTCTATAGATGACTTTTCTATATATTGCATAGTATTGCTAATGTGTAGTAGGGCATTATAACTTTCAAATGCTAATAATTATGGATGCACATGGATTTGAAGGCTCAAATTTCAATGGTGAGTTGTGATAACCAGTACTAAATTGCTGAGCTAAAAAGTCCCCGTTTCTGAGACTTATCCAAATCGACCCACAAAAATGAAGCCTGTGCCCCTTTAATTTTCTTGATTTGAAAAAAGGCACCCCTATAGTTGTGTGGCAATCCTACAGTATTGATAATTTCGATCATATAACGTCAGTAGATTCTGCAATGTGGTACATGTTGTTTTAGAACATGTTTCACTTACTGTGTCCGAGGCATTAATTTTCTTTAGATATCATAATTTAAAGCTTTGAACAAACTGATAGTTGTGTGGGCAATCCTACAGTATTGATAATTTCGATCATATAACGTCGGTAGGTTCTGCAATGTAGTACATGTTGTTTTAGAACATATTTCGCTGACTGTGCTATTTATATAAGTTTTAATTGAAAGTGTAATCAGTAAATGTTAACCATTTCACATGTCAGTATGTACAGTTCACTGCTTGTGTCATTCACTACTATAAAATACCTCTATTTTCATATATACAGGTATCAAGACTTTAAATTAAATTATATTACGTATTTGGACTCTATGGTTCAGGGTGTACATCTTCTATAAAATACCTTTCTTGGCTTATATACAGGTATCTTTAAAGACTTTAATTGAATATACATTGAAATACACATTATAACCTTTTTTAACGCTAAATTTAAGGATTCACTACCATAAAATACTTCTATTTTCTTATATACAGGTATCTTTAAAGACTTTAATTGAATATACATTGAAATACACATTATAACCTCTTTTAACGCTAAAGTTAAGGGTTTACTACTTTATGAAATACCACTATTTTCTTATATACAGGTATCAAGACTTTAAATACAAATGAACATATTGAAAAACACAGTATAACTTCTTTGGACTCTATGGTTCAGGGTCTCCTGTTGCATTAAAAAAATCCTCGAGATACCTATGTTCAAGTGATTTTGTTTAATGTGATATTATACCATTGATGCTGGTTGTGGAGCAAGAGTTTCTGTTTCCATTCGAAAACAGTCAATCATTATTTTAATAAAACTTCCTTGTACGTTATGATGAAGGTCTATTACTGTAATCATTAGCAATGTAACTTTTGTTCTCGATCATCGCTCAATCTAGATTATATATTCGTCGAACAAAATTAATTTCAGGACAATGGAATTATGCCCTACCAATACAAACATTCATAAAATTTAACAGGGATCCAAGACATTCAAGACAATAGTGAAGAAAGCATCCACAAGACCAAAGCATCACTAAAATCAAGCAAACCACATGAAAGAATGGAAACATACCTTTACGTTGAGTTCTTTGTTACTATAAATCTTGATCCGTTGTTACAAATAATGTTAAAATACCAATCCGTGAAAATGATGAAAATCGAAAGTAAATGTTTTAAAGAAAACTTATACGGATTAATCCAAGAACTAGTTGGTATGTTTTTATATACTTGTCACTTAGGGTGGAGCTTTTACACATCAGAATTGCGGACCTGCGCAGTTTTAATCACGTTACAGAAAGAATCCAAATCACGCGCATAGATTCCATCAACACCTGACGTAATGACGTTTCCTATTGGTGAATTAGGCTAGGTATGACGTTTCCTATTGGTGAATACAGGCTAGGTATCCCTTCGCAATGTATGTTGGGAGTACCTTTGTAACATTCTGTATATTGAAGTGAAAGTGAAGAAGTTTGACGTGTGACGTATGTTATTTATTTAGATATAATTGGCGGTGTTTGTGTAAAAAGGACTGGTGTATTTCTATAGATACAGAATAAGTTGAAGTTTGAAAAGGCGAGTTATAGAATTAAATAACCAATTGTTTAATCAACAAAACTAACATACTTTATAAATTTTATACAATAATTATATGGCTAACAGGGAAGGGTGAAATGTCTCATCGCTCCTGTTCATTAAAATAATAATAAAATGTCAAACATCAGTCTTCTCAGTTTGTTTTGAAATCTGAAACTGCAAGCAGGTTTGATATCTATGCAGATCACTGTCAGTCGGAATGGAAATTGGAATATCGCAATTTTATGCTATCAGTGTCCCCGATACACATACAAAGTTTAGAAAATCTCTTTACAATCCCTTTAACCTCGGCTCATGTCGCAGACCCTTTTCGCAATGTTGGTTGGTAGATAACTAGGTAGGCCTAACATTGGCTTCCAACTCTAACGGTTTTGTTGGTTAAGATATCTTGAAATCTGGTGCGGTCAAATGATATGGTTGGTGAAACTCGACCATTCGCAGTGTGGATAAAAAAAATCGGAATGATCTTTTCTTTTGTGGTTAATGCAATTCATCTCGAAAACCAAAGAACTTGTCTCTTGCAGCCGCAACAAAATGTGTTCGGACTCTACTGGAAAAACAAAGAGGTGCGACTTTATTTTGTTTTGTTCAAATGAACTTATTCCTAAGCAAATTTGTTACAAGGCATCCTCCCGGACAACCAGAACAGTGTGACATGCCTCTGTTTATTTATAAACTTAACTTTGCTATAAATACTTCTTTAACGACGTCGTCTCTAAAGACGGGCGATACCCAATACAGCCTATATCATCAAAATACCTTGAAAACATATTACTATTCCATACTGCACCCCTACTTATAAACCTTTTGAAAAAATGTCAAAATCTCCTGCCTGGATGACTCATTGAAGCAACTGATATGAGCATTCGGCAAACCTTCGTCATTTTGTTCCAGACTATGTCATGATAACCGGACATCCTGCCGGTATATGGGCAAGGGAAGACAGCTCATGTTCGGAGATTGATTTTGATTGGCTGTTTTTACCGCGAAAGAAGACAACACTTTATGATGGATGATTGTGATTGGCTGAACTCAAATTGAACTGAATTTATTCAATATGGCGATCACCGTATACTATACGAAGTTATCTAGCCGCTAGTCTAGACCCGAGGTTGATACGAGTGCTGATATGAGATAGAGAAAGTTTGGTACAGGACGATAAGAAATTAAGTGTATTTGTTTATAGGTGTAATCCCCGCGATTTGATTTTCTTGTGTTTAATGTACAGGTGGATGTAGGAGTCAAATATATACATTTTTTAACTGGGAAATAACGACTTGACACTTGAATAGCCCTGCATATTGAATTATCATAACAAAAGGAAGGAATCGTTTTAGGAAATTCCCGAACAAAAGTAGCCCATTTCGAGCAGGTTGCAACAATGTTTGAATTTGGTTATTTTGCACAAGATCAACAACAGCCTACTTCACCATTCATCAAGTTTCAAAATCTACATCCTCTACCAATAAAGATATGCATAATCACTTTTACTCTAAATAGTTTAAAATTCCCAATTATTTTCCATTTCAATTTCAAAATAAAATTTTTAGTCTCAAACTTAGGTCAAATATGTAATATTGCTAGGTCAGAATGCATTAACTGAAATAACACTAAGAGCACCTGCACCGAGTAAAGTCTCTTATAATTACAATACAGTGCACTATCTATTTCACACTGAGCAGTTATAGAAGACAGAATAAAGTTAGAGAAGAAAAAAGCACTCTTTTGTTCACAATGAACCTTTCTATCGTCTGGTCCTCAGTCAAATATCTTCGCATTGATCTTTCCCTGTCCACATCTCTTTCACGTACATCTCCTGGTTCGAATGAAATAATGAATAAATGATTAACGTCCTTTTCGACAGTGCTAAAGCCCTCTTTTAAGTCTTTCAATGAAGTCGTTTTAACGCCATTGGAAATGGACCAACAATAACGTACCAACTATCGAGGTAAAATATTAGATGGGCTAATGGTAGTTGTTGTAATTCTGTGGTTAAAATGCTGATCATACACAGATTTGAGAAACTTTATACCGTTGCGAAAAGAACATGCATTTGTCGAGGAGATTTTAAGAATCATAAATCTGAGGAAAACAGTTTTGGTCGACTAGGAATGAAAGGGGATTTTGATAATTAAAAATTTCAATTTTTGATACACCATAACTTGACAAGAGGATCTTTTTTGTGCTCAGTAATGTGGTACCACATCACAAATTTCAACAGAAGACAATTTCAAGAAGAGTACAATCTGTCAAGGTCTTTCAAATGAGTAGGAGTTGGCTCTTAGAGGCGGTTCAGATCTTATCCGGCACCTCAGATTAAGCAATGTGTAACTTCAAAGATGTTACGGCACATCCATTAGCACTGTTCATGAAGTCAGGGCCTCCATAGTTTTGCCTAGTTTATATCAGGGAAGCCACTGGCCACACAGGGTTGTGTACAAACAAGAGAGGTCATTAGGTGAAAATCAAAATAAAAAAGGTTGGTCAAGTCTGTTTTGTTGATCTGAGATCATACAAACGTCTTGACTAGTGGTTAGTTTGGTTGAAGGAGGTGTTACACGGATTGTTGGCATAAGCCTGATGAATATAAAGGCTTTAATTACTGCCACGCCGGGGACGTATCTAGCTCTTAGAAGTACCACGAATAACTTGTGCTGTTTATTAAACAAACTGACATAGTCCTTCCCTTAATATACACACATTCACATAATCCAATTACATTTTTACAAAAGCCCTTCAAGGTGGACACAACATACATACAAAAATAATGGAATGTCACACTTTTTGATGACTTTTCTATTTGCCTATTTATTTTTTAGCAAGTTCAAATAATTTGTTAAATTTTCTATTATCTACACTCTGGTCTTAATAGTATCATCACATTGCCTCTGATCATCTTCGGTGAAGACTGCGATCAGAAAATGTTCATGTTGATAATGTTTAACAAACTTAAGGGGATTGTAAAGAGGTTTTCTAAACTTTGTATGTGTATCAGGGACACTGACAGCATCAATTTGCGCCATTCCACTTTTCATTCCGACGTCTGTGGTTCTTGCAATTCCACTAAAACTAACGCGTTTTATGACCAGGGCTCAACACTAACGCTTGCCCGACTGGAAATGGCAAGTAAAAGTCACTGCCGGGCAAGTGAAATGTTCACAGCACAGTAAAAATTTCCACGATTAGTTTGATATTTATCTTGTCGTTAAACGTCAATAAATCCTTCGTGCACCCAATTTTCTTTTTCCAATTTCTCCCGGTCTTCATCTTCAAAATCACACTGCACGTGCTCATAAATATAGCTCCCAGACCCGTAATAACGGCGGGATATTGTGGAAGTTGCTCAGCTCTAAAAGCACCGTCCCAAAGAACGAAGAGTTTTTATGAAAAATGACCAAGTGTCCAATGTTCATAACATTGTTTCTGGATTTGTAATTTGTTTATCAGGTTATGTCTATAAAACATTTAATAAAATATATATTAACTCAAGGCAGACAAATTAAAATATAATCACCTCAATAGATGTCTCCAAGGTGCACTTGTCACTAAATGTAATTAACATGACCTTGTGTTGGGTGATTGATAGTGACTACATATGATTCGCATAGAATTTGAGCGAGAAAAATTACGAAGACCAGCGTTGTGTCACTGCATAGAAAATGGCAAACTTATTTTCTTTGACTTTTGTTTCTTGACGAGGGACACAAAGTAAAGGATCAGTTACTAAATGCACATACAATAGCACGTAAGATTAGAGACAACATAGAAGTCGGAGATATTTTAAATACATGAAAACATGTGGCAAGTAACTTTTTTTTCGGGCAAGTAGATTTTTGATGTTACTTGCCCACATGACAAGTGGCTTAACAAATAAATGTTGGGCCCTGTATGGCGTCACTAATAGTGATCTGCATAGATATCAATATTAACTTCCGGTAGATCAATATTAGTGACGTCATAAAACGCGTTAGTTTTAGTGGAATTGCAAGAACCACAGACGTCGGAATGGAAATTGGAATGCTCTCAGTGTCCCCGATACACATACAAAGTTTAGAAAACCACTTTACAGTCCCTTTAAGAAAGAAAGCAAAATTAATAACTTCCAAAACAATAATGAAATTCATTAAACAAAATTTTATTTTATGTTTTAGAGCATCTAAATATAATTCAAAATAAAAAATAAGCCAAAAAATAATACAGCAAAGAAAATCATAATTCAGCAATCAAAATTATAATTCAGCAATCAAAACTATAATTCAGCAATCAAAATTATAATTCAGCAATCAAAATTACTTAAAAATGAATCAAATTACAAATCAGCAAACAAAATATAATACAACAAACAAAAATATAATTTAGCAATCAAAATTTTATAATTCAGTAATATAAATTATAATTCAGCAATCAAAATTATAGTTCAGCAATCAGAATAATTATTTCAGCAATCAAAGTTATGATTCAGAAAACAAAAATATAATTCAGCAATCAAAATCATAATTTAACAGTCAAAATCATAATTCAGCAATCAAAAGTATAATTCAGTTATCAAAATCATAATTCAGCAATCAAAATCATAATTCAGCAATCAAAATTATAATTCAGCAATCGAAATCATAATTCAGCAATCAAAATTATAATTCAGCAACCAAAATTACTTAAAAATGAATCAAATTACAAATCAGCAAACAAAATATAATACAACAAACAAAAATATAATTTAGCAATCAAAATTATAATTCAGCAATTTGAATTATACTTAAGCAAAACAAATGATAATTCAGCAGTCAAAATTATAATTCAGCAATCAAAATTATATTTCAGCAATCAAAATTATAATTCAGCAATCAAAATTATATTTCAGCAATCAAAATTACAATAAAGCAATCAACATTACAATAAAGCAATACAAATTATAATTCAGCAATCAAACTTATAATTCAGCTATCAAAATTACAATTCAGCTATCAAAATTACAATTCAGCAATCAAAATCATAATTTAGCAATCAAAATCATAATTCAGTAATCAAAATTATATTCAGCAATCACAATTATAATTCAGAAATCAAAATTATAATTCAGTTATCAAAATTATAATTCAGAAATTAATAGTATAATTCAGCAATCAAAATTATAATTCAGCAATCAAAAGTATAATTCAGTTATCAAAATTATAAATATGCAATCAAAAAAATAATTCAGCAATCAAAATTATAATACAGAAATCAAAATTATAATACAGCAATCAAAATTATAATTCAGCAATACCAATCAATATTTCAGCAAAGGAAGTTATAATTCAGAAAATGAAATAAAATTCATCACACAAAAATATAAATCAGCGGAGAATTTTATAATATAAATAACAAACAAAATTTAGTTTGTTAAACAAAATTAAAAGGTAAACAAAACCTTTGAGGGACGGAAACATAACGAAAAAAAGGGAGTTTTGGTATGAAATAACAGAGAATACATGTAGTGGTAAACTTGAGTAATAAAAAAAAACAAAAAAAAACGATCCACCCTAGAACAGTTCTATGACTAAACAAGGAACTCATCCTGCTTTCAATGTCATGATGTCGACCTAAAAATACCTTCCCATACTTTAATAGATCTTAACATAGACATAAATAACCCCGACCCATTCTTACACTAGCTACTTGAAATTTCACTATTGTACATACAGTACTTCATAATATGAATAAATTTGAAGACTTTGAAGCACTCCTTACTTAATTCAATATAAAAGAATATCAACAGACGAGGCTGTTAACGTCATTCCAAGAACAAATTTGAAATTTAAATCCCAATGCAGATTATACTTAAATAGTAACATGTATTGAACAAGCTCTTCAGGTATTCCAATTGGGATGGTTAAAAGAAAGAGAATTAATCAAAATTAAAAACTCAAAAAGAGTTAATATATTTAAATGATACTTCTGTCTTAAGAAGTTACCCATATCAAACATTTTAACATAAATTAGTCAAGTTTTAGAGCTAATATGTGAATATTTATTATTTCATTTTAAGGTGGATTTGTTTATTAATGTATATAAGAAATAGGCGAAAAAATATTTCCTAAACGACCCAAGTTCGGATGTACGAAGAATTAAGCCAAGATTCGTCCAACAACAGTTTGCTATATCGTAATCCAATGAAAGTGAAAGTTTACATATTGTCATCAACCACGTTTTGGCGCATTGCCCAACTGTCGCATCATGCCCAACTTATCTAACCCTGTTCTAACCTTTAGTTTCGTTTTACAAGTCGTTTTTGTGCCGTTGGGCACGATGCGGCAAGTTGGGCAATGCGGCAAAACGAACTCAGCGAATCAACGAAGCAACCAACCGACCATTACATAAGAAATCTATTACGACTACCAACAACTTTCCAGGTACCAAGTTTGTGATATCAACATCCGTAGGACTAGAACGTTAACTTATCTTCTACCAACACCTAACTAGTTTGCAATTCCAACATCTTTTGGAAGCGAAAGTTTACATGTCATTTACCAAGCAACTTCATTGAATTAATGACGGAAAGACGTGTAAAGCTGTACAATGTCTCTCTCGGTAGGAAACTCTCACCATTCCCAAAATCTTATAATCAAATTTTAAATTTTCACCACCTTAGGTTGACTCTAAAAACGATAAGTGTGGGCTCACGACGAGATCTTTACGACCAGTGTCGAAATGTACAAATAGAATTCATTGTCTTTTATCGGGGCAGGAAAAAAACCTGTTTCTCGGGTATTACACAATTGCATTTCATATGTTTTCATAATTGTTTGTGATTACGCCCTGATGTTGTTTAATTCAATGTGTACTGTCCAAATTACTCCTTTAATTATCTCCCTTTAGATCCTAGATTTTCAAAAAAACACCAGACCTACAATCGAAAACATTTGCCGCGATCTTAGTGAGAAGTAATAATCTTGCTTGGTATATATTCGATTCACATCTCAGAAATTTCATATGTAGTTCGATATACTAAATCAGCATCATTCGTATCAACTAGAACTAGACTAGTGGCTAGATAACCTCGTTTCCTAAAAGGTAGTCACCATATTGAATAAATTAAAGTTTAGTCAATCACAATCATTCTTCAGAGAGTTTCGTCATATTTCACGTTAAAAACAGCCAATCAAAATCATTCTCGGAAAAGAGCTGTCTTCTCTTGCCCATTTACTGGGCAAGATGGCCGCCTATCATGGTCGAGACATTACATAGTCTCTAACAAAATGACGAAGATTGAGCTGAATGAATCATCAGCATATCGAAAACTATTTCCGTGTCAGATAGCAAGACTTTCACGTATTGTTTGAGGTTATCACTGATTTCGTGTAGGAGGAACATGAAAGAGTTATCTGATTTGAAGAAAGGTAAATCAAATACAATCATTGGTTTGACTAATTGACATTTGGGTTTAATACACCCATGTTAACAGACTAAGTCTATAAAATACAGCGAGTTGACATGTATTTGATGTTTCAAGTTCAATATTTATCTTCAATATCCAGTGTTACATGTCATCTTTAGTTGGCTTTAATAATTTGAATACATTATATGATCAGTTTAATTTTGTACAGTTGATATCGTTGTTGGTAGATGACAAGTCAAGATACCGGTTACTTCTAGCACATGCTGATATCACAAACTAGGTAGTTGTAGTAGTTGGTAGATAAGAGGTAAACGGTCGCTTCTAGCACATGCGGATATCACAAACTTGGTAGTTGTTGGTAGTTGTAGCAACCACTTTTGTAATAACGACCGCTTTTGTAATAGTAGATTTTTGGATAAGGGTTACCTGGTATAAGTGGTCTTTCCAACGAAAATCTCGTTGACAGCACTCTCCCCTTGAAGAGGTTTTGTGGGGTTTGTAAATTCCAGGACACCATTCTCCTCTGCAGAAGGATTTGTTTGTTTGCTATTCTAAGCAGCATTCTCTTTGAAGTGTAAGGTGGTCAGATTATGGTCAATTGAAAGAATAGATAGTTCTTTAACTCCAATCAGTTGGTACTTTTAGTCATCATATCTCCCTATTCGTACGGTTGAGCATGAGCAGTTATTTTCTTATAAAAAGTGTTGCTTGTTCCTACGGCCCTGGCATACGTAAATACGCAATCCATCTTTATAGATTTGTTTGTCAATTTTAAACACAACACAATTTAAACTGAACGCTTCAAGGGAGATAATCCGGACATTTTATCAACTGAAACATTTTTACCGACTATCACTTTTAATGAAGACAAACATTTCACCGATAACATCATAACATACAAACATACTTTCAGTCAACCGATTCACGAAATTCCCAGAGTTGTGGCCCCCTGTTTAATTCGAAATATCACACAAGGGGTGGTTTTGCGCCTTCTCATCATCTTCATGCTACATGTCAAATATCCAGGAACCACTGTATTAACGTCATTTCCGAACGATTCCGCATTTTTCCTTGGAATCAATTCTCATCCCACCATCCTTTCACAGAATTATATGAACAACCATCGAACATTTTTGACGAAACATAAGTAACAGCTTATGAACTTTTCACATGAGGAATTATATCAATCATAAATGAGTAAGTATTTCATAATGAAAAGAGGTGTGTAGAAGAAGAGTAATCATACCCTGCCTGGCGCCACACTCGTCCTGGCTGTTAAAATATACAAAACAAACGGCAAAAGAAGCTATAATTTATTGACAAAGGGAATGTGGTAAATACAACGACGATTCCTTGAATGCGACCAAATAGTTTCCGCACATGAGTTGAGAAGTCGTTTGACCACTGTTGACAGAAAGTTGTCTTCAGGCCTGTGGTCTTATTCTCGAAAACTTAAGTTAATATGATTTTTGTGTTCCTGTCATCTGATTGGTCAATGACTAAAGTCGATTTTGAATTAAGTATTATTATCCAATCAGCTTACTGTACTTCTTAATATCTGGATTTTTATCTAAGTTAAGTTTTTGAGAATAAGTGGAATAGAGTAATCATTGTTGTTGATTTTCAAATATTCGGAATAGTATAAATCACATTAATCCCCATCTATGTATTGACAATAAGGGATACGTGTTTAATACGATGATGATTTCATCACCAGGAAGGTAAGAATTAAACCCTTTGAAAACAATCTGTGTACCAGCAGGGCGATAACTCTGTTTAAGTAAACTCCATTTTAAAAACGTTTGATTGGCAAAGATACAAATTAGAATTACGACGGTTGTCTGAAAAGTTCAGCGTCGGAAAAGAAACAATGTCTACAGTATAAGAGAAATGATAAATTTGCTGTACACAAGTTTCATCGCTGTTGCATAAACCTTTGTCTATCTTTTCAGCCTATCCTCATTTACAGACTACATTATCTGAACTGTTTTGAATCAAGAATATAAGTGGAATGAAATAAATGGAGTTTTATGTCCTGCTTTTCTGCACCTATATGGGCTAATCGAGGACGGTCAAACACAATGCAGTGTGCAATGAGAAAACATTTTCCAGGACAGCGGCATTAACATAGTTTTATTTTCAATTTTGAATTGTCGAGGGATCTGTATTTAACGTGCACATTTTGTAGCACACGGGGACTCGGTTTATTGTTGTATTCGAACGACTAGACACTTTTTTCATGTCAGCCCCTCCGACCTGCATCACTGACAGGAGGAAATCGGGTTGAAAAATCCGAAGGTATCATCTCGACCCATGCCGGGATCGAACCCTTGACCTTCAGGTTAGTGAGCAAGCGTCTTACATACTGAGCTACTGCGTCTCCACAGGCTACATTATCTAACAGGTTTAAATCAAGGATATAAGTGGTGTGTAAATACTAGTGGTTATATTAATTGATGGAAAGTTTACAATGGGATGATCAAACATTAGAAAGTGTTATCTCAAACAAATCTATTAAAACTATCACATAAACTAACAATCATAACGATAAACAAACAATAATAATCTCACCATTATCAAAAATGGAAAACCAATGAAGGGAAATAACTAAAAAAAAGAAAACCATCTCATTTTTATAATTTGAAATTGTATAAAACATTGACCACGTTATCGTTCAGTATGAATGATTGAATTTACTTCTTGTCTTGTATCGTCGACTTTGCAACCAATACTATAAAAAAATTAGAGTTTGGAGTTACACTATGTTATATTTTATGACATTTTCACATATTACACCTACCACTGACTATTACAAAGCTACTAGCATATAAAGAACCTCGATTGAACAAATCTATCTGTCATATTATTTTTGGTGCTTTATTGAAACTGAACAGAAAGCATACAACTTTTCCAGCAGAAGAACAAAGGTGGCGGTTGAAATACCAATAACGAATGGTATCAACATCCCCTTGACTTGGTCCAATAGTAAAGGTTTCACAGAGTTGTCGAACTTGTTACATTTCCTAGAAAGGTCTCCTTTATACGTCAAGTGGTCCCATATACCACTGTACTTTAACCGCCTCATGGCATCTTCCATATCATGTTTTAGAATTGATCCTTTAGCTACTGCCAGTGAATGCATGGATTCAGAAAATTCGGGGAATATGATAAAATCCAAATCACAATTGTCTAAAAATGATAAATATCTTTCTCCAGCGCTGGTTATGAAGGCATACTTCCCAGTTAAGATTTGTCTAATCTGTATGTCTAAATTGGGAGAGAGTATGTTAGGATCCGACTGACGAAATCTCATAATGTTCGTCCATAAAGTTTGGGTCTGGTGGTTCGAGGAATAGATCAGCTGATCAGTATGGTAACTCTGACCAACGGTCCCGTACTTCCAGTCTGTTCGTTCTAACAGCTGGGAAACTCCATTGAAAAGCTTGGTATCCTTTGGAATGAAGACCTTCGTTAGCATTGCTGTATACAAGCCACCCATAACTACACAAAATAACCACCACGACGCCCATAATAGCATCCTAGAAGTATGTTTAAACCGAACATTTCCTCCTTCAAGGAACAAACACCCGGCTGTAAATAACAGTATATCAAGCACGGTGTTCCATACAGGCGCTCTTTTCACAAACAACCCAGTTGATAATACTAACAGTAATGATATACAAACATAACTTGTAGCAATACATACGTAAACCTTGGATCCAAACGGTCTCCAAAACAGCAGCCAAGAAGAATCCTCTTTCTCTTTTTTGAAAATGATTCCAGTTTTGGCGATGTCTATTGGCGGATATATGAAATCAACGACTTGATGTCTTTCCAGGTTTTCTGTCAGAAGCGCAAAGACCAGCGACGCTTCCTTGTTAACGAGCTGACCCACCAGTCCGCTCCAAGATCCGTTCACCAGCGCCCCGTACGTCATATCTAAAGGTACAGTTATTGAATAGGTGAAGTTCACATACCAACTGATGATGTCCAGTAACTGTGTAGGCAGATGTAAAGGGTTGGATGCCGAAACTGTCGACACATTTAAATGTCTGCCGTTCATCTTGTATTTAAAGTTAGGAAAAACTTTATCCAATGTCAATTCTGCATTTGAGATTTCGTCAAAAACCGTCTGATGTGGGTTTTCAACTTTGGTAAAAATCTGAGGAATGCAATCATCCGTTGATCTCGTCACGACAGATAAATTCGGTAAGTTTTCAAACTCACGTATTTCCAATAGCGTGTCTAGAATTTCTGAATGTGTCGACACCACCATCCATCGGGTCTTGATCTGGACCACGTGTTCTGTTGACTGTACAAGACACTTCATCATTCTAAGATCAAAATCACGGGTATCTTCCAACACTATCAATACGTCTAGCTGCCCTTGTCCTTGGTATAAATCATTAAAAATCTCAGCTAAGATATCAAAATTCCAAATACAGTTTTCTAGAACATAATCAATTACCAATGTATCTCCGTATGGAAGATGAACAACGGATTCGAAAGATACTGCATCTCGAACACTGATGATACCCTTCACTTTGATATCTCGATAAACTGCAACGGCATATTCCACCAGACCTTGCTGACAATTTTTGCCAGGATCAGGAAAAGTTTCGACATCCGTCACCCACTGACAAATCTTCGTGGATCGTTGCAATCTTTCAGACTTTGAGTTCGAATCGAAAGGATTGAAAAGGCTGGTTTGATTAACATCGGCTGTGTTGTATCCTAGCGTCATCAGCACCAACAGCAACCAGCAGTACATAGTGGAAGATACAAATAAACCAAACACGATCATCATAGATTACGTGAATGTAATTTAACTTTTGCAATGCTCAATACGTCAATTGTACGGCTATATATATCAATACGAATTTCCTTCAAATTTATCAAAAGTTAATTGTGTTGTGTATAGATCATTATACTGTGAACGCCGACACAAAGTATATTATATAAGCTATTAACTACTTTTCACGTCGATACCACCAAGCCCAGTTCGTTATCTCTACTACAAGATCGCTAGCACTCTGAAATATATCACAGTAATAAATGGTAGCCATATTCGACCGCATTCGGCTCAACGTTCGTCATTTTGTTCGAGACTATGTAATGACTAAGTCATGATAGGCTGCCATCTTGCCTAGTAAATGGGCAAGGGAAGACAACTCTTGTTCAGAGATTGATTTGACTGGCTGTTTTTACCGCGAAAGAAGACGACACTCTTTGAATAATGTTTGTGATTGGCAGAACTGTAGTTTATTCAATATGGCCATCTCCGTATAGTATACGAGTATCTAGTGAGCTAGTCTATAGCTCTGAAGTTGATACGATTGATTCGACCGAACCACATCGATTCTAGTAGTTCAAACATCAGAGATTGGTCATTCGAGTATTTGTAAACAAAGAAACAAAAAACAAACAGCATTCGAAATGATAATAATTGGGTAATTGGTGAACAGACCTAGTCACGATATAGCATCAAATAGTTTGTGTCAGAATATTCCTCCAAAGATTATATACCTATGAACTATAGAAAGAAAGAAAGAAACATCTATATTTTACAAGGATAACAACTTCGGTTCCTTGCAGATCCTTTCTCCCAGTTGGTCCTTGGCATTGATCTTTCCCAGAATATCCGTACCCATTTACAGCTGGGTGGACTGGAATTATGAGTGAAGATGACTTATTCAAGGTCATCGGACTTTCACACCCTGATCCCTGATCGAGAACCAAACTCTCAAACATAACGACCAACCAGTGGTAAAGCGTCAACGTAAAAAGTCTCGGCCCGGAAACCAAAAAATTCATCATTTTATTACCGAGACAGATTCTGGTTTACGGAAACTGCCGAGGATTTCCGATTGCTAATAGATAATTTGCACAATTTGTTCCAAATGAAATGAATGGAGTTTTACGTCCTACTTTTTTGCACCTATACGGGCAAACGCCATGAAGTGTGCAATGAGGGAAGTTTTGCCAGGACAGCGCCATTAGCCTGCTCTTACCAATTTGTACTAAAAGAAACATTAGAAAAAATCTTCAGGTTCTATGTTCAGAGTTTATTGAATGTAAATATACGTAACACTGTAAATATGTAAATATTGTAATTTGTTACTAACTAGTTCTTGTTTATCTTCCATCAGCAGGTTTGTTAAAGCGACAAGTTCTCAAACTTAGCTAATAAGAGTATATGTATTCATCAAAGGTGTCTACAGTATACAAACAATCCAATAAACCATAAAACCATGTAATTTTCCATAAAAAATATTGAAAACGTTTAATATCTTGTAGAAATTATAACATATAAGGTAGTTTTCTGGATCTATCTACGGGTAATCTGTTGTATAGTTATGAAACTAGACAAATTCCCTAGTGTATTCTTTAACTCTTATTGACCAAGTTTGAGAATTTTGCTTTTTTGATTATTTTTTAGTTCCATTAATGCAGTGGTTCTCAACCTAGGGTCCATGGTCCGCTGGGTAGGCGATGAAGGCATATGTAATGGCTTATGGGGCTTGAGGACATGTTATTTTTTTTTTCTCTAGTCCAAACTTGCCGAAACACGTTTTGCTGTTTAAGGTCTATAGTTGTTTGTGGTCAGTCTCCCTGATGAGGATATTATATCCGATGCTTGGAGGCAACATACCATGCGCTCTATCTTGGGTTATGAGTGAAGGGATGAAAGGGCGGGGGGCGTAAATTTGGGCCATGGTTTAAACAAGGTGGAGAACCACTGCATCAAAATGTTATACAGTGGGTAAGGTCAAATCTCGTGTTCTGTGTTAGTGTTAACACATGGGGGACATGTCCCAAACTGGCGACATTTGGACATTCTCCAGGGGACACAAAGTGAGTTATATTTTGTATTATCTTCAAGCACCAGTGTCCAAATCCCACAACGACCACAATTTAAGTTTGTATTAAAACAAAAAATGCTGCGAATATATCATGCTTTGAAATTGCATGTTTTTGATTACTTCTTCGGACAATTCAGGGGACATGATCATTTCCTTATGCATTTTCGAGGACATTTAAGAAAACCAGTTGAAAACTTAGGATCTAATTGATAGTTGGTGGCTAAGTGGGTTAAATTCTGAAATAGTTAATCTAATAGTTAAATATTTTAATCAATAAATGAGCCTTCTCACAGATGATTTTGCCAATTCCGATTGGAGGAAAATTAAAGAAGATTCTGATTATGATTAATACTTTATTTACCATAAAACCAAATAAAAAAATATGTGTAGCACTTTACGGAATAAAAATTCTGTACTTTCAGAAACTTTAGAGTGACTAGATTAATATCGATTACCAATATAATCTGGAAAACAGATCAATGAAAATATCCCCAAAAATAAAAAAAAAAAAATAAAAAAAAATAAACGCAAAAATTAGTGAAATTAACTTTTGTGCATCAAAAGGAACATTTTGCGTTTGTATTTTGATTTGTGATTATGTATACGTCAATGTTTTAAAAGGATATGTTCACTAACTTGACCAAAAAAAATTTAGTCTCAGAATCTGGAATTTTGTAGCTTATCTAATTCTCCTATGGAATTTAAGCCTTCAAACACATGTGTACCCATAATTATAAGCGTTTGAAAGTCAAAAATACGACTCGTTAATTGAAGGAATTATATGATTTTCGTGCAGTTCTAGTGCTTCTGGAGACTATATAGAAATATTCAAGTCCTAAATCGACCATCGAAAATGCTGAACATTCCCTTTTAAATGTAATGACACACTTTAAAGAGGTGGGGCCATATTACCATCAACTGTCACAAGCAAGGTTTAAAAAGAACTTCACCATCTCATCGACAAAAGAATCGTCTGGATGTAAAAGTCTATTCCCACTCGCCACCGACATATCCCAATAGTCTAAATAGTAGACTCGATCACGAAATTCGAATAGTTCTCTTAATAAGATACGTCTATAAACTTTTCCAAAATAATCACTTTGCACTTTTGGTTTGAAATTATTGGTTGTTGTAAAAGCGTGGGGTCCTTTGATAAATATTTTAATTTTGGGATATCTGGATAATAGTCTGGATAACGGTGCCTTCAGAGAACGTACTCTCGCTTCAAACAAGCTAGTGTGGAAAAACAGAAAATGGGCATACAAATGGATCATTACAAACATCTTGCTTTTTTTACGACTCCACTTTAGCTCATCTAAATGAAATGCAATCGCTTTCGGGCGATTCAATCGATCGGGCTTTGCGACCGTGGAATACGGAAGACCGTGGATGCCATATTCCACTCGGAAGTTACTGTCCGGTACATCACAATACCGATGTGCTCTATCGTGTGGAGGTGGTCCAAGAAATATGGTATCAGTACAGTTTACTAACTTCAAGAAAGCCCAAAATATTTGTCGCACAGTTGAATCTCCAACAAGATAGATTGTTAAATTACGTATGCAACGCAAGAGTCTTTGACGAGTTATTTGCCCTTGACAGAATGATGGGTGCCACATGTTGTCATGGAAATAGCCCAGAGGGGCTGAATTGGTCCATGTTAAGCTTGAGTTATAAGAACCACACTTTGGTAAATTCACACTTTTACCTAAAAAGATAAAAAATCAATATAAGCCATCGTGTCACAAATTTCAAGTTAAAAAATGAATAGATTTATTTATTGTTTCGTGTCATCATACATTAAAAGAGCATTCTAAATTGTATTCAAACCTGTGTAAAGAAAGCGTGTTTCCCATTTTGCAGATATCAAGTCTCAAAATGCTGTGTCAGAGTCAGAGCACTCGTATCAACTTTGAAACTAGACTAACGTACTAGATAACCTCGTATACTATACGGTGATTGTCATATTGAATAAATTATAGTTCAAACAATCACAAATGATTCTTCAAAGAGTATTGCATTCTCCCGCGTAAAAATCGGCCAATAAAAATCAACATCCGAACAATAGTTGTCTTCCTTTGCCCATTTACCGGACATAATGGCCGCATATCATGGCTGAGTCATTAATATAGTCTCGAATAATGACGAAGGTTGAGCCGAATAAGAGTCGTATCGGATCTGGTAGGATTTTCAAATGCAAATGAGTTTTCTTCTTCAAATTATCTATTTTGAAGCTAGAGAAATAACGATGAACCTTTTTCAAACTCATTTTATTCGATATTCGAAGTCATCTCTATGCATTTTAATCAAATAAAAGAGTTGCGATTAGTCAGGCATGAATTGATCTGATTGTATCCTATGATGTTGATCTATATAGTGGTGGCAGCTGTCCTGTGAAGCAGATCATGCTTTTCGAAACACCTGATGGTACTTTGTTGGTCTCCACAACTATATAATTATTGCTCTCGATGTCGTCATGATTTGGACGTGATTTCGATTAACAGAAATGTTTTGCTTGTTGAGATCTTATTTTCTTACCTTTATTTTTGATAGTTACAGTTTTTGATTTCAATTCATTGAATCTATTTTTCCTGTAAGTACAAATGAGGAATTAAAGTTAATGGTACTGTAAAGAGGTTTTCTAAACTTTGTATGTGATCAGGGATACTGATAGTATCAATTTGCGCCATTCTAATTTCCATTCCGACTTCTGTGGTTCTTGTAATTCTTGCAAAAGTGGAATTACAATAACCACAGACGTTGGAATGGAAATTGGAATGGCTCAAATTGATGCTATCAGTGTCTCCGATAAACATACACAGTTTAGAAAATCGGTTTTCAATACCTTTAATAAGTATGGTGGACTCTCTGAATAGGCCAGTAACAAATACTTACTAAATGAACTGAACTAGATCAACCATGTAGTATAAATAGTGAATATCCCAGACAATACTATACAGTATAATCAGAACTATTTGAAATAAAAGTGGACTGCTTGGTTTTATGATCTAAAATCGCGAATGTGGACACATGCCTTATCTCGCAATTTTATTGATTCACTGAATTAACTAGAATACATGTACTTCGCCTTTAATAACGTAATAATTCAACTTACTGAGCAAATAACTTCTTTTCCAAAGCATTTATTCGCTGTTTACTATAATTTATGGTATGCACTTCCCGTAAATCAGAACAGGTGACATTTGGCGTGTATGGTTGTCCACAGTAATATGGATTCAGATTAAGGCTAGTGAGATTACATACTCGTGGATAGAGAGGTATAGCCTGGAAGGGCGAACACAGTGTCATAATGTGCACGTCGCCATCTCGAAAAAATCTACCTACAGAGTATCGAAGAACTTTCGACTCGCGTCGACTTCGTAGCATAATTCTGATTTCTTGACGTGTGTAGGCTATAAAAACGTGTATTTCTGATTTTCCTGTCCAGAACGCCTTAACAATAGCCACATAAGTCCCGTTATGCAGGTCATGTACGTCCCCGCCGGCCGTGAAGTTCTTTCCAGTTATCCACACTCGAATATCATCCCCACCTCTCCTTACAACTTCATCAAAACCATTGAATAGTTGAATCTTCACTGTAATCTCTTCATGTTGATTATACACTTTATTTTTAGTTGAGATAATAGAATATTTAGCGCTAGGAATATCATTAATATCTTTGATTTCGTCTTCTTCCAATAGTTCCCTCTCGCCTTCTATAAATTGGCTGTCCGCAATGACATCGCTAACGTATAACACATTACTGGAGAGAAATTCATTAAATATCTCTTCCGAACGCAGGTCATCGAGTTCCAGATCGTAGCCGTCCAGAGTAGGAGAGACAAGCACAGATGGCCGTTCGGGAAACATCAGCTTCTTGGTTGGTGTATATTGCTTGTAGAACGATGTGGGTTCAATGTTAGGATGCATATTGATTTGATACTTCATCGTGTACGTAATTCTACAAAACAAATCATGAAAATTCAGTCTTGAACAGTTTAAAACCTGGGTTTTCAACTTGGGGGACATGTCCCAGACTGGGGACATTTGGACATGTTCCAGGGGAAACAAACTGAGATATGGGTCTGAAAAATTTTAAAAATATTTTGTATTTTCTGAGTGAATATTGCTAACAGTGCCCACTGCCTGCAACCACTCTATACGCCTGGGCCACAATTAAAGTTTGTATTGAAAAGAGACATGCTGATATAAATATGCTTCCCCGTCATTGGTACTCCCATGTAATATAAATATGCTTCCCCGTCATTGGTACTCCCATGTAATATAAATATGCTTCCCCGCCATTGGTACTACCATGTAATATATATATGCTTCCCCGTCATTGGTACAACCATGTAATATAAATATGCTTCCCCGTCATTGGTACTCCCATGTAATATAAATAAGCTTCCCCGTCATTGGTACTCCCATGTAATATAAATATGCTTCCCCGCTATTGGTACTCCCATGTAATATATATATGTATATGCTTCCCGCCATTGGTACTCCCATGTAATATAAATATGCTTCCCAGCCATTGGTACTCCCATGTAATATAAATATGCTTCCCCGCCATTGGTACTCCCATGTAATATAAATAAGCTTCCCCGCCATTGGTACTCCCATGTAATATAAATATGCATCCCCGCCATTGGTACTCCCATGTAATATAAATATGCTTCCCCGCCATTGGTACTCCCATGTAATATAAATATGCTTCCCCGCCATTGGTACTCCCATGTAATATAAATAAATATGCTTCCCCGCCATTGGTACTCCCATGTAATATAAATAAATATGCTTCCCCGCCATTGGTACTCCCATGTAATATAAATAAATATGCTTCCCCGCCATTGGTACTCCCATGTAATATAAATATGCTTCCCCGCCATTGGTACTCCCATGTAATATAAATAAATATGCTTCCCCGCCATTGGTACTCCCATGTAATATAAATATGCTTCCCCGCCATTGGTACTCCCATGTAATATAAATAAGCTTCCCCGCCATTGGTACTCCCATGTAATATAAATATGCTTCCCCGCCATTGGTACTCCCATGTAATATAAATATGCTTCCCCGCCATTGGTAATATAAATATGCTCCCACTACCACAATCTTTACCACAGCAAACAGTAATATCATTTAAACTTACTTTAGCCCAATTAAAGTGACGATGATCGAACAGCCAACAAAAAAAGTCTTCTTCGTCCATGCCATTTTCTACAAAGTTAAAAACATCATGATTCTGTTGAATGTATCATATTATGACTCCATATGGAGTCTTTATTTTGGGGTATTTTGTGGAGACACCTCAAAGGAAGTATTACAACGCTTGTAACACCTCTAAAAGCAGGTATTTGATTGTAACACCTGCTTGGAGGTATTACAAGAGTACTTGTAACACCTCGGTCCACTAAAGAACAAAGACAAGCTAGGACAATCTTTATTTTAATGAAAATTAAACGTGAGAGATATTCCAGGTGAAGTTCATTCACAACAATATTTGTAGCAGACACAACAGTAGATGAAGCAGGCTCCGTTCCTGTGGGCCTTGTAAGGATCTCAGAAACAGCCGCTTTCTGGTCGCCACTGGCCCATTTATAAACACGTACGGCTTTACTGCGGTGCCCAGTGTGATCATAAATTGTTTGTTCATCTACTTTCGCTTGATAAAGACGGGTCGCAGCGGTCGCACGATGTGAGTGGTTGGTCTTTTTTCCACCAATGCCAGCTCGGTCACACATCTGTTTTACTATATCGCCCAAAGTGTTGCTATACCATTGAAAGTCAGTGGGATTCCTCAGCGGTGTCAGGTAGAATGCATCCCTTCCTACTGACAGCGTTTAAGGGCTAAAATAGAATAACAATAATAAAAGACAAGTTTAAGGGCGCAGCTGGTGTTAGCGTTCGAGAAAAAAAACACGACATGAAATTGTCTGCTACTTTGTTGTAGTGACAAATGGGACGAGAAAATACGTGTGTGAAAGTTTGACAAGCCTACCTGTTTTTACATTGGAGATATTGGCGATTTATTAAAGTTATTTTTAGAAACGGTAATGTATCCCTGGTCCATTTAACGTCATAGTGATATGCATCACGTGACGGTGCATGTTCGTTAGATCAAAGAAGCATAATACTTCCATAGATGTTTAGGTAAAGGAAAAAAAATTGCCTCGGACGCTACAAATGTAAATTTTCGTATATTTTATTGGAAGTATTGGAATGATAAATAATCGAAATTATTGATATCGCCTATGATACATGTCTCAGGGCCGACCGAACGAACGAACACCCACTGCCAACAAAGGGAATTCGTCGAGGTCACTCGATTTTGTGTTTATGGTTGAAACAAGTTTGCCATATCTAAGATTCTTTGAGCTGTTGCAAATTAATTTATTATTTTTGGGCTCAGATTGTAGATAATTATTATTGCTTTATTTGTAAACTATATAGAATGAAAGAAACCGACACGAAATTAAGTATCTCGTTAGTTTTTTCACCGAGAAATAGAATCTATTGATCCCCATTGAATGCTGCACGTGCAAAGTGTGGAAAAGTTTTTGTGGCCTAGTTTTTCTGACTTTCTCCAAGTCATATCTGTCCAAATATCTATCAAAGGCTGGGAATTGAGTCAGCAAGTTTTGGACTATGCAAATATGTCACTTTCCCCGTAAAGAATAAAATATAAATACTTACCAGTATCTGACATACTATCGCCTCTCTCACAGATCAGTCAGTCACGTCATATAAATATTATACTGTACGGAATGCACGTGCTGTTGTGTGTCAAACGGCCGATTTAGATTACGGAAACAGCCGAGATTTGTCGATTTGCTGTTTGTTTACAAACAACAAGTTAGAAATGCGGTTATCACAAGTCAGTTATAAGTCAAACAGAGATATTTCGGCTCATCCGGGTACAGTGAAAACATATAAACAACCAGTCCATTATATTTTCAAGGGTGTTGCTGTAACTTGCCAAACAAACAAACCTCTAAATAAGATACTTTTATACCCTTGAAAATATAATGAACTGGTTTTGTATATGTTTTGACTGTACCCGGATGAGCCGAAATATCTCTGTTTGACTATACGCGGGCGAATTACAATATTATTTTAATTAAAACAATGACCTCTGAGAAAAATATCGGTTTATAAGTTAGATAAACCATGTATCATCTGTATTAACACGGATTTTCTCAGGTTCGTGTTTACAATCCGTGGTAATACCAAAAAGACATGGTTTATCCTACACATAGACGTCCCTAATATAAATACAGTTATACCTTATTCAACTGTTACCTATTATCACATTCTAATCTGTTATAATCTTTGTATATCAATAATAGGTAGACCGGTGAGTGAAGTTTGTTGAAGTATATGTTATGTTACATGTATAATACATGAGACATCAAAGAGTCCCAATTTTATTTGGATATTACACCAAAACTGCAAGTATGAACAATTCGAACTATTGTGAGAATACCTCTTCTTAGATAAATTAGCTATTCATCACAAAATCTCGTAGCTCTTTGATACGACCTACGGAATTGGTGATTTAAGCTTCGTACATCGCTCACCGGTCTTCCTATAAGGATTGAAATGACACCACGGGGCATCTTGGATTGACCAGAGCGGACAAAGCCGATGTATTTGTAAATATAGTAACCAGTTATTATTGAACAGTTTCTAGTTCTTTATCATAGTTTTAGTGTCAATTATCACTAGTAAATATATCTAAATATCCATAACCATCAATATCATTCATTGATTCCAACCAACCAAACCTTGAACTCGGTCAATTTCAATAATGATAAATGATTCTTTACAACCGATACCCAATCCCTACTACTCCTTGTCCACCAAATGTCCAGAATCGCAATTTTCATGTTGGAGGCATATGAATTACTCGATTGCATTTGACAGTGCGTCCATTAAAATTGGCCGGTTTCAGGGGCCGGTTTCACAAAGCCTATGATTGACCCTTCCATAAACATGGAACAAGTGACACAACCACGACCCAAACAGAGGGTCCTCAGGGCCGGCGCGCCAATTAATTTTTAGGGGGTATAGACATCAAAAGGGCACATAACCAATCACGGCAGCGATGTGTAACTTCACCATTTAGATGTAATTTCCCGAGAATTCAGCTTTAATAATGCCTGAGTAAAAGAGTCGGTGTACATGTAGCAGTGGCGGATTTAGGAATTTTATAAAAGGGGTAGATAATGAAAAATGTGTTCTTAACCCGCGAGCGCCGAAGGCGCGAGCGACAATTTTTTTTAGGTTTACATAGTTTAAGGTTTAAATATGCATCTCTAAATCTCCAAAGATTTTTCAACATTTTAATCAAATGATTTATAAATTGGTAATAATATAAACACGTCAACACAGGTAAGGGGGTGGCTAGCCATTGTAGATACTCCCCTAGTCCGAAACATGCTGATCCTATTCAAGCCTCTGATAATTTTTCATTGCCAGCTAGACCTACTATAATTAAGCATAATTATTTCGATTAACAAATTTCAAACGGCCCTTTTTTTTTACGAAAGATTCAAAATCGCAACTCTCACAAAAACATTTTGTTGTTACATCATTCCAAATCAGGACTTGAAGTTTATATTTGATACAGATATTCTTATCCGTTATGTTGAAATGTATCGCTTTTTCGAGTCTTATAGTAGTGCTAAAATCCAAAGATTCCGAATTCACGTCTCTACTTTCGCTTCATGTTGGATGTTACAACCAAACAGAATCGTGTCCAGTAGATTTGATCGAATTTCAAATGTATTGTAGGCCCTCTTTCGTCGGAGCTGGCGAGGAGTGGCATGGTGGGTAACGCGTTTTTTGCGCGACGTCATCTAGGGAAACTGTGGCGGTATTTAGCTCATAGACTGTACAGTTTTTTTTTCATTTTATTCTTCACAAATATATATTTTTTCAAATTCAAAAAGGGCACTTTCTGAGTAAATTTTAGGGGGTGCAAACACCCCCCAAACCCCCCGGCTCCGCCGGCCCTGGTCCTTCGATTTCCGTCCCCTCCTGTTCCGCAGCACCCCCCCCCTCCGCCCTTGCTTAACATAAACGGATAATCAGATCTTAGTTTCGTGTAATCCAGGTTATGGTTAAGGGTATTGTAAAGAGGTTTTCTAAACTTTGTATGTGTATCGGGGATACTGGTAGCATCACTTTGCGCCATTCCAATTTCCAATCCGACGTCTGTGGTTCTTTCAATTCCACTAAAACTAAGGCGTTTCATGACGTCACCCCACTGATCTGCACAGAGATCTATATAGGGCTTGGGATCTGCATAGATATCAATTGTAGCTTCCGGTAGATCAGTGGGCTGCCGTCATAAAACGCATTAGTTTTAGCGGAATTCCAAGAACCGAAAACGTCGGAATGGAAATTGGAATGGCGCATTAAAGTGCTATCAGTGCCTCTGATACACATACAAAGTTTACAAAACCTCTTTAAAATCCCTTTAAGATACAAATGTTTTTCCTGCTCGCTATGCTAGCTAAGCTCTATTTGTCCCTTATATTTTTTTTATAAAAAAAATACATTTGGCCCTTTACAAAATTTAATTCCGCTAAAACTCTCTGCTCGCTATGCGCACACATTATTATTTTCCAAATTGACAACCATAGCTGTAAGGGCCCACGATTCAATCTTAAGGCAGACCGACTTATTGCCCGAATTTTAATAATATTTTGCCCGATTTTGGGGTATTTTTTGCCCGAAAACATAATATCTCCTACGGCTATGTTGAAAACATTTTAAGAATATCAATTTACCTGATTAATCTCAACACTTAATTCACCAGGTTCCTGTAACAAAAATTGGTTATTGAAAGTTGATATAGTCCAGTTATATATCATTCATTCTTCAGGTGTTAAAGGGATTGTAAAGAGGTTTTCTAAACTTTTCATGTGTATCGGGGACACTGATAGCATCAATTTGCGCCATTCCAATTTTCATTCCGACGTCTGTGGTTCTTGCAATTCCACTAAAACTAACGCGTTTCATGACGTCATTAATATTTATCTGCATAGATATCAATAGTAGCTTCCGGTAGATCACTATTAGTGACGTCATAAAACCGTTAGTTTTAGTGAGATTGCAAGAACCACAAACGTCGGAATAGAAAATGGAATGGCGCAAATTGATGCTATCAGTGTCCCCGATGCACATACAAAGTTTATAAAACCTCTTTACAATCCCTTTAATTATCACACTATTTACAGAGCTGTTCGTTTCAAACATCAAACTTGTGTGAAATCTTCGAACTATTGAATCCAAATATCAATATTGTTATATTACTCTTCGCAACAATAAATCTATTTAAAGGGGAATGTTCAACATTTTCGAGGATCGATTTGAGCCTTGAATTTATGTAAATAGCCTTCAGATTTACTGGAATGGCCAAAAAATCGCACGATCCCTTCAATTTAACCCGCACCTAAACATTTATCTTTTCTGTATAAGTCATAGTCTCACTAAGGTTTGAAACATTACTACGGATTAGATGAGCTAAAAAATCCAGGTTCTGAGACTAAAAGTTTTTTGGTCGAACGGTTAGTGAACATATCCCTTTAAATATCGGAGCAACTGCATTCGGCTCAACCTTCGTCATTGTTCGAGACTATAATAAGCGGCCATCTTACCCGGTATTTGGGAAGGAAAATACAACTCTTGTTGAGATTGATTTTGATTGGCTGTTTTAACCGCGAAAGAAGACGACACTCTCTGAAGAATGATTGTGATTGGCTGAACTATAATTTATTCAATATGGCAATTATCATATAGTATACGAGGTAATCTAACATGTCTAGTTCCGAAGTTGCGAGTGATAGCATCTGTTCGTAAAGTTATTATAGATTATTGGACCGTCAAATTGAAATGGTAATCGAACTGACTTGAATATATACATAGAACTCTTTTTGTATAAATTTTGAAAATGAGTTTGTATGGAATCAAATTTTATATTTCGGGGAAGGGAGGGTTTGAATCTCCCAAATGTACAGGCCTAGGATGGAACAAATACTTTATTGAGAAAATGGGATTAGGGTCTTATGTTGGTTCCGCAGTCCCTTTAAAGGGCCATTCTGCTTTTTTCAAAAAAGTTTCCATTATCAAAAAAATTGCAAGTGTTACCTGAGAGTATTTTTAAAGTACATGTATGCTTATCGTATCTCTATATCTTCTTGATCAAGCTGACTTTGGTTTTAAAGGGTTAATTACAAACAGGTACTTATTGTTAATTACGCAATTTGACCTAGTTTTGGTGTTTGCCCTTTAAATGGCTCAATATTTCTAGCTGAAACCTTTTAAATACACAAGAGGGACATTTCTCTACAATTAGGCGTTTATCTTACTCAAATCCGTTCAGTAGTTTGCTATCAGCGTCCAAAAAAACATCACACCTTACGTAAGGTTTTTAAAAAATTTAGCATGTTTTTAGCGTTTAAAAATTAACGGCTGGATTTTTTTAGTTAAAACTTTCAGATACATTAAAGGGCACATAGTTACAGATTTTAGTGTAAAGTTTTCACAAATCTTAGCAAAAAATTTTTTTGACCTTAATCGATTTGTGGCGCTTTTTGCTCACTATTTTGACCAAAGTGACGGATCAGGGAATTATCTTGAGAAGGCCTCCACTAGTATTACTTTCACCTTGATCACTCATATTGGCTGGATGATTAATTTACACTACACACAGGTGAAAAAAACTAGGTCAAAGGCAGGTAATGAAACAGGTTTTTACGGTTCAATAATCCTTATTTGGTTATTAGGAAGAAAAAAAAACCAGCTATATCTTATTTCATATTTAAGAATTTTTAAAAAGGATATAGGCTACACGGGCTACTCACTAGCCTACATTCTTTTAAAACGATCCATATAAATATCTTGAAATTCACTGAATATATAATCCATTAAAAAGTAGTTTTTATCAGAGGGAGTTAGCAGTGGATTGACTATTCAGCCATCTTGAATTTGAAACACATACATCTAGTTGTTAAGATGGGACAATAAACCGAGGTCCCGTGTGCTATTGACTGGGCTGTGCACGTTAAAGATCCCTCGACAGGGCAGCTGCACGCCCAAATAATATGTTTTCGGGCAAAAAATCCCCCATATCGGGCAAAATATCATTAAAATTCGGGCAATATGTCGATCTGCCCCCCCCCCCTCCCCCTGTTGAGTCGTGGGCTCCTACGGCTATGCCATTGAAAAAGAAACATGGATCTTTTGAAGCCGGTTTTGTTTGTAGTACTATTCCGAGTCCGCTCATGCACTTTTCACAACACCCTCTTATATCTATTTTCAGCTTTTCATTATAGATATTTGGACAGATATGACAGGGAGAGGGTCAGAAAAACTAGGCCCCAAAAACTTGCGATTTTCCGCACCTTTGCACCTATGCTATACAGACCATGTTTGCTAGTCCATAAAAGTTTTTTTCCCCGAGAAATAAAATCTGTCGGTCGCCATTGAATGCTGCGCAAGGTGTGGAAAATAGCAAATGTTTGTGTCTCTTTTTGTGACTATCTCCCAGCCAT
This sequence comes from Lottia scabra, assembly GCA_029955415.1. NCBI lineage: Eukaryota > Metazoa > Mollusca > Gastropoda > Lottiidae > Lottia > Lottia scabra. The sequence continues at coordinate 3,401,616 of JARJEI010000003.1, read as the reverse complement.
GTCTGTCCAAATAGCTATCAAAGGCTGTTGAATGAGTCAGCAAGTTTCCGACTACCTCTTATATGTGATCATCTGAGCGGCTATAGCCATATAGCTCAACTCCAGCTTCTGCCAAGAACTGATGTCATGAAGCCCCGAAGCCTGAAACGGTCTTGTTTGTAATTACGTGTATATTAAGCTAAGATTCCATATACGCGTTATGCGGATGCGTCATGCGGACATAAATGGCCCATGCGGATCCGTCATGCGTCAAATATGATTCCATATGTGCGTTAAACGTATGCGTTATCTTTCTTTTGACGCACGGACTTCTATGTAGATAGATGCCGTCTCAAACTAAAAGACGGGGAATCCCCGTAAAATACGTCACATTTGGGAGATCTCCGCGCGTCAATTCAATCTGATGCGTCAAAAATCGCTACACCAGGCGATTTTTTTTGACAGATACCGCTTTCGCATATTTGGAATCATACCCTCTTATTCAACTATTTCGATTTTTAACGCATGACGCATGCACATGACGCATATATGGAATCTTAGCTTAATATTGTGCAATTAATTGCACTGTCCCAATTAGTAATCTTAGAAACAATTACCTGTCTTGATGCCCTGGAATATATTTCTCATATTCCCAATTAGTCCAGTATGATGCTGTAAATATTATCCATAATTGAAAAGATACAAATGGAGGTTAGGTCAGAATATTACAGCCGTTAACTTCCTTTCGAACACATAAAATAATAATTGTATAATAGGCCTATTACGTCCATAATCCTTACACTCAATAAAAAGAATATAAACTTTTTGGTGTATAAAGCGTATATAATATACACTAAAGTGACTAAAGGTCGAGATGAGGTCAACTAGATCAAATGGATGATAATTAATCTCAAATCTTTTTAAAATAATTCACCCTTAATCCAGATAATAAGGCAGTATACTACTATACTGTGTATATTACTATATTGTATATCTTAAAAAAAAAATATCCAGTAGTCTGTGGTCATGTACTTTGATCTCTAAATCATCAAACTCTGTACATTCATTTTTTTTTTTTTTTTTTTTTGGCTATATGTTGTATATTGTATCTATGTTTGTCCCCATGGGCTGAGTGTGAGACAGGACCGTATCACTCGTGGTATTGGGCCTAATTCTGACCCATGTAAAATAAAGAGTTTATTATTATTATTACCTTGGTTTATCAGATTATACAGTATAGTTGAGTCAAGTTGCCTAAAGAATATAAAATCTCTTAAAGGGATTGTAAAAAGGTTATTAACTTTGTATGTGTATCGGAGACATCGATAGCATCAATCTGCGCTATTCATAACGCTTTTTATGACGTCACTGACAGTGATCTGCATGTCCGCATAAATATCAATAGTGACTTTCGGTAGATCACTGTCAGTGACGTCATAAATGCGTTAGTTTTAGTGAAACACAGACGTCGGAATGGAAATTGGAATTGCGCAAATTGATGCTATCAGTGTCCCCGATACACATACAAAGTTTAGAAAATCACTTTACAATCCCTTTAATAGAAATAAGATAGGTTCTAAAGAAAGTTCTACAGAAGTTATGTGAGAAATCTAGGTCAGATTTGCAACTGTGATAAATCTAGGTCGTATTTGCAACTGTGATAAATCTAGGTCGTATTCGCAACTGTGATAAATCTAGGTCGTATTTGCAACTGTGATAAATCTAGGTCGTATTCGCAACTGTGATAAAGCTAGGTCGTATTTGCAACTGTGATAAATCTAGGTCGTATTCGCAACTGTGATAAATCTAGGTCGTATTTGCAACTGTGATAAATCTAGGTCGTATTTGCAACTGTGATAAATCTAGGTCGTATTCGCAACTGTGATATATCTAGGTCGTATTCGCAACTGTGATAAATCTAGGTCGTATTCGCAACTGTGATATATCTAGGTCGTATTTCCAACTGTGATATATCTAGGTCGTATTCGCAACTATGATAAATCTAGGTTGTATTCGCAACTGTCATATATCTAGGTCGTATTTGCAACTGTGATAAATCTAGGTCGTATTTGAAACTGTGATAAACGTAGGTCGTATTCGCAACCGTGTTAAATCTATGTCATATTCGCAACTGTCATATATCTAGGTCGTATTCACAACTCACTTGTGATATGAATTTACCCAAAATAACGTCAGTAAAAACTAAATAGACTGCTTCATTGATACTATTCTCAACATAATATAAAACATTTTCGTTAATTAAATTTCAAAAAATGTCCCATTGAATTCAAATAATATAGGCCTATTCAACACATATAGTATGTAGGGGCCAGGTGGCTGTAGGCAAATGTGAGGGGCGGGGGCGGACCTGTGTTATAAATGGCACTTTGTGACCGAGAGAAGCGAGGGAGGCCCGGCAGTCTGAGGTTTTTGGGGGCGCCGCGGGCCCCCACTAGAAAAATTCAGAAATTTAGAGCCTTATCACTTCTGAGGTATACCAGAACGTATTTCATGCTTATATTTTGGGAATTTATATATATATATAGTTTAAGAACAAATAGGGTAAGAACAAATTTTGCATGAATACATATGAAAAAGGTACATATTCGCACCCTTCGTAGAAAAGTAGACTTCTATGTGAGCTCAGCCTCTATGCATGAGTTGGTTAAATGAAAGCCTTGTCACTTTTGTTAATTGAATTGATTTATGATTTATGGGTGTTTTCCTCAAGAGGGAGAGAAAGGCATACTAGTATATACATTCTGTATTATATTGTAGACGTATACAAATATGGCTCCTGATAAGCTACATGGTCTAGTGATCAACTAAAAGATTGAAAAGAAATCCGGGTTCGTGTAATTGTAAATGTTTTTAACCTCTGCATACAATTTACATTTTTTTCAGACTTGCTGTCAATCGTTAATATATATATTCATTGGTATTAAATTAAGCTAGATATATAGCTAATATGGCGGGCACTGGTCAATCTGATGTGCAAGGGCGTGGATTTGTCAAAAAGTTGGGTGGGGGGGGGGGGGGAGACCAACCAGCATCGGTTGTAGAGTCCAAGTACGTCGCGAAGCGCTTCAAGCGACGCAACCACAAGCCCAAACCTAAAGTCCTCGCCCAAGCGAAAAAAAATGGAAAATGGCGTCAATTTCGTGCATTCTTACAGATATTTCCGGGTTTTGAGTTGATAGTTCCTACTAAGACTTTAATGTGATCGATTGTGATTCTTCAAAAAGTCTATTTTACTAATCATATTATGGGGGGGACCAAGACCCTTTCGTCACTCCCCTTCTGTAACACGTTCCCCCCATCCCCATGTTACATGTATTGTATTTCAGTGACTCAGCTAGAAGAGGGGGGAGGCGTTGGGGCCAATGCAGTAAAACTAAATATTTTTTTGATTGATACAATGCGATATAAAACACTGAAGATATTAAAAGGGAGACAATCTTCTTATAACGAAATATGAAGTCAGACCAAACGGTTTCCGTGAAAGTTACGATTGAAGCAAGACATCTGTTTGGACTAAGTCCACTCATGCATTCCCATGTTTGTACCTTTACAATTTTCCAATCGGGTATCTGTGGAATTGCTGATAAGGAATTGGAAAGGTGCAAATTGTGCCAAGATCCCCGATGCCCAATGCATGACAGTTTTCCTGATAGTTTAACACACGAGCGTCCAAAAAACTTTTACTGCATCTTATAGTGACAACAGAAGAACAAACACCAACGAAAGTAAAAGCGTCAATCCAGCAGGCCAGACAAAGCTGTTATGTAAACTATAATCTGTCTCGGTGTCTCGGTAATGAATGGAGTTTGTCGTTGTGTCTTCATGGGCAAGACTCTTTACTTTGACACTTTACCTTTTTACTTTTTTTTTAGGGAATATTCTGGCACTTACTCGTGCATTTGATGCTGAATCGTTCACCAATAACCAATTTTATTATCATTTTAAATACATATCTAAAAAAAATGTATGTTTTTATTTCTTTTGTTTATAAATATTTGTATTATCGAATGATCAGTGTTTGACGTAAGAACTATCAGAATTGGTGTAGTTCGCCATACATTTTTGTGATATGCTGCTTAGCACTAGACGAGACGAGACAGTAGCCATACAATACAATGAGGTTTAAAATTCGTTTCAAATTAGTCTTTTTAGCCTTACCCTACGTTCCCTGTCAGCTACAACACAAGGAAATGAGGTTGGAATATGCGCGAAATGTTCATTTCTGGGTATTCAATATACATAACAAATCACATTCGGCTCAACCATCATCATTTTGTTCGAGACTATGTAATGACTCGGTCATCTTACCGGTAAATGGGCAAGGGAAGATAACTCTTGTTCTTGTTTGGATTTTAATTGGCTGTTTTACCTCGAAATATGACGACACTCTCTGATGAATGTTAGAGATTGGTTGAGCTATATATTAAATATGGCGACTACCATATAGTATACGGTGTTATCTAGCACGCTAATGTAGTTCTGAAGTTGATACGAGTGAGCATATCACTAACGAAAGTCAAGGTGTCTGATTGATCGTGGCTACTTTTATAGAATGTTATCAACGGTATAAATGTATTCTGGACGAGCAGGACTATATAACATATCACAATCGGCATAGATGTATAGTTTTTTACCACGTGGCACGGTCTTTATTAGGTTATCTACTGCATTTCCAGCTGAAAATAAGAAAGAAAACTCAGTAAGCGTAGTCATAGCTTAATGCAAAGGCAATCGTCTCATGCCAAATCTCATGGCTTATAACTAACTGTATCAGTTGGTTTAGTGCTTTACCAATCACGTGTCTGGAACACTAAGCTAAGTTAAGTTTTCCAGGATAAGGCCTGATAATTACGTTCTTCGATGCTTGAAAACGTTTTCTATTTTCAATGCCAGAACGGAACGGTTGGTAGAATTAGAAAACAAAACTCATTTTCGCTAATGTTGCGATTGGATTTATATTATATCATAGCGGTGACCAAACAGGGATGTTGCAACCGGAAGTTATAGCTGTCAGATGTCAAAAACCTCAGTTTAATTAAAATAAGACCCAAATTTCGTTTATTTCGGCTTTTAATCACCTCTATTTTGAACTATCAGACCTCACTGGAGTTATTTAAACAGCAAATAAAAAACGTGTTTCAACGGAATGCACCTTTTGTTCGTGTGACAAAATTCCAGCGCCGGAGAAGGCAAAGACCAGATTAGTTAAAACAGTGGTCATTTTGTTTAGGTCAAATTTCAATTTGCCAGCAATGTAGACAGACGTGCTTAGACCATTATGTAGTGGCTAAAAAACCGGATTTTGAAAAGCTGCAGTGGCGGATCCAGGGGGGGGGGCGTAGAGGGCGTACGCCCCCCTTTACTTGGTCTTTTTTTTCTTTTTTTTCTTTAAGTTACACTGTATTACGACATCAAAAATGTCTAACCCATTAACGTTTAATATAAAACATACATAGTCCACGTCAGAAACCGTTAAATTAGTACAATTTATACTTATTCTATGTTTTTAAGCCAAAAAAATTTTCGACTCGCTTCGCTCGGGTCAAAATGGAATATACGCCCCCCCTTTCAAAAATCCTGGATCCGCCCCTGCGCTGTACGAAACGAAATGTGGGTCTAATTTAGATTAGAATACCAATCCTAAAATATAACTTACTTATAATTCGAGTAAATTCATAATCATAAAACGGATCATCTAGAACCGGATCAATAGTCACACATATGATGGCATCCGTCGAAGAATTCATATAACCGGATCGCCTGAAATTAAATCGTTTTTGTTAAAGATCTTATATATCCATGGAAAATATCGAAGATGACAGTGGAATTTCTTAGTCGGTAATGATTTGGATGGTGATTTAAAAAAGGGTTCATCCGAGGTGATATGACTTCTTAAAGGAGATCAATTCACTAACAGCTGTAATATTTTCCATTGAATAATCAGACATTTTTTGTTACACCACGATATAAGAATAAAGTCCGATTTTCCGAAAATAGATTTTCAAAATCTCCTTCTTTTTCCTTTTTGTATTTCGATGTCTGAAATTATCATGTTCTTTTCTCTTGCCCATTTACCAGGCAAGATTTGCTGCGTTTCAAGACCTCCTGTTGGTCCCCAACATTTACGAAAGTTATTCTGAATGCGATACTCAACAGCAGTTCGCCTTCCAGAAAATTATGGAGCGATATTAGCCATCTTAAATCTTACACCCAGATTTTGAATGACCACTTTTTATGGCGTGATATATGCAATGGCATTTATCTTTAAAATTATATTAAGGATGAATTCAGTGATTGAACATGAATTGGAAGAGATGAAATTCGACGGAGTAATTCTCAAGAGTAATGGCCCTTTGAACGAAAATCTGAATAAGGAAGTGTTTCGTGTTACTTACCTGAATAGAAACTTGTTGCTATTTCTCGCTTCACAGTTCAACGTTAAGTTTTCATTATTTAAGAAATGTATAGTAAGATTTCTTTTACCCATTGTTATAGCAGATGATTGACGGAACGTAAACCCCCAGGTTCCTATCATAGCCCTTGGTAACCGACATCCGCCTGAAATAGAAAGGTCATGAACTCATGAATGATAACCCCAAGTACCAACGATCCCAAGCGTAAAATAAATCTCGAAATCAATGTAAACACATTGGCAATACATTGGCAGCAGCTAATAAACTTTTCATATGAGGAAGTATATCAATAAATGTGTAAATATTTCATAATCAAAAGTGGTATCAGGTGTCTCAAATACATAAAGCCACAGATCGAAAATTTAAACTTTGTCCCTGGACTGAACTGAATTGTCTTACCTTTCCTATATATAAATTTTCTTTCTCTGCTGATTTCAGAATCACAAGTATTGTCTATTGACACGTGTTTTCTTGTTACGTTTTTAGGACTGAAGATAAACGAATCAAATCCACGACCTACAAATACAAATACAAAGAATTAGATTAATGATCTTCCTGGACAAGTGTATCGTGGGTAGAAAGTAGAGATGTAGAGGTCAGAGGATGGGAACGTGAGGTTTTTTGGTTATGATATTGGATATTTGTACTCAATTCAATGGTTAATGGTTGTAGTACTTGAACGTTTCCAAATTATGAACACAGGCAATAGCGTAGTCGTTTGGTTCCCAACCAGGGGTACTAGTACCCCTTGGGGGTACCAACGAACACAACAAGGGGGACCCATGAAGCCTCTTAGACAATTTTGTATGTATGGAATCGATCAAACTCCATCAACCGACAAATATCCTTTTACTTTCATGCTGGCTCTTAATGTTAACTAGAAAGGGCTACGGGGTACCAGGAGATTGCTTGAACATAATAGGGGTACGAAGAGTCCAAAAGGTTGGGAACGAAGGGTAGTCGTTTAGACCAGGGTTGGTGATTTTTTTGATTTTTTTAAAAAAAATCAAAAAAATCGGATTTATTTGATTTAAATCCGATTTTTTTTTTATTTAAATCAGATTTTTTTTTAAAACATACACTTAAAAATAACATAAATACCCCAAGTAGCCTAACTAGGCAGAATATTATCTGCAAATCATTAGCATGCATTAGGTTTAAGTAGAAAATTATCTGTGAATTCCCATAAAGTTAAAACTGAAAGGTCCCTTTTGGATATTCCAGTTAATACTGGGAAAACCCTACTGGGTGTAGAGTAAAATGCAAAAAATGCGGTTATGAAATGCAAGGACTTAAGCGTATTAAAATCCATTTTGACAAATGAGAGGATTATAGTGAAAGTGAAACAGCAGAGAATGGGAGAGAATTAAAATTGTTAAGTTAACTTGTAAGAATAAAAAGTTGCCTTGAAAAAATCTTTGTCAATGTTTTCCATGGGTTTCAAAGAAAGTGATTTAAATCAGCCAACCCTGGTTTAGACAAATAAAATTTGTGGTCTTTTGCCGTCTTGAGATGGCGTGTGAATGGTAGTTGACATTGGATAAATGATCTTCAGCTATACTGATGATTCGGGAAAGATCAATTGCCAAGAGGTGTGGCCAAGGACCAACTGATTGACAGGGTACTCGTGAACTTAAGTTGATCGCTTTGATACAAATGATAGTTTTCTTTTTTTAAATCATAAAAGGGAATTGAGTATGTAAGACTAGGTTATACCTGATACAAAGCAAGACGACCTTCCCAGTCCCAACCCCTAACAAAATTTGATGTATAGGTTTGAAAATTATACAAGTCTCTAAAGAAGTATTTCATAAATAAATTTTTCAATAACGCCCTGTTATGACGTCACGGACATGCCCATTTTAAGAAATCTGTCAATATCGCCGTCTCCCTATCAATCATGTTCAGTAAACCCAGTAACAATCTATATTCTTCAATTGTTTTATTACGTATTGTAAAATCTGCTATGAGGGGCTACTGGTACATATGAATAGGATAGTCTTTGAGTGATTCTAAATGATCAAAAACAATCTCAAATTCTGTTTGTCGGTAACTTCGTTAATATTCCAAGTAAACAATATTAGAAAAAAATATTAAGAAAGAAAAGAAAAGGGTTACACAAGGGCTATGCAGTACACATGTACCTGTAAAGTTAGGGACAGACAGAGCGAATTTTTTTCGCCGTTACTACGGCCGATGCAGTGGACACAATGCGAATGTATGCAATAATAACTGCGATTTTGCTTCGGTCGAAGCTCTTGCGAATGTCGTGACACTGGACACGCTAGGCGAAGTTCGCTGGCGATAAACTCGTCCGAAACATTCGTCTTGAAAATTTGTTCGTAGCTTTAAAGACTTTTTAGACCATGATAAGCCCCCAGTTGGCTGAGCCTATGCCTAAGCTAGTCTAGACTACTCCAGTCCACAAGTTCCAGTAAGGTTCCTACAGGTGCATTGACATCTCCAGCTCTGTAGGATCACAGACTCGCCATCAAGCACATTGTCCCCAATAAACACTAAAGGCTAGACATCTTTGGAATCATTCTTACCTATCATACGGGACATTAAAAATTCACCACGTGGATTATCTGCTACAAAAATAAACCCTAGACACACTACTTCGTGTTTCTTTCCACGGGCAGCGTTCCTGAAAAATAAAAAAGCCAAAATATGGTATGGTATCAGTATAAACCCTGTTTCTATTGAAATGGTATAAAATCTTAATGATATACCGTTGCTAAAAGAGTATGGGTTAAAGTTAAGCATGGTTGTATGCTTATTTTCGTATTCTTATACCCCCCCCCCCCCCCAATATATTGCTGATGTGTTTACATGGATTTCGAGATTTGTTTTACGATTGGGAGCGTTCGTGCTTGGGTTTTATTATTTGTAGGTCAAAGTTTGGCAATGAAACCCTTCCATATATCCCTTTATACACTTCAATATCATAAGACAATAAAATTAGTCTTGGGTATATCTTGTCAATCTTCGAGTCCTTTCGGAAAACATAGTGATAGTCCGAAGTGATATCAAAAGTCAAGTATTTTGTCCGTAGACTAGATCGAAACGGTTCATACTGGAGTGTAGTTTGTCATTTTTATGGATTTATGACTATACAATTACTATATGTAATTAAGTCATTCCAGATTAAAAGTATGGTATACCTATTGTTTCCATCTTTGATCAAATAGATAAGATATAGTCTTAATGTATAAAAAAGCTCGCCTTGATTGATTAAAATTAATTTCCTTATACGATTAAAAATCCGAACAAGAAAAACCACTCCATCAGTCAAAATCTCATCATAAACATGGCAAAATTGAGAGCAATAGTTATATGGTAGAGAGACAGATGTTACGAGAAGAGTAAGCATGGTCTGCCCGATCTCCAAACAAGAGTTATCTTCCCTTGCCCATTTACCGGACAAGATGGCCGCCTCTCATAGCCGAGTCAGAATATTAGTCTCGAACATTTACGCTGGTTCAGCCAAATGGTAAGAATGGGAAAGGACGTAGTTTAAATGATGATCCCGATCAATCAGTCGTCAGTTCATCGGAAAATATTTTCTTCTCGATCTCCAAACAAGAGTTATCTTCCCTTACTGATTTAGCAAGATGGCCAGATTGTTAGTCTAGAACATTTACGCTGGTTAAGCCGAATGTGTACTTGGAATGAGTGAGAAAGGCAAAGGACCTTAGGTCGTAGGTAAACGATGATCCTGATCAATCAGTCGTCAGTTAAGGTGGTTCCGGTCAGTATTACGAGTGTATAATAAAACTATAAGATATTATTATTACCGTAGTGACATTGTTATGATTGAGGACTATAAGAGGAAGGGTGTGGAGATAGATTACTCTATTAGTTTAAACTGTTCAATCATCTCTCATAACCTTACTTCTACCCAATCATCTTCTCAATATTTTAATAATTATAATCACTTTATTATTATCACAGTTTAAAAATATATAATTCTCATGCCTTGAAGATAGGCTTACTATTGTTTTTAATTGACACTATGATATAATTTATTAATCATTAGTCAATGTTATTGATTGTTTATTCATTCTTAAAAATAGAGCTCTTAAAGGGATTGTAAAGAGGTTTTCTAAACTTTGTATGTGTATTGGAGACACTGATAGCATCAATTTGCGTCATTCCAATGTCCATTCCGACGTCTGTGGTTCTTGCAATTCCACTAAAACTAACGCTTTTTATGACGTCACTAATAGTGATGCCGGAAGCTACTATTTATATATATGCAGATAAATATAAGTGACGTCATAAAACGCGTTAGTTTTAGTGGAATTGCTAGAGCCACAGACGTCGGAATGGAAATTGGAATGGCGCAAATATATTCCCTATTTTGACCTAGTTTGGAATAGAACAGGGGGCCATGGCTCTGAGAGCTTCGTGAATTTGGGCCACAGCTTGAAAAAGGTTGGGAACCACTGTACTAGCCGATAACAATATGATTGGAGGACGAAAACCGACGGTACAGCTCCTACCTTTTGGGTCTACACGCACACACCACGTTTGACGTATGTAAAATGTCAATTTTTATTTCAGATATTTAATAATAGAAATAGGTAGACATTGCCCGCTCTATGTTTCCTTGTAGACTGGGATATCTATTATATCAATTATTTTTATTCAAACTGGAGCAAGAACATGCCTTCCTTGTCAGATAACGGAACATCCGAATGTCTGTCGATATAAAAAGTAACTTTAAAAATCAAAATCAACAATGTGCCCTGTCGGTAAAGTGCCATTTAAAGGAGAACAGGTTGATTTGCGGGTCTTGATTGTCATGTAAACAGTCTTCTGAACTGCACAAAATCGAATAATTCCTTCAAATATACATTAAACTAGAAATTTCCCTTCCTATATGACGTTATCACTAGAATCCGAGTCGTATTTTAAACTTTCAAAAGCAGATAACTAAGGAAACACCTGGATTTGAAGGCGAAAATTTCGACTGTGTGCTGTGAAGACTTTTACTGATAAGCTTAGTTAAAGCAAATAAACATCCGTACAAGCAAAACAACTCCATCAACCAAAATCGCATCAAAAATTCTCGTTTTTGAGACTAAGGAAGGATTGTTCTAATGAATGGTGAAGGTGCCCCTTTAAGCATTTCTCAGTTATAGTTGAATTTGACTCAAGAATATGGATTTAAAAAATGATAAATTTGTGTACAAAAAGTGAAAGGATTTGAAAACACATACTCCCCCAATAAGAATAGCGACATGAGAAATGGTTGTTTGTTTGCGTCTGACGAAAAGTACTCAAAACACATTGATCACTATTCGTCAAAAACAACTATAAGTTATTTTGATCATTCGTAATGAATAGCAGTCTTGTTTATCATTTCAAAAACAATATAAATTTAAAATACTTTTTTAACCACAGCCCACAAAAATGTTAAAAAAAAATGAACAACAACAATCGTCTTGATTCAAGAAAAAAATTCTGCTTATTTGACAAATTATATTTCGCCTAGACAAGACACGTGGACTTCCTAAAGCAATTTGTAAATAATTTGTCTAGGTTGTGAGAGGGAGAGGTCTTGACAATGTCCCCCTTGTCATATGATGATGAGATCTGGAAAGAATGGTGTCTACAACAATAGGCGAATTTTGTTCTGCGCCCAATGGTTTATATGCTATCATTTCTTTTGACCAGCATCAATTTTGTAAATGTGGACATATTTCTATTCTATAGAGATCAATTGACAGAAATTCATATGATTTAAACAAAAACAGGCACATAGCCGCTCAATTTCCAACTTTTCAATTCACTTTTCACAAAAGCAATCGGAAGTCTTAACAATTTCGTCCCAGCGTAATTGACGACAACCACATTTGGTTTGAAAGGGTTGTTTTGGTGTGTGTGTTAGGGGGGATTATTTTTCATTTTCTGTATATGTGTTTTCTATATAAGGCATAGTCTCAATGAAATACGAGTCGTATTTTTGACTTTCGAATGCTGATTATTATGGATTCACAGGATTTGAAAACTTAAACTTCGAGGGAAAGTTGGGAACACTATAACGGATTAGATTAGATTTTGTTGGTCGAACTGACGGTGAACATAATTTAACCAAGCTCCCGAAGTCAATTATTGCTAGAATTAAATGATGGGTAATGGGTAATGATGGGAGATGATTTTCCTGTGTCTTATTTCCCTTCAAAATTATTCTATATCCAAACCCTAGAAACAGCACAAAATGGATTTTACCTCAGGTATACAGGACATTCCCTGGGTGTTAGATGTTGACTGTTATTTGTCATTTTGTGCCTAATTGAAAGTGTGTCTTAATCACTGTGCCTTAGTGACTATCTGCCTTAATGATCTATCTGACGCTGTGCCTATCTGACCGAGAAATATGTCTAAAGTACTGTAACCTACTTGTGATTCAAATATGTGCACCTAAAAGACTTCATACCGAATATTTCAGGTGTATATTAAGTGATTTATATTGCTACAAAATTCCTATGTGATGATGAGAAGGAATGTATCATTTACGTAAAACGCGCACCTGCTGTACAACTGAAACATCAATTAACTGCGGAAGTAAAACAGACATAGATCAGCTAATTTATTCATTCTACGATTATTGACATAAATGACAAATATATGGCAAGAATACAGCGTGAAAAACAAGGTGTCCAACCAGGAAAGGACACAAAAAAAACAACAAAGGTCGAAACAACCAATATATCCGGCCGAGACGTCGGTTATAGTAAATTAATCAAATACATCAGAAATATTACAATATTTGACAATTTCTGACATATCCTCAATTTTCTAATAATATTTATGTTTTTATATCGTCATATTAAAGGCCTATATTTGGACACTTATTAATATTTTTGTTATGTCAATTCAATTCACAGTATCCGCTTGATGTTATGTATGACTCATTGCTGTGGCGGTTCTACGAAGAGGTGTCCCCATGGGCACTCTCAATTTCCTTATCATTTAGTTCTGTAGCCCCTATTCGCATCCCTCACCTACTGATTTGAACTTCCTGGACAAATCATCAGACGTTAATCTCTCTTTTATTTCATGTTGATCTTTGTCTGATGGCTTTGTCCGTCCTAAATTAGCTCATACAGGTGTTCATTTCATTTCAAAGACATCAAGCTGCGAATAGACAAGACACAGCGCTCGGTTCGGGATTTTCAAACGAAATGAAATTGTGTCCGAACCTTCAGTTTTCTTCAGTATCAATAATGCCGGACCGAGCCCCAAGCATCGTCTATTTGCAGTTGTAAAATTGATTGTTAGTGATTTTCTAAACGTTGTATGTGCATCAGGGACACTGATAGCATCAATTTGCTTCATTCCAATTTCCATTCCGACGTCTGTGGTTCTTGCAATTCCATTTAAACTAACATGTTATGACGTCATTGACAGTGATCTGCATATATATCAATAGTAGCTTCCGGTAGATCACTGTCATAAGTGAGTTTTAGTGAAATTGCAATCCCTTTAAAGTCACTTACCTCAGTAAGTAGATATTGCCGTGTCTCTCTATACATTTATATCGTAGCTTTAAATAATGGGAAACTTTAAACACTATAATTTTAGAATGTATTTTGATATTGACGTTTTTATTTTCACCAGTGAAAAACCATTTACCAGATAGTTTAGGATGGAACTCACAAGAACAGCTCTCTGAAGAAAAAAATAAAATAGTACAGCATTAACAGAGTAAATATACATAATTTAATGGTGGCCGCCCTGGGACACCATACACGAGCATTGATGTTCGAAGATAAATATCAAAGTCGTCCGTATGATAATTAAGACAGACATGACTTGTAAACTAGCAGGCACTGCATAAATGGTGTATAAATGGTAATATACAAAGGATCTTCTAAATATTTTGAAACTCATATGGATGGTAAACTCAAATGCACAAATGCACTGTGTCGGCTTTCAATCCCGAACTCGACCCTAATGCCAAATGTATCATCTAAACCAGTGGTTCCCAACCTGGGGGCCATGGGACATGGAGAAAATGTGTATAATTTTTTCACTAGCCACATTTTTATTAAACTATATTTTGCTGTGTAAGGTCTGTAGTTGCTTGTGGTCAAATGCATTTGGCCTCCCGATACGGACGAGGCACAAAACAACCCTTGGGCGATATGTCGATTTAAACAGAGGGCCACGGTATGAACAAGATTGGGAACCACTGATCTAAACGGTACACTGTTAAAAATATATGTAAATATACAGTTCAATTGTGGTAAATAATTTACATTGTTGAGTAAAAAAACATCTTTTGTATTTTTACCGTATAAAAGATGTAATCCAATGATACTCAGAGCATATGTAAATATACAGCTAAATTGTGGTAAATAATTTACATTTTTTAGTAAAAAAACATCTTTTGTATTTTTACCGTATAAAAGATGTAATCTAATAATACTTAGAGCATATGTAAATATACAGCTTAATTCTGGCAAATGATTTACATTTTTGAGTAAAAAACACGTGATATCAGAAGGCTCCGTGATTTTGGCAATCAAGTTCGGCCCAGTGCTTTCCGGAAAAATGGCGGAAGATAGATTTACAACTCGAACTCTTGTTAGAAAAGAAGAAAAGCAGGTATTTTGAATATGATTCTTTAGTTCCACAACTAATTTGATCACCAAATTTCATTTTAGCAGTCAATAAAGTAGGCCTAACCTATGGCAATTTGATTTTGATTTTAACCAAAAATATTGTGTGTAAATTCTGAAATTTATAATTTACATGATCTGACTGACCACATCAAGTTTGAATCGATTTTTTTGTATGAATTGAAATATTAACCTGAAAATAGTTCTGAGAGTCTTAGATTGTTGAAAACAATATATATTTGGAAATATGATTTTACACAGGGGAAATTTCAGTCCAAAATATGGTCAATTTCACATGAAATTTTTTGGAGGGAAATGTATCTATTCCATATTGAGAATATTCAAAACTTTCAATTCAGACCTCATTGTGGCCAGAGGGAACTTAGGTTTCTATATTTCATACATAATTATCTTTACCTTGCTGAATAAAAAGCAATGCAATGGTCTTGCTTCTCAGGAATTATTTAGCAATTTCAATTATTATTAATTGTAGGTTTATGGATAAAATGCTTAGTTTATGGATACAATGAAATAAACAGAGAAAGAAGGGTTCTGTTGATTTGTTAGGTCACAGGTAAGTCCACTGATGAATATAATATACTCTTATTGAACAAACCTGATGATCAGTGTGAGATATTTGAACTGTGTCCAATTGATAGTTTTCTGTAATCATAAAACATGCTTATTAATATTGAATAATTGCAAAGCAGAACATATCAGCTTGTGTTCAATTCATCTGTCCACTAATGTTTATAACAGTTATTTTTCTTTTCTTTTTTCAATTTGAGTGTTTTGATTTTTCTTCTAATAAGTTATGTATCAAAAGGGATAAAAATAACCTAAATTTTTCAGTTGTGTGCAAATGGCTATATTTCCAAACATTACTGAAATGGGTAAAAAAAGTTTTGTATTTTAAAAGTTACATGTTGACAATGCTCTACTCTAAAACCCTATTATTCAAAGACAAAATTTAAGACAATAATGTTTATGTTCCATGAGCTTATTAATTACAATAAGTCACTGTGTTTATATATTTCAGGAAACTAAGAGAATAAACTAGATAGACCAGCATCACCATCTCCTTACATTGGATATTCATTTATCAAACATTTCAAAATTGTTTTTTTAAAATTAACAGTGGATACTTTTAAGTTGAAAATTGTTTCAACAATGGTTTAACTAAAATTTAGTCAGATTTTGATAGACCACAGTAGAATTTATACAATATTATATAATTATCTATTTTGAAGATAAACTGGTGTTTATATGAATAAAACTAGCTACATTTACATCAAATATGTTCTTTTATTTAGGTATAGGTTATGTAGAAATAGAAATTTCGTCCAAGGATAGAACTCATTTTAGTGCATAAGCATTACATACTTTTACCTCCTTTATGTTTTTTTACTACAAACTGACTGGCAGAAAGTTGCCAGTGCTTTGACTGTAAAATTACTTAAATTTAAGTTGATTTACTTTGCCTGTAAATTTACATACGTAGTGAATTAACATAACAGTCAATTTACTACTATGTTAAATCACATATTATGTATTTTTCTTGTGGTAAAAATACTTTATAAAAGTAAAATTACATTCAATGTAAAATTACAGACAATATTCTGGCAACTTTCTGCCAGTCAGATTGTGGTAAAAATACCGAAATACTTTTAACAGTGTACGGTAAGATTATAATATCATTCATTTATGCAATTTCAGTTAAACTTGCAATTAAAACAAATATCCTTCTCACGAATGCATCAAAATGTAACTCTCTGTTTATGAGTATTTGTTTGGCCTTGAGGTGTACATTAAAATAAGTAGGTAAACCTAATTACAAAACATATTAACAACAGGTGTCAAAATATAGCAACTTAAGTTGTAAATCATCTGACTGATTAACGTGCACCTTGCCGTGTATATTATGATACTGTTTTAGTCGAACGAAGTATTCATGCACACCCAGATACGATTCAAAATAAAAACAGGAATATTGTTTTTTTAGGAGAATGTTTAAAGGGGAATGTTTAGCACATTCGAGAGTTGATTTGGGCCTTAAATATATGTAAATAGCCTCTACAAGTAATTGAAATACACAAAAATCACACTATCACTTCCATCCCACTCCTACCTGAACACTTATCGTTCTATATAATGCATAATCTCACTAAAATACGAGTCGTCTTTTTTTTTTACTTTCAAACGCTGATAACTATGGACATAGGAATTTGAAATAGAGAGAGTTGTGAACATTATTACAAATAAATTGCTAAAACATTCCAGGTTCTGAGACTAAAATTTTATTGATTTAAACAAAATTGTACATGTATTTCTATATGTTTATAATTTCGGAAACAAGCTAAATTTTATTGATTTAGTGATAGTGATAGTCCTGGAAATATGAAAACTAAAATGGCCAGAAAGGAAAAAATTAAAATAAAAGAATGAATAAAGACAATAATTGACCATCGATAGCATCAATTTGCATAATTTCAATTTTCAATAAGAACTCTGTGGTTGATGCTTCGAGGACTTTCAATGCCTATTTACAACTGAGCGACTGGAATTAGTAGTCTCACTCTTAGTAAATGTTAATCACATGAACTTAAACTACATATTTATTAAAAGTACAAATGATCAAGAACACTAAACTAATATTAAAATGAAAGTAGTGGAACACCGCCTGTGGCTTGATACGTGTATCCAACAAGTAGGTTACTCTCGACCTATCGCAACGTCGCAAAACTCGAAATATCCTTTTTAAATCCAGATTCTGCGTCATACGCTAGTCAAAGATTTTGGTCATTTCCTCGACAACCTTTTAACGTTCAACACCACAAAGTGATCAGAGGGTGTAGACTTGATCATATGTCATTAAACACCACAAAGTGATCTGAGGGCGTAGACTAGATCATATATCATACGGTAAATATGTAGAGCCAGTCAGTTGACATTTTACTCTGTTGTGACAGGTGACTAGTTAACATACTTCCTGATCATAAACTATAACCTAATAGTAACCACAATATAAACATCGGCTGCATCAATCTCATGTTTGGACTGGGGTACAAATTAGGGCCGATATTTATAAATGTAGGTGCCCCTATCATTAACCCTAGAATTTAACAATGTCGACAGTAGACAGATAGAAGAATTGTGGATACACATAGTGGCTGAATACGTACGTCCCAGGGCCTGATAAAGGATATACGCTGATATCTACGCCTGATAATGGATATACGCTGATATCTACGCTGATATATTTCAATTAAAAACGTAGGTGCCACTGTGACAGGGTACTTCCCTATCATAAAATATAACATAATAGTAACCACATTATAGACCCTGGGTTTTCAACTTGGGGGACATGTCACAGATTGGGGACATTTAGACATTTTCCAGGGGACACACACTGAGTTATAGGTCTAAAACAAAAGTAAAATTTCTTGAGATACGCATCCAGTGTCCACTGCCTACAATGACTCTATACAGCTTCAAAAATGCATGTTTTCGATGACTCCTGCAAACGGGGGACATGGTCATTAGATTGTTGGTTATCGAGGAAACTTCAGAAAACCAGTTGAAAACCCATATAATATGCGCTTTTAAAGTGAAAATATAGCAAAATTCTCGGCCCAAGTTCCCCTAAAAACGGTCATGGACGCTTTGAGCGCGATCACATGATATAAAAGAAACAATGGGGGGAAGGGGGAGGGGGGGGGATACTTACCACTAATAATATTAAAGCTGAAAAGAATGACCAATACTGCACTTGTCTTAATAAACATCATCTGGAAATATACAAAAAACAATAAAAACTACATTTCGAGTTTGTGAACGTCTGTTTTTTTCCTGCTATGAAGAAATGACCACTCAAAAGGAATTCAGATTGTATCTGTTCCCTACAAATTTGCCAAAGTATGAAATGAAAATTAATTCTGTAAACAAGAATATCCAGATTAAACTTGGAGAATTAAAGAATTGATAAGATGCGATGTCCAGTAAGGTGTACGATTGGAAAATAGAAAAGGTCCGGACCCGTTACATAAAACAAAGAGCTCAGATCAAAGTAAAAGAACGTATTTCTATATTTTTTTTTATCGCGCTTTCCGAAAGGGTGTCTAACTTTTCTATTCGAAACAAGAACATGTCTGAAAGAGTAAGAAAAGTTTGTACAATTCTTGTATTCCGCACCCTTCCCCGACCACTCGGTCTCTCTCGCTCACCGGATAAGCCTAGTCAGATAAAACCTGCCGTTGAGTGGGTACGGATAAGCCGGTAAATAACAATGCCAAGAGGTTTGGCCAAGGACCAGCTGGGAGAAAGGATCCACAAGGAACCTGAGTTGTTATCCTTGTAAAATATAGAACGCACAGAAGATGTTGTTTTGTTACAAAGAAAAAAAAGTAGGTTGACGAATTGAGAGGGCAAAGAAACTTAAAATAAATCGAGCAAATCTTTACATAAAAACATATTTTACTGTCTTGACTTTTGAAATGTGTCAAAATCTGAAATATATTTCAACTTTGAAACGCAATTGTCCGTAAAAATACTCTCAAAATAAACCATGTGTTCTTAAAATAAACAATAAATTTATTTAAGGAAAGTTTTATTACCAAATAAATTCCTTTGTAATGTATCGGTTCGAAGTTTTTTTCTCCAACAAATCATTTTAAAACTAAAAATCTGATAGACAGAGAATTTGTCTACAAGATCAAACGAAACGAAGACACATCCGAACATTGGCTTCGTCAACCCGATTTCAGTCGTTTTAGCATTGTGTTCACTATGTCAGGTTCTGTCACTAGCTATATCCCAAGTTCGTAAAATATTATGTTCAAAGTTTCCAGTGTTTAGAATCGGGACGAGGTAAGTCAGTCACAGTGACGGAAAGTCTCTAGAAATTAAATAGATCTACTTACACGCAAAACCGATGTCTCAGATCTTTAATTTGAAGCGAAACTATTGGGTATTTTTCATGAAAATTCTTGACAGTGTGAATTTGGAATAAAGATCCCAACAAGCAAATTCCGTTTATCAAAATCGCATCCAAAAACATGGAAAAATCGAGATTACCCCAAAGAGAAGCACTATCAGGTGTTTGGAAAAGAGTAAGCATGTTCTGCTTCGTGCTTGGTCAGTACCATGGGATACAATCAGATCAATTTTTACTTCTAAACCTCACACGATATGTTTTATGCGGTTCCCGTAACACCAAACATAATTCAGAAAATATTGCTCAATATGAGTAAATAAATTACGACGAAGTAGTTCTATACATTTCTACTATAGACTTTTGGCACTGATTCCCTTCCATAGGTCTATAGTACCACGCTATTATAATGTAAGTACACTGTATATTAAAACAACGCAATAAAAACATGAATATTAGTATGTTTGGCACAGATTATAGTGTACTTTCTTAGTTTATTATTCTCCAAATGATAAGTCGAAGAAATAACAAGTGTGTAAATCAGATATATCAAAGCTTACTGGAAGTATTCATATTTATGTCCATGGAAGGTTATGTTGCTTTATGGACACTTAGCTAAAGAATAACGAGTTGGATAGAAAGATGCATGTTTTGACAAATTTCTTTTTTTTAATAATCACCAACTGTCAAAGCACGCATATCAGCACAATGTTCGCCCAAAACCAAAAACAAGTCCACTTGATAGCTCGCCCTACTTCTGGTTCGTGCTCGCCCCGCTCTGCTCCAACATTGCAAAGGTGTGTAAATAGCAAGCAATTTGATTGACAGATACCGGTATAGACGATACTATATTTGATGTAGCGAACGAGCCCAGGACGAACCTTTTGAAATTGTGAACAAACCCGATAGTCTATGTCATCACAAAAGAAACATCAAAAGCCACATTTCTTCAGGAAAGTACCCTATGTCATCATCTTGTCAAGGTGGTTTAGAATAGTTTTGGTAACAAAAGACACACCATTGCCGATAAGGACAATCCCAATCGCATTTAGGGTCATAACAGGTGACAGATGAGCACTTCTTTTGAATTTTTGCAGATTTTGTTTGTCTGAAATCGGGTTTGCCTTTAAATATCAGCCACCTTCAGCACGCATTCTGTATCCAATTTTAAGCATTCCCCTCACCGCTTACTTAATACAAGTTTAACTCTGACTCTAGTTTCAGAATCAAACAGACTAAATGGCACTGAAGACATCTGTTTATAAACCCATTATCTTACCTTAACCATAAAGTGTACTGGTGTATGTTGTTGTTAAATCATGCGTTACATGGTATGAATTGTGAAGTGAAAAAGAGTTTCAGAACCAAACAGGCTAAATGGCACAGAAGACACCTGTTAATAAACCCATTATCTTACCTTAACCATAAAGTGTTCTAGTATATGTTGTTGTTACGCCATGCGTTACATCATGGTATGAAATGCGTAAAAAAGCATCAGAACCAAATAGATTTTTCTCTTAAACATGTGTTTATAAATCCATTATCTTACCTTAACAATAAAGTGTACTGGAATATCTGTTGTTGTTTCTATATTTCGTCTCTTTTTATCCAGCACTATCGTGTAATGAAATAGTTCTACAACTAGGCGTCGGTATAATATTCAATACACTCTTAAATTTCTTCTGTTACCTAGCAACACAGATAAACATTTCACAGTTTTGATTTTTGACTAAGTACATTAATATAACCGTTTAATATTTTATTAATTAATTTCAGTAAAAAATGTTCGAAGGAAACCGAAATGATTAGAAAAGCGTTAATTAAAGGTGAAAACAAGCAAATAAAATTGTCTTAGAATCGGTGCAATAACGTCAGCTGTATTCACGTGTCGATAATCATTAGGGTCACAAAGTGTGAAGGAGTGCTCTTAGCTCCATGCGTTATCGTAAGCCTCGTAAAACGCTATTTCTGGACACAGCACATCGAAATAATTGGTTGAAGGGATTGTAAAGAGGTTTCTTTAAAACATTGTCGGTATCAGGGACAGTTTTATGACGTTATTACCAGTGATCTGCATAGATATCAATTGTAGCTTCCGGTAGAAAAAGTCATAAAAACGCGTTATTTCTAGGGAAATTGCAAGAACCACAGACGTCCGAATGGAAATTGGAATGGTGAAAATTGATACTATCAGTGTCCCCGATACACATACAAAGTTTAGAAAACCACTTTATAACCCCTTTAACATTATAAACATTTAAGAAAATAGAAAAAAAGCTAGAGATAACATATAATAAAATAACAATTGGAAAAGATAACAAAATGTACTAGTATCGTACTTCATCCGGAGAATAAATTCTGTGGCTATGAGATGAAAATGCGACACCAAAATAGGACAGGATAACAACTGGACAAGATGAACAGCCGGGAAGGATTCAAATTGGAAATGATAAATTACATGAGAAGAATAACAGCTGGAAATAAAAGGATAACAACCAATTATGAAAAAAAGGAAATAAAAAGATAACTACTGGAAATGATAGGAAAACAATTTGAAATTATTTTAAATATTTAAGTGAAAGGATAACAACTGGGAAATGATAAATTACATAAGAAGTATAACAGCTGGAAATGATTTTTAAAGAACTGGAAATGGAATGATAACAACCGGAAAGGATAACTACTGGAAATGATAAATTACATGAGAAGGATACTAGCTGGAAATAATAGGATAACAATTGGAAATGATTTTTAAAAAATGGAATTGAAAGGATAACAAATGTAAATGATGGCAAATGGAAATGATAAATTACATGAGTAGGATAACAGCTGGAAATGAAAGGACAGCAACTGGAAATTTTAAAGAACTGGAAATGAAAGGATAACAAATGGGAATGATTAAAAAAAAGGAAATTATAGAATACCCGAGACGGATAAAAATCAAGGAAATAAATGGATAACAACTGGAAAGGATAAATTGTCTAAGAAGGATAAAAAACAAGGAAATAAATGGATAACAACTGGAAAGGATAAATTGTCTAAGAAGGATAAAAAAACAAGGAAATAAATGGATAACAACTGGAAAGGATAAATTGTCTAAGAAGGATAAAAAACAAGGAAATAAAAGGATAACAACTGGAAAGGATAAATTGTCTAAGAAGGATAAAAAACAAGGAAATAAAAGGATAACAACTGGAAATCATAAATTGTCTAAGAAGGATAAAATTGGAAATTGAAGAATAACAACTTGAAATAATATCATGTCATATCATGTCACCAAGAAGTTTATTTATGGTAAAAAGATATTGACAAACAAACAAGCTCTATATCATTAAGTTTGTGTCACTATTGATAATTTATACCCAGAAACAGATAATTATACACAAAAATCACTAGTTATAATTGTTTAAAATTGATTTTTGAATATCCCATGACGTCAATTGTGTACCCGACATTGATTTTTGAATCCTGATTAAAATGATATTTAGAAATCGATCTGTCAGATGCTTAAGATACCAAACCAAGCTTAAAGATACCAAACCAAGCTTAAAGAGAAGTTTGGATTATTTTGGCTGCAGAATATTTTTTTTTGCTAGAATTAATGAAAACTATTGACCGAATTATGAAGAATCGTGTCCTTTGCATTATCTGAAAAGTTTTTTTTAAAAATGCATCTCCGTTAATTTTTTACAAACTACACGTTTTGGTTGGTGTTGGAAAACTTATACACGGATTTAACCGAAATGAACGCCAAGTTGTAGACGAATAAGTTTTCTACTTATTCGGAAAATGTCCAAGTAGCATGAACTATAAGCACACCTCGTTTCTTTGATTAACCCTTTTTAAACAAAACACAGGCTGATCAAGTAGATATTATGTAACGGTAACTATCATTTTGTACAAATCGTATCTTTGTTGTTCTTGAAAAGAAGCAGACCTATTCTGGCCACTTACTGAAGTTGATTGCCTAATGTGATGGCGTGGATTTGTGAAATAATTTTTTTTTAGGGAGATATGGGCGGGGGATTGGGGGGTTGGGGCGAACAAGAATGCATTGTAGAGTCTAGATAGGCTGCGAAATATTGCAGACTCGAGCCTTTAGATAAAATGTCGTAGAATCGATACACTCGGATAGATATTTTGCGATTGAAGTTTGCAGTGTTACTTTTTACGACGATTGATCGGTTTTGATTCTTCACAAAATCTTTTTTTTTACAAAGATGGCAATAACTCCAACCCATTCCTTGAACCAATGCTTAAAACTGAACGGCGACAAAGATTGGTATTTTTTGTTTAAGGTCTAGGTATTTTGAGCATTATTCCTTGATTTAATAGGTTAATGGCCTAGCTTTTAATCATAAACTATAAAATATGCTTCATTTTGACGGCGACGAAGGCTGGTTTTTTTCAAGGCGTCGAAATTGAAATTAAAAACAACAGCTAGGCTATAAATTCTAAAGTGACTTTTTATTTCATAATAAATAAAGTTTAGTAAACATGGTAAACAGCAGTCTGGTTTAGATAAGCCCGCTGACCTGGATAAGAGACAACGAACACGGTATCTGGTCTGCATAGATCAGTGGTTCCCAATCGGGGTGTCTGTCAGGGGCAATGGCTTATGAGGATGTATATCATTATTTATCTAGCTCAACTTTTATTTAACTATATTTTGCTGTGTAAGGTCAGTAGTTCCTTGTAGTCAAATGCATCTGACCTCCTGATGATGAGGAGGCACAAGACAATAACCATTGCGCTTTATTATCTATTTGCCCTAATTTGGAATAGAACAGGGGTCATGGCTCTGGGAGCTTCGTGAATTTGGACCACAGCTTGAGAAAGGTTGGGAACCACTGACATAGACTCAGCTTCATGGAACAACAATGACTGGTTAAAGTTATATGCAACACTGCGTTGTTTTTCTTTCGAGAATGGTTATCGTAGCTTTTCATGAAAGATTTGGTTAAAACACAGCTAGGTGAAAGCTCGTATATTCTTGCAATTGTACGATATGTTTTCTAGTACAAGTTATATAACATCTTTGCATTTATTCGTGTGATAGGACTTGAAAAGAATGGAGTTTTACGTACCATTTTTTAAAACATGATACTGAGCTGCAACCCCACGCAGTGTCCAGTGCTGGAAAGAAGCATCAGAAAACTTTTTATTGGGATCTTACTCACGGTAAATATCTAAGGAGTTATAGATCAGACCCTCATCCACAATCTATCATACAGAGTTGTCTTCCCCTGCAGTCCAGATTACATGAAAGAGATTGCCTCATCCGTTCGATCATTCAATCATCCATCCATTCATTCATTCATTCATTCATCCGCCCATAGGTAGAGCACCTGTTGGGGTGAAAATTGATGACTTCAATCAAATCACCATATAACTATACGAGATGAAGATGGACACGGTTTATAGCTTACGAGAAGCTCATCCGTTCGTTCGATAGATCAGGTATCATTCCTTCAATCCATCGTTTCTTCATTCATCCATTCATTCATTCATTCATCCGCCCATAGGTAGAGCACCTGTTGGGGTGAAAATTGATGACTTCGATCAAACAGCCGTTTAACTATTCAAGATGAAGATGGACACGGTTTATAGCTTACGGGAAGCTCATCCGTTCGTTCGATAGATCAGGTATCATTCCTTCAATCCATCGTTTCTTCATTCATCCATTCATTCATTCATTCATCCGCCCATAGGTAGAGCACCTGTTGGGGTGAAAATTGATGACTTCAATCAAATCACCATATAACTATACGAGATGAAGATGGACACGGTTTATAGCTTACGAGAAGCTCATCCGTTCGTTCGATAGATAAGGTTTCATTCCTTCAATCCATCGTTCCTTCATTCATCCATCCATTCATTCATCCGCCCATAGGTAGAGCACCTGTTGGAGTGAAAATTGATGACTTCAATCAAACCACCGTTTAACTATTCAAGATGAAGATTTACGTTTACCAGTTACAGTTATATAAGACCACATCATAGATTTGTAAGACATCAATCACATTCTGTTGGTTTGAGTACATTTAGGTGTTAAGTCATATACCTGATATTAATTCCTCCGATATATGAGATTACATAACTAACTAACTGAGTATGCAAGTTTGCATAATTATTCATATTGATTGAACTCAGAAGGGGGGACGAAAGGGTCTCGGTCCCCCCATAATTTGATTAGTAAGAAATACTTTGAAGAATCAAAATCGATCAGATGAAAATCAGAGTAGGTAGTTCCTATTGCCAACTAAAATCCCGAAATATCTTTCAGAATGCACCAAATTGATGCCATTTTTCATTTGTTTTCTATTTATTCCTCTAAGGCGAGGATCTTCTGTTTGGGGTTGTGGTTGCGGCGCATCGCGATGTACCTACAAACCATCCTGGTTCGTCCCCCGAAAACAATTTGGTTAAATCCAAGCCCTTGCTTCTGTCCATTGGTGATTCCCCTCTTAATACCCTGCTTTTCATAAACAAGAAAAGGTAGAAAAAAATTCATTTCATTTCACTAAATACATACAAAAACGGTTTGAAGGATAACTTGGATGGGACTGCTATTATATATACAGTATTGACATATACGTGTTAATCGGTGTCTTCCTTTTGATAATTAATGTTGTGATGTTTCTCTTTCAAGACAGGTCCCGTTTACTCTTCCAGAGAACCTTATACCATTCTGCAGTTCGGCATACCATTAGCGAAGTTGAAACTTAATGTAATAAATATTTTATATAATTAACTATTGTCTAATCGGAATTGAAAGTAAATGAAATGTTAACAAGGATAAGATCTGAAGGCTATATTAACTACCTACTGGTCAATTCACGACGGCCTCGGGCAGGCTTCAAACTAGGGTGTAAATTTGACATATTGTGATCCCTAAATACACATGTATGGAAGTCATTTTTCATAAGATACATGATATATTGTTGGGATTGATGTTTGAAATATATCAGCAGGTTCTCGCAGGAAGTCAGTAATTATAGTCGTAGAGTGTTAATAAGGTAAACATGTTGATCAGAATAACTATAACGTTATATAATATCATGTACACCAATCATATAATCATTACAAATCAGAATTTATTATCTAAAGGTTTTGAAGTATATACAACTATATTTTATAAGGATAACAACTTAGGTTCCCATGAGGATCTTTTCCTCCAGCTGATCCTTGACCAAACCTCTTGACATTGATCTTTCCCGGATTATCCGCATACACCCATTTATTGACTGGAATAATGAGTGAAGATTATACGGTGTTCACACCCCGATCAGGATCCGAACTCACATTCACAAAAACCACAAATGAGCAAAGCATGATAATATATTTTAATCTTGTCTGTGCAGTGCAGGGGCGCTAAACGCATCGAACTACAGGTGCAAAAGCTGGCAAAATTCGGAAATATTACAACCCAGATCCATATTTCGCCCTCTTCCCTTCGTTCTTTATTACCTCTCCCCCCGTCCTTGGAAAATTTGAAAACATCCAAATATACTCATTATACTCTCGCAGGTTATTTTGGTTCCTGATATTTAAAAAAAAAAAATGATCAGACGGTGCACCCTAGAAAAATAATTCAATACCAATTTTACTAATTTGTCGGTTTCAAAATATAGTTTTATACGCTATCATGCATGCTACAATAAGTCAAAGTGTACTATTTTCAAAGGGGAATAAATATTTTACGGAAAATATGCCGTTGTGGATTTTTAAAATATTTGAGAAAGGGAAAATGTTGGATGATAGATATGTCTGTGGTGGTCAGCATGCCAACATATGACAACAACTAGTTCAAGATCTACATATTTTAGTTCAATATTATAAATCTCTCTGGGTATCCTTACAGTAAGTGGTCATTTTTCAACCCAGTTTTAGTTCTAGTACACCCCACATCTTACAATAACACTCGTCCATCATCGTTTTAACTGTTGAAGGTTCTAACTTATTGTCTTACGTAAGGTGTTATGTCAACTTGTAATGGCGTACGTCTCTTGTTCACATCCTTCATTCTCTTTAATCACCGCTAAGGAGCATCGAGCCAGGCCACATTTTAGATTAAGACTTTTCACATCTTGTGAGATTTAAGATTACGGACCCTCAGACCAGACGTTTTATCCGACTAGGAACTACCGAACCATCAGACCAGGCGTTATTTTCCATTAAAGACCCGACCCAGCAAGAGTTTATTACCGACTAGGAACTACCCGACCCAGCAAGAGTTTATTACCGACTAGGAACTACCCGACCCAGCAATAGTTTATTACCGACTAGGAACTACCCGACCAGTAAGAGTTTATTACCGACTAGGGACTACCGAACCATCAGACCAGGCGTTATTACCGACTAGGAACTACCCGACCAGTAAGAGTTTATTACCGACTAGGAACTACCCGACCAGTAAGAGTTTATTACCGACTAGGAACTACTCGACCCAGCAAGAGTTTATTACCGACTAGGGACTACTCGACCCAGTAAGAGTTTATTACCGACTAGGAACTACCCGACCAGTAAGAGTTTATTACCGACTAGGAACTACCCGACCCAGCAAGAGTTTATTACCGACTAGGAACTACCCGACCAGTAAGAGTTTATTACCGACTAGGGACTACCCGACCAGCAAGAGTTTATTACCGACTAGGAACTACCCGACCCAGCAAGAGTTTATTACCGACTAGGAACTACCCGACCAGTAAGAGTTTATTACCGACTAGGGACTACCCGACCAGTAAGAGTTTATTACCGACTAGGGACTACCCGACCCAGTAAGAGTTTATTACCGACTAGGAACTACCCGACCAGTAGCAGTTTATTCTAAGGATAATTAGGTCAATGGAGATATTCTACAATGAGAACTATTAGATTAAGGTAAATACTTTTTTCTTTATTTTATCAAACTTGTAATAGGTCTAATAGGAGCACATAACAATACACAAGACAATATTATGGAATATAACACACTTCTTTAATACAGTTAGGAACATAACGTTTCAACACAAGAAACAAGGTTTTTATTCATATTACCAATATTCAATTTGTGACCCATTTGCAGATGTTATAGTATGTAGCCGAAAAATTGGTTTGCCAGTGCATATTTTGGTATGTGCGTTACATATATGTTGGAAACCTAATTCTCAATGATCATACATATCTCATGCCAAAAATACCGGAAATGGATGTAAAGCAAACCTTTATTAAGCCACTTGTGAATCCTTCGGACCCCATGTCTTATTTATATCTGAAAAGGCCTCGTATAGCATACTACATCAAAGGCTTAGTTATTTTTTGTTTGTCTGCTCTTCTTCTAATGCTTATATGTTTTTCTTATCTGAAATCTAAAAACTTTGTTCGGAATAAGCTTTCCCGGAATAGCTTCAGCAGAAAGAGAGACTTTCCACTTGAAATTCACAGAAAAAAGGAAATGTAGGTAAACTCTTGCTTTTCTGCGGGGTAATATAAATGTGTGCTAATAAAATCTAAGACAAGTCAATATTTAATAACAAATTTCCAAGAATCCTTCTCATATATAGCAAGGATGTCTGATCATGGATGGAAGTGAAGTCTCCCCTCAGAATTAAAAACTCGAAAGGAAACGTTCATATTTCCATTTTAATCAAATACTTTTAATAATTTCTTTTTACATCGTTTTCGTATGAGAAGTTACCATGTACCATAACAGACTAAAGAACAAAAAGTTCACCCTAATTCTTCCTTTCCCTAGGGACTTTATCCCATGATTCTAGAGTAACAAAGGAAACTTATAACAGGATGCCATGATTCTAGAGTAACAAAGGAAACTTATAACAGGATCTCACGATTCTAGAGTAACAAAGGAAACTTGTAACAGAATCTCATGATTCTAGAGTAACAAAGGAGACTTATAACAGGATCTTGTCATCTAGAGTAACAAAGGAAACTTATAACAGATTCTACTGATCCTAGGAAAGCAAAGGAAGCTTTTAGTTGTTTTATTCTTATTATGGTATTATGCTCATTATTGTAAAGATTGTGAATATTCATTCCATAATATCATTTTAACTTGGTCATTGAATACAAATGGTGCTTCTTTTTTTAGAAGGTTTACAAGAAAGAATATAAGGGTTTTGAGGAGGGCACTGCGCTCTTGCTTTTGACAAATGATGATTTGTGGACTTTCGAATATATACCAATAATCATTGGGAAATGAAGAAACCTACCCTCCTTCTTTTGCCCCATTTTTCCTACTCCAACCCATCTTTATAAACCACCAACGTCCTTCTGTGGGTTGAAGATTTAGCCTTCAATGCAGGATCACAGTATGACGCAATGACCCATACAAAGGAATGTTTGAACTTGTTGCATATTTTTGTGACTTTTTAAAAATCATTCATTAGATTATTATGATAATATATGATTATGACAAATTGACCTACAGATCAGGACCCCCTATATGGTTTGACACAATGTCATTTGATAATTATTCATATAAATCGTTATAATTTAAAAACTTCTCTCAAGTCGTAGTTTGAAAGAATATGTAGAGTCATGACAAAGATGGAGTGTCGAATAACCCAGAGTTGACAATAGCTACAATTCTTTTTAAATAATGCGTTTAAGATTAAAACGTAAACAAAAACAATAACTTTGATTAATATTATTCAATTGATTAAAGTAAATAATTAACGAACCGGTAAACAATACAGACACAACAATAAACAATACTGTGGTTATTGAACAATCTAATTTACAATCTCAACCTCAAGGATGCAGTCGGGTAGGACTACGTGTATATTGCAATGATATTGTTTCACAATGAATATTGAATCAGTTCAAAAGGTTGAATTTATTGAAGGATTGTAAACATAATTATTTGATCTTGAATTAACCAAGTTAATATTTTATGTCTTTTGTATTCCCATTCAATCAGCTATTATGATGTTCATATTTCTTGAATTGAATTGAGTTTCTTTTTAATAAGCTATTATATCATATTCAAATTCGAATGAATGAATTGAGTTGAGAACAATAGAAGTTAGATTGATAAGTTAAAATATTAAAGTGTATTATAATTAAGGATGGGGTTACATGTTACAAACCGATTAAAATATTCAATTATATCATCGTATATACTTAAAAATAAGTCATTTCGTTTCTTACTAATTGTATTTGATTGATTTTAACCCTATCTTTGTGTTTTAGTATTAGAGATCACTGTATATTATGCAAGTTAAATTGAAATTGAGTTTTACGTCTACGTCTTCTAATGACGACGGCAACATCATGCAGTGCACAATGAAGGCAATTTTGTCTGACAGCGCGTTAGCCTATTCTTTTTCGAACTCAGCTGTCGAGGCATATATGAGATGAGATTATAAAAATATTTTCTAAAGTTGCTGTGCTAATGAATATGAGTGTTATACAATTTCTTTTTAGTATTTTCGCATTTGTAATTCATACCAATAATTATTAAGGCCGTGGTCACACATACGTACGTAAGTGTACGTAAATGTCCGTTCTTGTCTATCCGTCAGTTGAATACGTAACTTAATAAAAAAAAACCTGCATTTTTTTCGCATTCGTTTGACGTACACTACGTATGTGTGACCACGGTCAAGACTTCAATTATTTATGTTGTTTAGTTGATATAATAAAATGATCATCTTTTCATCAATTGGATGATTCGCTTAGGTTACTCGTGATCCGGGATAATTAAACAACAACAATGTATAGGTGTTATATTCAAATTGTATTAGACATAAGACACCCAGTATAACAAGGCAATCTTCTACTGAAATCTATCTACTTATACAAATACAATAACATATTTACCTTAATAAAAAGGATAACGTGATGAAAATGGAAAGAAAATTAAAATAATAATAATGACTGGAATTATGAGAGAAGATGACTTATTCAAGGTCATTCGTCACATCCACATCCAGACCGAGATAAAAACTCATAACCACAAGAACCACCACTTGCATGACGTAACAAACTAGATAGATGCTTGATTGTAAAAGACAAACTCTCAAACCGACTGTGCTATGAAACACAGGGACCGCTGAGCAAAGTTTCCGGAGAGCCCTGGCCCTTCCTCGTTTTTCTCATAATTTTTTTCCATGCTTATTTTTTCTCATCTTCATACAATAATGTCTTGAATCTGAAAATCGAGTGGCTAAAATCCGAGGAGTTTTGGTATGTAGTTAAGGGTGGAGGTGAGGTCGGTTCGATTTTTCGAACCAAGGGCGCCTCCACTTCCGGAGAAGCTCCGTGGCCCCTGGAAGCTTTCAATATACGGTTGAATGTGGTCACACTATTAAATATGTGGTGTGTAAAACCATAAAACCATACTAAATTTAACTACAATAACAAATTTACAACGAAGGATAACGTGATAAAGAGGAGAATTTTTTTTAAAGAAAATGAATACATTGTATGAAAATTATTAAAATGAATATATTATGATGGTTTAAGGTCACAATAATATAAGATAATTAAAACATAAAATCTATAAGAAAATTGCTGGTTCTATGGTAAGATCATAATTCAATGTTATTCCGTAAAAGTTTCTTCTACAAATCATACATTTTCTTACCTTTAGTCTCTTACTTGGACTTTAATTTGTGCAGATTTCCTTCACATAATGTTAACATCCTTCTGAAAGCAGTCAAGTTTTTTATCAGAAGAATATATCATTGTATCGTGAGCTAATTGTTAGGAGTGGATACGAGTAAGTAAAAGTGTAAGATCATTTGTAAAGATAAGAAATAAAAGTGGTCTAAGAATGCATCCCTGAGGAACACCTCGTTGTTGATTATAAATTACTAAGGCTTTTTGATTAAAGTTTGATAACAGGATCAGGATACTGGTTTTTAATCACAGTTTTTGCACCGCTGTAGCATAGGGCTCAGTGGCCCTACAATCTACAACCATTAAAATATCGCTTCAAAATAATTGAAAAATATGCTGAAATCCGATAAGAAAAATGAGTGCAAGTAGGATGGGGGTTCTAAAAACTTATTGTTCCGATGACCCGATTTGCCAAGTCTGCCCCTGCTGAATTTTCTCATTATTCCAGTGGATGATAACCAGACGATGACTTAGATCTCCAAAGTATTCCAACCGTTACTGGACACAGAATCGCTGAGGCCGGTCTTTACATGGTGATTACAGGGCGCACGTCGGTTGAGCTGTTTCACAACGTTTGATTGCTTCACAAGCACCTATTTTAAATTGATATATTTGAATATTTGACTTCTTTATTTCTCTCATTACGGAATAAAAGCTTAGCTATAAATGTCCTGGGCTGAAGTTATTGAATCCTGTTAATATTTTG
Source organism: Lottia scabra (assembly GCA_029955415.1). Taxonomy (NCBI): domain Eukaryota; kingdom Metazoa; phylum Mollusca; class Gastropoda; family Lottiidae; genus Lottia; species Lottia scabra. The sequence continues at coordinate 3,368,310 of JARJEI010000003.1, read as the reverse complement.
ACCAAATATGAGTCAAATGACACAGTTTTCGTACGTTCGGGGCAGAGATAATTCTAGAGGAACACGTTTAGTACATTGATAAACTAAAGCCTTGGGGTATCCGCCTTTCAAAACCTTTTGATTCTTTTATTAGTCATATTGAAATTTATGATAAATTATTCGCTAGATGAAAATCGGTTAAAACGAGCGGTACCTATCGGTACAAAGGCTGTTTTACTATATCAGTGTATAGCAGACAAACAGGCGTCTTTAAGATGTCAACTTAATGCATATAGTGATTTATAAAAATAAAATATGAAGTTTGTCTTCACCAGTCAATAACTTAGGTAACCAGGTTAAGCCTAGGTCTGCTTGCACTGTATTTATTAGAGTTAGATGTGAACAATCAGCATGCAGGGGCTCGAGCCCCCTATTTTTGGCCGACTGATGTCAGAATCCATAATAAATGCCGTAGAATCTGAAGCATGTTATATTTGTTGTATGTTGTAGTGTAAATTCTTTGTTTTTCAAAAACTTTTTTTTGTGGCAGCGCATTTAAGATAATTTTAGTGTTCAAGCTATCTGACAATCACTAGAACTGCTTTTATATCCAATTAGATCACTGTATTAATATAAAATTGGGATTTTATCTTAGTTAGGTGTTTAAGACATCAGATGATAACAGGATAAAAAGATTAACACCAACAATTTTGATCTCAATGTGACGAAGGTCAAATAGTCAATACGTCAGAACTAAGCCGATGCATCAACAACTCTTTGATTGGAAGAAACAATGAAGGAATCGCATTCCACCATTCCGATTTTCAGTCAGGCTTCTGTGGTTCTCGAAATCACACTTGCAAAAGCTTCATATAATACCTAAAGTAAAACGAATGTGAGTTTAGGTGAATGTGATTTCAAATTTCTATAGCTGGAACCACAGACGTCGGAATAGAAATTTGAATGGTACAAGTTGATGCTATCAGTGTCCTCAAAACACATACAAAGTTTAGAAAATCACTTTACAATCACTTTAAATAATCAATAAACGCATTAGTTTGGGTGGAATTGCAAGAACCACAGACGTCAGAATAGAAATTGGAATGATGCAAATTGATGCTATCAGTGTCCTCAAAACACATACAAATTTTAGAAAACCTCCGTACAATCCCTTTAAGGAACTTTAATAGCTATGACTCGGCATTCCAGAGATGACAAAAATTTGTTTTTTATTAACCGAGGCGAAGACAATAAGACGTAAAACTAATTTGTTGACATAAGGATGCATTAGAAAGACATGGAAAGCGTATTAATAGAATTAACTAGTTTGTTTCTTGACTCGGGTTAGAGAAAAATATACTAATTTATTTTCTTGGTGTCAAAACACAATTTACAACAAAACTTACTTAGTATCAATTCATATCAAAATAATAAATAACTTTCAAGAAGTCTTCTAAATTTACTGTATATATTTTTAGAAAAAGGCGTGACTTGTGGTATATTTTATAACCGTTCATTGGTTGAATTATTCAAGAGGTGTGTCTTTAAACTGAATTTGAATAATCTGATGAATGATTTCGTTTTGAGATCAAACAAAAAAGGAAATAAAAGAAGAATTATTGGTCAAACCTTCTATTGTCATGACGTTTTGTATTCGCATATTTCCGGTAATGACACGTTCATTTTCTACGACCAATCATTAATAATTTCTTTTATTTTCCACTGATATATAAACATAACAAACTACATAAAGTGACAAGCAAAATTAAATTCAAGAAGAGTGACATTAAATATAAACAGAGTGACTTGACTAAAGACAAGAAAATTTACTATTCATCATATACTACTCCGGTGTACGAATGTGTAACTAACCAGAATCGCATTGTGAACAAACAGTGTAACTTTGGCCATGTTGGCATCAGCTAAACCCAGTTCGGAACCACCATTTGTGCTACCTCCACATCTTCACAGGAGGAAAAAGTCATCATGCTACAGGTAAGTTCTTTACCGTTATGTAATGTGATCTCTACCTCTAAATGTCACTCAAGGATTAGATAAGTCATTGTCATTCTGTGTTTGATATGCTAGGAACTCTCTGAATGTCTATGCCTGATCCGAAACATCTTGCTAAAAGTTATGGGGTTTTGTCAATAATTACTAGGGATGTTTTGGTTTGATTCCTATAATATTTCCTAGGATCATTTTATTGAACAGCGATGTAGCTGTTGTGGCAGCAGACGGGGTATGCTTACTCTTCTAGACACCTGATACCACTTTGCGTTATATTTACTCATTATTAATATACTTCCCCAAATGAAAAGTTCATTGGGTGCTACAAATATATTGTCATATGTTTACATGGATTCGAGAATAGTTTACGGTTGGGATCTTGCGTTTTTGGGTTTTATTATGCCAAGTACTGGGGATGTTTAGATTCCTTATAAAATGTCTCAGGACCATTTCGTTGAGTCACTTTGGTTCTGATAATATATTACCGGAATTTTTTGAGATTCTTTGCATTGACGGTTAAGACATAGAAGGGATTTTTCATTACATCCGAAGGTCATGAGCCTTTGAGCTAAGAATTGTCAGCACACTATCCTGATTCATCCAGAAGGTTTCATTGTTACCGGTTATCCGGAATTTCTCTCTGTATACTTGTTTTGAGTCATTTTGATGCTTCCTTACCATCTGTAGAGTAATAGCGGAAGTTATTTTCTAATACATTAATACATGTTATCTTAAATCTATAAAACGTTAACCCGAAAATTACAAAAAATATCGATTTTAATCGCAAAGAGATTTAAAAGTAACCTGAAGGCTTTATTATTTTAAAATTACAATTGCAATCGACAAAATTTCCCCCATAGCACACTGTACGCCGTTACCGGTTTGACAATCCCAATAGTGTGCAGAAAAGTAAGATATAGGATTGTTAAAGGGTATCGTATTCCCCCTTTCTGAAATCAGTCACATTTGATGCCATTTTACCATTTCTCACTGCTTTAAACAGTCGATTGATCAGTCTTAAAGGGATTGCAAAGAGGGTTTCCTAAACATTGTATGTGTATCGAGGACACTGATAGCATCCATTCCAAGTTCCATTCCGACGTCTGTGTTTCTTGAAATTCCACTAGAACTAGTCAGTGACGTTATAAAACGCTTTAGTTTTAGTGGAATTGCAAGAACCAGTGTCAAATATATGCTAACATCTCGCCTTGTCGATCTTGATCAGCTCAATGAGGAGCAAAGGAGTAGGAAGTAGAATTATTTTAAATATTTCATGTCAATGACTTTAGGAAAAATGGTGTTAAGTTATTTAATGTGATCCCTTTTCTACTAAATTATAAAAAATGTGACTGGGGGATTATTTATGAAACGACTAAATTTATGAATGAACGAAATCTCAAGGTTGCTCGAAATATTTCAGAATAAATTTGTTTTCAGACATTCTTGCTTCATAAAAATGTCACGAAAGAATGCGCCTTGCGTCTGGTTTTGACTCGGGGGAATCTTTTTTAATACCAGAGCTAATTAATGTTCTCGTCAACTTTAATAGCACTATTTTTACAACCAGACTTCTCTTGTCTTCCAACGTATCTATGATGACTAGATGACAGAGTCTACACTATTGTTTAAAAAGTTAAAAGAGAGAGAATGCACAAGATTTAAAAAAATCGAGAGTCAAATTTCCTTGCAAAAATTGTATGCATTAATGCAAGGAAAAAATGAACACAAAGGTTTAAGCTTATAGGGGTGTCGTTCATTAAAGTTTAATTTTGTCACCAATTTCACATTTTCTCTTAATTCTGTCAGCTTTATCAATTGAGGAACAATTCATGTGCATGGTTGCGAGGCTATGAATTGTGAGGAATATTTGGAACAAGTCCTCTCCAGCGCTGTCATTTTGCATCCACTACATCTGACTTTTGCTCCAGTGCTTTGTGTGCCTTAAATACTGTTCAAAACTTGATATGAAAGGCAACAAAAACACCCCTAATTTTACTATTGGACTATTCTTCTAATACAATATACAGGTTCAAATAGATAGGATGTGTGCGTGTTTGGAAGAGTTCACTAAAAGTATAGGGATGTCAAATTGTTGATTTGACTGTATACCTTGGTTTATACTAATTGTTAGTTTAATTATGTTACATTACTTTACCTGTATAACATTGAACTGTTTCCTGTGTATTTTTCAATATGAATTAACTTCCCATGTTAGGTCAGGTTAATGTTCTTTTCAAAATACATAAACAATTAAACATGTACATTGTTGTTCAGATGATATCAAGGTCATCTCACGTGTAAATAATCTTCATATTATCATCTTTTATATGATGTTCATTGTTCCTCATAGGATAATCTGATAGAGCGAAGTTAGGTGGTTGGGAGTAGGGGCGGAGGGGGGGGGGGGGGGCTGGGCTCTTCCAATGAGGGTTAAGACATATGCACCCGAAATTCACCAAGGTCAAGTTTACCAAGATAGTTTTTTCATAAGTTGCTTATGTTGTCAAAACTCAATGTAAATTTTTTTGAGTACCGAATTATTGTGTGAGCACATTGTGCTTGGCACCATGGCAGACTTCTTGTTAAACTGACTTGCAGAATGGCAGCTTATTTTGTCCAAATAGCTAGCAGATTGAGTATGGCACAATGACAGTTTATTTTGTGTCCAACTAGATAGCAGATTGTGCTTGATAATGATACATTTCTGTGTCCAACTATCAGATGCTTGAAACATAATAGCGAAAAAAGTGTAGAATAATTACTCTTTGGTGAAATTTGTGATACGTTGTTAGTTTTAGGAACCAAAATCAAGTGCGCACAAATAACGTGATAATAAAATATTGTTTATACAAAAATCAACTGCGCATCACTTTGAGAGTGGAATATTCCAGCGATGTTTTAGAGTACAATATAATAATTATGATTATTTAAGGTGATTGATCAGTGAAATTGTGATGAATTACTAAACAATGATGGATCGCTTTACTCCATCAAACTCTATCTGACGCAAGTTTATTGCATAAATATTGTCGTCAACCGGATGTAACGGGAGTGATTCAGAGGTGAATAGTTTACTGCATTTTCATTGGTTCATTCTGACATTCAATGAATGTTGCTTTAGGCGGAAGACACAAAAACAATTAAAACAAATAGAAAACAATAAATTAGCATCTGATTATTGCATCAGATATGGGTCTCACCTTAATGAGGATTCGAACCCGGCTCATCAACAACTAGTTTTGGAATATCGATTTGTATCTGAAAATATTTTAAGATCTATCAATAACTTGCCACTACAGATATGAACATATTTGTTCGTTTTGAACTTCGAGCAAACTGACATTTTTACCCATAAAAATTTATAGCACTGTCGTACATTTGCTTTGTTACGAGAAAATGGTAGTTGTTGAGGTCGTGAGTTACAATTTCTATCATTGACTGAAAGTCCGATGGCATTGAATAAGTGAATTTCTGTCATAATTCCAGACCATCCAGCTGTTAATGGGCACGAATAATCTGAGAAAGAAATATCAATGCCTTGGTTTTGCAAAGTACGAGCTAGTAAAAAGAGCCCTAAGTTGTTATCTTTGAAAAAAAAAAATTTTCATTCTTTATGGAAAAACACAAAAAATCGTGACAGACATTTTGACCGTTTTCTTCTGCAATGTCGATACACGACAAACAAACAGAGTAGACAAACAATATAATACATATATATGTCCTTCTTAAAATACGCTCTAATAAATTTTATTACATAAAGTACTTTTTCAACTATTTAAAGTAGTGTTAAAGCGCGTGTCAAATGGGCAAGAGCACATTATAAAAGTGTCATGCGAGGACAAATGTAGATCCTGTACGTTGGCAATTAATAATATATATAATTGAAAAGTCGTAATACCTATATTTATCAATGGTGTCGCGTCATAAAGATTATTTAGGTGTCTTTGTCAAGTAGTTAACAGTGGTCTGTTATCTTCGATTATCTTTCTTATATCGTTATTTTAGTGGAGAATAAAACAATTTGCAACGGTGGATGTCACAACCATTAATCTGGAACATGTCTGAACAGAACTGTTTATCTGAAAACACATGGTTCTAACGTGATAAACCACTTCAAAATTCAAAAGGACAAACTTTTTCTCAGAGCAATTTTAACATAAATTTGATTTTAGATTTCGGGTAAGGGAGGGTTTGAATCTCCCAAATGTACAGGCCTATGATGGGACGAATACTTTATTTAGAAGTTCAGATAAAGGGTCTGGATTCTGCCCTTTCTTCTTCTGTTGCGGTCTGAAAATAGAATTGTGTAATAATTGTAAAGCAAGTCCTAATGTAATCTTGCGATTATCTTGAGGCAGTGGCGTAGCGAGGATTCCTTTCAAATAGTGGTAGGCGTTGCAGTCTATGTAACTCCTCTTATAACAGTGGCGGATTCAGTGGGGGGATTGGATCTGGTCCCCTCCCTCTCCCCACCCCACCCGTTACCTGTGTTGACGTGATTTTATTATTACCAATGAATATTTGAAACTCAAACTTTGTGATCCTCCAAAAATATGCCACTCGTGCCTTCTGTGCTTGCGGGTTTGGGACACATTCTTTTCATTATCCACTCTCTTTATGACATTCCTAATTCCGCCACTGTATAATAATTAAGCCACGCTTTAACGTTTTAATTCCTCTAACAGTGTACCAGCTCTTCCACTTTTGTTCTAAATTCTAAAAATCCCGACCCTAAATGGAGAGTTTTAACCGGGTGATATATATTACTTTATAGCAATTAAACAAAAAATAATTTCTTACTCGGTGTACATGATGATAACCATCGTAGGCCGGCTTATAATATACATGTATACCACATAAAACTCTTTATCCGACTTCATAAATAGTTACATATCTTTTTAGTATTTAAAAAACTGTAGCTTGAAGAGAAATTGTATAACGGGATAGAGTATTGTCGAGCCAAACAGGAACAACCAAAAGGGTGGTAGCACAATTACTTAAAGCACTTAAATTAAAGTATTATCCTGTTCAGTGCATGGTTCAGTTCACCCTCTCTGCAGATTTGAACGTTTCTGTATATGCCTTGTTTGAATTTCTAACTGCATCAGGGAGATTTTTCCTTGCTATTAGTTTTGTTCATTACATTAGAAAATACATGTATGGTCATACGAAATTATCTTCAGGAGACAGGATGCAGCGAGTTCCTAAAAATCGGACAAAATCGGAGCTGGGCATACATTAGACCGACAAGTTGACTCTAAATAATACTGCGTATTTTAGAGACAGACGACCAAGCATATAAATATCATGAAATATTGTTATACTTGATTTATACCTTTGAAAATGGTAAATTTTGTAAAGTATTAGATAAGTATGAATTAAGATGTACCGTACAACAACTTGACATCATGTATTTGTGTACAAATTAGATGAAATGACGATCAGGCGGGTATTTTAACTCAAACTACGTCGCCATATTTCTAATATATGTGTTTATCCAATGAAATTCATGGTTACAATCTATAACTCTGTTTGGGAGATTTGGTTAATTTTGAGAGAAGTCTTTTGATTGGATGTAATTTCAATGACGATAAATCTTATTTAAAAATGGCGGCCATGTTCAAAATACCTCCAGCTTGAAAATTTCAACTAGGATTACAGACAACAAGGATTAGTTTATTCTTTCGAAAAAGGGATTGAATGTTGAGATGGCATCATAACATATAAGAAAATGGTCAGTTTTTTTAATAATGACATCAAGGAAGAACAATAATTCAACGCAACCAAATTGGTTGCGGAATATCAAGTTATTGAATAAGATGTAATCCTGACTCTCTGCCAGCGGCATTGAGAGAGACAGGTATTCCGGTCTAGGCATACATCATCGTTGAGTCTTAGGCCCCTACGGCTAAGATTATCTTGTCCGATTAGCTAGCGGATTTGCTTGAACAATGACAGTTTTGGTGTCTAAATTGAGCACAAATTTCTGATAAGCACATGGTCAGTTAGCTTTCGAATTTTGCTTGGCATGACATCATTTTGTTTGGTGTGATCATCTAGCCGCTATGCCTTGCATTAGTCTGAATGAGGAAAATGAGTAAGGACCACAACTCACTTCTTGCAAGTCTCTTACTTTTTGCCCCTCCATTAATTAACAATAATCACACGGATAAAGGCGTGGTTTATCACATGTAGCTTTATTTATTCAATTTTAACATTTTCTATCAGTCATATGAGATGATGATAATTGAAACGTTTGATTAAGATGTCAGTTCGATAGTCAAGACTGTTCGATACATAGATCTTACGACTGTTCGATTGCTTAATCTGCAGAGTAACAATTAATCAGAAGTTCGATTTGTTTTAGTGCCAGATCGATCAGTCTTCGATTACAATATCAGTAGACGGTAAGATCTGAGGGGAGTTCGCTTATCAATTCTGTGGTGTGTTCGATTGCTAGCTCAGAAGACTGCTCGATTGCTAGTTGTGTATAGTATTCGATTGCTAATGCTGTGGAGAGTTCGATTGTTAGCTCAGAAGACTATTTGATTGCGAGTGCTGCATAGTGATCGATTGCAAGTGCTGTAGGGTGCTCGATTGTTGTGTCGATTCGATTGTTATATCTACACAGTGCACTGAAAGAGATTTTGAACCTATTAAGGCGTTACGTGCACTGACGCTATGAACTCATAACTACGTTTTTTAAACTGGATTTTGAAATTCTAATTAGTTAGTAATTTCAAAACAAGATTTTCAAGTCAATTTGTCAAGTCAAACACTGAATAAATTATTTTAAGAAAATACCAGACTGTGGCCAAGACACACTGACGCTTGTGTGGTTGTCTGTTGTTTCTACTGGATGGTGACCTGTTGCTGCCCTGAAAATTGTCTGCTGTTAGATTTGTGGTGTAGCTTGGAAAATTGTCTGTTTCTAACTTTCTTGTGAAGCGTGGAAATTGTCTGTTTTGGCTTTGTGGTGCAGCTTGGAAATTGTCTGCTGTTAGCTTTATGGTGTAGCTTGGAAAATTGTTTATTATTTTGAATAATAACTAAAAAGTGTTTTTTATTTGAAAAGCAAATTCTTGCTGTTGATTGTAAATTGTCAAGTTTGGTGGAATCTGCAGCATATTTCATTGCATTCATATTGACTTGGATCATTTGAATGACTACAAGACGGCTCTTAATATGGACAATTTTGGAATTAACGCTTGGAAAAGGTTTTAACAAGTAGGGTTTCAAACTCACCATTCCAATCTTAAGCGGATGTGTTAGGCGTTAATGAGCATTCACCACATAACAGTTATTACAAAACACCAGTAATTATGAAACACCTTGGAAAATGTTAATTACTGCATGTTTACTGTAACACTCTCTCATTAAAACTGTATAATTATTGTCTGTGTCGAGATCAATCTTCGTGGAAGAATTTGATGAAATCAACATGACAGTTCCAGTTACCACTACTACGAAAAAATCCAAAATATCGTACGTATAATAACTTTAGAAATATTTTTCACCCTTTTTAAAGTTAACATATATTTTTGGCTCGTCGCTTTTAGTCTGCAGCGATTGATTTAAAGATACAAAGTATAGAAGTATGAAAAAACACTGTAATGCATTATTACATTGTGCAACAAATGTAGGCGTTTTCGCAGTTAACGAAAATTTCTCTGAAATTTCGTTTTTGTAAACAGTAATGTTGCAAAGCGCTAGTGCAACTGTCACAGAGACCGTTTGTTGTCGAAGAAGCGGAAGTAGAAGTTTTAGTTCTATATGCAACAAATGCTATTTTAGGATTGGGCTGGGTGCAGATGTATTTTCTGCAGACTCGTAAAAATGAAGTTATAATTTTCTAAATTGTGATGTTTAAGCCATAAATTTGAATATTTCTGACATCTGATCTGTCTAAGATGTCTGACTACAACATTAAAGGCTTGTTGCCTCCCCAGATACTATTTTTGGGGGTAAAGCTCATAATTCGGTGACAGAGACTGGGGTAATAATAAATACTTTATGAGCTAACGACTCAATCAAACCGTCAAAAAATAAAGTCAATAAACTCACTCGTCAAAATGAAACTGTCAAAAAATTAATGTACGATCCATTTTCAAGATAAGCTTATACGATCAGCGTTTTTAGACGTAATTAGCATTTTTGGAGTCTGTCAAAACTATTATTGTCTTCTCCTGTGACATGAACATCCTTTACAACAAAAATGATGATGAATAACCGAAATATTTAGCATAATATAAAATGTTTATAAAGGTACATACTATTACAATGGTACTTTAAAAATTTCATCCTCATATATAAAAGTCAAAAAATAGAAATGTAGAAACCTTTTGGTGCCGCTTTTTATAAAATCTTTAAGGATGGTTCATATTATAGCAATGGTACTGCAATGGTACTGTAATGGTACTGCAATGGTACTGTAATGGTACTGCAATGGTACTGCAATGGTATTGTAATGGTACTGCAATGGTATAACAATGGTGTTAATTTTTTTTCTATAAAAATCAATCGTAAAATATCGAAATCTAGAGCACCTCTGTGTTAAATTCCCATATTTGAAAAGCAAAATATAAAAATCTTCAGCATTTTTTGGCGCATATTATAAAAGAACATTGTCATCGTAATGGCGCTTCTAAGGTGTTAAATAACATTCATAAAAGTCAAAGGAAAAATAGCGAAATCTGGAAGCGAACGTTAACTTGTCATCTAACATCCAGTCTATCGGGCACTTGTTTTTGAAAGCTTATAAACTTGGTTTATGCCTCAGCATGTTGCAGTATATTTCACTGTTTACTTGATCTATTCAGAAGCGGGATGGTTGTGCATAAATGGTGGCAATACTAATTTAGAATTCAGCGAAGCACTTTTAAGATACATTTTTACTAAATATTTCTGAAACTATGTAGCCTACAAACTGACATTACAATACCCGGTAATTTATTTAGCTGAATCAGCATATATTAACTTTTAAAACGTTTATTGTAAGTTTATTCATCTGAAAGATATCACTTTTATATGAAATTCTACAAGATGTTGCATGATCATTATGTTATGCGCAGTTATATAGCATCGAAGCTCTTCATTCGTTCAATGTACATCGGTAGCATTACTTAGCTTAGCTTATTTCTTAGAGCTTACGAATCGGGTGCATGCTACGCCAAATAATTGATGCATCTGTAGATTGTTTATTCATTCAATTGAACAATCGAATTAATTGAACTATATGTTACTTGGAAGGTGCACTTCGCAATTTTAGAACTTTTCCTAAAAAATATTTGACCTCTGCCAAAAGCATTTGGGCTTCAAACTTGGCCAATCATGTGTCATCTAAATCATCCCAAGTTAGGATAACGTCAACATGGTCCCGACATAACAGAAATCACTGAAATGCATACAATTTAAGAATGTGAAAACAAATTGGAAATGTAGAGTTTGACAGATTGAAAATAAAGAGTGATAAATAGACGTGGTTTGTAGACACAATGGCGGGTAACACTTTGACAAATTTAAAATGACGGATTTTCACACAGAAAAAAATATAGGCTACATTCCTAACTGATGATATTGTCATGAAGTCAGAAATGGTGAACGAATTTTTTGTCATATATTGATTATTGATCTGTGCTTTTTGGGAGTGCATTGAAATTTATTGATTTTCTAGCATTTATTCGGCACCTTGCCATGTCATGTGATGCATGTCAGTTGCACTGAAAACATCAATCAGTTTACTGCATGAATTTGTGCTCCGTTTTGATAAGTGCACGTGTTCTATGACTGATAAATCAGTGATGCCAAACAGTCTACGTGGAAATTGCACAAACTGCCGAGGATTGCCGATTGCGGCTGTGCATGTTTATAAGACTTGATATGACTGCAACCCCTTTCGGTTCATATAGATAATGATCATTGATAGGTATTACGTCAGTCGTTAGGCTAACTAAAAAATATGAACTATGGAACTATGCCGAAAATGTTATCAGAAAATGACAATTGTAGCAGAGCATGTTTATAAGACCTGATATGACTGCAAACCCGCTCAGTCCACATCTAAATAATGATCATTGATATGATGCATGCATTGCTGCTTTTTTCCGAGGCTAAAAAATACGAATATGATTTATTGAACTATGAAATAAAGTGACATATAGATTTATGTCTTAAAGTCTACTCTTGCATTGACTTCCGAAACGAGCATCGCTATGCGATATGCATAGAGTGACGCAAAGACATTTGAGAGACACCATGACGGCGACGTAAGTCTACATTTTTCATTTCATTGAGCCACTGTTGTGCACAGTTCCCGCTATGTGGTTGAAAGTGTGCCTCTATATTTCAAGATTCTTTAAGCGCCTGTCATAATAAATAATAATAAAATGTGTGTTTTTGACACTGTGATGACATAACGGTGTATTTTAACTTTTTATTACCTCCCTTCAGACATCTCTAACTCTTCAAAATAAAGATAGAAAACGCACGTTTATATCCACAAAAATAGATCAAAAATGTTCGAAGACGCCAGAAATTTCCTTATATGGGCAAATGATTTGACAAAAGGCTTAAGAGTGCATGAAAACGAAAATAAATTTCAGACCACGAATCAATCAATCTTTTTAGCCATTTATCAACCTTACCACAATTGGCGCTTTGTCTTGAAAACTTGTACAACCATTCAATTCATCAAAAATTTGAGAAAATGCGTTTCGACTTAAAACTTGACTGATTTATATAGGCTAAGTGAGAGAAAATGTGTTTTGATCTGAAACTTGGTCAATAAAAATGTTTCTGCACGATATAATGCAAAATTGCGTTAAGACCTACCACACCTTACTACGACAGTTTGAAATTGGATGATGAAATATTAAGGGTAGAGTTCTTAATCTACTGGGCGATAGTAGCATGGGGCGTAGTGAGTTAGACGCTTTCAAGGTAGTCTGAAAGCCCAGAGTTAAAGGGGAATGTTCACAATTTTCGAGGATACATTTGGGCCTTGAATTTATGTAAATAGCCTTCAGATTTATACTAGAACTGCCCGAAATCGCACAATACCTTCAAAGATACCCATACCGTAACATTTATCTTTCATTTTCTATATATGCGTTTTCTAGCAAACATATCCCTTTAAAACCCAATGTATGTTGAAAGATTTTTTTTTCTTAACCCGTGTCTGATAGAACCCAATCCGGTACTTTAAAGGTCCTCAGTAGGAATTTATTTCGTTTGCGATAGAAGTTAATAATTTTTAAGACGTTTGCGTTTGCTGTCGTTTTGACAGGTCGTTAAAATCACTATTTTCTTCAAAAGTAATGTTTCGTTTCAGAAACCAAAACTGTGATTAACCCATTAAAAACGAAACGAAATGATCATCATATCACATTTAAAAATTTTTTGGAAAAGTTTGCTTTGTTGGTGCTCTTTATCAGTTTGAGAAAATATTTTCGGGTCTGAAGTTTTTGTTTTTGTAGCCAAACGACAAAAGCCAAAAAATTGTATTTACCTAGAGATCACGCGGGAGGGTGCATGCCCTATAATAACAATCCAAAAATCACAATTTGCGTTTTTCATGGAAATTTTTTATTTTTCGTTAGATTTATCATGAACACGAGTTGAATTTTTATGACAAAAAGTAGAAAATTTCTTATTTAGAAGTTTATTTACATTTTATAAACAATAACGTTTCAATTTCCTCGATAACTCAAAAAATTCAAAGTCTTTTGTATATGAAATTTGTAAAGAAAGTAAAACATGCTCTTATATTGTTCAGATGAATAACGTTGATATTTTAGGGCAAATTTCGCATTTATTCGATAGAGTTTGTGTTGTTTTATTGAATTTTATCAAAGTTGTAGAAAATGAAATCTTTCTGACGTCAATCACAGTTTACAGCGATTTTAATTAATTCAGAAGTCCGTATAATATTATAGTATCTAAATCAACCATCTATGGACGTATATGTTAAGTATTTTTAAAGGAATATTTAAAGCTATTGTATTATGTAATAAAATGAAATGCTTTTTTTTTGTCATTGAATGTAATTAGATTTTCTTCTCAGAATTTTGCAAATTAAAATTTGAAAAGGACAGAATATAAGACCAGAAATTACCAGTTCGAAGTCGATAATACATACACAATCGTTCCATTAAGTTTTCAAGAATTTGCCTTCGAACATAAAATGCTGTCGAAAATATTAAAAAATGAACAAAAAAAAGAATAATTTCGGTATGATTTTCAGCGTGGTGCTTCAATTTTATAGCACAAATACAAAAGTACATTGACTGCCTACAATAATTCAAGGAATGTACTTTTCAGAATGAATACATGAATATTAATATGACAAATGGTTTGTCTACCATTATTCTATGGAATTCCTTCCCTAGCCTTGAACTGGCGTCAACGCGTCTTCACCGACAGATTAAAATTATGTTAATTACCCGAAAAACACGACTACGATTAGTAAAATTAGTGTTTTACTACCTCTCGTTAACTCTTTATGTTTGGAGGTAATTTAGGTGTCTAGTAAAACTATATCAAGACCAGTGTCAGACCACAATTAAACGATAATGAGGCTGAAACTATTTACCATGGAAATATCAAGCAAACGAATTTCATGATTTTGAAAAGGCTTTCGACGTTGAAATACGTTCCTATTACCATTTCTAAGTTTAAGAAAAAAAAACATATTTGATATGATTGATTTTCAAAGAATTTATATGATCTTGTTTATATTAGATCATTTAGGACACTTTTTAATTTTCCTTATACTTTTTAGCAATATGTGCCTGAGGACGACGGGAGAGACACATCGAAACTTTGAATAAAACTTTAACCAGTGATTTGTGTCCCATAAAGCAAATATATAATTAATAATCAGTCAAAAGAAAACCAGGTTGTTTACTGGTATATTTGTTTATTTCGGTGAGATGTCAGATCTGAAACCGCAATGGGTGACTTGAAATCGTACGTGACACCTTCGAGTCGGTCCCATGAATGCATAAGCTTATTCTCTTTGAAGTTCAAATTTATTGAAATGCTGCGGGGTGTGCAGATTATAATATATCTATATTGATTTAAAAAAATAAGTCAATTTCGTCACTGTCCTCTTTTATTCTTTATTGATTTTTAAAATGGAAATGTATAACTCACGTCATATGTTTGATGTCGACCCCGTTTAGTCGTCTCGTATAATTAGAAATCGAACAATGTTTGGTCAAAGCCCAGGGAAAACCGGAACTTGTTATTCAACATGTTTATCAATCGGCAATACTCGACAGTTTCAGTAAACATTCTGCAGAGCATCAGCGTAGCCTTCATGGAGACCGTTTGAATGTTTATGAAAGAGTAAGCTCATAACCCTATGTATGGTATACATGAAATATGTGCAATGGGCATCTCAAAATACCTTTCGCTATCGTCTATTGTTGACGACTAAAAAATCACAATGATTTTATTGGTTCTTTAGACTCTCTGCAATGGTGGCAGAGCTTTCCAATGATCATGGCTGCTCCACAATAATGATTCGACTTTCACTCGACAGACTGAATTCATTACACTAAACCACTTGTTGTTGTGTCTACCTTTCCTTTAAAGTCACCAATCTAGTTTGGTACCAGGAAACTTGGTTTGATAATGTTACTGTCGTATTCAATTATTGTACAAGTTCATCAACAGTCGACATATTTTACATACAAATGACAATTTATATAATAGTATATTATGTAACTACATGTAGTATGTGTAACGATGCGTTTTATAATCATGTCGAAAAACACATCACTTTTAGTCTTAGATACGTATTTTAAATCTTGTAGCATCATTGTCGAGGATGTTTTTTTTTTTCCATCTTGGTTGGCAGAAAATGACTTGGTTGGGATCACTCTATCGTCTACCTCATTAATTTGGTCATCCTAATTGATTCAAAATGCTAATTAAATGGAATGTTCAGCATTTTCGGAAGTCGAAATGGGTTTTGAATATAAGTAAATGCCTCCATAAATACTAGAACTGCAAGAACATAACCTTCCTTTTCAAAATACCCAACCTCTATTTCAATTTTGTTATATTTATTTTCTATACAACGCATAGTCTCACTAAAATACGAGTCGTGTTTATGACTTCCATACGCTGATAATCTTGGCTAAGCATTGATTGATATACATGTTTGTTGTTGTTAAAGTATAAGTACAAAACATCGTTTGTCACCATCTAATGGCTATAGTCAAACTATAAACAATTCCAAAATTATCAGACCAAATCATTTCTTCATGTTTTATTTTTCCTCGCTCTTACATCCACCTACAAGTTTTACCTAGATAAAGTTTTAGAGCCCATGCGACAGATCACGTAGGCATAAATTCGTAGGAATTGAAATGAAATGGCTCCTGCGTTTTCTAATGTACACAGACAACGCCATGTGGAGATCACTGGAAAAAATTTGCCAGGACATTGGAATGAGTATACTCTTTATTTGAGTTCTAATTATTAAGATCTTTGAATGTCACAGCATATGCATGTACTTCACAAGGCTTTGGTTTACTTTTCAATGTTCGTCAAGAGCCCCAACATTTGTTTCAAGTATACATGTACATTTTTATCTATATCAAATTTTGAAGCAAATTCAATACGTGTTAAACACTCCTATTAACTGGATTATAATATTTTCTTTTATTTATCTTCGGGGTAAAAATTAGTTCCGGTGGACATGCCCAACCTTTTTATTTTCCTTTAGAAATAACACGTGATAGGTGTCTTCCCTTGTCGATCTGTATACGACGACACGCCCCTCATCTTAACGTCAGTAATAGCAATACGACATAATGATTTAGTCAAAGTATCCATATTATAGACGAGCATTGGTGGATGGGCGAGAATAAGTCCGAAATTCAAAAAGTATTGGTCCTGCAAAAAGAAATTATTACATCATTGTACATTGTGACGTTGTTTAGTTAATTTTAAAAATAAATCTTACAGTTCATAACTAGGCTAAGACTCTGCAGAATTTCACAGAAAAATAGCAAGTTAGCAGAACTTTAAAAGAATTTATATCAAGTATACTTAAATTAGATAATTTAATAAAAACAACCTTCATCAAAGATACAGTAATTAGTTAGGAGATATATTTCTAGTATTTTAATGTGTTTTAAAAAGACCACTCAGTGAGAGAACTGGTCTACAAAAATTTACTATAATTTTTACTAATTTAATAAGTCACATCCAGCTGTTCAAACTTAACAGTGTTATAACATTACAGCCACTACAGAAGAAGAGAATCATTGATACAAAATTAAAACTTTCTCATTAATCAAGAATGTTCTACGGGAAGCTACTATTGATATCTATGCAGATCACTGTCAAAGACGTTATAAAACGCGTTAGTTTTAAAGGAATTACAAGAACCACAGACGTAGGAATGGAAATTGGAATGGTGCAAATTGATGCTTTCAGTGCACCCGATACACATAGTTTAGAAAACCTCTTGACTATCCCCTTAAGCTTACTAGCCCGATTAGGTGCAATAACCTTTGGTTCTCGTTAAGCAGAAGAGTGTAAACGGTATTTAAGTTCACTAGCTGCGGAACAGAAGGACATCTTGGTCAATCGCCAAAGGCTTTTAAGCATTAGGATATATAAAAATAACTTTTACGGCTTTTACAGTTCAAAGGCTGTCATAGTGTTCCTGACTCGTATCAGTTCCCAGTTCAATCGGTCCGATATACATTGGAAAATAGAAAGACCTAACCTGATTTTATTTCGGTTTTCGAGTTCACATGCCCTATGAAGACAAGTTTGATTTTTATGTGTTTTTTTAAATTTATACCACTATTTCAATTTTTGAGGTGAACGATTTTTTAATTCAAAAATAAAATTGTCAGTGAATATTATAACGTATGTCAAATGTGTTTTATAGTAAATTTAGTGTACGTTTTTGTAGTTTGGAAGTTTTGTAAGGTCACACCCAGGGAGAGCACGGCGTCGTGGTCGGATATAACACGTTTAGATTAATTACTGCTCTTTTTATTGTTAAAATGTGGTCGGAGGCGGAAGCACGACCTGTAACGTTTTTACTCAATGTTGTAACGAACTGCGTAATCTCATGTTAACAGAGTGGTCATCGGATAATAATTAGCTATTTTTAGATTTTTTGTGGCCGAACTGACCTTAGGGAAAACAAATAAATTGGTATTAGGACAGATTTGGGCACCTCTGAGCATGTTCTATCCATATCCATTATAAATCTTTAGTTACAATTTGTTGTATAGATCCAATAAGACGTTAGAACACAATATTGTATGGTTTGCTAGTTATGTGTTTGTTGAACACACCGTTTCAACAATTTACATTATATCAGATAGTCCAAACAGCTGTTTCGTTGAATTTAAACGTCTGGTACGCTGCTTTCCGAGGCATTTTTTAATTTTTTTTAGAAATACTGAAAATTTTTCAGAAATTGCTTCCACTGCTTACAATTTGAATATCCTTTGGAAAGTAATTTGTCGTTCCAAAACTGTGTATTATACTTGTAAATATACAATTATTAAGATAAAAAGAGTGTCAGTAGATTTTTAGATCAGTTTCTAATTAATGGCTTTATTAATTAAGTCGGTTAAAATCAATGACCAACTGACATCATTGGCTTTTACTCATTGACGGACAGTGCGAGCTAAACATGAAAAACTTGACAAACTCGGGTAGCCTACATCATACGTTGGGCAACTATTTCATTCTTTCAAGCTCTTTCAGATCTATTTCTCGGATATTGAGAAAAGATCATCAAAGCGGACGCAAAACTCAACCCATTTCATTGAAATGGTGTTACTAAACAATTCGGTTAGCAGTTTGATGCCAAATAGAGTTTGGGTTCTTAGTAAAGGGATGTCAAAATATGATTGTTTTCTATGCTGTACCGTCTGAACACCCATTAAGATGCGATGATTTCATTTCAGTATCGTAAGTCATTAATAATCACTGTAATTTTGATCTGTTGGCGTTAGATTCGTCAACACAAAGCTTAATCATCCTGTGTTACAGATTTGCTTGATGGCTGGAGAGGAATATAAAAGTACCATAACTTTTGCATCAAATTGTGAAAGCTGTATGAAATCTTCAAAGTCAAATCCACATGACCGCAACTGTGGAGCACATTGTACATCGCAAGAAAGTTCCAAAATGTTCACTCTAAACCCATGTTGTTATTAAGAGACAAAATACTTAATTAGATGCAGAGAAACGTACTTTCATTCAGCAAAAATGCATTAAAGCAATCCACTGCAGACGGAGCCACAATCGTACACACCATACCAAAACATAACAATCTGTGGTCAAGTTGCTTCGTAGCCGTACTGTTTTTTTTTTCATCAAGGTGAAAGAGAAGACAAATAGTTTGACTGTATTTTTTTTTTTTTAAATGGACACGGAAATACGTTTTAAAATAACATTAAAGAGTTGATTTATAAAAATTAATCATACACACAATGCGTTCATCATTCAGTCAATTTTAGACCAGAAATAACATGTACGGCGACGTAAGGTACTGCTGATGTATAGCACTCACTTACTGATGCCTACGCTTTTTGCCTGTGGCATGCGGGAAAGGAAATTTTCAAGGTCGAATTAAGTTTAATGGCTATTTTTGGCTGTTGTTTAAATGAATTTTGAAAAAGTGGATTGTGACGTTTAGTTGATGGTTTGACAGACAGACGGCTCGCGTGATGATTGAAGATGTAACGGGAAGATTCTAGCGGGATACTTCAGCCGTATGAAGACAGTTTGTTTTCAGACTTGGTCTAAGAAGGATTAAAAGATTATAGTCTACACTTGCAGCAGTATACAACTGAAATTAACCATCTACAATCATGTGGCTCATACTTAAAAACTTTCGCAACTTTCTGTAAGTAGTCGAGATTTCTCAGCAACGATTAACATTTCTGTTTTTAACTTTAGTGCTTTTTTGCGAAGCTTAGACTTGTGTGATTGTGAAATTTGCTGCTTTTTAACTTGGAAGTTGCTTGTTTATTTTGTAAAACTTTTGACGATTATTCTTGGAAAAAGTTTGGTCTGTGGATAGAGGACTTTTTGGAAAGGCATTTTTGATTCTGCAAGATAGGTTGCTTGTGCTTCATAGATGTTTGAGAAGTGTGCAGATACCGTGACGAAGTGACCGTGCGCATTCGAAGTTGCTCCTTTTACCTCAGCTTTGAACAGTTTCGTACCAGTCAGTTGTTGTGCGGACTAACAATTTTATTGGTAGATAGTCAACAAACGCAAGCAGTGTCTGAGCAGTCAGTTCATCTATTGTGGAAGCGCAAGGAACAGAGCAGCTATCGATTAAAAAACATTAGGATTGCTTTCAGCTATTGAGCTTTGGTGACTTTTTCAGTAAGGTGTTGTTGATAGCAAAGTATTTTTAACAATATTGGCGAGGGTCGGATATGGTCCAAATTTCTTCTGGTGATACTTGTATATTGGATATGCTAACAAGTTGTACTTCCCCACTGTGGATGCTAATTTTGTGGACTATCTCAATATGAAGTTATATGCCAAGAATGGTGAAATCGCCAATACCACGAGTATTCCTAAATTTGCTGTGCAGCGAAAATCTCTATTAAGAAGGTAAATTGCTATACTATAATTCATTTTGTATGCATGTTAAGTCGCTCTTGTAGGTCTTGAATCACAGTCCAAGTTTATTATATGGTTTCTTGCTTTTCATGCTTGAATTTGATTTGCTTTTCGGGGTTAGGGTAGCTTCTATATATTTATTTACAATCTGAAGGTTATCTTATACTGTAAATTACTTCAATTGTTGACTTGCTACTGTGCAGTATATATTGCGACTATTGCCACTTATTTTCTGGAAAATTAAAAAAAATGAATGCTTTTCTTCACCTGTATTGGCTAATTGAGGACGGGCAAACGCCATGCAGTGTACAATGAGAGAAAGTTTGCCAGGATATCGACATTAGCTACTCATATTTTCGATTTCCAACTGTCGATGGATCTTTACGTGCACAGCCTGTAGCGCGCGGGGCCTCGGTTTATTGTCCCATCCGAACGACTAGACGTTTTTCCATGTTGAAGACGTGCAAAATGGTATTTGTATCAGGCATACTCTTTCTTCTAATTACGCCATTCTAATACTTTAGCCTTTTTTTCTGGGTTTTGGGTAATATATCTTCTATTTGTACCATTTCGATTGGAAACATTTGATCAGGGCATGATGTTACTGTTGCAAATCATTTTGCAAATTAGCACTTGCACCAGTGTCGGAATCATCGGCTGCCTTTTCTTTTTGAACTTCTTCTGGGAAACCTCTTGCACATATAACAGTGTTTTACATTGATCTTTACATTTTTGTGCTTTTCAAATTTCATTTTTATTTCTTGGAGGTTTGCGACAGAAATGATTTCGTTGATCTGCTCAAATCCAACACACATTAGCCAATATTTTGATGGCATCATCATTTTCTGTCAGAAATTGTGTCTTATTTATGGAAAGGACACATAAAGTTTATATTTGGGTTCATTAAAGTTGACGAAATGTAAATCTTGTATGCCAACTTCCTTTCCTTGACGTTTAAAACATCATATATATATTTAATATCTTTAACAACTTCATAAATTATACTATACACTCTAATGTTTTGATGACAGGCAATTCTTCTCAGCCTTCATACAGCTAATTATACACGTTTTACTGTTTCAGGGCTTCTACAGGGGCCTTCTTGCTTTCGTGTGTAATTCAGGGACACTTGTAGGATATATCGAACTGTTTTAACATCATACGACTAAAAATACACGTTTTATTGTTCCATGGTTAGGGTTTCTACAAGGGCTTTCTTGCTTTCGTATTTAATTCAGGGACACTTTTAGCTTTTTTGCATATATCCAACTGTTTCTCCCTAATCTTGACTGACGAAAATCCAGAAAAGAACAATTACAAACCTATGCCACAAGTCATCTTATTAATAATATCACTGCAGCAAATGACTTGGTGCTTTTTTTAAATGACCTTGCTCATCGAATTGACTTAAATTATATGTACGTGCACCTACTAGCGTAGTGGACCTACTAGTTGCAACCAAATTACTAATAGCTGGCAAAATTAATGATAACCAAGTTAATGTGACATATTGCTAGCGTTGGAATGCAGTAAATGACTTCCTTAAGAATAGTTTAGTTTTCTCGATAAACTCGTTTTACCATTATTTGATGTTTGGGTCATTTATAATTTTTAATAAGGCGCTATGAATAGTTTTAGCTCGTTGCAACTGCCCATGCCTCCAGCACTATTTAAACGAAATTTCGGTTCATTTGTTCACACCAAAATCTGGTCAGATTCTTTGTTTTTCGAAATGGGGTACAATGAAATTATTTCCAGTGTAGACCGAGTTTTATAATTGTTCTAAATGCGCGGGCTTGGTTTGGAGCAGATAACTCATGTAGAAATTGGAAGACGAGCTTAGTTAATCATCGTTTTTGCTGCATTGACATGTGGTGCAATGAGTTTTGTTTTAGTGTTTAGTGAAAGAGGGTGTTTTATTGCTCATTTGATCTGGAATGGACGAATGGTTAGTTTCAGTTCGGAATTTTACCATTACCATTTTGCCTTTAGAATTTCGAGTATTTCGTATATTCGAATATTTGCAGTTATTAAAAGTACTGCATCACCCAGCTCTTAAAAAACATTTAAAAGGGACTTCGATTTAGTAATTGTACATGTATATTGAAAGAAAAATTAACTTAGATATTTTCACGAATGTACCGATTGCTCTTCATATATATAAAAATATAATTGATTGACCAAAGTTTTTTAATATTACACAAGTATCAATAAAAACGTATATAAATAGTGAGGGCTTATCATTATTTACGACAATATGGTTTGTTTTTAACTGAATTAAAACGAAAATGAATCATAATATGACAAGACGAACAATATTACCATCATAGATGTCGTAATGTATCATTATACATCACTATAAATACAGATACATGATTAGCGATACATAATGCATTGTCAATCACAATTCGTTATGTTATAACACATCGTTATTGCCCTCATTTGCATATTTGGTGATGTCATAATCCAAATATAGATTTAATGAGAATATCTTCGTATCGTTACATCTATCATGAAATAATTATGTAGATTACACGTCAAATAGTTCACGAGTTTTGTGGAGTTGTTTTCCAGTATTAAAATTCCAGCTCATTGTGGGTGCAACTAATTTATTTTATGTAGAAATCAACCCCTATTTAAAGTCAATCTCCGCACGAAGTCATATGAGTATCATATAAAGAGCGTTTTTGATACTAGGTTTCTAAAAACAAATTATATGTTTTTGAGATACTAATAGCATTGATATGCACCATTCCAATTTTCAGTTTTACTGTCTTTCTTGCAATTCTCTGAGATTTAGAGTGTTATGCGTATTAGCAGGCTTTGCAGCACCAGTTTTCTACAGTACCAGCTTTTGCGCTATTGACGTCATACTCAGCTAAGCATTCTATATAAATATACCGGAGCCACAAACATCTAAAATATCGCCCGGGTATAGATAGTAAAGACATTATGCCAGCTTGCTTTAAACATTAATATTAAGGTGTTTGGGTATTGTCCGGGTATGGTCCGAGTATAGTAAAGTATACTACCCTTTTGCCAGCTGGCTATGCTGATTGTAAATATTCTATGTGTTTTTGTGTCTGGGTATTTAAGAGGTGGGAGGTTAAAGGTGGGAGACAAACAAATGAAGTGTCATCTTAAAACACTGAAATAGCCGAAAACAACATGAAAACAATAGTAGTTTTATTTTATGCTTGTCTTAGTATTTATATAAATAGATATATATCTCAGTAAATCCAGGCACGGAACAATTTACTACACCATGTAACTTGGTACAAGTATTGTTACTGTAACATCAACAACGTCTTACCTATCTATCTATGTGTCTTAATTGGGCAACGAAAACTGATGTAGTCAAGCTATTTGCTTTCTGTGACATTAACAACGTCTATTCTAGCTATCTGTTTGATTGGGCCAAGTAAAAGGAATACGTCAAGCTATGGGCTATTTCTGAAATTTTGACATTGCCTCAGTCCCTTATTGTCATACGAAATACGTATGGTTCTTTCATGGAAATAACACTCACGAACTAAGTGAACAACCACTTTGAATAATTTTTAGATAATTAACGCTTTAACATCCACGCTCGTAGCCACGGGTTTCCCGTTGTACGACCCCCACCCCTTGAAACAAATAAGCTGTTAAATTATAACTGTTATATAGGTGATTAGGGCTATGTAACCCTCCATTGGAAATTCCTGATTACGGGCCTGATATTTCATCTTTGCCCTTCAATCATATTTAAAGCAACATTGGTTCATTATTTCTGTATAATTAATGTTGTTATTTGTTTGTATATTTCAGATTTAGAAAGCGACTATCAATATTACTCCATACCCATGTAGCTTTAATTCTCGTCTCGATATTGGCTGCTTTAGATGCATCATGTGTCATTGGGCAAATCATCTGCGATATTCTGATTATGAAAGGTAAGTTCACTTTCTGCCGTTTTTCTACCGATTTCCGCAGATTAGACATATTGCGGCTGCAGAACGTTTATACATTTTGGTCAAATTCGATAAACCTTAATGGGATAGTAACAGGGGCGGACTGGGGCCGTGACGCGGCCATGGCTTTTTCCCGTGAGCGGCCCAGTTAGGTGTGTCGGGCAAAGCACGACCCCAAGCGTCGGGGTCTTCAGAAAATTCCCCAAGAAAATTATGAAAAGTGACTGCCATAAACGCGATTTCCGAGCGGATCCAGGATTTTGTAAAGGGGGGGGGGGCGTACATGCGATTTTTCGCCGAGCGAAGCGAGGTGAACAATTTTTGGAACTTTTTTTTTTGGGCTTAAAACATAGAATAAGTATAAATTGTACTAATTTAACGGTTTCTGACGTGGACCATGTATGTTTTAGAGTAAACGTTAATGGGTTAGACATTTTTGATGTCGTATTCTCCCCATTCTTAAAAAGAAAAAGAAAAAAAAAGACAAAGGAAAGGGGGGCGTACGCCCTCTACGCCTCCAACCCCCAGGATCCGCCACTGCCTCCAGCTCTCAAAACTGGTTGGCCAGAAAATGGACATGCATACCGAAATTTAGAAAATTGTCAAGATAATCCGATCTATTTTTATAGTAGGTACCATTGGAAGATATAGAGATTGGTCACATACGACTAAATTTCGGATTTCGGCCACTTTCTTTTAAATAATTTGTTTGTCATTTTTCACAAACCGGCCCTCTGCACACCGGCCCGCATGGCTTTAGCCATGTGGCCATGCGGCCCAGTCCGCCCCTGGATAGTAAAACGTTTTTCAGTGACAGTGATCTACCGGAAGCTACTAATGATATCTATGCGGATCACTGTCTATGACGCATTAGTTTTAGTAGAATTACTATAGAACCACAGACGTCGGAATGGAAATTTGAATGGCGCAAATTGATGCTATCACAGTTTTGAAAACTTCTTTACAATCCCTTTAACGTATATGTTGTGTAATATTTTGTCCAATCGGTAAACAATGCAACCAGGCGGCTTTGTTGCATAAACTTTTCCAAATGAATGCCTGAAAATGCTTCAGAATAAACTCATTCAAGTAAACTTCCTCAATTTGTACTAGTAATTACATCCGTCCACTATAAACGACCATTAGCGAGCTAGTTCAGAGTAAACACCAAGTTAAAATACGACCTTCCTCTATGTTTTTGTTGATATTAATCCTTTGTTTGTAAACAATGTAATTAAAATACCTGCACCGTGTGGTATCAGATGAGGTTACAGATTACTGGCCAGGGTTTTCAACTCGTTGTATTACAAAAAATACACCAAATTTACGTTAAATATATATAACTATATATGCTTGAAAGCATGCCTTGATCGACTTGCAGTTCCCAACTGAACATAACAAATCTCAGAATCGGAGAACATAGTTTATGAGCTTAATCACAGAGTGCCATCATGTGCTATTGCTCCGGAAATAGAGCATGCTCTACCGAACTAAGCATTACCCAAAAATAACTAGTTGCAATTTAAAGAGAAGTTATAAGTTACATGGATGAGCTCATTAAGTTGACAACAGAGTAGCACAAGTTGTTTTGGACACCGAGCATTCTTTTCTCGACTAGAAGCGCTATTAGCTTTGTTAGAAGGTCCTATATTGGAAAATATTATTTGAGGACTTTCGTCAGGTATTTCTGAATGTTGATGATACCCCGCCTCTAAAGTAATGCCGCATAATCATTACAGTCGAGTTCAAAAATAATATTATGTACAAATTTCAATATGCATGCACAATACATTTGTGTTCGTGAGAGGGGTTAAATGAGCGGAAACCTGTTTCCCGATCATTTTCATATGTTGGTTCAAAAATAGGCAAAGCATTCATTATGTGTTATATAAGTTAAAATTCTGATCTTAACTTCGTGAGAAAACACGACTTTAATTGGCTCTCATGAAATTTTAGTTACGAAAGATTGCAAATGACAAACATAAAATAGATGTACTTCCTTTAGAAGAGAAAGCTAATGAAATCCACATTAACAATTTCAGACTAAAACGATGACAATGTTAATAAATCACACCAATCAGTCTCAAAATGGAACATTTTCGTGTTTTTTTGTTTCAAAAATTGAGGACTCGTGACTATAAAAAATAATTATTAATGTCTTAAAGGAATTACCTTTGACATTATATGTTGGCGTATGAAATATCTGCTTCCAATGTATCGGCAACATGTAAAAGGAATATTACCTCTTAGAATGGTCAAACAATCAAAATTGCCACACTTAAGTCACTAATGGGAATGAATACATGGAGCCATAACAGCACATCAATAAAACAGGTTATCTGATAAATCCAGAAAATGACGCAGTATATTATTATTGAAAATTTATTTAAAAGGTGATATCTCTTTAACGTAGAATTGAGATTCGTTTTTAGGTAAAGATCGTTTGTGCATGGGCTTTTATTATTGATAGCTTAAGATTCAATATGTTTCAATACATCACAAATATACCATTTTGTATTTCAGAAAAACTTCATGAATGGGAATTGTTCGATGCCAAACTGTCACCATTATTGGTGGAAGAAATTCCGAGGTTGAATACAAGTGATTACGAACCGGGCGGACCTGGACTACACAAATTCTATGAAATATTGGCTGGTCTGGATAACCACCATCTGAGCCATAAAAACCCTAATGAGCGGCATAGTTTACATAACATGATCCATCATCACGATCATGAGGATCTAGCTGCCAAAATCAACAGCACCACTCGGCCTCCGCCGCAAGCGCACAGTCATAGTAGGCGGAAACGAGCTATTGTGGAGGTCCACAGTCATGAGGAAGACGGACATGGTGTACTACATGAATTGAATCATGCTTTCCATTTAGGAAGTATGATCATTCTATCCATTTTACTTTTTGAGGTAAGTTATTCTAGAAATGTCAGGCAAACTTACTAGACTAGTCATAACCAATGATTATTCGATCAGACTCGGTCAGTGCCTTTTTGAGAAGACTTGTGAATCAGGTGTTACTTTAACTGAGACTTACAAAAGACACTCATACTGCTCATACATCTTAAATCTATTTTTGGATAGAGGGATTTGATATACGTCCCTTTTGAGAATTTCCATGCAATGGGCATACGAATATCAACTGGAAAGACAAAGATCAGTGGTCACGTTTTGAGAGGACAATTGCATTTTTGGGGCTTGGAACACATGGCATAGCATATGCAAAGGCTCCTTTGCAATAACACGACAGGAATACAGAGGTCATGTAATAAATTCTAAAGATGCTATATCTCATTAGTCTTGATGTTTAACACAGAATGACAGTACACCATGTTTTTTTTTATCTTGTAAATATACAGTACAACATGTTACAACTTATCACGCTTTGGTTGTTTTACGTTTTAATATATCTATTTTCAGACGTTACTCAAAACTTTTGCCATGGGAAGAAAAATTCTGATGCACAAACTAGAGGTAAGTAACAAGCCCCTCTCCAAACATTCTGATAAAATATGGAAATCGAAAATAAGCGTAGGTTACGTCCGTCCTCATTAGACCATACAGGTGCAGAAAGGGCTTAAAACTTGCATTTTCTAAGACATTGATGAATTAAGGATTTGACGTTTAACGCTGTGTTTAGTATCTGCATGCTTGTTTTATGTTTCTCTGTCCATAAGTGGTCTTCCATTAGCCACAAGATTGAACCGACCATTGTGAAAGCACTATGAAACGCATTTTGAAAGCCTCTGT
This sequence comes from Lottia scabra, assembly GCA_029955415.1. Classification (NCBI taxonomy): domain Eukaryota; kingdom Metazoa; phylum Mollusca; class Gastropoda; family Lottiidae; genus Lottia; species Lottia scabra. The sequence goes on along the minus strand of JARJEI010000003.1, from coordinate 3,339,986 downwards.
TGAAGCGTTTAAGAGAAAACACTTGCTCACGGTATCAGATGCGTCATGACTAGCATGATCATAAATCAGACACTTTTCATTGCGTTTCGTCACATTACTGGAGCTAGTGTTGCAAGCATGGTCGTTCTGAGCACATCACGTTATATTCATATTGTCGGAAAACTCAAAGGGATTGTAAAGAAGTTTTCTTAACTTTGTATGTGTATCGGGGATACTGATAGCATCAATTTGCGCCATTCCAATTTCCATTCCGACGTCTGTGGAAGCTATTATTGATAGCTATGCAGATAAATATTAGTGACGTTATAAAACGCGTTAGTTTAAGTGGATTTGTAAGAACCACAGACGTTGGAATGGAAATTGGAATGGCGCAAATTGATGCTATCATTGTTCTCGATGCACATACAAAAGAAAACCTTTAATTCTTTCATTCTAAAAGGTGTTAATTGAACTCTTTGAGAAATAACCCTTTGCTTAAAATACTATGTAGGTAAAAGTTTATCATTTCTATAATATCCAGAAACTGAGATTTATGGATATACTGATTAAAGACAAAAACACTTAGTTGAAGGGTGAACGATTGGGCAGTCAAGGACCACTTGAACGGTCCTTCACAATTACAAACAAACAAACGGTAGCTCATACTTTCGGATACAACAAAAACAAGGAGTTTGTTAAACGTTTGAAATTTGACATCAAGAAGCGAATTATTATGTTATCTCATCATTCAAGCCGACGTCAAGTGTACGTTTTGAGGGTTAAATTAGACTTTAGACTTAAATATACGCTAGCTTGGGAAGGGTACAGGGCTATTTCAAACTACAATTCAAAGAGCCATCATAACTTTCTTTGACGTTTACAACCATGCATGTATTTTTAAAAAGATAGAAAAAAATTCAAAATATAAAGACGTATTCGTTTCTTAACTCTGACATTTTTTATCTTATGCGTATTTTTTCAAAAAATAATATAAAGATTTCTTTGTTTCATAACATTTCTTAAATCTAAAAATAAGTTTCATGGGTGAAACCCCTGATAACTAGATCCAGCTTCACAAAATCCTAACTTAGGATGATTTTAGAGTTCCAATAACTCGATTGTCAATCATTCAAATCGATTTTAAAAAGTTGTTCTATCCAATCAGATGACTGTTTAAATCTGTTATCTTTGTTAAAATCATGTTAAAATTGGACCATCAGATCAAGTTTTTGGTCTTGTAGAAAACCCTATATATTGCCTGTTCCTTATGTCTATCTATCTTTCCTTACAGGTTTTCGATGCTTTCGTGGTAACGGTATCGTGGTGTCTAGATATGGCATTCTGGGAAGGTATTTGGGAACATCCGGGTACTGAAGCTGCTACTATATTGATATTTATATTACCATGGAGAGTAATCAGGATTGTCAATAGTAAGTATCTTCAATACTCAGTGACTTAGTAAAAACACTTTTGATGGTCATCGCATGAAAATTCTCAAATTTTGTGGTTTTCAAGTGAAAATAAAGCAAAAGTTTTGGTTCGAGGGGAGGACACCTTCACCACCCCTCTCCCTAATACGCCACTGCCAATACTTTATAAAAAAAAAAGACCTTCAAGCAAAACAATTCCTTTAACAAAAAATGAAATGGTGCAAATATAAGCTATAAGTATAAGTGTATCCGTACCCGACGACTTGAAAACGTCTTTACAACCCCTATAAAGTGCAGATAACCAAGACATTGAAATCAACTTCTATCAAGGGGCGTCCATTAAGAAATTAGGTTTTTTTCTGATGATACCTTGATGTTGGAAAACTGTTCTCAACATCCCCCCTCCCTCGCAGTCACGATTTATATGGACGCCCTTACTTCTATTGGAAGAGCGAGGTATAGCCTTCCAGTAATGTGTATGCTGGTAACGTGTGTCTCTTGACCTTAAGAATACTGCATTATGTTGTATCTTGTGTAATGACAAATGTTAGTCATAACTTGATGAATATTTAACAAAATTAAGATTTGTATAACGTATTTCACCCGTGAATGTATGTCAGTAGAACAAACTTAGGACTTTGACATTGTCAAAAGGTTGACGCTTAACTTGTTGTACATCCGCCCATACATTAACTTAGACTGTTTCTCGTAGTTTATGGACTTTTATACTTTTTTTTTATCACGGTTAGGCTTTATATTTGCAGATTTCTTTCTTGCTAAATAATGCAAAATTGGATTAAGAACTGCTCGTATCTACATAAAACGCAGTACATGTATTAAAAAAAATAATTTCACAATTTATTTTATTTTCAATGCATAATTGGATTAATTGGATCTATAAAAAAACCCACTTATAAAATTCACAATTTCAATTTTAGGTTTTGTTTTGGTAATTCAAGAAAAGGATAACGTACAATTAAAAATCATAAAACAACGTCTTCGATTAAATTTTAAGAAAACGAAAGAGATAACAGAGAAGTTGAACACGTATAGGGTAAGTTGATGGCTGAATCAATCGTAAATATGTCGGCCATTCTCGCTACGCCTGACAATAACCTCGTATGCATCAGGCGGATAAATCGCACTACTTTTGTCTCTATTGATGACGTCATCTGAAAAGTCTCTGACATCCAGACTTTTCCTATCTATAAGCATAATGTGCAAGGGAGGTAACTAACAACCCATAAACAGAACTATTTTTTATCGCGTAATCCCCTTCCGCCCATTGGCATTGGAAGGTTTTCTTCTATCTGCATACGAGGTTATTTTTTATAGAAAATGGCCGACGTATATACGATTGATGGCTGAATCTAGACGACAGTCGGTCTGTATAGGAGACAAGAGTTGCGCAATGGCTACATAACTCTGCTATTTTAAGAAACTAACGCCCGAGGGTGTAAGTTAATATCTGTACAGTGACATGTTTAAATGTGTATCTTGATCCATGTCGTTGACAGTTATGATAAATTTGATGGATATGAAGAATTCGTTTTGATGTTTGTAGCTACATTATCAATGAAATACATGCATAAAATTGTACAATAGCAGGGCGTCTATTTTTTATGTTTCATTACCATTTAACGTCCATGTTATAAGCACCGACTGCTTAATCAGAAATGTTGTACCAAATGATTCCATGATACCAAGCGCTTATAGTCGTTCAAACACAAAATGTAAAAAAACTGAAATAAGCTAAATGGTTTACAATAAAAAAATTTTGCATCTGATCACTTTAGATAGTTATATAGTCGTTACATATTGGATATACTCCAACGTCAGACCAGAGCTCCCTTCATAGGAAAAGCCTTGCTATCAAAGTTCACCCAAATTCAAACTTCAAAATTTGAAAATGTTACCATAACGTTTTATTCAACGTCAGATCAAAGCTCCCTTCAATCAAGCACATTGCAATCAAAGTTCACCCAAAATCAAATTTTTACCTTTAGAAATGTTAACATAACTATATGTATAAAAATTTTTGACAGGTCGAGAGCAAACAACTTCAAGGTTTATGTAGAAAACATGGTGCTACTGAAAATGAAATTAGTGCCTGTGGACCGGGAGGTAAGGAAATTGTCTGTTATTTTTATCTATTCACAGATTCATTCGGTCAACAGTTACCAGTGGTATTTGTAACCATATACATACGCTAATTTAACTTATAGCGATACTATGTCTTAGAATGAACAAAAAAATTAAAACTCAAACTCTCAAACTAGGTCAATAGGAGTACTAGTATATATTTATTAAAAGTGTCCAAAGTATACAAACAGAATCAAATAAACCAATAAAACCAATATTTATTTTTCCATACAATTACAGATTATTATTGATAAATGTCCTAAATTGGATTAAGACATTTATCAATTATTGTATTTAGACATAGTTTTCTGGATTTGTTGTATAGTTATGCCACTAGGTTTGTCCCCTGATGAATATATACTCCTATTAACCAAGTTTGAAAATTTAATTTATCATAACCTCAAGTTCTAACGATCCAAACTGCAAAAAGAAACCCGAAATGTGCAATGCATGTAACCGTTTTGCAATACATTCATGGAAGCCAGGAACCATTCCAACATTTTTAATGAACGTATGCTATAAATGAAATCAGAACCCTCTAAAAATTTGCTGCTCGAGGTGCCGTTGAATTTGAAGCATATTATATTTCAGAGCCCCACCCTCTTTCTGTAAATCCTGGATCCTCCCGAGTGTAGTCATCAGGTGCAAACTCTTAACCCATCAAAACTTGTATTTGAATAATTGCCATTGCTGTTTCAGGTCGACGACGTAGAAGCAGTGTCATGCCAGCCCTGGATACACTAGCCTCTATAGCATTAGTAGGAGCAATAGGAAACCATCCCAGTTTAACTCTTAGTGATTCATCAGACGAGGATGACGAACCTCTGAAGTACGATCTGTCCAGAGAAGTTTCTTTAGATCCCTCTATAGCTTCATTTGCTACTATAAATAGTATTGATAGTCACCCTCGAAAACTCTCTTCTGCAGACAGTATCGGGCTGGATAACCCGATCTTTGTAGACGATGAGAGGTTAAAAAGGATGCAGGCTACCAGAACGCAATCGCTTCCTAGCGTTTACCTCACGCCGGTAAGTTCTCTTCCTTCATTGTCCAACCCTCAGAGCCCAAGCTGATGCAGAAAATGGGTTTAAAACCCAAACCCATTCCATTTTTCTTGATGCATGTATATAAATTTTACGCCACCTGCCCGTAGGCATGTGCCTAGTTTTAAACCTGGACAAATGTGTAAGACGCTAACATCCATTTTTTCACGTCGCTTCAGGTGCTTAAATGAACATACGTTAGGCCTACTACTAGAGTACTTAAAACAAATCTTAAAGTTTTGAACTTTGTATTCATGAACCAAAAATGAAATTCGTGACCTCTAAATATCTCTAAAGGAAAGTTATATTTTATATTTCAGGAGTTGACACGACTATGAGGAAAGCGGTGTGAGGCAAGGTGACGTTATATGTCCTTAATTTATTATGATTAGTATTAATGAATTTACTAATCGAGAAGAAACCAATTTTAAACTGTGATTTTACTACATTTTGCTCATTATTATATCATTTTCCTAATGGTGCTCTTGATGAATCGTAGAGAGTGTGGAGACGTGTCCTTTTTGGGGTCTCTTTATTGTCTTCCAACGTACTTTTAACTGGGGACTTTCTATGAAGAGTATCTGCAGAATGTGGAGCAGTTTATTGTCGTTGATGACGCGAGTGTTGGGTTACCAAATCCGAAATGTATATTTGGAAAGCCGAAAGTCGGTGACAAGTGTTCCTTTACTATCTTCCATACCCCACTCGTTGACTTCTGCATTTGTGCCTGTCAACATGTTTGAATATGTTTGATTGCGGATTTCACTTTTTGAAATGGATCGCGATTGAAGGAGATTCGGATTGAAACAAACGTTCATGGTACATGATTAATATTTTGGATTAACATTTTTTTAATGTATCTGAAAGCGGTGGTGGTTGTTACTTCAATCGATCCGAAGCCTTAAAGTTCTAGTGAGATGGTACAAACATAAACAGAACAATTTGATGAAAGTGAGCACGTGTGGTGTACGCATTTTATACAATTTTATTACTTAATAAGGGCAAACGAAAATAACAACTATGATTATATTTAATAACTTTAGCAATATTACCTTCGCCTGGTCCTTCCCAAAGGATTCGGAGATTTGGATTATTTGTAATGTTGAAATTAAAATCTCACGATTGGGTATATTTAATTCTGATGTTGCAAAAAAATACAGGCTTTAGCGCTTAGACAAATCTTTGATGAGATATTCCCAAAGAGAGCAAAACTGATATCGTCACTGCATTCAAATTAGGGACAACATATATCATGTCAAGCTATGCAAGCCCAAAAAGCCTGTCTTTAACATCTTTTTGAGCCAAAAATGCCGTTATATCATTTTCATAATTGTGAAATAATTTCGTTTCTCTTCCATTAATTGTGTAGAATAATAAATATTTGTTTTTTAACAATCAGGGATGTATTAATCTACGATTTTTGTAAATATTAATTTTGTATAAAGCACTATGACAGATCAAATAATTTGTCCTTCGTAATTCCCAAAATTCCCATCCACATTAGCCTATACAGGTGCAGAAAATCAGGACGTAAAACACTAAAACTCCATTTCATTTAATTTCAATGATAAACTGTTTAGATTCTGTTGAACTACATCTATTTTGAAATGGTTACTTACGTTATGTACATGTCTTTTGTTTTTGTTTGATACGGTTTGAAACTTTACCAATACAGGTCAAAACCTATAAGATCATACGTGAACAATTTGGTGATTGCAGCGATGTTTTTTTTTTAAATGAAAGAATATTACTGTATGTGTAAGGATTAAGTGCCTGATTGTTGTTATTTGATTGTTTTCAAGTCTTACTCAGGGGCGGATCCAGGTGGGCGGCCAATATTTTAGGCCGACTGAACCCTCGAAAAATTTGCCTTAGAATTTGAAGCATGTTATATATCAGAGACCCCCTTTCTCTAAATCCTGGATCCGCCACTGTTAATACTTGTGAATTAAAGTTTGCATAACAACGATGATTTTATTTTCATGTATATGATTTTTGTTCATATGATAACGTTTGCAACCTGACCAACATTACCGATGTCAGCTTGTATATTTGCAAGTACAACGATAATTTATTGTGCAAGGATAACTTGCATTTATTTATATGTTTTATTATTTTTTCATAAAGTTTGCAACAAGAAATTCGTGTGTTATAACACATACTTGAAATAAAGATAACACTTTATTTAAATGTATATTTTTATGTACAAAACTTGTAAATAAAAACTTCATTGGAAATTATTTTAAATCGATTTTACAGTTGCTTGTTGTTAATGCAACATCTGTGTCTGATTGTTGGGTTGATTTATGTAAACTCTGGTTTTTCAACTGGTTTCTCAAATGTTCTTGATTATGCAAGAGGAAATGACCATGTCTCCTGAATAGTAATTGTGAAGCATGATAGAAGTCACAGCATTTTGCTTTTTAATACGTTGCTGTTCCACCCAGATAATACACAATATGGCAATTTTTTTTTTCAGACCTAAAGCTCAGTTTGTGTCCCCAGGAAATTGTCTAAATGTCCTCAGTCTGGGACATGTCCCCCAAGTTGAAAACCCAGTATGTAAACAAGGCAATGGTATCGTACAGGCATTATATTCTGCATAGCTTTCGCATCGTGTCAAATCCACGCCCTCATCCGTCATACTTCCTGTTAAATTTTATACTGTATTATACTGCATGCCTTCTCAAGACCCGCGGGCCAAATCCGGCACGCGACGCCCACAAGAGTGGCCCCTCATGAGAGACCACTTTCCACTTAAACGCTCTGCTCACTATGCTAGCTCAGCTCTATTTGGCCCTAATATTTTTTTTCATAACATGCATTTTGGCCCTTTACAAAAATTAATTGAGAAAGCCTGCTGTACTGTATTGGGTGATTGTGAGTGAAAGCCGACACCGCACCGGATAAAACACTAGCCGTGTCATCAAAATTGGAGATACGATACGTTACCCTTCGACAATTTCTAACTGTCCAGATACCTTTAAAGTGCATAGTGAGAAACCGTTCACGTAAACATCCAAAAAAGGAGAGATCTTTAAGGTGCACATCCAAAAAGTAGATCTTTTACGTGTACATCAAGAATAGAGAGACATTTGATGTGCACACCCAAAAAGGAAAGACCTTTAACGTGCAAATAAAAAAAAAGGCTTTAACGAGCACATCCAAAGAGAGAGACCTTTAACGTGCACATCCAAAAAGCAGATCTTTTGCGTGCACAGCAAGGAAGGGGAGACCTTTAACGTGCACATCGAAAAATGAGATCAATTTGACGTGCATTTTTTTTTGTATAAACAATATTTATTTACATATTAGGATTAGGGAACAGGTTTTCACCTATAGTACCCTCTCCTTAAAATACATACAAAGTTAGAAATAATATACATATAGAAAACATAAATAATTTAAAAATGAATAAAAGTTTTGCTACATGCTTTATACAATTAATTACAAAATGGGATAATCTATATACATGTATTCAGTTATATACATCTATTTTCGGAGATACAGAATCAAAACCGGCAGCTTAACGTTAAAAAAGTATGGACTGCTGAAAATACCTGTTCTGTTTCTGAAGGATTGTCTGAGCCAAATAAAATAATTTTTAAGTTTATCAGGTGTTTTGGAAGAAGATTTATAGTATGGTTTCGTGCATCGCAATGCAATTTGCAATCAAGTAAGAAATGTTGGTTATCTTCAAATCCATGGCCACAACTACAAGCGGAAGTATCAGATATATGTCTCATATGCTTATGCCCTTGAAGGTCGCTGCAAGAAAGACGAAGGCGGCAGTGAATAATTTGGTTTAGACGGGTGCCAAATTGATAATGTTGTGGAATTTTATAATCATTAATTTTTAGTTTGTTTTTGAAAATTGAAATAGAAGGTGAATTTTTGATTGGAGATGGTAAGTTATTCCAGAATTTGATAGAAGATGGTATAAACGATTTAGAAAATAGATCGGTTTTACAAAAGTACTCTGATAGATTATTACTATTTCTAAGGTTATAAGGTGTGTTGGTGTACTGTACAAGGTTCGAAAGAAAAGCGGGAGTTTGATTATTTAATATTTTGAACATCAATATAAGTTTATGCCTCCTTCGTCTCTCTTGCAGAGGTATAAATCCTGTTTCTTCATATAATTTCTGATGGCTGGTACCTTTCACAGCGCCGCATATAGTTCTGAGTGCATCTAACTGAACGTTTTCTAATTTTTTGGTTAATTCTGCAGTGCTCCCATCCCAGATAACGTCACAATAGTCGAAATGCGGTAAAATGTACGATGTATATATTGTTTGGAGAGATTTTCTTGAAATTCGGTACTTTAATGATCGAAGGCAGTTCACAAGTTTTCTAGTTTTTGTTAAAATTCCATGAATATGAATATCCCACTTACAATTTTTTTGAAAAATTAAACCTAAATGTTTATGGCAACTTACTTCTTTAATTGGAATATCATCTAATTTTAAAGTGGGTAACAAAGGCTCTTTTTTAGTAACGAGTGCAAGTGTTTCAGTTTTCAGCGGGTTGAAAGATACAAGCCATGTTTTAGCCCAATTGTTGATAGTTTCAAGGTCTGCATTAAGCATATTAGCATCTGTAGTTGGGTCATGGATTTTCAAATATATACTGGTATCGTCTGCAAAAAGTTTAATATTTGAATTAATATTTTTAATAATATCATTTATATAAATTAGAAATAAAAGTGGCCCTAGGACAGAGCCCTGTGGAACGCCAGCTGGGACAGTTCTGGACTCCGAGGAGACTCCATGTACAACTACACATTGTTTTCTATCGTGTAAGTAGCTCTGGAACCAACTAAGGAGTTCTCCGCGGATTCAACGTGCATATCCAAGAAGGAGATCCTATTAACGTGCACATCCAAAAATGAGATCCATTTAACGTGCACATCCAAAAAGGAGATCTCTTTAACGTGCAGATCCAAAAGGAGAGACCTTTAACGTGCACATCCAAAAATGAGATCCATTTAACGTGAAAAACCAAAAAAGAGACCTTTACATACAGAAACACGTTCTTCTCCAGAAAAGAAAGAAAGAAACATCTATATCTTACAAGGATGACAACTTAGGTTCCGTGTGGATCCTTTCTCCCAGCTGGTCCTTGGCCAAACCTCTAGGCATTGATCTTTCCCGGAATATCCACACCCATTTACAACTTGGTGGACTGGAATTATGAGTGAAGATGAATCTAGCAAATTGAGATTTTCTAGAAATTTTAAAATTAATTTTAGGTAGGTTATTCATTTCAGGCCTTCTTAAATGGCGGCCCGCGACGCCCTAAAACATGACCCCTGAAAACATTACAGCAAAATAAATAAATAAATAATTGTAAAAAAATGTTTTTTTGAATGCAAAATGGTGTCAAAACTGTGTAAAACCTTAAAACTTAGGCCACTGGACCCCACCCGCTAAAACACTTCCTTGGTCCTTATATTTCAATCATAAAAGATATATAGCCTTTGACAAAAATCAATTGAAATGGTCTGCATTATGAAAGCGTTCAAAACCTTTTTTATAAAACAACTCCAAGGGAAACAACTCACAACTAAATTATTCATTTCAGGCAAAAATAATATAAAGACACACATTTAGGTAAGAAAGATTAAAAGGAGTGAACAAATTGTTGTCGGGGCACCCCTGCCTTTTTATATTTCACTTCACCTTCGTCGTGGACGTCTTTGGGATTACAAATAATAAAACCCAAGCACAAACGATCCCAAGCGTAAAACAAATCTCGAAATCCACGTAAAAGCGCATTGGCAATACATTGTTATCAGCTAATGAACTTTTAATTTGAGGAAGTATATCAATAAATGAGTAAATATTTCATAATGAAAAGTGGTATCAGGTGTCTAGAAGAGTTAGCATACCCTGCTTGGCGCGCCCCACCCACAACAAAAATATTTTCACCCTACAGTTTGATTTTTTCAAGCAGAGAACCCGCTGCTGTTGGACGCCCCTGTTCGAACTGAACAAGAACAGATCGATATAGAATCTCAATAATTGTAGTCATCAGTTGACGTGGGAAAGAGCCTACATCAGTAGATACATGTAATTCATTACAAAAAAACTCATAATTTCCGCTTTCGTGTCTTTTTTTCTAATAATCTATTCAAACTCATATGAATCATCGATATTCGTTCAACTAATATGATGTTAACATACTCAATATGGTTTCCTGTTTCCGCCCAATCGATGTATCCCTTATATAACTCATAACTTTTCAATTAATATTCTTAGTCTGTGATATCAAGTTCTACTGGAAGTTGACGTTAAAGAGATTGTAAACAGGTTTTCTTAAACTTTGTTTGTGTATCAGGGACACTGATTGCATCAATTTTCCCTCTATACCAATTTTCGAATCAGGCATCTGGTGGTTTATTACCGTCACAAATCGCGAAATTCGTCTGTGATACTAGTATCAGCATATTTCTCGATTTGTGACGTCATCAAATACTTAGTTTGTGGAATTACTGGAACTACAGACGTCTGATTGAAAATTGGAATAGTGCAAATTTATGCTATCAGTGGCCCCGATACCTATAAAAGAAATATGGAAACCTCTTTACAATCCCTTTAATTCGAAGTTTATTATTTATCAGCCAAGCAATCGATAGTTGATATTTATTCTAATCGATCATAAAGTTAAGATGATGCCTAATGATAAACTGATGGTGATGTTGATATTGTTGTGGTCTGAAATATTACCAGTATCAAGTCATTATTATCTACCGAGAAGGTTTTGGAGAGACAAAAGTAAGTTGAGGTCAAATATAACTTAAAGGAAACGGACTCGATCAAAATAAAGTACAATTTCGACATCTTATTTATGACATTTCCGGTCTAAAGGATAACATTTTGACAGTAAGACAATTACTCTTCTAGACACCTGATACCACTTTCCATTATGAAATATCTACTCATTTACTGACATACCTTCTCAAAGGAAAGTTCATTAGCTGCTACCAATATATTGTCAATGTGTTAACATGGATTTCCAGATGTTCTTGGGTTTTATTATTCTGAAACTAAGTTAGGATTGGGTGAGCGGATGATGAACGTGCTCTTAAATCAGTGGTTCCCAACCTGGGGGCCATGGCTCTGGGAACTTCGTGAATTTGGGCCACAGCTTGAATAAAGTTGGGAACCACTGTTCTAAATAATAAACCAAATAATATTTCTTTTTCAGTATGTAGTGATTTAATGCTACCAAGGAACGCTGTTTGGAAAGACGAAAAACGATTTACATGTTCAAATGGTTATCAAGCACTTGTCCAGACTATTTGTAAACACGGTCATTGGAAAGTGAAACCATCTTGTCAAGGTAAAAATGTATATCGATATTTCAATGACAGTTTTGAATCAGTGGTGTTTCTAGGAATCTTTAGGTCGTGGGGTGGGGTGGGATACGGATGTTTTCTATGCGTATGTAACATCATACGAAATTTCAAAGTGGGGAGGGGGGTGCGGCAAGACCGGGCCAGTCTAAATCCGGGCCAGTCTAAATTCGGGGGGGGGGGGGGAGACCGACTTATTGCTCGAATTTTAATGATATTTTTTGGATTTTTTGCCTGAAAACATAATATTTTTTTGGGGAAGGGGGGAGGGGGGCAGCTGCCCTGTCTCTTACGGCTATGGTTCTCGATTGATGTTCCTGAAAGACAATTTGGCATTGGAATTTTCAGCCCAGACTTTCTATTTTTTCTTAAATATCTTTATTAAATTTCAGATTGCTACAAGTATACCCAGAATAAATTTGTGCAAGTCGAACCTAATGATGGATCCGTTAATAAAACACAAGAAGAATGCCATGTATTATGTGCTGAAAACACAGAATGCAGCTCTTTTGTTGTAAACCGTGCAAAGGACTGTCTACTCTTTGCACCTCCGATATTTTTCGTATCTTACTACGGCACCCTCTCCCAATGTGTTGATGAATGTACCAAGCTTGATGAATGTTTGTCTCTGAGTTTCGTTGGTGATAATAGATGTTTTATCTTCAATGGTACTTTAAGTACAGTGAACAACACCAATCCGATCAGAAGTTTTTCCGGCGATACCATTGTAGAAAAAATCTGCGCAGGTCGTGGTTAAATGTCTATTGTCGTTGCCCCTGTCATTGTATTAACATTTAACTAGCATCATAATTATAGTCAGAATTTCCAAATTAGACATTGCTTAACTGTTCACTCTGTAACTTGTTTTTCAAATCAGTATCCCTGAACGAGGGTGGGTTCAAAAGTTCATAGCCTGACTCAGCAGATATGACCGGTACCGCTTCCCAATCAAGTGTGTTTTCATGTTCGGGAACAGAAAATAGTCAGACGGTGCCAAATCTGCTGTTGAGGACTTTTTTGGTGAACAGGATGAGAGCTTCTATACCACTGGAAGAAGTGTGTAGACCGCAGGGGAGACAATATTGAAAAATAAACCATGTCGTTAGTATCAGAAAATGTTGAATTTAATGCATGCCAAGTTAATCACTGTGGCCTAACTCCTGTGTCAGGCTATGAACTTCTCAACCCCCCACTCCCCCTCCCCTCGTATAAGATTCCAAATAGCTTATATTTTGCATGTCAATTTACAAACAGCTGAGATACTTCCTGTCGATCTATTGGACGTTTTTCATGTTTGGTTGTTCCGTATATTTAACATGATCAGTTCGTACAAGAGAATAATAAATACATATTCAAAATAAAGGATGTGTTTTTTGTAAAACCCGATATTTGCATGCTGAACGCTATCTCGATACATCTGGCTCTACCAAGTTACTCAAACGTGAAATACGATTCACGAATATGATTCCTCTGACAGAAACAACTGGCTTTAAGCTAGTCCGAAACTTGCTGACTCCATTCCCAGCCTTTGATAGCTATTTGGACAGACATGGGTAGGAGAGAGACAGTCAGAAAAACTAGACGCGTGCTGCATTCAATGGTGACCGACAGATTTTATTTCTCGGGGGAAAAAACTTTTATGCCCTAGCAAGTAGCATACATGGTCTGTACTCTGTATGGTGTAGGGGGATAATGATGGTATGATTGGACTACAAAATCATCCATATTTTCAAATATATCGAAGTTTTGTGGATTCGAGATAAATAAATACGTGGAGTTGCGGAAAATTGCAAGATTTTGGGGCCTAGTTTTTCTGACTCCCTCCCAGCCATATCCGTTCAAATAGCTATCAGATCAGAGGCTATGGGGAAAGAGTCAGCAAGTTTCGGACTAGCTTCAAGCTAGCTTTCGCTTGTTTCCATTGGACAATTCCCCAAACGTAATGATTTGGCATTCGAAGCTTTTTGCGTTCAGCAATATATCGAGGACAAACTGACATATCGCAAAACGGGTAAATAACCTGTTTAGAATTTTCAGATGTGCGTATTGAAATGTGACTATTCTTGGTATGAGATAGAGAGTAACATGTTGTAATCAAAATAAAACAGAAAATATCATTAAAAACAATCATCATTAGTGTCAATCTGCTGCTCAGTTTTCTTTTTTTTTTATTGAAAATAGTTCCAGTTGAAAGATTTTGTTTTCAGGTATTTTGAATAAATCTGAATAATAAGATATATGACATATGCCAGAAAAACTCATTTTTAGGTTTTTACCATTTTCACCTGTGTTTTTCAACCGATTTTAATGGGAGTTTTCCGTTTTCTGTTTATTTCATTCTACTAGTGTCCACATGACATTCGTTTGTTGCCGACTTTTTGGGGCACTTTTTTGACCGTTTCTGGAAATTCTAGAACAGGTTATTTACCCGTGTGGGGAAATGTCAGTTTGACCGATTGTGTAATCAACGAACTTTGCTTAGTTGAATAAACTTCAAAACGAACTACCTGCAGTACGGGTGAAATATCATCGGATCTAGATCTTTCCTGGGGCCTTATTCTTGAAAACTTAACTTAATGAAAATCCTGATACTGTTATTCAGAAATACAGAAATCTGTAATAGAGTTAGCCACATAACGTTTCAACACAATATACACGTGTCGTTATCAGATGCTGACATTAATATTAACTGCTCTGAAAGATAACAGAACACAAGATAATATTGAGGAATAAAACACACTTAGGCACATAACGTTTTAACACAATATATTATTGATAAACTTCCCAAAGGTTCAATAGCTTATACCAATGTATTGTCAATGTGTTTACATGGATTTCGAGATTTGTTTGTTCTTCGGTTTTATTATTCTGAGACTAAGTTAGGATGGGGTGAGCGGATGATGAACGTGCTTCTAAATAATAAAACAAATAATTTTGTTTTCAGTATGTAGTGATTTAATGCTACCAAGGAACGCTGTTTGGAAAGATGAAAAACGATTTACATGTTCAAATGGTTATCAAGCACTTGTCCAGACTACTTGTAAACACGGTCATTGGAAAGTGAAACCATCTTGTCAAGGTAAAAATATATATCGATATTTCAATGACAGTTTTGAATCAGTGGTGTTTCTAGGAATCTTTAGGTCGTGGGGTGGGGTGGGATACGGATGTTTTCTATGCGTATGTAACATCATACGAAATTTCAAAGTGAGGAGGGGGGTGTGGCAAGACCGGGCCAGTCTAAATCCGGGCCAGTCTAAATTCGGGAGGGGGGGGGGGGAGGGGGGGGAGACCGACTTATTGCCCGAATTTTAATGATATTTTTTGGATTTTTTGCCTGAAAACATAATATTTTTTTGGGGAAGGGGGGAGGGGGCAGCTGCCCTGTCTCTTACGGCTATGGTTCTCGATTGATGTTCCTGAAAGACAATTTGGCATTGGAATTTTCAGCCCAGACTTTCTATTTTTTCTTAAATATCTTTATTAAATTTCAGATTGCTACAAGTATACCCAGAATAAATTTGTGCAAGTCGAACCTAATGATGGATCCGTTAATAAAACACAAGAAGAATGCGATGTGTTATGTGCTGAAAACACAGAATGCAGCTCTTTTGTTGTAAACCGTGCAAAGGACTGTCTACTCTTTGCTCCTCCGATCTTTTTCGTATCTTACTACGGCACCCTCTCCCAATGTGTTAATGAATGTACCAAGCTTGATGAATGTTTGTCTCTGAGTTTCGTTGGTGATAACAGATGTTTTATCTTTAATGGTACTTTAACTACAGTGAACAACACCAACCCGATCAGAAGTTTTTCCGGTGAAACCATTGTAGAAAAAATCTGCGCAGGTCGTGGTTAAATTTTTATTGTCGTTACTCCAGTCCATGCATCATTATAGTCAGAATTTCCAAATTTAAGACACTGCTTTACTGTTCACTCTGTAACTTGTTTTTCAAATCAGTATCCCTTTACGAGGGTGGGCTGAAAAGTTCATAGCCTAGTCAGCAGATATGACCTCATCATCAGTCCGGTACCGCTTCTCAACCAAGCAAGTGTTCGGGAACTGAAAATAGTCAGATGGTGCCAAATCTGCTTTTGATGACTTTTTTGGTGATCAGGATGAGAGCTTCTATACCACCGGGATTCAAGCACCACTGGAAGAAGTGAGTGGACCGCAGGGGAGACAATGCTGAAAAATAAACCATGTTGTTAGTATCAGAAAATGTTGAATTTAAAGCATGCCAAGTTAATCACTGTGGCATAACTCCTGCGTCAAGCTATGAACATTTTAGCCCCCCCCCCCTCATATAAGATTCCAAATAGCTTATATTTTGCATGTCAGTTTACAAACAGCTGAGATATTTCCTGTCGAACTTCTGGACATTTTTCATGTTTGGTTTCTCCGTATATTTAACTTGATCAGTTCGTACAAGAGAATAATAAATAAATACATACAAAATAAAGGATGTGTTTTTTGTAAAACCCGATATTTGCATGCTGAACGCTATCTCGATAAATCTGACACTACCAATTTACTCAAACGTGAATACAAAATATGATTCCACTGACAGAAACAACTGGCTTTAAGCTAGTCCGAAACTTGCTGACTCCATTCCCAGCCTTTGATAGATATTTGGACAGACATGGCCAGGAGAGAGTCAGAAAAACTAGACGCGTGCTGCATTCAATGGTGACCGACAGATTTTATTTCTCGGGGGAAAAAACTTTTATGCCCTAGCATACATGGTCTGTACTCTGTATGGTGTAGGGGGATAATGATGGTATGATTGGACTACAAAATCATCCATATTTTCAAATATATCGAAGTTTTGTGGATTCGAGATAAATAAATACGTGGAGTTGCGGAAAATTGCAAGATTTTGGGGCCTAGTTTTTCTGACTCCCTCCCAGCCATATCCGTTCAAATAGCTATCAGATCAGAGGCTATGGGGAAAGAGTCAGCAAGTTTCGGACTAGCTTCAAGCTAGCTTTCGCTTGTTTCCATTGGACAATTCCCCAAACGTAATGATTTGGCATTCGAAGCTTTTTGCGTTCAGTAATATATCGGCAAACTGACATATCCCAAAACGGGTAAATAACCTGTTTAGAATTTTCAGATGTGCGTATTGAAATGTGACTATTCTTGGTATGAGATAGAGAGTAACATGTTGTAATCAAAATAAAATGGAAAATATCATTAAAAACAATCATCATTAGTGTCAATCTGCTGCTCAGTTTTCTTTCTTTTTTATTGAAAATAGTTCTAGTTGAAAGATTTTGTTTTCAGGTATTTTGAATAAATCTGAATAATAAGACATATGACATATGCCAGAAAAACTCATTTTTAGGTTTTTACCATTTTCACCTGTGTTTTTTAACCGATTTTAATGGGAGTTTTCTGTTTTCTGTTTATTTCATTATACTAGTGTCCACATGACATTCGTTTGTTGTCGACTTTTTGGGGCACTTTTTTTGACCGTTTCTGGAAATTCTAGAAGTTATTTACCCTTGGGGGGAAATGTCAATTTGATCGGTTGTGTAATCAACGAACTTTGCTTAGTTGAATAAACTTCAAAACGCACTACCTGCAGTACGGGTGAAATATCATCGGATCTAGATCATTCCTGGGGCCTTATTCTTGAAAACTTAACTTAATGAAAATCCTGATATTCAGAAATACAGAAATCTGTAATAGAGTTAGCCACATAACGTTTCAACACAATATACACGTGTCGTTATCAGATGCTGACATCAATATTAACTGCTCTGAAAGATAACAGAACACAAGACAATATTGCGGATTATAACACACTTAGGCACATAACGTTTCAACACAATATACACGTGTCGTCATCAGATGCTGTGAAGGAGGTTGTTCAGAAATACTGCAATACAAACTCCGGAAATAGAATCAGGGCTTCCATATAAAATCGTGACTGGGGGATGTTGAAATTTTTTTCTATCTTTATAGCTGCTGAGGACGTTGTCAGAGTTGTGAAACGACAAGGCCCGTAGCCAGACGTAAGTGTTTGGGGGGGGGGGGGGAGTGATATATTCGGAGGGGCAATTTTGCTAATGAGCAGAATATAATTTAAATCACCTGTGAATCTCATTTAGCTTGCAAAACACATATCGAAGGACTTGAAAGGTGCTTCTGTAAGTCAAGGCCCATTGGTCGAATTCCTTCGTATTTGGCGCTTGTATTAGCGGGGGGTTTGGGGGTCCTCCTCCGGTAAATTTTAAAATCTAGGAAACCCGGAGAATACATCTGACGCGATTTTGTTATTCTTTTCCCATGGTCAAAATTATCAATTTTCATCGGAAAAGCATTTGTTTTACATGTACTGTAAGGCTAGAAATTAATGCGTCAACAAATTAATGCGACATGGGGTATAGAGACTAAAATGCGAGTACAAATTAATGCGATCCGCGATAGGTGTCTCATTTTTTAATATCATAAAAAAGATAATGGCTTTTTTCGACCGACTCCATGTTTTTAGGTTCAGTAAAAATCCTGTTTAATGTAGACGCAGTTTACCGGTAACATCATAACCGACAAACGGTTTTACCGATTGGTTATCGAAGACTCCAGCTTTAACCAACTTAATATACAGACCAATTTTGTAAATTCAGTAAACAAATTATGTAAATGTAAACGAACGGTAACATCATAACTTACACAAAGTTTTAACTCTTTAGGTTAAAGGGATTCAAATAGAAGTTGGAAGTGTCCCTGATACATCCAAAAAGACTAGAAAACCTCTTAAGAATCCCTTTAATAAATCGGTTTTACCGACGGTTCCATCCTTACTGACTTGTATCAACTGATTACACGTTTTACAAGTTCAGTGAAAGGTTTTTTTTTGGCAATTTGTTTGGGGCGGCAATCAAGTTTGGGTTTTATAACTTTGCCCAGCTTTACCCTCCTTTGCCCCCCTGTAGCTGCGGGCCTGGAAACGACCTTTTATAGAACATTTTAAGAATTTGATATCCCCAAACGCAATATCATTTTCATGATCATATTCATATTCAGGTGGACGTATAGAAATTAAAGATAAATTCTTAAGTACGGGTTCAATTGAAGGGATTGTGCAATTTTGGGGTAATTCTAGTGCTTCTTAAGGCTATTTACAGAAGGCCCAAATCGACTCTCGAAATTTCGACTTTTCTTTAAGTAAATTGAATCTTTTCACATGACTTTTAATTATTTATTCCATTAATTATCACCTGGTTGAACATTCAAGTTTTTAATTATTTATTATTTATTATTCATATGTTGTAACATATTTTCAGTAGGAGGTAAATCATGTATAAATAACTGAATCAAATCCAATCATTCAACAGTTCCTGGTTGATTGTAAAACAACAAACTAAAAAGATGCATAACATTATCTACTTCGTCTTGATATTATCGGTGACATACATGACGCTTGTTGACGCCGGTAAGTATACAAAATGATTTCTTATTCGGCGCAAAATATTTTTTACTCTAAATATTTAAAGGGGACCAGTCTTCATTTTCATTGGTTGATTTGGGTCTTGAATATATTTAATTATCCTATAACCGATATGAGAAATAAAAATTTAAAATTTGTTTCCAATGATTTTTTTTTTTTCATATTCTGTGTCTGTGATGGATTCTAGATAAAACAAATTTTTTTTATTTTTTATGTCGGATAAAAATGATATCCCCCATTGAATAAATATGGTATTCAATGGGTGGTATTCGATGGGCGTGGCCAAGCTTTAATGCATGTGCTTCACTCCTTACTAACAGTCAAAATGGCGTCGGACAGGTTTGCCTTTGTTAACTTCGAAGGAATAATTAAAAGCGAACGTCACAAAAACACGAAAAAAAAATTTCCGAGATTTTTTCGCGTCGAAATTAGCGTTTTGTCAAGATTGTTTACTATCAGTGATGTTTAATAGCATGTAATGGTACGATATGAGTAAAAACCATTTTACATATAACGAAAAACAGGGATCGGATAAATAGGTTATCCAATGGCAAACTCGTGGATAAGGTTTTTATGCCACTCGTGTTTCTGATATTTTCACTCGTGGCTACGCCACTCGTGAAAATATCACAAACACTCATGGCATAAAAACCATATCCACTCGTAGCCATAGGATAACCTCTATGTATCCTTCAGAAGCTAGAAATGTACAAATATACCATAAATTAGACATTTCTCCTTCTATTTCTATAGATGACTTTTCTATATAATGCATAGTATCGCTAATGTGTAGTAGGGCATTATAACTTTAAAATGCTAATAATTATGGATGCACATGGATTTGAAGGCTCAAATTTCAATGGTGAGTTGTGATAACCAGCACTAAATTGCTGAGCTAAAAAAATCTCCGTTTCTGAGACTTATCCAAATCGACCCACGAAAATGAAGCCTGTGCCCCTTTAAAAGAAGAGTGGGGATGCAGAGATAATATAATTTGGAATAGGTAATTTTGGATTAAAAAAAAAATTCATCACAATTTACGCTATAAATTGTTGTAAAATTAGATAAAAAAAAATCGCAATATTTCAATATTGCTTGTCTTTTGTTTAGTCAGGCATGAATTGATCTCATTGCACCTCATGATTTTTACCTTTATAGTAGTGGCGAAGCCTACCATGCTTATTCTTTTCGAAACACCTGATGGTACTCGTATGGGAAGTCCACTACTATATGATTATTGCACCCGATTTTGTCATGCTCTTGACGAGATTTTTGATTAATTGTTTTGCTTGTACGGATTTTTATTATTTGAACATTCGCAGTGTATTATTTGTCACAGTATGCTAATAATTGTACAGTGTACTCTGTCATTTCCGACATCTGAGTACTACGACATTCTGTGTAATCCGACATCTTTGTCTTGTCTGTATATTATTATATCAATTGCAGAATGTGCCGAGTATCCTTACATCGGAAACGCGTACGTTGATAATGATGAGTGTGGAGATGTCATGATTACATGTAAGGACGGTTACCAGATGGTTCAAATGATGACTTGTCAAAACGACAACTGGGTGTTTCAAACTCCAGTTTGTAAACCAGGTAAGGTAAAGTCAAACCGAGATATTTCGGCTCATCCGGGTACAGTCAAAACATATATACACAACCAGTCCATTATATTTCCAAGGGTGTTGCTGTAACTTGCCAAATAAACAACCCTCTAAATAAGATATTTTATACCCTTCAAAATATAATAGACTGGTTGTGTATATGTTTTGACGGTACCTGGATGAGCCGAAATATCTCTGTTCGACTATATTTATGCATTAATTTAAAGCTGTGTTTACATAGTGACTAGGCAAGTTGTACAAATGTTGCCTGGTCAAAACAAAAACAACTTGAGCGTAGCGCCTCCTTTTTTGGCGGAAACGGGCATTGCCGTAGGGGCCCACAACTAAACGGGGGAGCAGACAGACTTATTGCCCGAATTTTAATGACATTTTTAGGGATTTTCTTCTCGGAAACATAATATTCGGAGGGGGGAGCTGCCCCCCTTGCCCCCCGTCTCCTACGGCTATGGAAACGGGCGACAACTTGCTACGATCCCTCATTAGGTGTTTTATGAGCCATAACACTGTAAGATCAATGTGATGATATGGATCATTAAATCATTACCACTTTTGAAAATGTATCGCTTGCATTTGCCCTTCATTGGTCCTTTGAGATAGATTTACATAAAATGTTACCCTACCCTGCCTCCCCTCCCCCTCCCAACTTCTTATTGCGATTTTAGGCATATAAGATTTAAAAACGCGAGTTTGATAATTTCATGACCCTTGCAAACCCATTACCCCCGAAAATTAGAATTTCTCGCTTCGTCACTGAACTAATTTCAGGTCAATGTTCGGGTGACCCTGTTATCACAAATGGAGTTCTTAACACTGATATAACATCTAGAGATATCGGCACTCAATACCAGTTTACATGTGATCGAGAATTTGTGAAGAATGGAAATGGAGGTATTGTGAGATGTAATGCTACAGGAGAATGGGAGGCTGGTATAACATGTGAAGGTAAGTCGAAAATAAATTATTAGCTTGGATCTTAATCAAACAATTCCCAAATATTGAAATGCCGAGAATAATTTGCCGAATACTTCGAGATGAATTTAAAGGAATACCATATTAGAATAATCAAAAAATCCAAATTCTCAAACTGGGCCAATAAGAGTTGCCATGTTGAATAAATTATAGTTACACCAATCAAAATTATTCTTCCGAATGGTACTAATATAACATTAGACCGGTTTCATTGCCGTGGGAAAGAGACGGGACATCAAGCATAACTATATCTTGAAATGGCGCAACCAATTTGGCTAATATAACTTATTTGATATAATTTCAGGTGAATGTTCGGGTGACCCTATAATCACCAATGGAGTTCTTGACACTAATATAACATCTAGAGATATCGGCACTGAATACCTTTTTACATGTGGTCCAGAATTTGTGAAGAATGGAAATGTGGGTATTGTGGTGTGTAATGCTCATGGAGAATGGGAGGCTGGTATAACATGTGAAGGTAAGTCGAAAATAAATTATTAGCTTGGATCTTAATCAAACAATTCCCAAATATTGAAATGCCGAGAATAATTTGCCGAATACTTCGAGATGAATTTAAAGGAATACCATATTAGAATAATCAAAAAATCCAAATTCTCAAACTGGGCCAATAAGAGTTGCCATGTTGAATAAATTATAGTTACACCAATCAAAATTATTCTTCCGAATGTATCATCATCTTTCGCGGAAAAAACCGCCAATCAAAATCAACCTTGAAACAAGAGTTGTCTTTTCCTGCCCATATACCGAGCAAGATGGCCGTCTATCATGACTGAGTCATTATATAGTCTCGAACATAGTCTCGAACAATGACGAATGCTAATATCTTTACTTTTTTTTCTTTTTTCATGCCACCATAGAACTAGAGGCAGGGAATGCCAACCAGAACAAATAAATATTGAACTTCCGTTTAAATTCATGGTTGACCGAATTTCTACTTGGGGGCTTTTTTTTAACTTCTGGTGCAGCGTAAAAATAGTTATGGTAAACAATAAAAAAAGAAGTTAATTTGAAAATTATCACAGAAAATCTAATTTAACAAGATTTTTACAACTGTAATTTTATGATTTGATATGTAATGATAAGTATATATATTTCTAAATGTTATAGGCCTATGTTACTGTAGAAATAATGTAATTATTAAATTTAAGCATGAAAACCTGTTATGCCATGGCTTAAATTTAGACCTACCATGCAGTGAGTTTTACCGGGCTGAAGGTAGCAGACACTTGGCCAGCAAACAATAAGCCAGCAAACAATACGCAATATGGTCGAAAAATGTTTAAGAAATTGTTTCAAATTTTAAACATGTCAAATCTCAAACTAGTCCATCTTCCAAATAAAACACTATCTTAGCCTTTCTCTCACATTCGTACTGTGTAAACATCAATACATTTAACGCCGAGTTTAGGTGCAGTCGGTAGCCAGTTGAATTGATGTCTGTTAGGCAATTAGGTGCCATTTTGCAGAAACCGGAAGTTATGAGATAACCCTCAAATTCAGCGCATGCGTGCCAAGCATAAACTATTTATTTTTCCTTCTTGGCATTCCCTACCTCTATTTCTATGATGCCACAGATTGCATCTTAAGAGGAAAATATTTGATTAACCCGACTTTTAGCCATATAATGGATATAGTACCTGGGACTAATCTGAATGCGTGTATTGAAAAGTGTTCGGGTGACCAAAGATGTAAAGGTTTTACTATAAGAAGTGGTGTTTGTTACCTGTATGACATCGGATTGGAATCGACCGAGTTTCCTTTCGAAATCGCCTCCACACCGAATATTGAGTATATCATTGTTTTTAGAAGTACATGTCCAAACCTTTTTGAATAAAGAATGATTATCTCTCACCATAGTGTTTTACGTCTTGTTTAAACGGCCATTCTGCTTTTTTGAAAAAAGTTTCCATTATCAAAAACATCGCAAGTATGCTCATTATACCTATGCATCTCATTTTGTTTCTTTCTCCTTGATCTTGATTTTAAAGGGTTAATTACAAACAGGGGGTACTTATTGTAATTTAAACAGTTTGACCTAGTTTTTGTGTTAGGCTTAATAATGGCTAGATAAAAATGGCTGAATACCGTGATGCAGAGGGGTAAATATATGGGGCATGGTGTCAGATGCAGAGTATAAAAGACGTGACCGGCTAGGAAGAGCTATTCAATCTTTGGGAACCTCCCCCCTCCCTATATAGGGGAAACGATATATAGAGCTTAATTTCTTTACTTACCATAATAAAATCCCGAGAAAAAAAAATGAAAAACTCGAAATATGTTTGATATGAGTAAGAAATACCATGACGTGAATTTGAAATAATAAAAAAAATGATAAAATCATTCGGCTGGGAGTGGGTCAGGAGTATAACTTATTGAACGCCCCTCGTAGAAATGTGAATATGCCTTACATAGAAAACACATACTAATATAGAAGTAGAAAACAAATTTTTAGTTTTAGGTATATTTGGAGGGATTTTCAGCCTCATTTCCTTTACACTGTTGTAAAAAGGTTTTCTAAACTTTGTATGTGTATCAGGGACACTGATGGCATCAATTTACGCCATTCAAATTTCCATTCCGACGTCTGTGGTTCTTGCAATTCCACTAAAACTAACTGACGTCACTGACGCAAATTAATTGATGTTATCAGTGTCCCTGATACACATTCTAAGTTTAGAAAACCTCTTTACAATCCCTTTAACAGCGTCATGGAAACCACGACAGTCTAAGTAAATGGATATTTTTTTAATGGTATTGAACATGGCGTTGGTTTTTAATATGTTCATTATAAGAAATAAAGCTGTAATTTGTGGATGCCTTCCAGCTAACTTTAGAACATTTTTAAACTCTATTGAAAATGTTTCAAAAACGTACTTTAGAATGTTTTATAAATATTGTT
The DNA here is from genome assembly GCA_029955415.1 of Lottia scabra. NCBI lineage: Eukaryota > Metazoa > Mollusca > Gastropoda > Lottiidae > Lottia > Lottia scabra. The sequence goes on along the minus strand of JARJEI010000003.1, from coordinate 3,315,055 downwards.
AAATTAAAGGGAATCTAAATATATAGAAGCAATTGAGCTGAAAGCATGCTAAGATAATGTATATAAATATGGATTAAATAACAACTTGTTCTCTCGAAAATGGATTAAATGTGTTTCATTTTACCAAAAATAGAAGACAACCCTTATAAGTTTAAGTCAGAGGTTCGAGGGTCTTGTAATTCTTATCAGATTATGCATTTTATGGTTGAACATTTTTCAAAATCCACCTCTTACACTCACCCCCACCACAAAACTCCTCTGATTTCGGAAATTATCAACAAAATTATTAAAACAATGACAAAAATATTTTGATGAATAAAAAAACCATAAAGGCTTTATTAAAAACAGAGTACATGTTCTAATTGTTAATTAAGCAGTTTGGTCTAGTTTGACGGACGGACGGATCATCTCGGCAAAGGGCAGGGTCGATGAATTCCCTGGGGGATTTGATCCCCGCCTACCCCAATATGTTTTAAACTGGACAGAAACAGACAGATCACCTACAAAGGAATTAATCCACTGACAAAACTTGTCTAGTTTTAATTGACATAAAACTTATTCTACAAAATAATCCCTTCCTAAAAAAATTGAGTGAACAAAATAATATCCTGGTCCATGATTAACATTCTCTCAGCCTGTCTCGGAAACTTTAGCTGTTTATTCAATTTAAACTGTAGACAATGCACTCCCTACAAAACGACTTCCTGAATCCACTCTACAATTGGTCAATCAACTATGTTTCAGTCACTTATTTTGCTGCTCATTATTAAAACCCCAATGACGAAATTGGGCATGAATTTAACAAACACATGCCACAATATAGTCAAGGGGGTCTTTGCTCCGCTTCTTATCTTCTTTGGTAGTGGCAGGCAAAAAAAAAAAAAGAGCAAAGACCATATTGGAATGAATATCTATATCGCATTGATGTCACTTCGGATCATCAATTACAGATATAAATATCATTGCAATATTTTTCCTACAAAAGAAGTTCATGCACATGCACATATACATGCATAACAAACATAGACAAAGACAAAATACAACACATAGTCAGAAGAATGTCAATCGTCACTTCCAGTCTGCAAACTGGGGGGGGGGGGGGGGGAATAACCTCTGAAGAATGAACTGATAGGCCGAAGTCACCACAAAGAGAATTACCACTTTAACAAGGCACTCTTAAGTAGCCATGAGTTATTGCAAACACTCATTGACTCCACAGTTCAAACAACATACACCCACTGGAATGACAGACGGACCATCTCGGCAAAGGGCAGGGTCGATGAGATCCAATTGGTAATTCCACCATGTTGTACCATATTTCCTAAAATCAGAAAAAAAACATTATTAGTCTTCACAAAAGTGACTTGGTCTACATGAAACAACCAGTGTTCTGACAGACACACAGACCAATTCCACTAGGCAAAGTTCTCCAAGGGATTTCTCTCTGCCTTCTCAGCATGCAAACTGTTATAGTCTTATCTTGATGGCGCGAAAGCTGAAGATGAAGTACCATCTAGTAACTCCCTCTTGCCCAGACCACAAAAACTTTTGTACTACGTAAAAATATTTATTTAAATTATTATTAATAACAAATTTGTACCTTATTTTCTTAAATTGTTAAATGTATTTCCACCATATTCCAACTTAATATTTATCATACATCTACCAACTTCACTAAAATAAATAAAAAAAATAGCATTAGTGATCACAAAATTACTTGGCAATTCACATACTGTACCTGTTTTTAACATACTGTACCTGTTTTTGATATAAAAGACGAACCTACCTGCAATTTGACCCCTCACACTCTGTGAAGTGATCTGACCTTATGACTAACTGACTTACATCTCAGCAAAGGGCAGGGTCGATGAGCTCCCTGGGGGCTTACTCCCTGCTTACCCTTAAAATCCACTGTGTTGTACCATATTTTCACCATATTTCCACCATATCTTAACTAATTATTATTTATTAATCATACATCTACCGAATTCACTAAAATGAAAAAAAAAAAGCTTTGATAACCACTAAGTAGACTTGTCAGACAAAATACATCCAGTGGTCTGACAGACAAAACATTTGAATATATTTATTCAAAAATCTGTACCTTATTTCAACCAATTTTCAGCAATTTTTTGCTCATTTCCACCATATTTCCACCAATGTTTACCACATTTCCTCTAACATTTACCATGGATCTACCAAGATTGGCTAAAATCAGTTAAATAGCATTAGTAATACTAGTAGATAGAGAAACACAGAAACACAAAACAAAAAAGAAGGACAAGGACAAGGACAAGGACAAGGGCAGGGCAGGGCAGGGCAGGGCAGGGCAGGGCAGGGCAGGGCAGGGCAGGGCAGGGCAGGGCAGGGCAGGGCAGGGCAGGGCAGGGCAGGGCAGGGCAGGGCAGGGCAGGGAAGATGAAATAACATACAAATACATTAACATGTGGACTGACGGACGGATCATCTCGGCAAAGGGCAGGGTCGATGAGCTCCCTGGGGGCTTACTCCCCCACCTACCCTTAAAATCCACCAGGTTATGTACCATATTTTCACCATATTTCCACCATATTTTAACTAAATATTAATCATACATCTACCAAATTCACTAAAATAAGAAAACAAAACAGCATTAGTGACCATCTCGGCAAAGGGCAGGGTCGATGAGCTCCCAGGGGGCTTACACTTAAAATCCACCATGTTATGTACCATATTTTCACCATATTTCCACCATATCTTAACTATATATTTATCATACATCTATCAGTCACTAAAATAAGAAAATAAAACAGAGTTAGTGACCATCTCAGCAAGGCAGGGTCGATGAATTCCCTGAGGGATTACTCCCTGCCTACCCTTTTTGACAAACCTACCTGCAATTTGACCACCACGCTCTGTGGAGTGTCTGACCTAATGGCTAACTGACCTTACATCTCAGCAAAGGGCAGGGTCGATGAGCTCCCTGGGGGCTTACTCCCTGCTTACTCATAATATTCACCACGTTGTACCATATTTTCACCATATCTTAACTATATATTCATCATACATCTACCAGTCACTAAAATAAGAAAATAAAACAGAGTTAGTCAGTCTAATTAAAATCAGACCCTAATTTCGTTCGTTCGTTTTTTTTTAAATCTGTTTTTTTAACCACTACATTAGGGTCTGAGAACCAGGCGCGATAACAAAAGTTCTCGTTAACTTTGACCTAACTTTAATGACCTTTGTTTTAACCAATCAGATCTCAATGACGTCATATGGAACAGCCAATAAAAAAACGTGTTTCAACCGAGTTGGGCACGGTACGAGAAAACGAGACTACGGCACTTCGGAATGCACATATTGTTCGCGTCACAAAATCCCAGCGCTGGGGAGGGCAGAGATCTGATTGGTTAAAACAAAGGTCATTAAGGTTAGGTCAAAGTTAACGTGAACGTTTGTTATCGCGCCTGGTTCTCAGACCCTAATGTAGTGGTTACAAAAACGGATTTAAAAATAAACGAACTAACGAAATTAGGGTCTGACTTTAATTAGACTGCAGAGTTAGTGACCATCTCAGCAAGGCAGGGTGGATGAATTCCCTGAGGGATTACTCCCTGCTAACCTTTTCGACAAACCTACCTGCAATTTGACCACCACGCTCTGTGGAGTGTCTGACCTAATGACTCACTGACTTACATCTCAGCAAAGGGCAGGGTCGATGAGCTCCCTGGGGGCTTACTCCCTGCTTACCCATAATATTCACCACGTTGTACCATATTTTCACTATATTTGCACCATCTCTTTACTTAATATTAATCAACCATCTACCAAATTCACTAAAATTAGTCATACATCCAGTGGTCTGACAGACAAAACAAAAGGGCATTTTCTAAGGCTTCTAAAAGATTTGATTCGATCCTTTTAACTTAATGTATGTATTAAAATGATTTTACCTTATTCTCATTACTTTTCAACATAAATCAACAATTTCCACCATGTTCCACAATTTTTGGGAAACATGTACCATACATCTACCAAAGTTACTAAAATTGAAAAGAATCAGCATTATTTATCACAAATTTACTTGGCAGATTAGATCCAGTAGTCCAATGCAAAGTTTCCTGGGAGAATTCTGTTTGTTTTCTCATAAGCAAAGATGTTTTAAAAATATTTCCAACCATTTCCACCATGTTTTAGCCAAATATTTACCATAGTTACTAAAATCAGACAAAACAGCTTAAAGGAGACCAGTCTTCATTTTTATTGGTTGAAAATTGCATATTTCCTTCAAACATACTTAACTTAGACATTTCTCCTTCTATTTCTATAGATGAATTTTTATATATATTGCATAGTATCGCTAATATGTAGTAGGGCATTATAACTTTCAAATGCTAATAATTATGGATGCACATGGATTTGAAGGCTCAAATTTCAATGGTGAGTTGTGATAACCAGTACTAAATTGCTGAGCTAAAAAAGTCCCTGTTTCTGAGACTCGACCCACGAAAATGAAGCCTGTGCCCCTTTAAGTGATTATAAAATTACTTAGTAGACAAATATACATCTAGTGGAATGACAGGCAGAACATCTAGACAAGGAAAAGGTTTTTTAAAAATTTGCATTCCATTTTAGTCTACTTATTTAAATAATATTACCTTATTTCCACCATGTTCACATATTACTATCCATTTCCACCAATTTCCAACATATTTCCACCAACGTTCAACACGTTTCCTCCAAAATTGACTAAAATCAGTAAAAACAACAAACAAGACAATTAAAAAATGCACAATAAAAAAATGAAAATACATGCACAAACAAAATCATGCACAATCACATATACATGCATAACAGACATAGAGTCAGAAGAATATCAATCGTCATTTCCAGTCTGCAAACTGGTGGGGGGGGGAACATGATGCAGAATGAACTGGAACATGAGGAATATCCACTCAAGAATGAACAGATAGGCCAAAGTCACCACAAAGAGAATTACCACTTTAACAAGGCACTCTTAAGTAGACATGAGTTATTGCAAACATTCATTGACTCCACAGTTCAAACAACATACACCCACTGGACTGACGGACGGACGGACCATCTCTGTGAAGGGCAGAGTCGATGAGCTCCCTGGGGGCTTACTCCCCGCCTACCCACAAAATCCATATGTTGTACCATATTTTCACCATATTTCCAACATATTCTAACTATATATAAATCATACATCTACCAAAGTCACTAAAATAAGAAAACAAAACAGCATTAGTGACCATCTAAGGAATTTCCCGAGGGATAACTCCCTGCCTACCCTTTCGGCAATCCTATCTGCAATTTGACCCCTCACACTCTGTGGAGCAATCTGACTTAATGACTAACTGACTTACATCTCGGCAAAGGGCAGGGTCGTAGAATTCCGGACAATAACTTGAACTTGGTGAATAACTGGAACTTGGTAAATAACTGGAGCTTGGTAAATAACTGGAACTTGGTGAATAACTAATAATTGGTGAATAACTGGAACTTGGTTAATAACTGGAACTGGGTAAATAACTGCTACTTGGTAAATAACTGGAGCTAGGTAAATAACTGGAACTTGGTAAATAACTGGAACTTGGTGAATAACTGCAACTTGGTGAATAACTGGAACTTGGTGAATAACTGGAACTTGGTTAATAACTGGAACTTGGTAAATACCGGTAACTGGAACTTGGTAAATAACTGGAACTTGGTGAATAACTGGAGCTTGGTAAATAACTGGAACTTGGTGAATAACTGGAGCTTGGTAAATAACTGGAACTTGGTAAATAACTGGAACTTGGTGAATAACTGGAACTTTGTGAATAACTGGAGCTTGGTAAATAACTGGAGCTTGGTAAATAACTGGAACTTGGTGAATAACTGGAACTTGGTAAATAACTGGAACTTGGTAAATAACTGGAACTTGGTGAATAACTAATAATTGGTGAATAACTGGAACTTGGTTAATAACTGGAACTGGGTAAATAACTGGAACTTGGTAAATAACTGGAGCTAGGTAAATAACTGGAACTTGGTGAATAACTGGAACTTGGTAAATAACTGGAACTTGGTAAATAACTGGAACTTGGTGAATAACTGCAACTTGGTTAATAACTGGAACTTGGTGAATAACTGGAACTTGGTTAATAACTGGAACTTGGTAAATACCGGTAACTGGAACTTGGTAAATAACTGGAACTTGGTGAATAACTGGAGCTTGGTAAATAACTGGAACTTGGTAAATAACTGGAACTTGGTGAATAACTGGAACTTTGTGAATAACTGGAGCTTGGTAAATAACTGGAGCTTGGTAAATAACTGGAACTTGGTGAATAACTGGAACTTGGTAAATAACTGGAGCTTGGTGAATAACTGCAACTTGGTAAATAACTGGAGCTTGGTTAATAACTGGAGCTTGGTAAATAACTGGAGCTTGGTAAATAACTGGAGCTTGGTAAATAACTGGAATTTGGTGAATAACTGCAACTTGGTAAATAACTGCAACTTGGTTAATAACTGGAGCTTGGTAAATAAATTGAACTTGGTAATAACTGGAGCTTGGTAAATAACTGGAACTTGGTGAATAACTGGAACTAGGTAAATAACTGGAACTTGGTAAATAACTGGAACTTGGTGAATAACTGGAACTTGGTAAATAACTGGAGATTGGTAAATAACTGGAACTTGGTGAATAACTGGAGATTGGTAAATAACTGGAACTTAGTGAATAACTGGAACTTGGTAAATAACTGGAGATTGGTAAATAACTGGAACTTGGTGAATAACTGGAGATTGGTAAATAACTGGAACTTAGTGAATAACTGGAACTTGGTAAATAAGTGGAACTTGGTAAATAAGTGGAACTTGGTGAATAACTGGAACTTGGTAAATAAGTGGAACTTGGTAAATAACTGGAACTTGGTGAATAACTGGAACTTGTTAAACAACTGAAACATGGTAAATAACTGGAACTTGCTGAGTAACTGAAACTTGGTGAATAACTGGAACTTGGTAAATAAATGGAACTTGGTAAATAACTGGAACTTGGTGAATAACTGGAACTTGGTAAATAAATGGAACTTGGTAAATAACAACTGGTAAATAATTGGTACTTGATGAATAATTGGAACTTGGTAAATAACTGGAACTTGGTAAATAACTGGAACTTGGTTAATAAACGGAACTTGGTAAATAAATGCAACTTGATAAATAACTGCAACTTGGTAAATAACTGCAACTTGGTAAATAACAACTGGTAAATAACTGCAACTTGGTTAATAAATGGAACTTGGTAAATAACTGGAACTTGGTAAATAACTGGAACTTGCTGAGTAACTGGAACTTGCTGAGTAACTGGAACTTGGTAAATAACTGGAACTTGGTAAATAACTGCAACTTGGTAAATAACAACTGGTAAATAACTGCAACTTGGTTAATAATTGGAACTTGGTAAATAACTGGAACTTGGTAAATAACTGGAACTTGCTGAGTAACTGGAACTTGGTAAATAACTGGAACTTGGTAAATAACTGGAACTCGGTGAATAACTACTGCAATTTGGAAATAATTTCAACTTGCTGAATAACTGGAACTTGGTGAATAACTGGAACTTGGTAAATAAGTGGAACTTGGTAAATAACTGCAATTTGGTAAATAACTGAAACTTGGTGAAAAACTTCATAACAAGAATTTCATCTCACATTTCAACATTTCTTCCTTATACCTTCTCATACTTCCACCAACTGCTTACTCAATGAACTCCTCCCACCCGACATGATTCCACCATTTTTTGCTTGGCTCATCCAACATATCAACCTCCCTTACAAACCCCCATTAAAAAGACATTACTTTGTTTACAATTAAAAAGACAAATCCCAAAATACTATTAACTATATCTTTATTTTTTAAAGAAATTGTACCATATTTCTCATGATAATAATACTTGTTCTTGATTTCCACCATTTTTCTTGAATTTTCTTCTGTTTTCAATATTCTTTGCCATATTTCCACCAGATTTTAACATGATTCCACCATTTTTCACTACTCTACCCAATGAACAATGCAAACAACCTCCCTTACAATCCCCTTTTAAAAGACATTACTTTGTTTACAATTAAAAAGACAAAACCTCAAAATACTTTCAACTGAAAATGGACAATAAAATCAACCCTCATTAAAAGACATTACTTTGTTTTCAATTGAATCAAATAATACAACTATCTTCTCCATATTACATCTTCTCATGATAATAATAATTGTTCTTGATTTCCACCATTGTTCTTGAATTTTCTTCTGTTTTCAATATTCTTTGCCATATTTCCACCAGATTTTAACATGTTTCCACCATTCTTTGCTCGACTTTATGGACAATGACACCAATGGACAATAAAATCAACCCCCAAACCACCCTCATTATAAGACATTACTTTGTTTTCAATTGAATCAAATAATACAACTATCTTCTCCATATTGCATCTTCTCATGATAATAATAATTGTTCTTGATTTCCACCATTTTTCTTGAATTTTCTTCTGTTTTCAATATTCTTTGCCATATTTCCATCAGATTTTAACATGATTCCAACATTCTTTGCTTGGCTCATCGGACATGACACCCTCCCTTACAAACCCCCCATTAAAAAGACATTACTTTGTTTCCAATTAAAAAGACAAAACCTCAAAATACTATGAACTATATCTTCTTCAAAATTAAATCTTCTTAATTTTCTAAAGAAATTGTGCCATATTTCCACAAATTTTCTTCTGTTTTCAATATTTTTTCCATATTTCCACCAGATTTTTTACATGAATCCACCACACTACTCTTAAATACTTTTAATTATCTTCTTTAACATTAAATCTTCTATTTTCAATGTTTTTTGCCATATTTCCACCAGATTTTAACATGATTCCACCATTTTTCACTACTCTACCCAATGAACAATGCAAACAACCTCCCTTACAACCCCAATTAAAAAGACATTACTTTGTTTACAATTAAAAAGACAAAACCTCAAATACTTATAACTATATCTTCTTTATTTCTTAAAGAAATTGTGCCATATTTCCACCATATTTCAAGAATCTTCTTCTGTTTTTAATATTCTTTGCCATATTTCCACCCGACTTAAACATGATTCCAACATTCTTTGCTTGGCTCATCGGACATGACACTCTCCCTTACAAACCCCCCATTAAAAAGACATTACTTTGTTTACAATTAAAAAGACAAAACCTCAAATTACTTATAACTATATCTTCTCATCTTCTTTATTTCTTAAATAAATTGTGCCATATTTCCACCATATTTCCATGAATTTTCTTCTGTTTTTAATATTTTTGCCATATTTCCACCAGATTTTTTACATGAATCCACCACACTACTCTTAAATACTTTTAATTATCTTCTTTAACATTAAATCTTCTATTTTCAATGTTTTTTGCCATATTTCCACCAGATTTTAACATGATTCCACCATTTTTCACTACTCTACCCAATGAACAATGCAAACAACCTCCCTTACAACCCCCATTAAAAAGACATTACTTTGTTTACAATTAAAAAGACAAAACCTCAAATTACTTATAACTATATCTTCTCATCTTCTTTATTTCTTAAATAAATTGTGCCATATTTCCACCATATTTCCATGAATTTTCTTCTGTTTTCAATATTCTATGCCATATTTCCACCAGATTTTTTACATGAATCCACCATTTTTCACTACTCTACCCAATGAACAATGCAAACAACCTCCTTTACAAACACCCCATTACAATTAAAAAGACAAAACCTCAAATTACTTTTAACTATCTTCTTCAAAATTAAATCAATTATATTTTATTTCAATCATATTTCCATAAATTTTCTTCTGTTTTTAATATTTTTTGCCATATTTCCACCAGATTTTTTACATGAATCCACCACACTACTCTTAAATACTTTTAATTATCTTCTTCAAGATTAAATCGTTTAATCTTCCTTGAATTTTCTTCTTTTTTCAATATTTTTCGCCATATTTTAACATGATTCCACCATTCTTTGCTTAGCTCATCCGACATAACAACCTCCCTTACAAACCCCCCATTAAAAAGACATTACTTTGTTTACAATTAAAAAGACAAAAACTCAAAATACTTGTAACATTTCCACCATATTTCCATGAATTTTCTTCTGTTTTTAATATTTTTTGCCATATTTCCACCAGATTTTACAAGGTTTCCACCATTGTTCACTACTCTACCCAATTGGCAATGCAAACAACCTCCCTTACAATCCCCATTAAAAAGACATTACTTTGTTTACAATTAAAAAGACAAAACCCCAAATTACTTTCAACTGTCTTCTTTAACATTAAATCTTCTTATTTCCATGAATTTTCTTCTGTTTTTTCAATATTTTTGCCATATTTCCACCAGATTTTTTACATGAATCCACCGCTCTACTCTTAAATACTTATAACAATCTTCTTTAACATTAAATCTTCTGTTTTCTAAACAATGATAATTTATTTCCATGAATTTTCTTCTGTTTTCAATATTCTTTGCCATATTTCCACCAGATTTTACCATGTTTCCACTATTTTTCACTACTCTACCCAATTGACAATGCAAACAACCTCCCTTACAAACCCCATTAAAAAGACATTACTTTGTTTACAATTAAAAAGACAAAACCCCAAATTACTTGTAACATTTCCACCATATTTCCATGAATTTTCGTCTATTTTCAATATTCTTTGCTTGACTCATCAGACATTACTTTGTTTACAATTAAAAAGACAAAACCCCAAATTATTATTAGCTATCTTCTTCAACTGTAGTCACATCTCATTTTTCATATCTTGGCAAATTTTAGCGGAATTCAAGGAACTTCTACCATATTATTCACTTGTTTCAACAATTACATCGAGTTTGGTTAATGTTTTCTTTGATTTCTTGTCTTCGAATGGTATCATTAATTTGATGGAGAAAATTTCATCAGAGCTTGGTAGATGAGTTTCACCTGGTACCATTAATTTGACGGAGAACATCTCGGCAAGACAGGGTCGACTAACTCCCTGCAGGTAACTACTGATAGCACCCTGCCTACCCTTAATTCCAAGGTAAGTTTATTTTAGCCAATAAAAGGTATAAATTTGTAAAACCACATTGGTTTTGATAAAGATACCAGAATTTCTTTAGCTCTTTTTTTAAAATAAACCAAGTGAAAAGTTAATAGTTTTCAGTTTTCTAAAATAACCATATATGGTTTTAAAATCGTACCAGCCAAAAATATTAACATGTTCGTTTAGCCAATAACCAACCAAAGGTTTAGTTTCATTGAAATATCAGCATCTCCATGTGGGCATGGATGATGGCCTCCCAGAAGGATTTATACTTGTCTCCTTCTACTACTTCTTAAAAATCTGATCAATTAATGCCTTTCTTCTAAGGACTTTCATAAAATAAAATCAAAGTCATGGAGCAGCGACTTATTACTATAAAAATGTCACATAACAGTGACTTACATATATCTAAAAAGTCACACGGCGGTGACTTATTTTTATCAGAAAGTCACAGAGCGGTGACTTTCATAAAATCTAAGTCACAGAGCGGTGACTATATAGAATCAGAGTCACAGAGCAGTGACTATAAAATCAGAGTCACAGAGCGGTGACTATAAAATCAAAGTCACAGAGCGGTGACTTATACTAAAGACTGACGGAATTGGGTCCAAAGGGGGACAAGGGCACCTGCTGCATGTAAGTGGAGAGAAACAACAGGGACCCTGAGGATCACTCTATATGGCTTATATGCTCAATTCTAATTGCTGTATGACACGACTTTTGTCAAACCCACGAAATACCAAAAGGAAAAGGGGGTGCACGTGAGTCCCTGCCTAACAGTGTGAGGTGAAATCGAGATTTGAAAAAGCCTTGCCGCAACACAATCAGAATTGAGCAAGCAGAGTCTGATACTAAAAGCCCCTGATTACCAGAAAAATAAGCCTTAGTTGATTTCATCTTCATCTGTGTATCTAGTACCCCATGGCCTCTTAATCCAACAATAAACCTCTTAACATCACAAGTTCTACTCACGCGACCGCGTAAAAAAATATACCAGTACATACATATCCTAACACCTATTTCCTAACACCTATTTCCTAACACTTAACTAATTGATGTAGAACTGTGATACCAGGAGGTCCTATCTTCATTCCAAAACCATGGGATAGAAGAGTGGTCGTCGTCTAAAACTCGGCGATACGTAGTTAGTCAGCTGACGTAGAAACGTCAACAAACCTATGATTTCCATAGCATAGAATTTTCCATAAAGACAAGATGGTCTGCAGTGTATCCCACTGGATATCTGCAGATTATATCCTTGCCTACGTCATCCTACTAATTTTAAAGCTATCAAATTTCTTTGAAAAATATTTCTAATATTAGGACTCTATCTAGGATTTAAGTCGAATTTCTCTCAAAATAAAAGAAGGCTATCGTTCAGAAACTTAATCGATTTATGTAAATTCAAATATTTGATAAACTTTATAACCAATGAGCCATCCTAGATAAAGTAAGGGGTTGATGTCGCGCTAGTTACGAACGCTTTGATCGGTCGGACGAAGGGAGCCTATGGTGTTTGAAAAAAATCAAGAAACAGGTAGCCCATTTCTGTGCTATTTCATTAGAACCAGCTAAAATTACAAGATCGGGTGGCTATTTAAAATGTTTTCAAAAAAATCGTGCTTTCACATCCACCTCATAAACATATTCAAAAAAAAACATTAATAAAATACTATTTCATTTACCTAATTTTATGATCCAAAATTGAAGAATATTTTGACGGATGGGCGAACATGTCCTAGGAAGCATTTGGGAAAGGGGGCAGCCTACTATGCTTCCTTTAGTGGACAGATATAAGAAAATAACCGCACAAAACCTCTTTCGGTCACCAAAGTGAATTGTTCAAACTGGCGACAAAAATTGGTTAAAATCTGGAAAAAAGCAATTGTCCATTCCCTGTCAATTTCTGAAAATCCATAACGTGATTAATCGCACTGCAGAAAAAAAACGACGCGCTAATATATCACCAACCTTGTCATGTGATCACATTAACTGCAATCACAAAACAAATGTCGATGTGTGCGGTTTATGTGGTATATTCATGTAATGCATGTGTAAAGGGATAAATTCACAAAACATTCAGCACAGATAAGAGCCAGCTACACAGAATCCAGTAGTAAATTGCAGTCTTACAATTAAGTATCCCTTAAAAACTACGCTGTATCCCTTTAAGTTGCGGTGTGGGGGTAGGGAAGGGGCACCTGCTGTATGTGGTGATGCACAAGAAAAAAAAGAAGGTTAGTGCCCTATTGTTTAACTCACAACTCTACAGCTTTGTGTAAAGTTGAATTTGGTTTGGTTTGGTAATTTGGTTTGGTACTTTGGTTCTTCTTTTTATACCTAAAAAAAGTCACAAGTATTAAGTATGGTGTGTAAGAGGCATTATTTTTCAAGAATACAACTGATAGTTCTGATTGATATGGGGGGGAGGGGGTGGGTATTAATACAAAATAACATTCCTTGCATTGATTTAAACCTAAAATTTCCTAATGCACAATGGATCACTTTGTGAAAGAAAGGTATAATTTTATATAGACCAGTTCCTTTAATGTATGATTAAAGTGACTCTTTCCCTCGTTTATCTTTTTAAAAATAGTAACAGGATCAGATTTTTATACGGACTCGTAACTTAAATAGCAGGGATTAAAGGGACTCTTTCTTCTATCTTTCTGTTCAGAAATAAAAGCAAGATCAGATTTTATAGGAATCATTCATTTAAAATGGCAGAGTAAATCAAGTTTTGTAGGGAATAGCTCCTTAAATGTATCAGAGATTAAAGTAAATTAAGTTTTTTAGGGAATAGCTCCTTTAATGTAGCAGAGATTAAAATAAATCAAGTTTTTTAGGAAATAGCTCCTTTAATGTATCAGAGATTAAAGTAAATTAAGTTTTTATAGGGAATAGCTCCTTTAAAATGACAGAGTAAGTAAATCAGTTTTTTTTTTAGGGAATAGCTCCTTTAATGTGGCAGAAATTAAAGTAAAACAAGTTTTGTAGGGAATAGCTCCTTTAATGTAGCAGAGATTAAAGTAAATCAAGTTTTGTAGGGAATAGCTCCTTTAATGTGGCAGAAATTAAAGTAAATCAAGTTTTTTAGGGAATAGCTCCTTTAATGTATCAGAGATTAAAGTAAATCAAGTTTTTTAAGGAATAGCTCCTTTAATGTAGCAGAGATTAAAGTAAATCAAGTTTTTTAGGAAATAGCTCCTTTAATGTAGCAGAGATTAAAATAAATCAGGTTTTTTAGGAAATAGCTCCTTTAATGTAGCAGAGATTAAAATAAATCAGGTTTTTTAGGAAATAGCTCTTTTAATGTAGCAGAGATTAAAATAAATCAGTTTTTTTAGGAAATAGCTCCTTTAATGTAGCAGAGATCAAAGTAAATGAAGTTTTTTAGGAAATAGCTCCTTTAATGTAGCAGAGATTAAAATAAATCAGGTTTTTTAGGAAATAGCTCCTTTAATGTAGCAGAGATTAAAATAAATCAGGTTTTTTAGGAAATAGCTCCTTTAATGTAGCAGAGATTAAAATAAATCAAGTTTTTTAGGAAATAGCTCCTTTAATGTAGCAGAGATTAAAGTAAATCAAGTTTTTTAGGAAATAGCTCCTTTAATGTAGCAGAGATTAAAGTAAATCAGGTTTTTTAGGAAATAGCTCTTTTAATGTAGCAGAGATTAAAATAAATCAGTTTTTTTAGGAAATAGCTCCTTTAATGTAGCAGAGATTAAAATAAATCAAGTTTTTTAGGAAATAGCTCCTTTAATGTAGCAGAGATTAAAATAAATCAGTTTTTTTAGGAAATAGCTCCTTTAATGTAGCAGAGATTAAAATAAATCAAGTTTTTTAGGAAATAGCTCCTTTAATGTAGCAGAGATCAAAGTAAATGAAGTTTTTTAAGGAATAGCTCCTTTAATGTAGCAGAGATTAAAGTAAATCAAGTTTTTTAGGAAATAGCTCCTTTAATGTAGCAGAGATTAAAATAAATCAGGTTTTTTAGGAAATAGCTCCTTTAATGTAGCAGAGATTAAAGTAAATCAGGTTTTTTAGGAAATAGCTCTTTTAATGTAGCAGAGATTAAAATAAATCAAGTTTTTTAGGAAATAGCTCCTTTAATGTAGCAGAGATTAAAGTAAATCAAGTTTTTTAGGAAATAGCTCCTTTAATGTAGCAGAGATTAAAGTAAATCAGGTTTTTTAGGAAATAGCTCTTTTAATGTAGCAGAGATTAAAATAAATCAAGTTTTTTAGGAAATAGCTCCTTTAATGTAGCAGAGATTAAAATAAATCAAGTTTTTTAGGAAATAGCTCCTTTAATGTAGCAGAGATCAAAGTAAATCAAGTTTTGTAGGGAATAGCTCTTTTAATGTAGCAGAGATTAAAGTAAATCAAGTTTTGTAGGGAATAGCTCCTTTAATGTAGCAGAGATTAAAGTAAATCAAGTTTTGTAGGGAATAGCTCCTTTAATGTAGCAGAGATTAAAGTAAATCAAGTTTTGTAGGGAATAGCTCCTTTAATGTAGCAGAGATTAAGTAAATTAAGTTTTTATAGGGAATAGCTCCTTTAAAATGACAGAGTAAGTAAATCAGTTTTTATACGCCTTCATCTCACAAAGTGTCTATGTGAATGTATATACATGTATGCTTTTAAAGGGATTTTAAAAATGTTCTGTGTTTTTTTTTTATGTGTATAAGGGACACTATTACCACCAATTTGCACCATTCCAATTTTCAGATGTCTGTTGTTCCAGCAATTTCACTAAAGCTAAATGTTTGATGACGTCAATAATCTCGAAAGTCTGTGTAATACAAACACATTTCGTGGTTATTGGCGTAATTAAACACTTAGTATCAGTGGAATTGCTGGAACAACAGATATCTGATTGAAAGTTTGAATGGTGCAAATTGATGTTATCAGTTTCCCCTATACACATGAAAAAAAAAATTGCAGAAACCTCTGAACAATCCCTTTAAAAATAATAAGTTTACAAAGAAATCAACTCACCATTATCAAGTTGTTGCACATACATTGTGTATCTTAAAACTGATGTCCTGTGAGCTTATGTCGCTTGATACCTAAAAAAAATTAAAAAGATTTGTAAAAAAACATTAACTAAATACAATGTAGTTCCCCCCCCCCCCCCCCCTCCATCACCCTAACCCCATTATCTTGCAAAGGGTACAAAACATTTGAGACTATATCCCTTTAAATCAATAAACCCCCCCCCCCCCTTTCCCCCTTTAATGCCATCTTATCTACCTTGACAATAACATGCAGAATATAAAGGGCATTCAATACTTTTAATAAGATGAAATTATCTCCCCTTATTCAGATTTTAAGCTGGGCTATTCATTGAACCCTCACCTCCCCCGTACCTACCCCTCATCCCCAACCCCTCATTAATGTCATCTTATCTACCTTGACAATAACAGGCACTTGCTTCAAAAACAGCTGTAACCTATTATGCAAGTATGAAGGACATAATATAAGATCAAATTATCTCCCCTTATTCAGATCTTAAGCAGGGCAGTTCCTTAATGAAAAGTATTTATCAATTTAATATTAGGCCTACATAAATGAAGATCTAAGAATACATGCAGAAGATCTTACAAACTTTCATAGAAAATGACCTAAAAACCAAAACTGTTATGAGTTATTTTGGGTTCCAGTCAGACATGAACGGCGAACACAGATACATCAACAACCCTTGTCTTGAGAATGCCCTTTTAGTTCTGCATATCATCATTCTGCACATCAACAACTTAAAGCTGTCTACTGCATATCACACAGCAAAATACATGTAGTTTGAAATTTCCCTCATCTAGGGGGTTGGAACCCTTTAAAGGGATGCTCTAGGTTGTCTTCAAGGTCATGTTTCATCATGTATTGATAAATTTTCCTCATTGCACACTGCATAGCTTGCTTGCCAGTAGCCCAAACCCTTCGTTAATGAAAGAGAACAATTAACTCACCTTTTATGTAGATGTAGACAGGAAATTAAACTCAAAACTAACTTATAACTGAGGATTTATCAAACTAAACTGTCTTCAAATATCTGCAAAAAAAGATAAGTTTGTTATTGTATGTCTCATTATATGGAATGACCCCCTGATCCTACATGTGACGGAATATAAGTTCCACTATAATAACTGTTCCAAAGAACTTTTTTTATGTAATAATTGTTCTATACGGAATTTTCCTTATGAAATATTTTATCCAGCTTCATAAGAGATATTCCCATTGTAGGAAAAAATGTTAGGATGTAAAAATTCTGATTTTTTCCCATAACATTATTTCCTATGCAGTTGGTAAATCTCACTTGAAGCCGGATGAAATATTTCATAAGGAAAGTTCCGTATGGAACAATTAATACATAACAAAAGTTCTTAACAACAATGGCACAACTTATAATAACTGAAAACAGTATAATATTTAAAAGTGGTATATTATTGAAACCTATAACAAAACTTATTTACATGTTCAAACTTATGAAAACTTTCCATTCTTATGTTAAATTATAAATCACTAGTCATATTTGTATATGCTGTTTCTCCTGTTTTTATTTGTACATTGTCATTTGGGCCGATTATTATTGTCATCAATGTGTGGAGACATAGTTAAAATATCTTTAGCAACTTCTATTGATGTAACATTTAGCATTTGATCTTCATATCATTCATATATATATGTGTTGATTGAGTTAGAAACATTTCATTGTCACTTTCTTGTGTTAAATTGTTGGTTTCGTCAGTTTCAATTTGGACTACAGTTTCAATTTGTATATCAGTTTCATTTTGTATATCAGTTTCATTTTGCACTTCATTTTCATTTTGCACTACAGTTTCAATTTGTATATTAGTTTTATTTTGCACTTCATTTTGCATTTCATTTTGATTTTGCACCTCATTTTCTTTTTGCACTAAATCATTTTCATTTTCATTTTCAGTTGCCTACTACCTTCAATGTAAGTCCCATCATTTAAATATGTGAAAATTTTATCATATTCTTTTCTTCTGCCTCCATTGTTATGTTTTACCTGAACATTCACAGGTCTCAAAGTTCATTAAAATGGAGAATGATTACAACTCAGTCACATGCAAACAAAACACTCTAGCACCATGTGACCTATCAAGTGGCTCTACTTTAAAGGGACAGTCTGAATTTTTTTTTAGGTCAAAAAATTTTTTTGCTCCAATTTGTGAAAACTTTACACCAAAATCTGTAACTATGAGCCCTTTAATGTATCTGAAAGTTTTAACTAAAACAATCCAGCCGTTAACTTTTAAACCCTAAAAACATGCTAAAATGTCTAAAAACCTTACGTAAGGTTTTTAAGTGTGTTATGTTTTTTGGACGCTGATAGGAAACTACTAAACGGATTTGAGTAAAATAAACTCCTAATTGTAGAGAAATGTCCCTTTTCTGTATTTTAAAGGTTTCAGCTAGAAATATTGAGCCATTTAAAAGGCAAACACCAAAACTAGGTTAAGTTTCTTAATTAACAATAAGTACTCCCTGTTTGTAATTAACCCTTTAAAACCAAATTCAGTTTGATCAAGAAGATATAGAGATACAATAAGCATACTTTAAAAATACTCTCGGGTAGCATTTGCGATTTTTTTGACAATGGAAACTTTTTTCAAAAAATCAGAATGGTCCTTTAACTATAAATCAGTCATGTCATAATATTATACCTGACATTTCAATCAAATAATATTATTTCCAGGCCTCACCTGGAAAATTTGTTATATCATCGGGGATAATAGTTCCCGAAATAAATTATGATTATTTTTGTCGTAAGGCAAGAAATTTTATGAGGAACAAATACACACTCACAGCTTCATCATGCAGAGTGAAATTTTCCTCATTGTACACTGCAAGGCTTGTCTCTCTTCATTAGCCGAGTTAATGAAAGAGAAAGATTAACTCACCTTTTAGGAACACGCTGACAGAAATTTAACTCAAAACTAACTTCAAACTGAGGATTTATCAAACTAAACTGTTTTCAAATATCTGCAAAAAATGTTAATATTGTTATTGAATGTCTACCCATATTGGATAATCACCTGACCCGACCCTAGCCCCCCCCCCCCCCTACCTCCAAAACCCAAAGATAATCCTATTTGTCTTCATTATGAATATCTAGGGAGTTACAACCCTTTATTGGCTTTAAGACAATGAATATACAGAAATGGCTGTTCAAGGTCATCATCAAGGTCATTGCACCATCATGGGTTGTCAACCTTACTGCTAACAGCTAGCTAAAAAGGGAGGGGTGAGGAGAAGGGGAGGGGGCTAATTGATGGGGCCATTTTGTCAGCCTTTTTCCGAAGCACACCTCTGCCTATCAATAAAATAATTCAATATCAACTCACCTACATACAGATGCTCACAAATTTCAACTTCTTCTTTTTTAACTAACTATTTCTGGAACTGAATGGCTAAAATATTTCATCTGGTATCTGCAAAATTGAAAAATATTGTAATTACATGCTATCATGGGCCCAACCACCCCATCCCCCCCCCCCCCACCACCATTTCATTATACACAACTAAAGGATTGGAAGGGTACAAGGTGCTAAAATATTGAGGGCAAGGGACATAATTAGTTGCATTCAATAAGAACCCTTCCTTTTCCAGGTGGCACTATGTCAGCACATGGTTCTTAATGTATGCAGAGTAGGCTATGGTTATATTGAAGTGGGTATGGGTAGGGTAGGGTAGGGTAAGGTTAGGTTGGTAATGGAAGCCTTCACCAAGCCGACTGTCGAAAGCACTGGACATGGCATCATAATTTTTTATACCTTGAGGGGGATTCGAACCTATGGCACCTAATCGCAGATCCAACTCGCTACCAATTGAGATATGCCACTAGGCTAGGGTAGGTAGGAGATAGATGAAAGCCTTTACCAAGCTTACTCTCGAAAGCACAGACCATGGGGACTGGATAAAGGGCCTAAGCATCAACAGAATATGTTAATAAGAAATTAGACTCACCTTTTCGTTACGAATACTGTATGCTTTCACATTGACAAAAACTTTTCTTGGAATTCTTTTTAGCTTACAATCTTATCATTTCTACCTACAAAAACGGTAAAACTTGTTCAAAACTCAACCTTAAACTGCACTCCTTAACTCAATCCCCCACCCCCTACCCCCTTGTCTTTGTCCTCCTGTGGCTGACCATGCTTTTCTATCGTAAAAAAGCCCTATCTACATTACTGATTTACTTTCGTATCTGATTTTGATAATGAAAGGCCTTACTTACCATTTGATTTTCGATATTTCAGTCAAATCTTCATTTTTAAAACGTTTGAGAACAATATTCCTACAAAATATCACAAAATAATCCAATAATATTCCGAATTCTTAAAAGTTCCACTGGTTATACCAAAGTCGCGCTTAAAATGCAAATTCATGTATGAAAATGATAATGGTGCGCGTTACTCCTCCCATTTTTGAATCGACAGCTGCATTTGAGCCAATCAGCTGCAGCCTTTCTATAAAAATGTGCTCTGATCTCGGTGCTCGTGCTGTCAAATTTTGTTTATCATTTCTGAAGGATCAGAAGTGTCAACTAGCCGTCAACTTCTTCACTAGTGTCAAGTAGTTAAAGGGCATATTCCGCGAAATTTTAGGAATTCTGGCCTAAGATGTCCAAGAAAGGAAGGAATGGGGTCATAGATTGTCTTTTAAAGGCTATTATTTGTTCACCATGTCTTTTAATTCATTAGTTAAATAAATTAAAGAAAAAAAACGAAATACTCACATTTTTTAAATGTTCATTTTGCGAATGGCGGCCTTTAATTTTTCTGTTAACTATCAACTGAGTCTAAACATCATTGTGAAATAAATGACACGAGGTTCCCCTGAAATTCAAATCAAATACATTTATCAATATAGGATTTTCCAAATTTTATATTTTACACACAAAAGTATGTTTTTGTGATATGCCTGTTTTTAGGGGAAATATCTATGGAAAATAAGGCAGTCCCCTTTCTCGACAAATTTTATAATTTTTATCCCATGCCTAGTCTGAAATCTTTGATGCAGTCATATTGTAGAACATTTCTCCTTCAAAAGACAAACAGAAAGTTAATTGAATGATTTTCTTGGAAAGTTGGACCTTAATTTCGCGTGAACAACAGGCCCAATTTTCTCAACAATAAAATATTATATTTGCACCATTAGCCTACCCACAAAATGTATTTGGGGTTGACAAATGATGGAAAAACATATTTTATTGGTGGAAATGGTGCGTGCTTGAGAATTTAACGTCAAACTTTCCCAGAAAATTATTCAATTTATTTTTTGCTTGCATTTGAAGGAGGAATGTTTTGCAATGTGACTGCATCAAGGATTTAGGACTAGGCGTAAAATGTGTTGCAATATGACTGAATAAGACGTAAAGAGAGTGGGCAAAGAATGAAATATAAAATTGGGGTGGGGCGGCCTATTCACGTTAAATTTACGTTCAATTTTCTCAAAAAACGTTGAATTCATTGTGCGCGTGAAATTCTGAGGTCAAATTAGTTAAAATATTCATAAAATACCTGCCGTGGGCCCTCAACAATTGACTTTTTGCAGATAGCACCTTGTGCGCGTCTTCCTGCTTCGATGTTTTGCCGTCATATAAATTTTCACGACGTCTGCTGTCACGTCGCCTCGTTCTCGATCTGGGCTTTTGAGAAGTGAACGAGGCGACTAGTCATTGTTTTAGCCATAAAAATACAAATGAATAGATTAAAAATTGGAAATTTTTGGAAGGCATCCCCTTCAAATATTTTTTCTATTTAGTTTCTATCATAGGAAGCTATTTTCGATCGGCGAATAACGCAACATGAATATTTGTTTAGGACCAACCTGTTAGAAAAATAATGGCTCCCTAAAAAGGAACCAGACGATATGCACGCACTTGAGAAAAGGGGAGGAGCTAAAGAGTAGTCCGAAACAGTGCGCAAATAAATTAAGGCTAAGGTTTTAAAAAAAAATGAAATTAGCGAAAGTAGGCTTAGAAAACGGCGTTTTTCTGCTATTGGTTTTAAGACATAATATTCATGTGCATCGTTAATAGTAGAAATATCTTCAGTGTGGTGTGGTCATGGACGTGATTCTTTCGATAGCCCGTGTCTTTCGGAGGACGGCGCAGTGTCTTTCTATAGAAAGCGCAGTGACTGTCTATAGAAAACCAATAAAATGATATATGATTGAGCTTTACGCCTTGCTTTTCTGCACCTGTTTAGGCTAATATGGACGAACACCGTGCAATGCCCAATTAGGGAACTTTTGCCAGGACAGTGGCATTAGCCTACTGTTATTTGACAACACAACAATGTGTATTTTCTCATCAGAACGAACGATCTGGGTATTGTTGTCCAAAACGACAATTTTTCTCTATAATAGTGATTTTTTCAAAAAGGGCTCTATAGGGAATTTTAAACTATTCGTTTTTATTAAGCCACTGGGGTATAGTTTCAGAAAATATAACTCATAACCCGTGAACTTTTCTTTCACCCTACCAACATTTCACCATAGGTGTGCACTCTCAGGTAGCATTTGCGATTTTTTTTTATACTGGAAACTTTTTTCAAAAAAGCAGAATGGCCCTTTAAGTTCCAAAAAGTAAGTGGGGGGGGGGGGGGGTAACAATTTGCCTGTCGTCAAACTGTTTGACGATTTGTTGGCCAACATGTTATCTGTGTGTACAGTTCTTATAGGAACCACTTTCAGAAATTTTGCATGGATGCAAAAAAAACTTTAAATAAACAAATTATAAAGAAAAACAATCTTTACGATCCCTTTAAATCCTGCAATCGATATTTTGTAATTAAAATCTTAAAATAGAAATTATTGGTTATAAAGAAGCATTAAATTAATCAGTCAGACGCGGTAGTTACTCAGCGCAATAGGACATGTACCATCGTTCGTCTTGGTTGTACTCAGCGCAATAGGACATGTACCATCGTTCGTCTTGGTTGTACTCAGCGCAATAGGAAATGTACCATCTTTCGTCTTGGTTGTACTCAGTGCAATAGGACATGTACCATCATTCGTCTTGGTGGTACTTTCTAAACTGTCTCGTATTTGCTCTGGCTATTTCCAACGATGTGTTTGCTAACTTTCGACTTGCCAAGATTATTAATGATACGTGTGACAGGTCATATAAATTGAAAGTATTGTCCGTCGGATTGTTTTCATGCGCAGTTCAATGTGCAACAACGGAAGACTGCAGGAGGTTTTTGTTCTCTGATGTACTATTGCGGTGTACGTTATATGCAGATGGACAGAGTTGTGTTGTCAACGGTGATTCCACAGGATATAGTTGTTTCATCAAGGTAAATTAAATTAAATTAAATGGAGTTTTACATCCTTCTTTTCTGCTTCTCTCTGGGCTATTGAGGATGGGCTAACACCATGCAATGTACAGATTACCAAGGTAACAAGTCGGAATTTAACTACTATGAGTTACATGGAAGCCGGCTGCGCACATATTTACCCTCCCCTTCTCGCCCCCGACAAAGCGAGGAAACTCGACTTTACGCCCACGAAAAAAGCGAGGAAAAGGGCGAGGAAAAAAGCGAGGAAAAAGGCGAGGAAAAGGACGAGGAAAAAGGCGAGGAAAAGGGCGAGAAAGCGAGGGTAAAAAAACGCGAGGAAAAGGGCGAGAAGGTGAGGAAAAAGGCGATAAAAAAAAAAGAGAAAGCGAGAAAAATATTCCTCGACTTCTCGCCCTTTTCCTCGCCTTTTTTTTCACCCTCGCTTTCTCACCTTTTTCGTCGCTTTGTCGCCTCTCGATTAAATGTCCGCAATCGGCTTCCATAGTTACATGTTACAACGTCGGTCTCAAATTTCTTAAGTATTTTCAATTGTATGCAAATGGGATGCTAACATTAAATTCAAAACGTGATTTAGATCTTCCATAAAATTGGACTTTATCCTCTAAAATCAATCAATTTTCCGTTTCAGGTTTTTGGGTGTAAAGCTGACTACTGTACGTGCCCAATCGGTTACTATGGTGATAAATGTACACAACTAGCTTCAGGTAACAAATTAATACTTTAATGGTATTTATAAGCCTGATATTTTTTATATTAAGTGCTTGAGCTGATACGAATATTTAAGATATATTTTGAGATCATTATTAGCCGCCGTAAAATGGGCATCAAAATTAAATTATTTCCGGTCATTGCGCAGCGACCGGACGTCAAATGGGAGCGAACGGACACATAGCGAACAAATAGTCCCGTAGTAAAAATCGCAAATTATTTTGTTCTAGTCCAGGGCTTATATATAGGAATATATTTGCAAAAATAAGAGTCTTAATTAGAGTCCTGACTTATCCGGCCTCCTGGGTCGCGCTCGGAAGGTCATTATATTCTGTCGGTTCATCTTTACCATTTTACCCCCAGTTTCGAAAACCTACGCCACTGGTCTGATAGTCCGACCCGGGTCTGTTTCTCAAAAAATCTTACGATAAATTGTCGTAACTTTGACATTTTACAATGAATAATTCCACACTTACGACAATTTTTTATCGTAAGATTTTTTGAGAAACAGACCCCTGACTAGGCTCTACTGTTATTTATATTACCTTTGCTTTATAATTGTTTTTCAGACTGTAAAGATTATAAAACCAAGGGACTCAGAATACCGAGAACTGTTGTTCTAATAACCATCAAACCGACAACTGCACCCGACCCGTTTGAAATACCATGTTATTTTAAATCAACAACTACTGGTATGGTCATATTGCATCGAGAAGCTGGGTGTCTCACAGAAAACTTCAACCGCAGCATGCAATATTATGAAGAGGGGTTTGGAAACGTTCCTTGGAATAGATGGCTGGGATTTGATAAGATACTCCAAATCGCAAACAACAGACCAAGTTCCAAACTGTCTCTAGGTATCTCTTTAAGATATGCCCCGGGAAATCTGGGGTGCTCAACTAGATACATGGATTTGAGTATCGGAAATCGTTCCAGTCAGTATACGTTTCATGCTGATAAGTTCATTATAAATAGTATGTTTTGTGGAGATTCTATCATGGGTAGTAATGATACGCTAGATTTAAATGGTAGACCGTTTTCAACATTTGACAACGATAAGACTGGAGCTAATTGTCCCCAGGTTTTAGGCGGAGGTTATTGGTTCGCCAATAGCAGCAATTGCTCCGATAGTTTTGCAACCGGAAGTGAGATGACAGAGATCTATTGGAGGAATACGTTACAAGATCAATATATATCCAGACTGGTATTTAAGTTGTCGTTTTATTAATTCAATAAAGTAATTTAAAGGATCAGCCTTACTTTCTCTACGTAGCCATTAGTTAATTTCATTGATAGATAGTAACTTAAAGGGGAATGTTCAGCAATTTCGACGGTCGATTTGGGCCTTGAATTTATGTAAATAGCCCTCATATTTACTGGAATTGCCCAAAATCGCACAGTCCCTTCAATATTATACCCGTTCCTTAACAGTTATCTTTCATTTTCTGTATATGTCTTTTCTATATAAATCATAGTCTCGCTAAACAACGAGTCGTATTTTTTACTTTCAAACGCTGATATTTTGAGGGAGAGTTTGGAACATCATTCCGGATTAGATTGGCTAAAAAATTCCAGGTTCTGAGAATAAAAGTTTTTTAGTCGAACGGTTAGCGAACATATCCCTTTAAATATTAATCCTTTAGCGACATTTAGGGGTAGATATCGATATCACATTAAATAACATATTTTCATGGTATACTACTACTTAGTTTTATTACAGCCAACGTTTCAACCATCTACATTGGCTCCCCCCCCCCCCCACTCAAGCCTCCTTTATTTTTGGCCGACTGATGTCAGAACCCTCTAAACATTTGCCGCTCGTGACTTCGGCGCTCGCTTTACCGTTGAATTTGAAGCATGTTATATTTTAGAGCCCCCTCCCTTTCTCTAAATCCGGGATCCGCCCCTGACAAATAACAATTATAATGGATAGATACCACTAAAATAATGCTTTGTTTATCTATAAGTTGTGCTTCTTATATTCCATTGAAGGTTTTTATATCTATATCCTTTTAAATCATTTTCAGAATTTAATTTTTTAAATACCTCAAAGATATATCTTTTGTTTTTCCTTCCTTCAACCTTTCAGCTTTCAGTCGAAGACATTAGAGTTATAAGCTCTTAGAAAATAAGAATTATAATTATATTTTATTGGGGATTAAAAAACATAAAGAGGAAAGTAAATAATATGGAATAAAAAATGCGAAACTGAGCGTCGAGCTGATGCTGTATATTCTGACATACATTTGCCAAATTTTGACAAGAGTTTTCTCCCTTAATGTGTAACTTTCGCTCTATGAACTTTCGTGATTTTTATAAAATTACCTCCCTTGAACGTTTCAAATATGACCTATCTATGATGAAATATGAAATACCTAAATTTACTCATTTATTGATGTATTGTACTTGCTCATGAGAAAAGTTCATTAGCTGTTACCTATGGCTATGTATTTCCAATATGTTTCCATAAATTTTGCTATGCGTTTTACTTTAACGGTTAAATAGATCGTTCGTCCTTGATGTTGGTGGCGCCAATTGCAGGGAAACAGTACTTTAGATAGAATTTTGTTGTCATCAAATCGTTAAAGAAATTAGGGTCTGATTTTAATTAGACTGGTATTTTGACCAGCATGGAAAACATGTAGTGGGTGGTAGCCTATACTTTATGTCCATTTGACCCTTGACTTAGACGAATATTTGAAGGCCCAGACTGTCATGTCCAGAATATAGAGCCAAATCAACAGCCCTGCTAGATACGCTTTATAAAATTATCCAACTCAATCAAGTATTCAAGTACATTGGAATTTATAATATCTGTAATATCTCCCAAGAAACAATATAATAACAACTGCCAGTCAATCCAAGTCATATGTAGAAAAATAAATACTTTAACAACTTCCTGCAATTTTATTTTTGTGCATATAACAAAGCATATAGGATACTACACATAAAAATATATATTTTAAATATATTATGCAAATTTTAAATACTATGTAATATTTTAGTGATATAATGCAAATTTTATGCGTACATTGCGTTGTGTCATGGCTAATCAGGACTCAAGATTACTTTAATATGGGTACACCCTGTATTCACCAGCAAAGGGCAGAAATATATACCCAGGGAGCTCCTGAGAAGTAGTATGGCACATCTTTTATTTTTTTCTTATTTGGGAAATGCATGTAATCTAAAGATCTGCTACATTTATTTTTTTTACAGGAACATTGTCTTTGTTACTTGACATATAACTCAATATCAGTGGCAGGAAATATTGATAGCATTTGTAATGCACACAGCGGAGCGCAGCGAGGCGAAAAATTTTTGGACCTTTTTTTTGGATTAAAAACATAGAATAAGTATAAATTGTACTAATTTAACGATTTCTGACGTAGACCATGTATGTTTTATAGTAAACGTTAATGGGTTTGACATTTTTGATTGATGTCGTATTCTCCCCATTCTTAAAAAAAAAAGACATAGTAAAGGGGGGGCGTACGCCCTCTACGCCCCCCCCCCCCCTTGGATCCGCCACTGTAAAATGATACAAAAGTGAAACATTCATGAAAATGAATGCACCAATACACCAGTTTGGCTATCAGGACGGAAATATAGGAGAACAGACAACAAATAAGTGAAAGGATTTCATAAAGCAAATGTAACATTTTGTACCTCAATTCTCTCAATATTGGCGTGATGATTCATATATGAACAAGTCTTTAAAGGAATACTACAGGTACTTCTTAGAAAGATTGAAAGTACAGTTATAGGTGTTATAGAAGGTACTCTCCTATAGAAGCACTGGCCTAGGTCACAAGTAGATACTATTGATTTCATCATAAAGATTTGAGATAAAATATATTTTTACTAATAAAAATTCAATCATATATTATTACTTCTGGAAAGAAAAATATATAACTCAAATTCCAATACAATTGTTTCAGGGAGTTAATGAAATTGGTTCTAATCTACCATGAACTAGTACATTACTAAAGTTTTTATTTCTTTTATAAGCAGTGACCAAACGTTTAGTATACACGTTAGGGAATTCATCTTGCAGTTCATTATAGAAGCGTTTGACAATGACAGAAGCATTTTTAGCTGTAGTATTGTAGGTTGCCACGAAAGGTATGATTTGGTTATCATGTTGGATATTGAGGCCGTTAGGTACAATGTTACTCTACTGAGATTCACCAATCTCCCTTATCACAATAAATAGATGGGACCATGTGGATTTCTTAATGTGTTCATATTTATAAAATAACTATGTATATACAGTAACACATGTTGATTGGACGGTTTGAAAACTTGTGACCTGATGAATATTCATTACCCCTGTCCTTGATATAAGATCTACTACAGAGAAACACAATAGACGTAGTAGCAGATTTGGATGTGTTGAAGACATAGCCGTAGCAGACAGGGGGCCAAATATTATGTTTACGGGCAAAAAAATCCCCAAAATCAGGCAAAATATTCTGAACTAATTCTGTCTGTTCCAATTCGGTCTTGAATTGAATAAAACTGAATCCGATCGGTTCCATTCAAAATTCACCCATCCTTGTCCACCATTTTAAATTCTTGAACAATTGGAAGCTATCAGGGGCCTTATTCTCGAAAAACTTAACTTGTAATGATTTTAATGTTCTAGTCATCTGATTGGACAATCACTAAAATCGATTTTAAATTAAGAATTATTATCCAATCAGATTACCGAATTTCTTACATTCGGGATTTTATCTTACCAAAAATCCTTAATGTGCAGAACGTGCCAATCATGCACACCCTTGGTGTCTAATAATAGAATACTTAGTTATAGGTGTTATAGAAGATAATCTCCCATAGAAGCACTGGCCTAGTGATTTAGCTGTTGTATTTCACTGGAGAATTATGGCCTCATGTGTTTGAGATTTCCAAGCATATATGTATATTTCACTAGCACTGTTTGATATATTGTACACACGATTGGCCTTCCCTTGGTATATATGAGCTACATATTTTTTCAATATTTCACAAGTAGGCCTACTGTTTCATAAATTGTTCACAACCTATTTTAAGATTATTTCAACTGCAACATTTTGATTTCAGTTTATTTTTATTTTCATATAAATCTGTATTTTCTTTCTGTATACCTGAAATACACAGAATTGTTTTGGCGATTTTTCTCACTGATTTGCTCGATAAAGCAGGAAATGGCATCTGATCTACTGATCAATTAAAATTGACCCCCCTGTGAAATTGAATGGAGAGTAAATAATCCCTGTTTCACAGTTTAACAAAGAAAATTCACATTGTTCACTCATTTTATTGAAAAGAGCCTTTTTGGGAGTAGAATATCCAAAACTCATGAACATTAAATCATGTATGATAGAAAAAAAATCAAACAAAAAATCCAGATTCTTATGAAATGGAGTTTTAAATCCTACTTGTCTGCACTTGTTTGAGCTAATGAGGATAAACAAACACCATGCAATGTTCAATGAGGGAAATTTTGTTGGGACAGCGACATAAGCCTACTCTTATTTCAGCTTTCCAACTGTCGAGGGATCTTTAACAGGCACAGCATGCATTTTAATAAGATTAAGGATTACTTATGACTTCTATAACATACTTACTTATTAAGTTGTTACCAATCTGTTTGGAAGAAACTGTATTAGTTGATTCTAGTTCATTGAGTAATAAAGAATCAAATGTTAAACACACAGCTCGGAAGAAAAACTCTCGTACATTTAAACCTAAAATTATATATTAAGATCTTGTCAAATATTTTTTAGGAAGTTGGACTTCATGCCAAAGTAACAGAAAACATGAAAACATTTAATATTTTTACGAAATTTGGATCAAAACTTTGGAAGCGTGACAAATCATCCACGAAAATATTCAATGCTTAAACATTTGGCAAAGTTCAGAGGTAAAACACTTTCTTAGAGAAGTAATAATTAAATATTAAATAGTTTCTCTCTTTTTTGTCTTACAAACCTCCTAAAGACATAAAGGCCAAAACATTGTATATTTATACTGAATAAAGAGTATAATTTGTAAATACCATTTTTAGCAGACACTGCCCAGAATTCAGCACCTAGTAGATTGGCTTTTTCTACAGCTCTACTCTCTACATCTTCATACGCTGCTTCTGACTATAATATACATAAATAATAACACAATATATCAAATATATACATATATCAAATTCTATTACCAATTTTTCTAAACACTGACAGTGATCAGCGTAGATATCAATAGTAGCTTCCAGTAGATCGTCGTTACGTCATAAAAAGCATTAGACAGACGTCGGAATGGAAATTGGAACGACGCAAATTAATGCTATCAGTGTCACCAATACACATACAAGGTTTAGAAAACCTCTTTACTATCCCTTTTATATCATTTTCTTATGAATACACTTAGATATTTACCAACAAATCTCTCTTATTTCCCACTAAAAATTTGACAGGATCATTGGCATTTACTGACGCGTCTTCCATCCATTTCTCAACATGATTTAAACTTTCTTCATCTGTTAGGTCAAACGCTACTATCACAACTATAGAACACAGAGTATACATACACTAAATATAATAACCAATATCATCATAGAACTATATAACAAATACTGATACATACATAGAGAGCAAAAATTATAGGCTATATATTGGGTGTCCCAAAAAAAAAACATCACAAAGTTTTACAAATATCATCTCAGACGTTTGTCAATGTCAACCGATCTCTTTCAAAATTTTCACAAAGATACTTCAAGATGTCCTTGTCCCACCATTAAAAATTAGCACAATTCAGTATTGAAATTTAGTAATATGTTGTATTGTATGTACTAGTACTGACACTTGCCACAGATGGTACGTTTGCAAACCCAGCTAGCTGTAATGTGACCAATACTTGGGAAGTACTAAGGGTTCATCCAGTATAAAGATAAAATATCTCACCATTAGCTCCTCTATAATAGGAAGCTGCTATACATTTAAACCGTTCTTGACCTGCAGTATCCCATCTTATAAAATATAGAATAAAACATCTCTAATGACTTCATGTAGCATCAACTTTTGAAGTCATATTTAGTTTAATTTTACTCACACTCAGTTTTCAAAGAACATTTTGAGAAATACACATTTCATCACAAGGTTTTTTCACAAAATGTGCCTGAACTAATCTCATTTCAAATTTGTCAGTTCAAATATTTAATGATGGAAAATTATAAAACTTATGCTTACATTTGTAAAGTAAAGTTGGTAGACAAAATACTGAATTTTTCAACTTCAAAATCTACACCTATTGTAGCTTTATAATCTCTATCAAATACATCATGACAAAATCTAAAATATAGGAATATAATAGGAATTGAACCACTGATTAATATTTAAGAATAAAACGAAGTTGTAAAAACAGTTAACACCATTACCTACTTTTCTAAACCTGTTTGGATTTAAAGGGATTGTAAAGTGATTTTCTAAACTTTGTATGTGTATCGGGGACACTGATAGCATCAATTAGCGACATTCCCATTTGCAATTCCATAAAGTGAAGCTTACCTATTAACAAAACATGTTTTACCAACAGAGACATCGCCCACAATCACTGCTTTAGAGATCTTCAAACTGAAATATCAAAATTATTGTTAGTTGAAGAAGATTGTTACCTAATTGTTACTCTACTTCTAGTATAGCTTTATTGATGTATATACCATACCAATACTAATTCAAACGCACGATTTAATTCATGAAAAGAGTCGAATTGAAATAAAATTTTGATTATTGGGATTAATCATATCATATAGAGTATTTTCATCCTAAAAATAACACAAAATGTAATCAATTCCTCACCCAACTGTTCCTGTTCTATTTTCAGAAGAAGCTGCTTTAACTTTAGGATGAAAATTCATCTTTTGATATGGAGTAGCATCAGCATGGTAGGCCTAGAATAAAATCAACCAACTTTGATTATAACTTGAAGAAATAATAAGAGAAGTAAGATGACACCCTTGAAGAGGGACTAAAGTATTCTATCCTATGATATTTTAGTCATCAATCATAGAATGATAGAGTGAGAAAACAAAGCTTACACCAAACTTCTAATCCTGTACCATTGCTTCTCAGTTTTGCCTTTCAATTCCCAATACCGAATGTCAAACTACCCTAAGCATTGGTACAAGCATAGGCGTACGGTAGGGGGGATCGGGGGGATTTTGGCTCGATCATATTCGGGCAAAATTCTCGACATATTCGGGCACTGAAAGTTCCCGAGTCTTCTTGTTTTTTTTTAAAGAAAAATACCCACTAATATTGCCAGGAACCGATTCCTGCCCGAATCCCTAGATTCTATTGAAGCAAAATACCCAAATATCGAGATATTCGTGTAGAAGCCTTGTGGGCTGGTGATATTTACCTTGGTTGTTCGGGCACTTTAGGATTCATGGAGTTTTCGGATTTGATCACCGGGCATCGTCAAGGTCATCATCAAGCACCGATTAAGCTCGCGAAATAACAGTTCACTTGGCCAATGTATTGTCTATGATAATTTATCAATATGAGTATTTCAGTATTTTTGGTATGAAACCAGAATAAAATTCCGTCATCAATCCGAATTCGTCATCAAAAAGAATTTTGGAGGAAAACTAATCCCAAAACATCAGGCCCCCGTTTCACTTAGGTACGTAAGTATTTACGTAAGTTTTATACTTACGCTTAACGTAAGTAATTACTTACGACCGTTTCACTAAAGCATGCGTAAGTAAAAAAAAATACTTAGGGTAAAAAAATAGACGTAAGTATAAAAATACGTGACGTCAAATCAATTAATGATGACGTATATCGCGAAACTTTTGTTCTGTAGTAACTGTTGCAAGAAAATCTTGAAAAAATGACTAAATATCTGCACTTGTTTAAACAGTAGGCCTATCTGAACACCAAAAACAATTAGAGCCAAAATTCAACCCTCGGGTAACAAGTAAAACGAAACAAGACGCGTGGTTGATGGTTGAAAAGTTATTTACTAAGCAATAAACTGTTAAGGCCTACATTCGCGTAATACGCGTCGTGAAAACGCCAAGAAACCGTATAGAGAATTTCAATGGTACCTTGTCCACATAAGCGTTTTGTAAAACACGCCCGCTTTGCCGACGAAGCGTAATACGCTCATAACCTCTCAAGGGGTTTCAAGCGTATTGGCGTAAACGCGTCCCATTCATTGGTGTGAGCCAGTGTAATTGCATCAAAACTGTCAAGTGGGCATATTTAGCGCCATCATTGGCCTAACATCAGTCATGTTTAGAAATACTCAGTGTTTTATGGCAAGTTTTTCTTGACTTATTTTCTCGTTCATTTTAAATATGAAGTGTTAATGTCAGATGTGTCCGTCATGATAATACATTCCCCTTTAAAATTACGCATTCAATTCCGTTTATGTGGACATAGTACAACAAAGCGTATTACGCACGGTAATTTTGAGGTGTATTCCGACGCGTTTTTTGACACGTATTACGCGATGTAAAGCGCGAATGTGGACACAGACCTTTACCCTATGGCGTGTATGGTCGTATTCAGGTCATAGGTTGGCTGTAAAATTGCATGAATGCGCGGTAGTTTTGAAAAAATTATATTTTTATTGAGTAATAAAAGCAAAACACATTAACATTAGTTCAGTAAGAAAAAAATAAAAGCAAATTTAATGTAAATAATATGTAATAAAATTTATCAAACTAAAATTTTTTAACTTATAAATAAAGACTTCTACTAACTTCTAACTTCTAGGCCTAGTTCAATCTATAAAACTTAGCTTTACCTATTTTGACTTTAAAATGATAAGTATAGTTAATAAAATATGTTTCTAACCCAAGACGAAATTTAAAACACATTATTTACGTCTCGTCTAGGCCTAAGCTATCTATTATTAGACGACGAGATTCAGTATTCTATAAATAAACCACCTGCAGGTCAAATGTATATTGTTTACCTTAGCCTAGTTACTTTAAGAAAAGCGCGAATGCTATTTGTTAGCGGACCAACGGATTCTTCCACCTCGTTTACCTGCCACAAAAAGTCCAGTCTGGAGAATCTGTGGTTTTATCCTTTATTATTATTTAGTCTGGCAACACTACATCTATGATTGAAAGTCACTCTGGCAAGATAGGGATTCGAGAGTTATGGGCCTTGTAAAAAGGATTGTTAAAACTAGGCTATTATTATTAAGCTAACTATGGATCTTGATTTGATTTAAATATGAATAAAACATTTTGTATTCAAATAAGCTTATTAATCAATTTTTTATCAGCGTAGGTGTCTAAAACTTCGATAGCTAAATATCCTCTCTCTTATAATTAGTCGTCGATTGAATTCTACTAAAACATTGTCGTAGTTATTTTCTAACGCTAAATCAAACGATGAGTCGAAGAAAAACATACTTACGCCTGCTTTTAGTTGGCGTAGGATTTAGGCAACATATTTACGTAAGTAAAAACTTACGACTTTTAGTGAAACGCAATTTCAACCTACATTTATACTTACGTAAATATTTATACTTAAGTACGTTAGTGAAACGGGGGCCAGATCCCCATCATCCCATGAATCATGGCCTAGTTACAGTTTACAGCCAATTGAGTGAATGGATATGAAATCGTTTTTGATGAATATTCTCATGGAGTATCAAATTAGTAACCCTTCATGATCACTTTTGTGCATGAATTCCGACATTGTGAGCATATTTCATGTTTTTTTCTCATCCCTCTCGTCCAATAATCAACCCCCAATTATGTCTCAGAAGTCAGAGTGCAACAGATTGAATGTAGATTTTCGAAATTTTCTGGGGGACGATCTCCCGCTCCCCTGCAGCTAGAAATGTTCCACTACCCTGCAGCGGGCTCGCGCCTTCAGCGCTTCTCATAGTCGGGCTTGGCCCGACGCGACTACGCGTTCAGTAGAATTCGGGCAGAGTCCGAGATTCGGGCACAAATCTCTCCCGCACCCCCTGTTTCAAAACCTCCTGTATGCCTATGGGTACAAGATTAGAATTAATAATTAAGTTTGTATGTTAATGTCAATTTCAATAAACAAATACTTTCATAATCATACAAATTATTCATATGTTTATCCAAAACAAATGTTAACAGAATAAAGATTAGGTTATGATAATAAAATAATACAGTACCTGTTCAAATTTGGTGACAATTCTATCTTTAGCCACATTGTTAGATAACACTGTTCTTCCTGAGGACATTGAATATGATTGCTAAGAAAACTTGGCAATATTAATTTTTCTGATCAGACTTAAACTTGTAGGTAGATCTATTAATTATGCTTCTCCAATCAAATATACTTTTTATCAAGAGATGTAGGCCCACAACAAAACAAAAGGCACCTGTTCTGAAAAATAAAAGATATGCCAATTTAAATAAAAAGAATCAACCAAAAGTAATTTTCAGCCAATAACAAAAGGCATCAATTGTGTAATTGGAATCTTGTGTGCCAAGTACCTTACTGTATATTACTGTATATGATGCAGAGATGTGTTACTCTAAAAGAATACAGAAAAAAATTATCAATCCATATCAAAATAAACTGAATGGCCTGCAAATTTAGACTGAAGTCACCAACACAATAACATTAACAGTATTGCCAATCCCACTCCCCTGTCGGTCTTGTCACTCTACTCAGTCCAATCAATGCGACAATGACACAAATGATCACAGTCATAAAACTAAAAAATGGCATATAATAATAATAATCATAATAATATAATGGAGTTATGAGGCAAAGGATTAATAAAAGGGTGGAGTTCTATATCAATTACAACTGACAGTATTATCAAAGCGACAATAGCATTCTACTTACAATATTCACTGCTAAAATAGAACTTCGGGTAGTTTTAATTCATTAAAGAAAGAAATCGCTCAAGAAATAGGCTGTACTTGTAAAAACTTTGAATGTTTTGATAAATGTCAAGGAATTCCAAGCGGAAGCGGAAATAAGGGATTCCCCCAAAATCATGCGCACTGAATGAAAACTCCGTGGACCGGAAATCGTAAACCCTTGATCATCCTTTATCGTCAACATGCCTCCAAAGAAGAAGCCAGCAGCTAGTATGTCTAAAAATTACAAATAAATCCATGTTCCCTCTCTTTCGAAATATTATTTTTGTGTTACATACACGCTAATGTCCTTTTTCTGTGCAGTTACACTGATATCGTCCCCACGAATATCAAATTTTATGGCCAAATTTACATTCTAAAATGTCGAGATGAGCATGCTTGTTTATAAACTATTTATTATGAAGTGTTCAAATAAACACAGTTTTCATTTAACCGGTTCATATATTTATGAAGTCGTACGTAACTATCACAATCTCTTGGCTAGTTGGGGATCCGGCCTATTAAATCCCATAGCGGTTGTCCGGATACCAGGGTCCCCGGCGTCTTAACGAATTGGCCTACCTTTATAAATTTACGTTTTTCGGAAATTTCGAAGAATTTTCTTATCGATGGAATACAAAAACTTCACAAGAAACTCTCAAAAGTGCCGTCTTACGCCGAAACAAAATTTGAAGCAGTCCCAGATCGACTTGGACCGCCATTTTTGTTTTTTAACTGTTGGCGGATGTGGGCGGAGTTTACATGTTTAACCAGAGATAACTCGCTCACAACCTGTAAGCTCCGCCTTTATGGCAGCCATCACTGATAGAATTCTCGCTTGGAAACTTTCGATCAAAATAAAAGGTATTAATTGAGCTAGGAGATCATTTAATTTACATTTTTAATTATTATTTTATGAAAATGTATCGAGATGTGCCGAGTTTGAAGAACACAGGGACTTAATAAAGGATTTGAATTTCCGTAATGAAACGATAGAGCATGGCAGCCTGACGTTGACCCCTCAACGGCAGGTTTTATCTGACTATCTCTTGGCCAGTCTCAGACCTCTCTAGTCTCTGCCTTTGTCAAACACATTTATTTGAAATTGGCTGAACTTTTCTGATTACAGTTTGGCCTACTTACCGTACTCTCTTAGTCTCTTCGACTCTTGCCACATTGACCTTATTTATTGAGAATTAATTTTCTCCCAGACCAAGTTTTAAATTTTGTCTATACTCTCAAGATGGTATAGTGTCGTCGTAGCGAGAAATAAACAAGGGCATTGGCTGCCAAGGTCTAATCGTATAGGCTATAAGGGAAAACTATCAGACTCACCCGGTAGCTGCAATGTTGATAAACACACACGATACTGTACACGCCTTTCAATTGTTACCAATAAGATCTGCACACCTGTAAGATCATATGCGAATGGGGGGAATGGGGGCGATATCATTCACTACCACCAATTTATACACATTTTCATACTCTATCTCACGTTTTGCACGTGCACAGACAATCTGACCATCCATCATCAATCGAATACAGCCTTACGGACCGGAAGCAGTCGTGTCAACAAGTACATGACCTATTTCCACAACACCATTTGTCTAAGAGTGGTGTCTGATGCTGGGAAATGTTTGTCTTGCTGAATGGAGACTTTTTTAGAGATAATAAAGAGGATTTAGAAGCCTTTTTCAAAATGTCCGTGGAAAAAGTCATAGTATTTTTTTTTATTTGACAGGTGCCCCAAAGGCTGAGGAGCCTAAAAAGGAGAAAAAACCTGCAGACAAAAAACCAGCAGATAAAAAACCAGC
Source organism: Lottia scabra (assembly GCA_029955415.1). Lineage (NCBI taxonomy): Eukaryota > Metazoa > Mollusca > Gastropoda > Lottiidae > Lottia > Lottia scabra. The sequence goes on along the minus strand of JARJEI010000003.1, from coordinate 3,277,238 downwards.
TGACAAGAAAAAACCTGCAGAAAAGAAGCCAGTCAAGAAAGCAAAAGATGCTAACTTGAAACCTGTGAAAACGAAAGCTGGAAAACCATTAAATGCCAGACAGAAGGCACTTAACGCCAAGAAGGCTGCTCTTAAAGGTGTTCACAACAAGAGAATCCGAAAAGTTCGAAAAACTCCCTCTTTCAAGAGACCTAAGACCATGAAATTACCAAGAGCACCTAAATACGTTAGAAGTTTGACAACCAAGAGAGGGTAATTATTTATTCACAAATATTTTGAATATAATCACTCGAATATAGTGGAAAGCAGGAAGCTTGGTACCATGGTCCTATTTGTATGGCCATGTCTTACCTGCAGGGCTTAATAAAATAAAATAAAAATCAAAAATCAATTTATGCTTCTTATATATCAGTATGTGTGATTTGCTACAAAAATATCTTGCTTTGAAATTCATTGTTTTCCATTTCAGTCTAGACAAATACAAGATAGTAAAATATCCTCTAACCACTGAAACAGCTATGAAGAAGATAGAAGATAATAATACCTTAGTGTTTATTGTTGATAGACGAGCTAATAAATATACTATTAGTAATGCTGTCAAGGCTCTCTATTCTATTGAAGTAGCAAAAATTAACACCTTAATCAGGTAGGGACTTAAAAGGTTTAACACTATTACTGCTAGCCCCAAGCAGTGTAGGCCTAACTTCTGTGAATCATATGGTGTGAGAACCAGGTGTTTACTATTGGTCTTCAATATGAAATAAATGTAGGATGATGTATATGAATTTAGAAGGTTGTAAGGTCTTCAGGATCCTTTCAAATTGTAACTATGTCCACATATTATTGTGAAATGTGTATTTGTAATCCTGCAATATTCAACAAGTATTCTCAAACTCAAAAGTTGCTCAGGGTTATTAGTAGGTTCTAGGTTTGGTGTCAAGGGTTTTCATTTTTAACCATTTACCAATTTTAATCATTGCTTAAAAACGAGGTTTGATTGGTTGTAAGGGCCTAGAATCAAATGGGACTCTAGCAGTCCGGTTGATCTCTAGTTAAATCTGCTGTTTTTGTCAACCAATCTATGTAGTTCAATTTCAAAATGAAAGCCCTGCTGTATCTGAAATATTTAATACAGTGTTTGACTAATGCTTACCAATTGTATTTTAATTCCAGACCTGATGGTGAAAAGAAAGCTTATGTCAGACTTCCCTCAGATTATGATGGCTTAGAGATTGCCAGTAAGGTAAGCACTGAATAAGTTTTAGGAGTCAACCATGCAATTGTTTTGCTTGTAGGGAAATTAATTACATATTTCCTAAAGAGGAAAAAAGCTCCTGTCATCAGGGTTGCATCTAAAAGAATTGACCAAAGACATGTTTTTTCTATCAATATTTTTGGCATAGCTAAAAGGTCTTGCCTTGAAAAGAGTTTTAGGCACAGTGTATCATAGTAGAACTGCCCTGTTCTGTTTTAACTAAATTATACCCCTTATATAATGTTCATTTATCTTCTAATATAACTAAATCTTAACTTTAATTTATATCTTTTCTCTTTCAGATTGGTATCATCTAAATTGCTGGTTGTACAATAAAAAAAATAAAAGTAAAAAATATAGTTTGTGTTCTGGTTTCTAGGGTGGGGAGCATTGATACCTGATTTCTGCTTTTTGGAGATTTATGGTATTATCAAAGTGCAATAAAGGAAAGCCGAAAGAGGGTTTAGAACTTGCCCCCTAAGAAAGAAGGTGTATATGGCAGAGCCCTTGATCAAAGAATGCCAAGTCTCACCGGGGTCTGACTCATAGCAGTAGGGGCCAACGGCAGACCGATATGCCCAAATTTAAATGTTTGCCAAGCTCACTGGGCCAATTTTGCCCGATTTCTTTGAACTCTCTGCCCGAAAACATACGATTGAAGGTGTTGGACAAGTGTCTGCAACGGCTGCGGTCTGTTTTGACAAAAGCCAGTTACTTCCCTTCTCTCTATGCAATAAACAGTGGTCGCGATGATTATGCTTTATACGTTTGCTCAACCCTTTCGTCCTCTCCCCCCACTCTTGAGTTCAAAAGGGAGAAGCGTCCCCCACACTCTTCTTTATATTCGGAATGGGTCCTGGAACCACGGTACGGCCTCATTTGGTTTTATGTTTTTATGCATTACTTGCCGAATCTAAGGGGAGTTAACCAGCCATGACAAACCACAGTTCATTAACATCTCAACACAGGCTAAGAATCCATTGATGATTTAATCATCGGCAATCATTTGACGACGTAATGTAAATATACCAAGTGCTCCCCCTGCACCCCCAGCCCGTACGCCTATGAGGTACAGTTTGTACTATATATTGAAACTCTCTAACCACGCAGCCCGTCGGACTAACGGATAATGACGGGATAGTGATAATCAAACAAAAGGACGTGGGGGGAGAGAGTTGACACGCAAGGATCTCCCCGCCCCCCAAAAATGTGGATGGAAGCCCCGACCTCACTTTGACCTCCAATCCTGTAATATGATAATAATGCTTGTCGGTCGTAAGCAGGTGCGGATCCATGATTTAGAGAAAGGGGTGTGGGGGGTGGGGGGTTCGGAGCGGGCTCTGAAATATAACATCCTTAAATTCAAAGGCACCACAAGCGGCAAATCTTTAGAGGGTTGGTTGGGTCAAATTGGGTACCAGGATATGCACTGTGAACTCGAGCCGGCGAAGCCCCCCATTGGATCCGTCCCTGGTAAGTCAGTCTTTGAGTAATGTTCAATCAAAGCCAAATAATAAGTTTTTAAATTTTATCAGTGATCAATCCTTGACTTTAATGTATTTATTGAGGGCACTTGGTATAATTACAAAACGTCCTCAAAGGATTGTCGATGATTAATTCGTCAATGAATTCAGTAACCAGTTAGAGACGTCAATGTGTCGTGGTTTGACAATTCGGGAGATGATTTCGGTTTTGGAGGGGTGTCTGGTTTTCTCCACTTGAAAATCCTCAAATTTGACCGTTTGCATGCCATTTTGATTTAATGTAAAATTAAAAATAGTCATAGCCTTAGGAGACAGGGGGCAGCTGCGACAGCCCGCCCCTCCCCCCAAGTATGTAGTCGGGCAGCGAGTTCCAAACAATCGGCCCAGTGAGTCATGGGCCCCTTATGCTAGGGACAGACGAGCGTATTTTTTCGCCCAATCGCAGCGAATTTTATAATCACCCCAAAAAATACGCTCGTGTACGGCCGTAAAAACTGCGATCGGGCGAAAAAATACGCTCGTCTACCCCTAGCATAAGGCTATGAAAATAGTTGCCATCTATCCTTTTAATGAAAAAGTGAACCACACATCACACACAATTTGGTCAATGCTGATTAACATAGTCTGGTCGTATTTATGTTTTCAAATCGGACATAGATGTTGACGTCTTGTATCAACTTTCGGAACTAGGCAAACCTGCTAGATTACCTCGTAGGCTATACTATATTACGAAGATTGCCATATTGAATAAATCACAGTTCAGCCATTCGCAATATTTGTTGTCTTCTAGTGCGCTTAAATTAGCCAATCAAAATACATCTTCAAACAAGAGTTACCTTGCCCATTTACCGGGCAAGATGGCCGCCTATCATTCTCGAACAACGACGAAGGTGGAGCGGAATGAACATGATGTACACAAAATTCTTTTCAGGACTGTAAATAAGCCTACAACTGTTAATAAAATTATGTTTTATTTACATATACAAAAAAATAAATATTTATTTGTCGCTTGAAATATTTACAGATAAGTTAATTATGCTTGTTAATGGGAATGTGATGTTTTGAGAAAATTTCTCTCGTCCAAAAAGGGTCATCCATTAAATATATACACACTATGCAGCAGTTCCATGTCTGGCACCATTTCAGTTTAGTTTCTCAATTACCTCATCTGAAAAAATACAAAAAAATATCGTTTATAATTATTATACAGACGAAAGATTTGATGGCATTTTCTCTATAATGAAACTGTTCCAAAAGAACCGTAGTTTCTGACATCCCGACTTCTGCATAAAGTTGGACTGGATGATAGAAGATACTACAAGAACGAAGGACTAGCTCAGTCTGCAACATGGAAGAGTTTTAGAAGTACAAGAAGATCGTAGAATGTACCATCTAAATGAGCCGATCCTAGAATACCAATGATCAGAAGATGAACAACTCATTGAGCTTTTCCCGAAACCAGGTTTTGATCAATACCGTGTCCACAAGGAAGTGCTACAAGTACAGTTATTTGGACATATCATCGACCTTTATATCATTATCCTAGCAGAACAATCGACTGTGCTGTGCTAACACTTATAACTGGTTTCATATAACCACAATTATAAACTGTGATTTTATTATTTGTATCGGTAGCTTCGAGAGACTCTAAACGTGAATTCAATTTGATATTGTAACTCAACCCTCTTTTAAAATTCAGTTAAGTGCCCCCTTTTGCTGCGCAGAGTCATTCAAGCATTCATGTACATGTATTTTATTCATTCAGGCTATTTTCTAACTTACCTAATATCAGCTGTGGTCTGTATTGTAACGTCTGAGTTATCTTCTGAAGCTGTGCTGAAATCTGAGTCTATTGAATCAAGCGACATAGAACTATTGGTTCCAGGTTTTCTCAAGTTTGTACTGCCCTTCTCTCCGGCGTTAGTTCCACCGTACAGTTCTTCCATTTCTCTTGGCGAGCATCGTGGCGTTGGTTGAGGAACAATATTATCAAAGCGTACAAAATCCATACACCAGATGTCGTGCCGTTCATCGTATTCCTCCATACGGGCGAACCTGTGACCCCAAAGGATTTCTTTGGCACTGTATGATGTTCTTGCTTGACATAATTCACCAGTTGATTCTATGGTTCCTTCTAAGATGAAGATGACCTCGAATTTGTCCAGACAGAGTTCTTCTGGTTTAATATCCCATAACGGACTGTTTTCATCAATATCGTGTCTGACTACAACTGGATACATCAGGTAAAGCGTGTTATCCATGCCATTGGCGTTAAGATCCAGCTTATGTTGATACAATGGGTAGATTTGACGTTCTTGAGACACGTGCTTCTTCACTAACATAGCTTCAACTTTGGTCTGAATCAAATGAGTTCTTCGAAGATCCCCGATTCTGACTAGCAAGCTCACCATACCATCTTCCTTTGCGATGCAAGCACTTTTAGAAAATACCAAAGTATGACGACGATGCTTTGGTCGTGCAAATTTAACGAACATGAAACCAAGGATGATCGTTTCGACAATAAAGCCAAGGGTCATCTGTAGATAAACCAACGGAATCGTAACCGGACATGTAGGTTGTGGATACAGAGTTCCGTACCCGACCGTAGATTGCGTTTCAATTGAAAACAGGAAGCAATCCCAGAACGAAGTGACCTTCTCTATGCAGGGGACCCAGTTGGTGTTACCAATGTTGTGAAAATCGCCATGAATATAGCAGACAAACCAATACACGATACCAAAGACGATGTAGCACGTGAAGAAACCACCAAACAAAGTCAAGCTGACCCATCTCCATTGCATGTCCAATAATGTCACGTAAAAATCTTTCAGAAATCTCATCTTTCTGTTCGGAATTCCACGATACGCTACATTGCTCTGTCCTTCCTTTCTGAGTAAATTTCGTCTCGGTTTTAATTTCCGACCCCATTTTGTTTTCTTTCCTTCATCAGTTTTGGGTTTCAACTTGGAAAACTTGTAGCCTTCCCATCTAGGATCATCATTGTAAATGTCTAGTTTTAGATCACTCGTCGCCATATTGAAATGTTTTTCAAGAATTTACAAACGTAGCATGCCACTTTCAGAAACTGTAGAGTCACAGACAGTGTCCGAATTCGCACAAATGTTTCGTCTTTTCAATTGAAAGAATTGAAACGCAACCGAGCCCACAATATTTAAAACAATGATGAAGCTTTCTTGCCTTCCAATATACGACAGCGGCACTTCCTGTGACGTCTGATATGGCTGAACTTCCGGTGTGTTGTCGTCTGGTTCTTCAGCAAGCCTTCTTATGTGGATTTCCGAAACGAATGGAGTCTTGTCTGGATTAGTGAACACGTGTATCTTCGTTAAGTTCAGTTTGATAATGGGTTGGACTGTAATTCTCGATAGCAATAGAAGCCTAACTTCATCTTTTATTTCGTGTCAATGGTTGACAAGGGTTTGATTGACAGGTCGATCGTCAATGAAGGTTTATGATGTGAAGTGACAAATCAGACACATTTTTTATCTGATATTTGATCGATTGGTTTCCTGTCATAATTTTATGTTTTAACGATACCGATAGCCCCCGGGTTTATAACAACTTGCCTTTTATTCTAGCCCACTGTTTTCTAAAGAATATGACTCTATGTTATAACCCTATCGTTAAAGATAATAGACCAGTGATATTATTAAACACTGATCATATCTGATCGATCTCTATTTATTATGATTGATTATAGATTTTATTTCTTTCTTATCAATTTTGATAAACAACAAAAACGGAAATTTTGTCAAAATAAAAATTGTAATTTCCATACTGATTTTTTTTATGTTTACGGGATGGTCATTTTTTTTTTCCTGAACAAATAAATTGAACATAAATTATTTTTAAAATTTGAAATTTTTCCTCTATATATATAATAATCATATCAACCTTGGTTTTTGTTTTATGGGATTTATACAAAAACGAAATGTGCTTATTAATAAGTATGGAGTTCCAACTAGTTTTAAAATTGGGTATTAAAATTTTTATATTGAGTATGATATACATATTTCTGTACTATTTGTCGTAGCTTAACAAATTTTAATACGTTACGTAAAACGTTTCAATAGTTTTGGTGTTCAAACATTAACGGCAAAAAATATTTTTAATAAAAACATCCAGATGAAATAAAGAGCATATTTCTTCAGCTTTAGTTTTATTAATTACAGCAAAAAATATTATAAACTTCAGAATAGGCAGACCTACGTGAACATTACCTATCCATCAACTTATCATATCTTAGTCTCAGAAACAGGATTTTGTTAGCTAAGCTAATCAGTAATATTGTTCTTAGCACTCCCTTAAAATTGAAGGGAAATGTTCACTAACTGTTCGACCAAATAATTTTTTGTCTCAGAATCTAGAACTTTTTAATAATGTTCCAAATCCTTCCACAAATCCATCAATATCAGCTTTTGTAAGTCAAAAATACGACTCGTCGTTAAGTAAAAAAATGAAATGAATGGAGTTTTACGTCCTACTTTTCTGCACCTATATGGGATAATTGAGGACGTGCAAACGCCATGCAGTGTACAATGAGGGAAATTTTGCCAGGACAGCGGCATTAGCCTGCTCTTATTTTCGGTTTCCAACTGTCGAGGGATCTTTAATGTGCACAGCCAATAGCACACGGGGCCTCGGTTTATTATCCGATCCGAACGACTAGACGCTTCTCCATTTTTAAAGTAAGAAATACGACTACTCTTTGACCACATTGAGTTCTGAATCGCATTTTGCCTATTATTTTTATATCAAAAGAAATACCAACATCAAAATAATTCTGAAATTCTTAGATTGTCTTTGGGTTTATTAAAATGACAACCATTAAAGATTTTTTTTGCGAAAATATGATTTTACAGGGAGTATTTTTCTGTCCGAAAAGTGGGTCAAATTCAATTGAAGTTCCAAGGGGAGTATGCTTATTTCAAATTGCAAATTTTCAAACCATATATTTCCATGGACTCTAAGGCATCCTAAGATATATGGAATGCAATATATTTTAGTGAGACTATGCCTTATAAAGAAAACACATAATATAGAGAAATTGAAAGATAATTTGAAGGGATTTGCAATTTTCGTGCAGTACTTTTGAAGGCAATTATGCCAAAAGAACCAAAACAACCCTCGAAAGTACCGAATGTTCTCTTTTTAAGGGAAATTGTAGAGAGATGTCGCCAAATTATTTCAGTGGATTCAACTTGCAATAAAATCGTCAGAACACCAAAGCAAGTTTATCTGAATACTTACAATCAATCAACCCTTTAAATTACATACATGTAAATAGCATATTTAAGAAATAACAATAATAATTTCAAATGCGTTTTTGAAACTTTCAACTTAAACAGCAGAAAAAAATCTCCACAAATTTGCGTTTATGCCGTTTAAACGTACAATGGTTTTGTAATACCAACCAAAATCATCACAAATTTAAAAACGTTTATACGTGGATCTTCCAAATAGTTTTAGCAAATATTTTTCATCAAAACTTTGAGATAATGTAACGGACACTTTTCTAAAGATTTGTGTCTATAATTTTCAATAGTTCTAGCAAACAACATTTTTTTTTTAAATGACAGATCTTTCCATAAAGCAAATACAAATCTGCAGGAAAAATTCAAAAGAGCTCTGCTCAGAAAGTAAAATCAAAGGGGTTCAATCTAAGTTTTTGTGTATTTGATGAAGTATAATTGTAGTATCGAAGACAGGTCGATAGGGACAATTTGACAATATCACTCGCCACGTGATCAATCGATTCTATAATAATTTATAAATCATAAAACAGATCTACTTCCTACTTGCCAAAACTTATAATTTATATAATAAGACACTTAAAACAATAGAACACCTTTGAACGATCATATACCATTGAATTGACTGAACAGGTGCCCGGGGCTATATTTACCATACACTCCTAGCCGCGGGAAATAAACCCGACCATTTGAACACCTTCGATTGGCTCAATAGCAAGATCCTAAAATATATGACGTTTATGTTTTAACGAGCCATTTGTCTGGTGATAATTTTTTGTCTTCTTACATATTGTGACGTCATTTGACACCTCCCTAAAACAATCGGTCATATTTTTATGAAATTGGCTCGAGGCTGACAGCCCAGGCGGCAGAGAGCGTGACCGACCCTTCTATAGATGGCAGAATCAATGAGAATCAGGCATTAAGTAACATTCATCATAAATAGCTCGTCAACTCTCAACCAATTCATTCAGTTTGTTCAATCACTTCAGTCCATCAACAACGGTGATCAGTAAGCTATGCTGATAATCTGATTTTAATTTTCAAAGTTCGTTTTAAAAAAGCAAGATGGCTGCCCAGCGAGAAAGTTCAGTGTATACGTTTCCAGAACAGAAAAAGGTCATCAAGAAGCCAACAAGATGTGAGCGGTTTTTAGACTGTTTGAAATTTCGTTGTTTAGCATCCGAGGATAAAGAAGACAAGAGGAAAGCGTTGGTAGGTAAAGAAGGAGGCTATAGAATTAACTATACCGGACTCGGTGAACATAAACGAAAATATCTAGCTGATATTTATATAACCCTGATAGACATTCCATGGCGATATGCTCTGGCCATTCTGTTCAATGTGTTTTTAGTCACCTACATGTTTTTCGGTGTCTTATGGTGGGCAATGGCTCATAATAACGGAGACTTTGAGAACTTGGACAATCCGCACCATGTGCCGTGTTTATTGGGAGTGAAATCGTTCGCTGGTTCGATATTGTTCTCCATAGAAACTCAAACCACTATCGGGTACGGTTATGCTTATCCTAACGCCCATTGTGCGGGCACCTTGCCTTTGATTTATCTACAAGTTACCATAGGATTCTTTTTGGAATCTTTCCTTCTGGGATTCATCTTCGTTAAAATTGCTAGACCAAAGAACCGCGCGAAAACCATGTTGCTGAGCAAGAAAGCTGTCGTCTGCCAAGAAGATGGTAACCTCTGCCTCCAGATCCGAGTTGGTGACATGCGCAAATCACATCTTATTGAAGCCTCAGTTCAAGGTATGTTGGTAAGGAAACACGTGACGCAAGAGGGAGTTACCTATCCTTTGTACCAAAGAGCAGTGGAATTTGAAGCTAATGGTATGGGTGATCGAGTCTTCTTACTCTGGCCCATGACCTTGACCCACAAGATCAATGAAAACAGTCCATTCTGGGGAATCAAACCATCAGACCTGAGCCACGAGAAGTATGAGTTGATTGTATTTTTAGTTGGTACCGTAGAAGCCACAGGCGAGGTTTGTGAAGCCAGAACATCATATACACCATACGAAATTCTCTGGGGTCATCGTTTTGAACGAATTGAAGAATACGATTTGGGTAATGGCCGATGGCATGTAGATTTCACTTCATTCCATGATGTAGTCTATTGCCAGAATATCAGACATAGTGCTGAAGAACTCGACAAATTTAAAGATGCCAATAACACGACTGAAGAGAAAGGTGAGCGGGAAATCAGATACGATTTAAATGGTGAGCCCAATGGTGCCAAAGGTATTACGTTTGTAGCAAACCAGATGGCTGATTCAAGCATGTAAAGTTCGGTAAGTAATAAATTTGGTTTATTTTTTTGTCAATCAATCAAACATTCACGAAAAAAGCTTGAAACAGAATATATTAAGAGCATATATTTGACAAGCTCATTGATCATACTTGATTATCATAGACAGTATCACGTGGCAGTATTATTTCCCATTATCATCCATTATTATAACTGTATCACCTACCCAAGGTTATTTACCACGTGGGCTCCTTTAATGTTCGGCGTATATGTATGTATATACACATATTATAAAAGGAGTTCGGTACCAGGGTGTTTTTGATTATACCTTATCATATTGATATTTCCTGAAAAAATTCATTCATTCATTCATGAAAGCGTCTTGAAACAAGTTTGCTCATTGGACACTGCAATGCGTTTATACAGACCTTATTTTTTTCTTTACAATGGCATCGTCTTTCATGTCACATTATACCTTTGAAGTTCATTGCTACCACTGTAAATGATTTGTAACTTGCTTCTCATTCCATCCGTCTTTCTTTTTCAGTATTGAGATGTTGATGTGAAGCAGAAACGGAAGTGACGTAGAGAAACCAAGTTTAAAAGTTGAGATGAAGGTGTTATGGCATAATTTATTCATTTAAAATCATTCCTTTAATTGATATTTAATATTAGTCCGAGATACGTTCTCCGTGATAAGACATCTTGCGGGATTTTGAATTCTTGGATGACAAATTCAGATTATATGAGATGATTCAGAGTCTTATCATGGTCGTGTGTTTCGGGCTATATTTATTTGTATATAGTTGTATAAAGATTAACTTATCCTGTAGTATGTAGTAGTAATTTTCTTAAATAAAATGTAAAAATTGATTGTGTTATCTTTCTTTAAGAACTGATGGTAACTTATATATTTTATGTACAGATCAATTTCGATCATTGTAAACAATATTGCCCTGAATCATGAAATAAATCCAACTTCCCAATTGATGGCGGATCGCAGCCGCTAAAGTGACGCGTTGTCGTTTGTGTGAAAAAAAATAGTGAACAACTTCGCCTCTCTTTCTGTTACTGACATTCAGAAGTCAATGTGAATATATTTGATATATGCGCCCAATATATGGGACATGTACATTTGTTTTTCAAAAAAAATTGTTGACCCTTTTTTTGGCTTAAAAACATAGAATAAGTATAAATTGTACTAATTTAACGGTTTCTGACGTGGACCATATATGTTTTATAGTAAACGTTAATGGGTTAGACATTTTTGATGTCGTATTCTCCCCATTCTTAAAAAAAAAAAAAAAGACGTAGTAAAGGGTAGTAGGGCGTTTCACACCCAGATAATTCCCTTCCGGACGATTCCCGCCCGGCCAATTCCTATCAGGACATTTCGCACCAGGATGATTTGCATCAGGACAACTTCCACCCGAGACATTTCACACCTAGGACGATTCACATCCAGGAAAACTGCCACCCGGAAATTTCACACCCGGGCAATTCGCACCCATTACAATTTCTATCCATAAGAATCGCATTCCTGTCTCTTACACAAAAAACAATCTACAAGGGGTCCATTCCAGTAAAAGTACCAGTACAAAATCATGCCTGGTACCTATGGATGTTTTTGTACTTACGAATTTTACTGGAACTGGCCCCAGGGTATAAGTGTCGCTAGGTGACTACGCTCCAATATTTCTTGCACTAAATGTATGCAATGGGATTTTAACGGAAAAGTATTAAAATGAGCCATAATCTGCCGCAAAGTATAACCGGCTGCCGTTTGGGACTTTTTGGCGAGAATTTATCTACAATCATAACTTATTTCCTCTTCTAATAATTCATGCATTCCGTTTTTAATTTTATAATGGGAGCAAATATGGGTGCGAATTGCCCGGGTGTGAAATTTCCGGGTGGCAGTTTTCCTGGATGGTAATCGTCCTGGGTGTGAAATGTCTCGGGTGGAAGTTGTCCTGATGCAAATCATCCTGGTGCGAAATGTCCTGATATGAATTGGTCGGGCGGGAATTGTCCGGGCGGGAATTATCTGGGTGTGAAATGTCCGCGCACGATTCTGGTGAATGAATCGATTAGTGACGCTTTATGTTTACTATTTTGACCAAAGTGGCGCTTTAGCAAATTGTCCTGAGAATTCTGTTTAAGACCTACCAATGTTGCCTTCTTGTCAATGCATTTCCTCGCTTATCTGAAACTTGATATTGTCGACTGATTGAATTTAAGATGTTGCTTACGATCTTCCATTACGGTGGCCGAAGTAGGATAGATAACAATAACAGCTGTTGTGTTGCAAATATATTTCTTGCATTGGATTGAGATCGTACTTCTCGTATTGGAAGTCCACAACTATATAATTATTGTACCCGATTTTGTCATGCTCTGGACGAGATTTTTTATTAACGGAATTGTTTTGCTTGTACAAATTTTATTATGAACATGTCCGGTTTCATGGTAAAAATCAACAGAACAACTTCACCCTACCCCCTAAAGAAAATGAAAAAAGAACAGTTATATAATGATTTATTGCTGAATAGCAAACGGTTATTAACAAACAAGACAACAATCCAAGATTATCACAGAATAACAATATAATACATTTAATTTATCTATTATAATAAAACTTAGAGGTGTCACCACTTCCCAGCAGATTATCCGATTATTTTTCTAAGGTTGGTTGGTAGATGACAAGTTAACATTCGCTTCCAGCAGCGATTTTCTAATCCTGATTAGTTGGGTTATACGAATTAGTCGAATACGAGCTTAGAGCATAAAATAAAATTTTAACATTGAAAGGCACGATATGTTCAACAGCTATCTGATCTGCGTTCAGTTGTACCTTTTTAATCCAACTGTTCTCACAAAGGTTTTACTAGTCTCTGCTCTACCATAGGGGGTCACAAAATGTACTCTTTTGCGATACCTGATTTTTTAATTGCCCAATAGGCTAGGCATGCTTTCAAAGACCTAGAAAAAAATTTTTTGTCGAATATAAAAAGTCCTACCTTATGTTGATGACAAAAAAATAGAAAAATTTCAGACATGTCGCTTTTGAGATGTTTCTAGCGATAAATTCAATTGATATTCAATTGAGAAACTTTAAATATGAGGTAATACAGTAAAGTATATAAAAACGTAAGCAATAAATTCCAATGAAATAAAATCTAAAATTGAGAAAATAAATTACAAAGCACTATTTAGCATTTTTTTGAAATAACATAAATCAAATACATGTATTAGTCGATTTTTCCGGCACGTTTAAAAGATTGAGCGACGTGAGTTTATGATAAATGGTCAAGTTATTGGCCTTGTCCAGTTTATCTTGATATTTGACCATGTGGTCGAAGCTAGGGGCGGCTATTGGTGAGGGTTTGGTGGTATCAACGTAGGGTGTATCATGGCTCTGGAATGGATCGTACACTACATCTTTCTTCTGGTAGCTATAGTCTGTAATTATATAAAATATAAAGAGGTTTTACATCCAACCACTATTGCAAGAGATTATATATTAATACAAGACAGACAAGGTAACATACACCCACTGGCATCTGTCGGAAATGATGATATTTTCTTTAACGATAATACAAATTTTGTTACATATCAAAAGGATATAAAGTTAAGAGCAATATCAGTTTTATCAAAATCGACCTGACAGGGGCGACGGCAATATACGTCTACATTTCCATGTGGGCGTGTAATAATGTTTCCCTTTCTCTATGCCTTGTGTATTGAACATCAACCATCAACCTCCTCCTTGCCTTGCCAATTTCAACATGAATTGTGCCTTATGTAGTCTTGTATCTTGTGATAGGAAGCCAATATAAAATGTTGAAGCCTGCAGCTAAAGAAAATGATTACCTGAAGGTTTTCCAGTAATAATTTCAGAAATAGATTCCCACATATACATGAAGACATTCATCTCGAGCTCCTTCTGTTTCGGCGCTTCTTGAGCTCTGGTCATGACGTCCATTAATATAGCCATAAACAGGTTGGTCAGCAGGATGGTCACAGCAATCACAAATACCGAGAAATATATGGTCTCCACAATATTCATGTTAACCTCAGCATTGGTGTATTTAAAGGTGGCATCTCCCAATAACCCAACAAACATCGTCTCGAACGCAGCCACAAACGAGAAGTAAAACATACTGGTGCGACTAAACAGAATGTACCCAATTATAGCGCAACCGATCAGATTAATTCCAATGAAGGCGGCGAATCCTGGAAAGACTTTCATGCTAGCGCTTAAAACATTGAATACACGTTGTGTGATGCTGGTATACGCCATGGCTTTCAGTAACCTCAATGTTGCTATGGTAACGACCACGCCCAGTACGTATACGAAAGCATAATCCCATAGTACGATGTGGTAGAAGTTGACAAAAGCTCGGTCGTTTTCTCTGAAAAGAGTCAGCGCATCTGACACCGCCCTGTCTCTGATTATAAAGAGGATTATCCCCCCTATAGACACACTGATACTGCTTAATTCTACCACGTTCCAAAACTTCTTAAAGTACTGCAACTTCTGTTTGGATAGTTTGATCACCGTTAGGACTAGACTAATGACAATATACAGCGCAAAACATACTTCACATGCTATAATAAACACTCCTGTATTACCAACGTGCTGCGACGGTCGGAACGGAAAGATGTTATAATACGTTACGACTCCACCTGTCGCAGGGAACTCCGTCAATATACTGACGTACACGAACATGTTGATGTCAACGTTATATAGAGTAAACTCGAAAAACACTGCCCGTGTGTGCCGATCGATCCATTTTTGAGCTTTTAATTCCTTGAGAGATTCGGTGGAAACTATTTTATTTACGTCTAAGTTTGCGATATATCCTCCACCGCCGTATGTATCCACCAAACCAGCTATAGGTAACCCCCAAATGTCAACAGAAGAGGTGAACTTCCAAGCTTCTATGGTCAACATAAGTTCATCTGAATCACTACAAGGCTGAGTGGTCCAGAAAGGGCAATAAGTTCCCGTGTCCTCGTATATCAACTCATATTCCGGTATTTTAAGGGCATCTCCAAAATATGGGTATGTATAATTCTCTGAAAGAAAAAGTTTTATTCACAAGGTGTACGGTGGTAGGCACAATAATCAATCGTTCAATACTCAAAAGCCTATAACGATGCACTATTGTTCGAACTTCAGTTCTTCAAAGGGCAAAGTGACCAACATAACATATCTGCATTTAAATCCGATAGCTGCCACTATTCAACTTGTCAATAATGGCTCTGATCTGGTACATTGAAACCAAAAGGTGAATCGAAATCCTAGATCAGAATCTAATGTAGTGATAGTGTCCTAAAGCCCCAATCCCCTGTCGTTCCCCCATGGCGACTTAAAAGCTACTTACCACTCACAGCTCGGACCTGCCTCAATCTAGGGGGACCGACCCTCACATTACTGCTATCATAGGAGAAGAGTCGCTGACTTGCTGTCATCCGGGTTCCCGTATAGTCATTTTCCGGAAATAAAGATTCGATTACTGTCTTATCCAACCATTCAAAATAATGTTCTGTTTGGATAACCTGAAAACGAAGAAAAGATGATAAATAACAAGGGAATGTGTTGAATGAAAGCATTCACTATTTCTCTATTCATTACCGTGAAATGTTGCAGAGCGCTAACGTTACCATCACAGAGACCGTTTGGAAGAAAAGGTGTTCACTTTCAACAAAAGGTCATCAAGAAATGGACAATTCTTTGGACGAAATACTGCTAAAAGTAAGAGCATCAAAGCAATATAATGCAGTCCGTGAAGACTACTTCAGAGAAGTTATTTGAGCAGCTGTTTGATCCCTTGAGTCTGAGTCAGAAAAGAAACAACAGGCTAATTGCAAGTTAATGACCGTGGACCGTGTCACCGCCCTTTAAGCAACATTGCAAAATATAGATGCATTTTTTAAGACACATTTTCCTACGTGGTTTGACACGTCAACCATCAACAGCACATGAGGATAGTCCTTACTCCAACGGTTTTCTGATTGGGATGGGGATGGGGGTGGGGGAGAGGCACGGGAAGAACTGAGGTTTCACATACCCCGGGTGCAGCCACGCCCCCATTCCCCTTGATTTTGGCCCCTTGTTGGTCCTATCCAAACTCATATAAACGTCAATAGTTATGAAGAACGTACCTTTTCGTATTTTCGGAATGGTTTTGGTGGTTCGAGGAAGTTCTGAGCGACGTATTGATGGAGATTATAACTCTGAGTATCTCTGTTACTAAACAATATAAACACTAGTATCACCAACACCAATAAATTAATCACCATCTCTTTAATAGTGTTCTTCAACTCGGAATCTCTCAACTTCCTGGCTTTAGTAAACTGGAAATCAGCGTCATGAACTGGTAGATTGATTGATATCTGTCGACGATCTGAATCATAGAATTTTAAGTTCAACGACCAACCTTTATGCACCTTGGTCCCGTTTCTCAAAAAATCTTACAATTTAAGACTAAACTTTCGATAAGTTTATTACGACGTCGCGAGGTTGATAACTTTTCAAGACATTTTGAAGTTTTCACTAACTGTTCGACTGGGGACTATGCATTATATAGAAAACACATAAACAGAAAATGAAAGACAAATGTTTTAGATATTAAGGCATTAACCGATTTTGTTTTTTGCATTTCTAGTACGTCTGGAGGCTATTTACATATACTCAAGGCCAAAATCGACTCTTGAAAATTCTTAACATCCCCCTATAAATTGTACAATACCCAAATTCAGACCTACCTGTGGTTTCTTGACCATGTTTAGCAGAGAAATGTTTGATCTCCTCCATGTCGTAAACTGTAGGTTTCGATATACGTAATGTTCGGAATAATAACCCTGCTATAATGGCCAGGAACAACACCTTGAAATTATAATCATAAAGATAGGTAAATGGATAAAAATCTTCTTTTATGATGTAAAATAGAAGGCGTAAATTCCCTTACTTCATTTTTACAGCACAAGGTATAAGACAGTGTCTCTTACATATTAAAGGGATTGTAAAGAGGTTTTCTAAACTTTATATGTGCATCGCGGACACTGTTAGCATCAATTCCAATACAACAGATACACATAAAAAGTTTAGAAAGTCTCTTTACAATCTCTTTAAGATAGTTTCATTTTCGTGGGTCGATTTTTCCAAGTCTCAGAAACGGGGACTTTTTTAGCTCAGCAATTTAGTACTGGTTATCACAACTCACCATTGAAATTTGAGTCTTCAAATCCATGTGCAGCCATAATTATTAGCATTTGAAAGTTATAATGCCCTACTACACATTAGCGATACTATGCAATATATAGAAAAGTCATCTATAGAAATAGAAGGAGAAATGTCTAATTTAAGATATATTTGAAGGAAATATGCAATTTTCGTACATTTCTAGTGCTTCTGAAGGATACTTAAATATATTCAAGACCCAAATCAACCAATAAAAATGAAGACTGGTCCCCTTTAAGAGCCATGTTCAATTAGGAGGGAAAATGTCAGCAAATGGTATGAACAGGCTTTTATAACAAGGATTCAACTATAGAATTGGTAAAGCATTTGTAACATGTAGCCGCCTATATAGATCTTACCACATCCTCCCGTTTGCTACAGGCTGTGCACGTTAAAGATCCCTCGACAGTTGGAACTCGAAAATAAGAGTAGACTAATGCAGGCAAAATTTCCTTCATGTCTTACTGCATGACGTTTGCCCATCCTCATTAACCCACACTGGTGCAGAAAAGCAGGAAGTAAAACTCCCTGTGATTTTCATTTCTTGGTCTCATGATGGGGATCTATGTTTTAAATATGATAATATAATGCCTGGGTTTTTAACTGTTTTTTTTTCAAGTGTTCCCGATTACTCATGAAGAAAATTAACATGTCCCCCACCCTTCCAGTTCAAGACAATTACGTGTGAGCATTCAAATTGTGGCCCATGTTGTGGTCAGTGGACACTGGGTTCATATCCACCCAGATAATACATAATGTAACATTTTTTTTCAGACCTATAGCTCGATTTGTGTCCCCGAGAAAATGTCAAAATGGCCCCAGTCTGGGACACGTCCCCCAAGTTGAAAACTCAGGATATAATGAATCGTAATATCTACCTTAAATGGATCAACACAGGTTACAGACTCAACAAAACACAAGAAAAATGAAGTCAACCATTCTTCAGAGATGTCTTTCCCCCATTCCATACTGAAGAGCATTAGAAAGAATGCCGAGACCACAGTCGAGACGAGGACTAATAACCAGCCTATATATTTACACCAATGGGGTAATACGGCATCTTTTAAAGCCACGTTGTCCGGGATCACCAGAATATCTTCCAATTTCTGACTGAACTCTAGTCGAGCCTTAATCCGCTTGGGTAACCAGTTCGGTATAGATCTTCGTTTTCTTACTTTCGGTTTCAGCTTTGATTTTCGGAACATTATCATGATTATAGTCACTGGTACTGCAGTGATAATGGCACTTATAAAAGAGATGAAAATCTGACTTGGATTGAATTTGATTGGTCCTAATTCGACAGCGGCAGTTCTCTGTCGGTCTTTGTCTGTATCGGTATCGAAAAACATGGCGTTCGAGATCATGGACAGGAACAACAGGGCGACGCAGCACCCCACTCTCTGAACACGTGTAAAATGACTCTTAACCGGTCTGAAGAAGACGGACAACCACACATGTTCGTCGGTCACGTGATTTCGGGCATGCTCCAGAAAAATGCTCCTGAAGTTTTTTAAATTTTCCTGCCCACAGACTGGGATAACTTTATCTATTGTACTCTCTTCTATGGACAACCAACTGTTCGTCATAAACACAAAACTGAAATGAATTTTAAACAGGAGAATAACAAAGGATTTATAACCTATGAGGAGAAATCTCTGGAATGGCATGACCACCAAAATACCTACCAAAAACACATTAATCTTCGTGGACTCGCTAAAAGGCATGTCTATTACACCATCCACATAACAAATGAACATGCTTTATCTTTGTGGATTCTCTAAAGGACTCACCGGACATACCAAATAAACACAAGTGCGTGGATTTGTCACTTTTGTGGGGGGGGGGGGGGGGGGAGAAGGGGGTTGCTTGGGATAACGAACCAGATAGTTTGTCGAGTTCAGATAAGTTGAGAAGCGCCATGGAAAATGGAAAATCATCGATCATCAAAGTTATTTTGGGATTCGAGTTGCAGTAAAGACTTTCTACACTGGTTATCATGTGATTGATTTTTATGCTTCATAAACCAACATCCTTAAATAAACACGATTATAATTTGAACCTACAACATGTTAACATGGTGTAAACAGAAACTCACCTTTCATTTAGTTGTATGTCGACCACTTCTATTCTATTGAGGTTCCAGGAAGCATATTTTCCTTTACCAGAATTGTCATGCCATATTCTCAAATATTGAAGGTTACCTAGGTGTTCTGGGACCGCCATCAGAAAATGCATCACACTTCCAGCTTCGAATCCCTGGAAATAAAGAAAGACCCATACCCATTAGAAGAGGGAAGAGATCATAGTTTGATACTTGCTGTTAGTGGTGCAAAGTGCAATATTCAGCATTTTCATTACAAAATCGAGAGTGATAGCCGTATAGTAGTGGACTACTCAAAAGAGAAGTACCATCAGGTGATTCAAAATATTAGACAGAACCTGACACATTTTCATTTGGTTATTAAAGTTGTACACTGTGCAGCCTTGTGCGTTCGTTTTGGACTCTGTTTCTGGTTCGTCAAAAAAATTATATAGCTCTACAAAATTATGTATTGGGAACTTTTTATAAGTGAAAATATGTTATTTTATATATATGATTCAGGTATTACTATATTATCATACAGCCCCCTTTCAAGACCATCAAGTATCGAAGTTAATTGCCTATTGAAAGGGAGTATAAATAAGCGGTTGTATCCGTTGCTAATACATGTAAGTATGATATATTTAATTACCTTTCTTACGCCATCAGAGAGTTTCCGAACATCGGTGTTATTCTGTTCACCATAAAGATCAAAGCTAATATTAGACATAGTGGAACCTTCTCTAACAAACCCTGTATATACTGTTATTAAATAGTAATACTGATCTTCAGAGAAATTATCTTCAAGTAGCGTCACTCCCCACTGAAATAGATGTTATCGGTGATTTAGAGTACGAGAGGCAGATTAGGCGCGATCATCAAGATAGTAGAAACCCTTGTCTGTCTGAAAGACCCATTATCATTGATAACTAGTGTCAGCTTAGTCCTCCTAATAAACAATGCATTGGTACTTATAATCATGGTGGACACGTACGACCTTGATGTACCTCATGTATGTCAATAAATTTTACCAAAGAATAAATCTAATTTGTGGTCTACCTGTAGCACATCAACTGAATCTTTCCACTGCCCCCAAACTGCCGCCAGTATACCTAATATTATAATAATGATGATAACTGACAATACTGCGGCTTGAGACTGGATATCGAATTTACTAAATACAGTGGCGAAATCTATCTTGTTAGGAGGTACGAAGAACGACGAGGCTGTGATGGAATTAGCTTCTCCTGGACACAGACACGTAATCACTCCCTTCGCTAGGTCATGTTCCAACTGAAATGTAAAAAAAATGTATTCGGCTTAGTTATAAATATATTAACCCTCCAAAAAGAGCAACGCGTGACATGTTAAAGATTATCTGAAAATACTTCATTTTAAATACAGAAATATGAGGCATCACATTGTAATGGAAATTGGCACACTATTGTTCAACAGTCGTCAACCAGTCATCTTGGCAATATCGTCGAGAACAGCAGCACGTTCCCGAGCTACACTGGAGGAGAAATCGTATTCGTCAACAATTATGGAGGGTAACGCTGTTTCAAAACATTGACCTGAGTCTTTTTCTAAAGGAGGATCACCTAGATAGTGGCTTTATAACATCAACCCCAAGAAATATTACACCCGTACCTACCTCACATTTATCGTCGTCCCAGTCCTGTTTTACTCCATTCCAAGTCATACAGGAAAATGTCTGCATACTGATATTAAACGGTGTGGTCAACTCGTCCGATTCTGTAGTATTGGTATTGGCCGCTGCACGACGTTTCCTACTTGAGGGCTGATCAGCTTCTTAAAGACAGAATTTACAGTTACGTTTATACCCTTGGTTCCAAACCTTCTGGACACTTCGTATCCCTATTTTGTTCAAGAATTCTCCTTGTACCCCTTTGCCCACCCGAGGTAGCATTAAGAGACAACATGAAAGTAAAAAGATATTTGTTGGTTGATAGAGTTTGATTTTTATAACATTCCATACTTTTTAAAATTGTGTGAGAGGCTTCTCGGGTACCCCTTGTGTTGTTCGCTACAGAGATACCAGTATCCCTGGTTGCGAATTCCATCCAATAATATGTCCCCTTCTACCCCAACCAACATACTTTTCAGCATACTCAAAACAGTGACAAACTTATGAATATTCAGCCTATTAAATTGAAATCAGATCGCGTCATGGAACTCATTTGAATGAAACGTAGAAGATTCCGGTAAATAAGCATTTCCGTTTGATAACTTGTAAACTGCATACTACTATGCTAATAACATAACAGAAGGATAATTAGACCCGAACTGACATAAAACGCCGACGTATGGTTAGATCTGATAGAATCTGGCTGTATTACTTGGAATGTGAAAGCGCTACTTTATTATAAATGAAAGCTTACCATCTGTTTTAGACGGTCTTAAACCAACATAGATTACTCCAGTTCTCTTCACTTGACTAGGCTCCAAACATCCTATCAACGTTTTCGAGTCAGAGCCTATTTCTAATTCAGTATGTACAAAATCATACTCAGAATCTGTGGGAGCGATCAAACTTCTCCAGTACACGTCATACGTCAACGCTTGTCGTTCTGGCCTCAGTAAAACGCAGATGTGCGAGCCTTTAGTCTTGTACAAGCTCTTCATATAGAAGAAACGTGAAGCATCGTCCTCTATAAATATAGGAGACACTCGACTAAATGATACGTCTTTAGGGTTTTTAAAGTTGGTTTTCTGTCGTTTCGGGGCTATAGGAGAACCAGTTGTAGCGTCCGTTATAGCCGAGGATACCACGGGGCTAGTAACACGTGGTGAATTGGCTCCCTGAATGTAGATGTTCTTCTTCATTACCACTGTCTACAATTGAAATGAAATGGAGTTTACCGTTCTGCTTTTCTTTGACTGTTTTGGATCACTGTACATAATACAGTATAAATAGTTCATTATTGTTAGAATTACGTACACCCTGGTTTTTGCTGTGCTGTCACATTGGTCAACTTGACCTCTTTATATTGACCTACTTTCACTTTTACCTTTTGTTATTGACCTACCTTCACCTTGACCTCTTGTTAATAACCTACCTTCACCTTGACCTCTTGTTAATGACCTACCTTGACCTCTTGTTAATAACCTACCTTCACCTTGACCTCTTGTTAATAACCTACCTTCACCTTGACCTCTTGTTAATAACCTACCTTCACCTTGACCTCTTGTTAATGACCTACCTTCACCTTGACCTCTTGTTAATAACCTACCTTCACCTTGACCTCTTGTTAATGACCTACCTTCACCTTGACCTCTTGTTAATGACCTACCTTCACCTTGACCTCTTGTTAATAAACTACCTTCACCTTGACCTCTTGTTAATGACCTACCTTCACCTTGACCTCTTGTTAATGACCTACCTTCACCTTGACCTCTTGTTAATGACCTACCTTCACCTTGACCTCTTGTTAATAACCTACCTTCACCTTGACCTCTTGTTAATGACCTACCTTCACCTTGACCCTATTTATTGACAACCTTTGATTTTTGACCTACCTTCACTTTGACCTCTGTATTGGGATCTATTTCAAGTCCTTCTCGCCCAATAGTGATACCATTATCATCAAAATCACTCTCGTTAGTCGACTGTTTAGCCAGCATAGCCAGGTTCACTCTCTGATACTTCATTGTGAAGGTCTTCTGTTGGAACACACGTGGTACATCACTAACCGTCAATCTCTCCAATATGGCGAAGGTGTTATTCCACATTTTGGAGTTTTGTTCAATATTTTTCTTCGCCTGTGCATAAAAAAAATTGATTAAGGACAATTCTGAAGGACCACACGTGCATGTTATAGTTTGTACCTTTTTTTTATTCCCGTTCCTTGAACACTTAGTTTTCAAATTTTCTAAGATATCTTATATAGGCCTATTAGCAGGAGAAGCGATAAACGCTGTTTAGAAGTTCCAGGACATTCAAGATAAAAATGAGAGGCACCAGTGGTATGACTGAGATAATCCAGAAATACAATCACATTGTACTCAGGAGATACCGGACGTAAAAATAAATTAAAGGCACAGAAAAGTTTTGACCTAGAAAAAATTCAGACTATCCCTTTAAAGATCTAGGTCTAGGTCTAGGTCCAAAAGTTTCAGCTAAAAATATTGAGCAATTATCGAGACAAATACCAAAACTAGGTTAAATTGCTTAATTAACAAAGTATTCCCTGTTTTTAATTAACCCTTCAAAAACAAATTCAGTTTGATCAAGAACATGCAGAGATACACTTTAGAATTACTTTCAGACAATATTTGCAACGTTTTTGTTAATAAACACCTCCAAGATCCATGATGTATTAGGCTGGCCTAGTAGGTAAGGCGTCTTGGGAGATGTCGGATGTAAAATTTCGTTAAATCTATAAAACTTCAATATACGTACCTGACGAATCCTCTTTAGTGCCTTAACAAATATTTTCTTTTTCCTAAAAGTTCTAAAATAATCAACTTCTTGTGGGTTGAATCCCTTCTCGTTTGTAACCTCATCTTCTGGGAAATCGTCGTCCGCCTCATCCGGGATGTCAGGTGATCCGATTGATATTATATTATCTTGTAACTCTCCCAGACCTGTAACAAAAATGTTCAAATATATAATGGTCTAATGTGTATGCAATTGCAGGTTCAAATGTGTAAGGCTCGTGTGTATGTTAACTTCAGAACTATGACGTCATTATCGGTGTTTGCCTACCTCCATTTTATACGTTCATGAACACTTCTAAACTTATATGAAATACCTCAAGACCTATATATATATCGGGTGGGCCAAAAGTAATGTCCCAACTTTTGACCTTCACTATTATCCAAGGCATTTACTCAAATGGACTGAAATTTTGCATATGATTAGTCTATGATATTATCTATCTTTGGTACGAGTTTGAGTGATATCGCATCATTAACCTTTAAATGGCATACAAAACTAAATCAGAGGCCGAAAAATTTAATGCCGGAATGTTGTCATACCATTTGTTTCCTATAAGAGGTGATCATTATGACCTCCATCTTCATTCTGTAAAGCTCTCAGTCGCTTTTTCCACGAGACAATACATTTTCTGACTTCAGCAGTTGAAATGTGATCCCAGCATGTTCGAATTTTTACCTTGAATTCTGTCTATGTGAATAAAGTGCGACCTTAATAGACCTTTTCCGAGAGTGCGTCCCAGATGTTGTTAGTTAGGGGTATTAAATCTGACTGGTTTTAACATCATCTAGGCCCTCTGTTTAGACATTTTGGCACCTCAAACCCAGGAACATCCCATATGACCCTTGGCTGGTGACACCATGGCACCATGCACATGGAGGGATATTTTCAGAAGACTCCGGCATTAAATTTTTCTACCTCTGATTTAGTTTTGTATGCCATTTAAAGATTAATGATGCGATATCACTCAAACTCAAACCAAAGGTAGATAATATCATAAAGTAATGATATCCTTTTGAGTAAATGCTTTGGAAAATAGTGAAGGTCAAAAGTTGGGACATTACTTTTGGCCCACCCGATATAATTCAATAAATGGTTAAAAAAACTGAAGGAATTCGATCTCTTTATAAGTCGCGGCACTTGACAAAAGCGAGTTTTGGGAAAGTAAAAAACTGTACCATCAAACGAATAATTGACGCATTCTGAACTGACGAATTTTTTATAAACGGGTCTGTGGTGATTGTACGAATTTTGATTATAACCTTCAAACACGTGTGTAATAAAAGGAATTGTGTAAAGAAGTTTCTATACCTTTGTGTGTATATGACCGTTTTATGACTATGACGCGAATTTCTCAAAGCCCTTGAGATATAAGAAGAAGATTTTGAGATAGTGACGTTTATACAATATTAATTTTTGGTGGAAATACAAGAACCACAGAAATATGCATGATTGAAAACTGGAATGATGTAAATTGATGCTATTAGTGTTCCCGATACACATGAGTAGTATAAAAAAAACCTCTTTACAATCTCTTGATAGTGGAATATATATACCATTGAAAATAACATGAATATATAAACAACAACAACATCAGATATAGGGTCTCTGGAGAATTCCTATTTTACAAACGGATATACAAATGACATTATTATCAATGTTAACGCAGTGAAAGCGATATCGAGCTGACATATCCATAATGATATCATAAAAACATTGTTTGTTATTATCTTTCTGAGGGTCATGTCAAGTTGGCAAAATGTAAACCAAATCGAACATTATTTGCAGTGGCATATTTATGGGAAGGGCATCCCCTCCACCCTAATTGGACCGAAAGTTTCGTTATATTTTCATTTAAAAAGCGCAAAATTTTGGCATTTTCACGCATGGACAACATGCATAGCCGTAGGAGACAGGGGGCAAAATATCATTCAAATTCGGGCAATAAATCGGTCTGCAAATGTAAATATATGATAATCAACCACAATTATTTGTCATGCAGTACAAAACGCCATTGGGCGGAAATATAAAGGGATCACGGCCTAATTAGATCGAAGCTACTAAAAAAAATAAGGATACATGATAATGTAATCGATCATGATTGGTCATGCAGGACTAAGTATACGAAAAGGCATAAAGTACTGCATGTCCTCATGGGACGGTGATATAAAGGATTTACGGCATTTAAACATGATTACCAAAGTTAGCAACCCGACGCTAATAAATAATATAAGGAGACATGATAAACAGTTTGTCATGCTAGATAAAACACAGCATATTCTCAAGGGCACAATCGACAATCCTTGGCAGTTTGCGTAAACCATACGTAGTCTGTTGCAGACTTTCCCGAAGACTGTTTGCACGTGGAGGTGATATATATTATTTAAAGCGATACAACCTCTTAGAATGAACAAAAAATAAGATCTCAAACTTGGTCAATAAGAGTATATATTCATCAACAGCGTCCAAAGTATACAAACAGAATCAAATAAACCCATAAAACAATGTAATTTTCCATACAATTACAGATTATTATTGATAAATGTCTTAAATTGGATTAAAACATTTATCAATTATTGTATTTAAACATAGTTTACTGGATTTACCAGATTATTTAGGTTATCTGTTGTATAGTTATGCCACTAGGTTTGTCCCCTGATGAATATATATTCCTATTGACCAAGTTTGAAAATTAGATTTTTTTGTTCATTTAAAGACGTAGTATCGTTTTACTCATTATTACCAATATACACTTCCCGAAGCTAATATATAACGAAAGATGATAAACAATAAGTCATGCTAAACTTAGTATCGAACGCCATAAAACACTGCATATCCTCATGGGACGGGGAGGGAGCCGCGGTGGCTCAGTGAGTTAAACCCTTGCTTGATAACCTGAAGGTCCAGGGTTCAATCCCGACATGGGCCGATTATTCAACCCGACCAGTGATGCAGGTCGGAGGGGCTGACATGAAAAAGAGTCTAGTCGTTCGGATGAGACAATAAACCAAGACATCGTGTGCTACAGGCTGTGAACGTTAAAGATCCCTCGACAGTTGGAAATCGAAAATAAGAGTAGGCTAATGCCGCTGTACTGGAAAAATTTCCCTTATTGCACACTGGCACACTGTATGGCGTTTGCCCGTTCTCAATTAGCCCATGCAGGTGCAGAAAAGCAGGACGTAAAACTTCATTCATTTCATTTTATTTCATTTCATGGGACGGGAATACTAATTGTATGTAGTGGTCTGTACTCACCTTCCAAAGCTTGTCGAATATCAGCCTCTTTCAGGTTGTTTTCTGTATTTAACAATAAACCTTCACTTAATTTTACAGCTGAGTTGGTGATCGCTTCCTATAAGTATAAAAGGGTAATTTAAAGGGATTTTAAAGAGGTTTTTGTAATTTTGTATCTGTCATATCATGGACAATTTAAAGGGATAATAAAGAGGTTTTATAAATTTTGTATGTGTATCGGGGACACTGATTGCATCAATTTGCGCTGTTCCAATTGCCATTCCGACGTCTGTGGTTCTTGCAATTTCAATAAAACTAATGCGTTTTATGACTTGACAACCAGTGATCTGCATATATATCAATAGTAGCTTGATAATTTAAAGGGATTGTAAAGAGGTTTTCTAGATTTTGTATTGGTATTACCATGATAATTTAAGACATTTTGACGAAACATAGGTAACAGCTTATGAACTTTTCACATGAGGAATTATATCATTCATACATGAGTAAGTATTTCATAATGAAAAGGGATATCAGGTGTCTAGAAGAGTAAGCATACCCTGCCTGGCGCCACACCCGTCCAAGCTAATAGCGTTAGAATAAAACTCTTTACAATTCCTTTAAGGATTGACACATACATATTTAATTTAACAAAAGTGTTGGCTATTGTCTGAAATGGGATTATAGTAACCTTTTAGTTCTCGTCACAGTTGAGATGGCTATAGTTGTCTATTAATATAAAATTCATGATGGTTTAACCTCGACACGTTAATAATTCATAACATGTGGACCATCGTATAGAGAGGCATATTAATCAACCAAGACCGTAAGACCCGTGGGGGAACCATATAAAATCAGAACTGGGAAGGTGTTGTAAAGATTATCTGGACAACAATTTGTTGTCGGGGCGCCCCCCGTGGTATTTTATTTTGGACTCTACTTTCGTCGTGGACGTACAAAAATATAAACCTAAGGGTTTGATCACACTACAGGTAGAGCAGGCCGTAGCAGTACAGCGTATCGCTTTGCTCTGCTCTCCTTCGCACTGCGTCGTGCCGATTGCGATTTAAACAGCTGAGCGTCTGTACATTGAGAAACCCATCTGTACATTAATGCTGCTCTAACCACTCTGCTCCGCGCCACCCTGCCTGTCCTGTCTGCTCTGTCTGTAGTGTGAATAAACCCTGCAGCTTTATTTCTAATACGGCTATGTCATCAAACATTATGCAATATGGATTATGTTAAAAAAAACTGTAAAAGTCTTACCTGTGCCTTCTCGGACACTATATCAGGTTTAACGACAGATGATCCGACTGTAGTACTGAACTGTAATATCTGACTCAATGATATAGTTCCTGATCCTATAACCAAAGATATCGTCTCTGTCGACTTGTCCATCAAACTTTCCAATACCTAAAACCATAATTATTAGAGTTATAGTCAAGCTAAATAATAATACTAAACTCTTTTTAACGCTGCCTGTATGAGCATGTGAAACGTTGAGTTAATAAATGTCAGAAATAGAATATCCATATACAAATGTATCTTGTTCTTTGTTACCTAAGCCTATTTCTATATTATGTCTTATAATCAGAATAAACTCTTTGTTTTACACGGGTCAGAATTAAGCTCCATACAACAAAGTGATATGGTCCTGTCTCATATTCAGTCTATTGGAACAAACATAGATGCAATATTTTTAAATACAATATTTCTACAGGCAATAATAACAGGCAGAACAAGATTCAGTGATCAAGTACATGACTAAGATACCTACAAAATCCAACGATGGAGTTCAAATGCCGACAAGATCACAACGTAATGTGACAACAAGGAACAAACTTTATTATTGGCGTGTGATGTTTCAGTTTACATAGATAATAATGTATCATTTTCATAAGAAATCAAATTTATTGGCTACGTACCGCAGTTAACTTCTCCTCCAATGGATCCTCTGATTTTAAACTGTCGACTAAAACTTCGGACTGTGTATTGGAATCTTTGACCTCTTCTATATCTATAGATTCTACAGGCGTTTCTGGAATAGGCTGAAATAACAGTACATGTACATAGTGTATAAAGACTTTAAATGGCATTTAGTAATTGTAAACACAATATATATGTGGTGTAAACACTCATTTTCAGAAATTTTGGACATAAGAACTTGTAGCTTTAAGCGCTAGATATAGACACAGCTTTATGGAACAACAATCACTGGTTAAAGTTTTATGCAACGTTTCGCACATGTGCCTGAGGACGACGGGGGAAACACGTCGAAACGTGGCATAAAACTTTAACCAGTGATTGTTGTTCCAAAAAGCTGTGTCTATATATTATACATAATGTATAACAGTCAAAAAAAAAAGACTCCGTTTATTTTCTTTTTTTAAATTTGAAAATACGTATACCGAAAAGCAAATGTAGTGTGACTTCTGATATTGATAAAACTTGACAGATACTGGTAGTTACATATTCTTGGATTAATAATCTCATTTAACATTCAACTATTAAGTCACTTTAATTAAGGCATAGTCTCACTAAAACATGTTTTTTGACTTTCGAACGGTGATAATTATGTAGGCCTCTACATGTATTTGTGGGATTAGATTTCGAGGGAGAGCTGTGTGCAATATTATTGATAAGCTTATCTAAAAAAATCCCTGTTTCTGAGAATATGGTATTATTGGTTGAATGAATGGTGAACGTTCCACTTCAAGTATTTATTATTCATAATTATTCTCTGTTGACGGCAGGTATATGGGGACAGGATAGCCTATTGTGGTGCTTCATGGACCTCTTCTAAGTGAGGACCTCAAATAATACCCATCAAGAATCTTTTTTTTTAAAATACACATTTTAAATAAACGTCTTTCAAAAACAAATGATTCTGCATGGAGATTATTCGGGGTCCTCACTAAGAAGAGACCCACGAAGCACTAAAATAGGCTATCCTGTCCCCATGTCGTACCTGTGGTTGAGAGGCACAATTTGATTAAAATCCAGACCAGAATGATTCAGTTCCTGTTATTTATTACAGTAAAACGTTCACCATACGTTCAACCAATCAAACCTTACACCATAGATTTGAAGGTCTAGGGTTCAATCCCGGCATGGGTCGAGATGATACCTTCGGATTTCTCCCTGTCAGTGATGCAGGTCGGTCGTTCGGATGGGTCAATAAACCGAGGTCCCGTGAGCTATTGGCTGTGCACGTTAAAGATCCCTCGACAGTTGGTAATCAAAAATAAGGGCCGCTGTCCTGGCAAAATAAGTGCAGAAAAGTAGGACGCAAAACTCCATTCATTTCATTTTTTTCAAATCCGGTGTGACTAAAAAGCGCAAACAAAACGCAAACAAGCCCAAACAAGTGTATCTATAATTATCATCGTTTGAAAATCATAATACGAGACATATTTTTGTATACTGTCTTATATAGAAAACTCAGAACATGAAAGATAAATGTTTCGGTTGGGGTGTAATTGAAGGACTCTAAACTGTTTTTTATAATGTTTGAGAAGTTAATAAAGAAAGAAGTCAACGTAGCGAAACCTTTCATAATGCGTAAGACAAAACATTTTACTTGAAAGACCGAATAAATATTTAATTTCATCGTTGCAGTCTATTACACTCAAGAAATCTTACGTATGCCTTAAGAACCTTATTCTCTAGTGACTTAGAAATATGTTAAAAATGAAATGAAACTAGACATATGAATATTTTAAAGTTCTACATTAGTGGTATCGTCTTAAAAACATTTAATCATCTTACAAACTTAGTATATTAAAGGGGAATGTTCATCATTTTTTAGTGTCGATAATAAAAATCCGTACAAGCAAAACTATTCCGTTAATCAAAAATCTCGTCCAGAGCATGACAAAATCGGGTGCAACAATTATATAGTAGTGGACTTCCCATACGAGAAGTACCATCAGGTGTTGAGCCTTGAATATATGCAAATAGTCTTCAGAAGTACTTCTTATGCACGAAAATCATATAACTCCTTCAATTATTTCCTTACTCTAACATTTATCCTTCATTTTCTTATATAGTCTTACTAAATGGCGAGTCGTTATTTTCGAACAAAACGTCGATATTTATGGGTACATGATTGTGTGATTGAAGGCTTAAATTTCGTAGGAAATTTGTGAACAATATTACGGATTAGAATAGCTAAAAAATTCCAGATTCTGAGACCAAAATGTTTTTGGTCGAATATTTAGTGAACATATCCCTTTAAGTAGGTAAAACGATTTTATAATGATATGGATTTTTACATCCTGTTGCTGTTGACAAATTAGGATAATGAAGGCGCTTTTAAAATAATTTAAAGCCCTCTTAATTGGGTTCGGAGGGTCCAAAAATATCATATACACCAGCCGATCTCTGTCCAAAAAGTAGCTATCCGAGGCTGGAGAAGAGGCTGATGTTTCGATCTATAGAAGACTATGAATTGAACAGCAAAGACTCACCACATCGTTAATGACACTAGCCACTGTAGAAACAAACAACGTTTTCTCTGTTGGCGTTTTTTCCTCTAAGTTTTTATCCGCAGCCTCAGTAAGACTTTCTATGGCTTGTATCTGTTTGGTAGACTCTTGTCCTGTCTGATTACCACTAGTACTGGTAGCAGGCGGTATGGGCGTAGTAACCTTCAATATACAGGTAGACAGTATACAGAGAGATACAATCTCTTAGAGTGAGCATACAATTCGAATTCTCTAACTTGGCGAATAAGAGAGATCATTTTCATCATTGGTGTCGTATATAAACAGAATGAAACATTCGATATGATACCTACGGATTTTTTAACCCGGTTTCCCCCTGTCAGTGATGCAGGTCGGAGGGGCTGACATGAAAAAGAGTCTAGTCGTTCGGATTGAACAATAAACCGAGGTCCCGTGTGCTATTGGCTGTGCACGTTAAAGATCCCTCGACAGTTGGAAATCGAAAATAAGAGCAGGCCAATGCCGCTGTCCTGGCAAAATGTCCCACATTGCACACTGCATGGCGTTTGCCCGTCCTCAATTAGCCCATATAGGTGCAGAAAAGCAGGACGTAAAACTCCATTCATTTCGGTACGTTCACTGTCGATCTGAGTTTACCGATGACTCCACAATCACAGTTACAATTTGTTTCCGCCAGTCCACCATGATCTGCTTCCTGGCGAAATGAATCTGGTCGTGGACCTCCTGAGCGGACAGATTATGCAAGGATGGCAGTAGGTCCCTTCTATCACCAGCGACCTAATCTAGAGAGGGGAGGGGGAAGGGGGGCCTCCTTTGAACTTATTTACCTTTACACTTAAATCAACAGCCGTATAATATAACATAGCATCAGATATCTGGACAGTCATAGGACATATGTAACCAGATACCTCGGGACATAGCTGGAGTTTAAACGTTGGTGTTATACTATCAGCTGAAATATAATATAGTACAATGATCAGTTTCTATAAAGAACAAAGTAATAATAAAAATCCGTACCAGCAAAACGATTCCGTTACTCTCATCCAAAATAATGGCAAAGAGCAATAGCTATACAGTAGTGGACCACTCCTAAGAGTAGTTATCAGTTTCTATAAAAAAAAAAAAGAAGTAAACACAGCCATTTTATCAAAGAGCTCAGATTATGAATACGAAACTACGTACCATTCTTCAATGTATTAAAGGGATTGTCAAGAGGTTTTCTAAACTTTGTGTGTGTGTCGGGGATACTGATAGCATCACTTTGCGCCATTCCAATTTCCATTCAGACGTCTGGTTCTTGCAATTCTGGTGATCTACCGGAAGCTAATATTGATATACAATGCATATGTAGATCATTGTCAGTGACGTCATAAAACGCGTTAGTTATAGTGGAATTGCAAGAACCACAGACGTCGGAATGGAAATTGGAATGGCGCAAATTGATGCTATCAGTGTCCCTGATACTAGACCCTTGCGCCGATTTATTTTGTAAAAAGTGACTGGCTAGCAGATGAAACTGGTTGGCTAGCCATTTGTTTTCGGTTAGCCGGTTTTGAACTGGCTGAATTGGCTAGCAAAAAAAATCGGCGGTTTTCGGCTTAAACGGATTTCCTCCATTAAAAATTTGAGTTATAATGAAGGAACATACATTATACACTGCAGGTATCATAAACAACTGGTGTTTGTTAGCAAGTTATTTATTTCTGAATAATCAACTCACAATTCAAAATCTTAATCAAACTACAATAGTTTTGAATTATCATGGATGAAAATTATCATGTTCAGCATGGTAGGTCTAAGTGACGATCGTCTTGAATTCATTTACAAAGTGGCAGAAATCGGCTGACTTAAATCGGCGGCGCTTTGTTTTCACAACTGGCATATTATGGCTGTAAAGAAATCGGCGGCGGCGGCGGCTAATGGCGGCGGCGGCTAATGGCGGCGGCGCAAGGGTCTACCTGATACACATATACAAAGTAGAAAACCTCTTTACAATCCCTTTAAGATTTCATTCTAGTTCAACTCACCTCCATCGTTTACCACCACTTTGGCATCCCCGACCTTTTGAGTAGTTTGGTAAAATAATGGTTCACTCTCGTCTAAAGGATCACCACGTTCCAGTCTCAATCCTTCATCCTTCCACTCAGAACAATCAATATAAAAATCATCTAACGATGCCCGACCTAGAAAGAGTGATACAAATATTTTTAAGCCGATGATTGTTACTGTCCAAAAAATAAAACAAGATTACAATGTAAGCTCCAGACGTTTTGTACACAGGGGCGGATCCAGGATTTAGAGAAAGGGGGTGGGGGGCTCTGAAATATAACATGCTTCAAATTCATCGGTACCGAGAGCGCCAAAGTCACGAGCAGGAAATTTATTAGAGGGTTCTGACACCAGTTGGCCAAAAATAGCGGAGGCTCGAGCCGGCGGAGCCCCTTCTTAGATCCGCCCCTGTTACCCCCGAAAAAAACCCATCCATTTCAATGAAATCATCTCTGTATTTCCCCTTCAGTTATATTATTTTCCACCTGAACAATCTTGCCTGGCTTCTGGTCTGGTTAACACTCCGATAATAAGATATCAGAGGATTAATCATGCACTGAAAAACACTTTTTCATGCTAATGCTCAAATTCAATTAAGAAGAATAATTAAAGTGTTTGCTGTTAACGCTCTGTTGCTTTGCCTGAAAACCTTGTATCAGATCATATGGGTGCAAAATACTTTGATCCGTACAAGCAAAACAATTCCATCCAGAGCATTACAAAACCGGGTGCAATAATTACATAATAGTGGAATTCCCATACGAGAAGTAAAATGAGTTTATTAACCCCAGAACATGTAGGCCTAACTGCCAGTATCTGTCAATTTTTTTTCAATATCAGAATAATAAAAACACGTACAAGCAAAACAATCTCGTCCAGAGCATGACAAAATCGGGCGAAATAATTACATAGCAGTGAACTTCTCATACGAGAAGTAACATCAGGTGTTTCGAAAAGAGTAAGCATGGTCTGGTTAGCGCCACTACCATAAAGTTTATAAATCATGATGTGAAACAACTTCATTCAAAACATCCACAATTGATGGATGCCACCTGATAAATTTAGCCTGGCTACGGCCTGATAGGTAGCAGTAGAATGTTAAATGAGTTTATCAACCCCAAAACATGCAACTGTCAATTTTTTTTTATCAATATCAGAATAATAAAAATCGGTACAAACAAAACAATTCCGTCCAGAGCATGAAAAAATCGGGTGCAATAATTATTTAGCATAGTATATCAGAAGTGACGTTTCTTTGCCTTTCAATACAAAATTACGACAATGCCAACAACCGTTTTACCAAACCCAAAAGGACAATGCCAGAATGGCTAGTTTAAAAATAAAACTCAAGCACAAACGATCCCAACCGTAAAACAAATATCAAAATTCATGTAAACATCTTGGCAAAACAGTATATAAACCAGAGGCCTTCTCAAATAATTTGTGTAAAGGGCCAAATGCATTTTATGAAAAAAATATCAGGGCCAGATGTTAGTTAGCAATGCTAGCAGATCGTTTTAGCGGAAGGGGTCATTATCAAGGGTGTCGCGGACCGCCATATGAGACGAACTGATAAAAGTAAGAGTATATTAAAGTATATTGGTATAAAGTAACAGTATATTAAAGTATATTGGTATAAAGTAAAAGTATATTAAAGTATATTGGTATAAAGTAAAAGTATATTAAAGTATATTGGTATAAAGTAAAAGTATATTAAAGTATATTGGTATAAAGTAAAAGTATATTAAAGTATATTGGTATAAAATGAAATGAAATGAATGGAGTTTTACGTCCTACTTTCTGCACCTATATGGGCTAATTGAGGACGGGCAAACGCCATGCAGTGTGCAATGAGGGAAATTTTGCCAGGACAGCGGCATTAGCCTGCTCTTATTTTCGATTTCCAACTGTCGAGGGATCTTTAACGTGCACAGCCAATAGCACACGGGGCCTCGGTTTATTGTCCCATCCGAACGACTAGACGCTTTTCCATGTCAGCCCCTCCGACCTGCATCACTGACAGGGGGAAACCGGGTTGAAAAATCCGAAGGTATCATCTCGACCCATGCCGGGATTGAACCCTGGACCTCCAGGTTAGCGAGCAAGCGTCTAACTCACTGAGCCACCGCGGCTCCGTATATTGGTATAAAGTAAGAGTATATTAAAGTATATTGGTATAAAGTAAAAGTATATTAAAGTATATTGGTATAAAGTAAAAGTATATTAAAGTATATTGGTATAAAGTAAAAGTATATTAAAGTATATTGGTATAAAGTAAAAGTATATTAAAGTATATTGGTATAAAGTAAAAGCATATTAAAGTATATTGGTATAAAGTTAAAGTATATTAAAGTATATTGGTATAAGGTAAAAGTATAAAGTATATTAAAGTATATTGGTATAAAGTAAAAGTATATTAAAGTATATTGGTATAAAGTAAAAGTATATTAAAGTATATTGGTATAAAGTAAAAGTATATTAAAGTATATTGGTATAAAGTAAAAGTATATTAAAGTATATTGGTATAAAGTAAAAGTATATTAAAGTATATTGGTATAAAGTAAAAGTATATTAAAGTATATTGGTATAAAGTAAAAGTATATTAAAGTATATTGGTATAAAGTAAAAGTATAAAGTATATTAAAGTATATTGGTATAAAGTAAAAGTATATTAAAGTATATTGGTATAAAGTAAAAGTATATTAAAGTATATTGGTATAAAGTAAAAGTATATTAAAGTATATTGGTATAAAGTAAAAGCATATTAAAGTATATTGGTATAAAGTAAAAGTATATTAAAGTATATTGGTATAAAGTAAAAGTATAAAGTATATTAAAGTATATTGGTATAAAGTAAAAGTATATTAAAGTATATTGGTATAAAGTAAAAGTATATTAAAGTATATTGGTATAAGGTAAAAGTATATTAAAGTATATCTAACCTTCCTCTGGAACTACTTTACAAGTTCCACCATAGGGTTTAAAATCTGTATTAAACCGGAAGCTGGCCGTCCCTGGTGGTTTAGGTTCTATAGTTACCACCAGTTTTAGAAGATAATTCGAACCTTCATCAAAAGCATTTCTATCAGCTTCAAAGACTTTGTCTGTTTTAGCTGAAATTAGACGGATTAATGATGAGTATGATTTACAAATATTCCTTTGCCATCTGTGGACATAATTTTACATGTATCAGCATACGAAACTATTTTGATTCCAGTGGCGGTGAAGGTATTGGGTGGTATTCCGACGTCTGTGATTCTTGCAATGCCATTGAAACTATGACGTCTCTAGTGGTGCATTGCATGGATACAAATAGTAGGTTCCGTCTGGTAAAATCATAAAATAGTTTTAATGGAATTGCAAGAACCTCATACGTCGGAATGGAAATTAGAATGGCGCAAATTGATGCTATCAGTGTCCCCGATACACATACAAGTTTTAGATAACCTTTATACAATCCCTTTAATAGTGTGAAATTGGAACTCATGATGATATAAAATAAAAAACAATATACCTGAAGTAAATAATGCATCCCATGGCAATTCAACGTCTTTACTTTCAGTTTTGGAATATTTATACACCGTCCATTGATACTTGGCCTTGGACAACTCTTCTGGGGTACATTCGAGACAGTTGGATTCGATAGAAGTGATATCTTTAGGAACAACTTTCGACTGACAATTCAGTATACATCTACAATGAAATTGGAATTGGAATTGGAATTGGAATTGGAATTGGAATTGGAATTGGAATTGAAAATGAAAAGAAAATGAAAATGAAAATGAAAATGAAAATGAAAATGAAAATGAAAATGAAAATGAAAATGAAAAAGAAAATGAAAATTAAATTGAAATTAATGTATGCCATTGGATGAATGAATGAAAGGGTGCGACATAAGACAACAACAATCGGCGTATATTTGAATTACACGTATGATCGATGATCTTAATGTTCCAGTATACATCTACAATGGATAGATAGATAGATAGATAGATAGATAGATAGAGAATGAATGAATGAATGAATGAATGAATGAATGAATGAATGAATGAATGAATGAATGAATGAATGAATGAATGAATGAATGAATGAATGAATGAATGAATGAATGAATGAATGAATGAATGAATGAATGAATGAATGAATGAATGAATGAATGAATGAATGAATGAATACACATACAAAGTTTAGAAAATCAATTTACAATCCCTTTAAGATCGTCTGTCTACTGCTACTAAAGGAACGTGAGGGCATTACTACATCATTAGGTCATTGAATCTGATAGATTTCAAGATTAAAACAAACTTACTTTAATTGTATTGCAGGAGGTGAACCCCTCAGAATGTGTACAGATTGTAGACTAGTAGATACTCGAGTTTCTTTCTTCACTGATACCTCCATTAGGGCCCATGTATCAACATCTAGATTAGTCGTATCCATTGTAATCTGACCTTGTGATGCCAAGGTCACACTGCATGCTGGCTTAGATCTATGTTCGATGCCACTGTAGGATGGATCTATGTAGGATTTCAAAGTTATTTCATCAGAGACCACATAGCATTTCCATTCATATTGTAACCCTGGATCCGATTTTCCATAGCCAACATTGGGATCATACGAAACCTCCGTAGCATCCAGGCTTACAGAGTATCCCTTTCCAGCTTCTCGTTCTGTACCACCCTTTATCTTAGCTACCAGTGGCGGAATAATCAGCTCCACCCAAAGACTATCATCGATAAACTCAGCGGGATTGTCGGGTAAAGACACTTTGAGAGTTATGTGGTATTTTCCAGCGTCTTTGAGGTAATCTTGAGCAATAATTCTGAAAATATTGGGCTGATTCATGATGACAGGTGTACCATCTTCCTTTTCTATTTTCCATTCGTATATTAATTTGGAAGCGTTGACACATGGCTCGCTCACTCTACCAGTTATTAGCTGTTGAAGATCTGATCGGACTTTCTTTGCGTCATCCGCAGATCTGTGAAGCTGGGCAAAGAGATGCGAAGACTTAAAGCAGACTAGTTTATACTCAGTGGAGTTTGTAACTGATGATATTCTATTTTCACAGGTCAGGTTAATATTCTTAAAACCAGTCTGTATATCCGGAGGTATGGTAATTGTTTGGTCAGTCGTGAAGGCGGTTACGGAAAAGGTTTCGGGGCCATTTGAGCCGGCGTGATGATCATAGGTGCAAATGATGTCCGTTAAAGGATAAAAGTTCCCCAAAATATTGTATGTACCAGTGCTTGTCTCGTTATACGCGTATTGCTCTTCTAAGTTGAAGGAAACTGCAGTAATAACGTTATCGATAAAAATAGGAGCGCTGAGATCTAATCGCTCATTACCAAGTGAGATGCTAACAGTCAAATATGGTGTAACATTTCTTGGCGCAGCATCAAATACATGAGTTTTAGTTTCGACTCTAGGTGATATTGTTGCAGTTGTGTCCGGCTTGGTCGCAACTGCAAAGGGAATCGTTTCTTCCGGAGTCCCATCGTCCCAATTAATTGTTACGGTATGCGCTATGTCATAGAGATAGGACGAAATTTCAAAACTGAAAACAGTTTCCCCTCGCTGTCCTTTATCCGCCGGAGTGATTTTCCTGAACGCTAATATACCTCCTTTGATCTTCTGTCTAATACTTTGAGTCGTGCCGTAGTATTCCAGATCGATGTCGAGACTGATGCTATCACGACGTGTTACAGACAAAACTTCAGATAAAACCGACATCTCTTTTACATCAGTGGAACCATCGTACACGACCGTCTTGGTGATGCCAGGGTGAGGTGTATCGTAGCCAGTGATGGTATATGTTATGGTGAAGTTGTTCGGGTCTCTATTGTTCATCGGTATGACATAAGGGTGACTCACTACTACATCCTCGGCAGAAAATGCTTGTACGTCGAAACTGTTCGTCAATACTGCGTTGCTGATATGGTTTGAGCAATTCAATGTGACTGTAGTACTCCCTGTGCGTGTAAACGAATAAGTGAAAGTGAACCATTTATAATCAGATACAGACACTGAGCTTGTATCGAGTGCTGTATTAAAGCTGGAGGCGTCGTCAGTAAATACACACTGGACATCCGTTGGTGTGGGATAATTTTCTCTTGAAGGGTCTTTCAGTTCAAACTGGGCGATACCCGGGGGTGTTATGAGTGGACCAGTGGTAGACACGTTGTTGGACATCTCTGAAAGTGGTATAGGGTGTTCATACACCACCACTGTAAAGGTATCGATGGTTGTAAACCGTGATGCTGTCATTGTAATGTTGTACGTGCCAATGGAATAGACGGGTGGATCAATAGGTTCATTTCTATAGTCAGCTCCAGTAGCATTTGTCTGGTCCCCAAAATCAATCGTATATGAAAAACCATATGGTGGCTTACAAATGTTAACAGTATCTCCAACAGTGTAATAGTAAGGGCCGGTAGTAATAGAACAGGGCTCGTTAACAGATACCTCAGCTGTAGCGACTAATTCATTCCCAAATGCATCAGTAAAGTTGAGTTTTGGTGTATACAGTCCCGGAGTATTGTAGGGACATGATTTTGTTGATGACTGTGTAGTACCAACTGTGATCACCGCCGTTGACTTGTCGCAATGTAAATAGACTTTTAAATCAGCAATCGGGTTGTTAATGGTACCACTTATTTGAATATTAAATTTATAGGATGCTCCGGCATCGATAACGGCATTTTCTGCGGTTAATGTTATACCATTTATTGGTGACGCTACGTGTAGATTAACGTTAGAATCAGACGCGACCGGATTGAAGTTGGATCCATGTACGTTTAAGGCATACTGACCGGCCGTGCTGAAGGTATGTTTGAAAGAAAATG
Source organism: Lottia scabra (assembly GCA_029955415.1). Taxonomy (NCBI): domain Eukaryota; kingdom Metazoa; phylum Mollusca; class Gastropoda; family Lottiidae; genus Lottia; species Lottia scabra. The sequence goes on along the minus strand of JARJEI010000003.1, from coordinate 3,236,577 downwards.
ACTTAGAAGTGGTACAATCGTGTTTCACCAGGATCTCGGTAGTATAGTCAGCCATGAAGTAGATGTTGGTATCGGTTTGCAAGAAACCAGTTATACTCACTAACTCGCCAAGTGGTATGTAGAAATCAGAGTTGTCTCCACCACTCAGCACCAGGGTTTTTTCGTTACTATTTACAGTTGTTGCTATCTTCACGGATTGTAGGCCAGGCCATGTGCCACCATCTCGAGGGGCTACCAGGATTGAATTAGTATCTAACAGTGTTGCTGTCAATGTTTCGCTAGCAGCAGTTGAAAACGCCATAGATCCAATCGGCGACTGAACTGATATATTGAGTTTGGCACAGTTAGGAGCTGGGTTGACGTCGCGAAAGTTAATATATCCAGATCCATAACAAACATCGGCTTGTAAGCAACCTAAAACATTATAAAATCAAATTGTTAATTACTGCGTCTAAGACCTCAGAGAAGGAGAAAATCTAAGCACCCCACCTCCCTCTAAATCCACGCCTGGTTCGCACTTTATTTAACAACTACATGTACCTTTATTAAAGCCATACTACCTCTTAGAATGAACAAAACAATTAAGTGGTCAATGGTCAATAAGAGAATATTATATTCATCAATTATGTTCACAACCAGAATCAAATAAACCCTTAAAACAGTGTAATTTTCAATACAATCACAGGTTATTATTCAAAAAGCTTAAAAGCGTTTTTCAATTATTGTATATAAACATAGTTTTCTGGATTTATCAGATTGTTTAGGTAATCTGTTTTATAGTTATCAATTAAGTCCCCTGATGAATATTTACTCCTATTGACCAAGTTTAGATTATTTGTTCAATCTGAGAGGTGATATTCACACTCTCTATTTCTATTTTTAAAAAAAATCGAGCTGCAATTTAGTTATCATTTTGTGAAACATGACGTTTTTTTGCCCAGAGACCTTATCCTCTAAGACCGTGGTTCTCAAATGCGGGGTCGCGACCCCAAGTGGGGTCGCAGAGACAAAATGGAGGGGTCGCGGGACCGACTTGGGGTCGCTGGGGTCGCGGGGTCAATTTCCTGATTGTTTTTTTTTTTTCAATCTATTATTCCCTAGCACTGCCTTGAATCAGTGGCTATATCGGGTTTCAGAAAAAAAACGTCCCCAACTTTGACGCTAAGTATCTCAGCTGTTGATGAACCGATCTCTTTCAAAATTCTCACAGATTTACTTCAACATGTCCTTGTCAGACCCTGAAAATGTGAAAGTCATCGAATAAAAATTATATAAGTACTGCCACGAACAAAATAACATGTCAAAAAATTCAATATCAGAGCAAACTAGTGTAGTTTGAAACTACACATTTCAACCTGTGTCCATTCTGCTTTTACCACATCGAACATCAAAATCATTCATTTTCCATCCTGAAAGGCTCTCCCCGATCTCATCTTAAGCTATTTTTATCTCAAAAAGCAACCTTCCTGCCTTTCAGTTCCTGTTAAGTCAGTTTGTTCCACTGGTGATGGTAATGACTACGGGCAGTAAGAGATTCTCCCAAGAAACAGGTGTAATGCACTTGGGTTAGAGGGGCACACTGATTAAACTGCAACTGAAATGCAGGATGCTCGCTTCCCGAGTGGTACCTTTAGATGAGATCCTTGAGAGTTTATCAGGATGGAAAATGCTTGATATTGGTGGTTGATGTGGAGAAGGCACAATGAACACAAATTCAAATATGTAATTTGCTCTGATATTGAATTTGTTGACATTGTTCATCAGCAGCTGAGATACTTTGCGTCAAAGTTGGGGACGTTTTTTTGGAAACACCCGATATACTATCTACCAAGATGTTCTGTTTTGTTTTCTATGAAATATCTATGATAATGTTTACGAAAGCTACGAATTACAAGTTCGTGCAAGAAATATTCTTTGCAGCATGATTATCGCACGGGGTCACATGGGTAATGAATTCCGAAGTTTCCAGACTTTCAAAACACAGATAATGATTCTGGCATAATACTTTATTAATGGTACTAATATATATGTACATTGTTAGATTAAATAATGGGTTAATGGTTGCTTTGTGACTAAAAGGGTTTGGCATGGGGTCGCAACAAGACGCTCGATGGTGGAAATGGGGTCGCGGGAAAACATCGGTGAGAACCACGGCTCTAAGATATACATAAAGTTTATTTAAGTGTTCCAGCCATCGGATTGGTTTGTGACTAAAATGGATTTCAAATCAAGTTTTCATGAATATGGCCCCAGATTTTAACTAATTTCACTCAGAGACTATAGCGGAGGATTGTTTGAAAGTTGTCAAATGGAACAAGAGCTGATAAGTTTTCGTCATAAATTGTTAATCATGCCCATTAGACTATCTCATAATTAGTTCAGTGTAACATCAAACAGATACCTTATTCATAAAGTTACGAATCAGGGCGCTGGGTCAAAATTTCAAAATTTGATAAGTATTCGACATAAATTGTTAAACATTGTTAGTTCGGTATGTATTCAATCAGATGCCTTGATATTTAAATTGGTACAGGGCGCTGGGTCCTGTTTCACGATAAAAAAAACGATAAAGATCAACTTTGATGCAATTATAGGTTTACTAAATGTAAAATTTTACACAATTAGGTCAAAAATTGTATTTTTGTGTGGGGGGGGGGGGGGTGGAATATCTTTCAGAATGCACCAAATTGATGCCATTTCCCCTTTTCGACTCTAGGGTGATGACCTTCTGTTTGTGATTGCGGTTGCGACGCTTCGCGACATACTTTAATTCTACAAACCACCTTGGTCCCCCCCCCCCCCCCACACACATTTTGAGACAAATCCTCGCCCTTGCTATAGAGAGGCGACTAGTACCGTGGGAAGCAGTGAAATATGATAGAATTAACAAAATATACTTACAGATAAATATTATCAATATTACCCACTTCATCTTGTCTTCATATCCTGTTGATATACATGAATACATAGAATCAGAAATACTAGAATAATGCTCAATACAATATTTATAGGACGAAAAAAAGTGCAATAGTCAATAGAACACGTTTTGTTTTTTTGTCTCATGTAACAACTCAATCGGCAATCCTCGGCAGTTGCAGAGCGCTAGCGTAACATTCACGGAGACCGTTTGATAACAACTATAGGCGCTTTTGCTTTGCAATCCCTTCGGAATTTTGGCCTTTCAACCGAATTACCTGTTTTTCAACCCCAGTGAAATGAAATGCTTTTCTGCAACATTGATTTAAAGCTTACAATTTTCTATTTTGTCTTTCCTGAATTTTGTACATTTTTTTACAGAGACAAAGGATTAAAATAGAGATCTAAATGTTTCTTTCGTTGGTTTTAGATTTTCATTTGCAAGATCACAGTTAGCGAGTGATCAACTCAAAAATCAAGATATTAATTCAACCAGATTGACACGAAATGCCATTTCATTTTCATAATTTATGGTGTTTTTTTATAACATTCTTTTAGATGGATTCAGTTGCATGCTATCAGATAACGAACGAAAGACAATTTGATGGTATACTTCTTTCGGGTTTTATTGTATGCGTCGTTTCTACAAGTTACATTGTCCTTATCGGGTGAAATCAAATAAATGTTCAATAATCTACCCCTTATGTCCTGTGCCTGTGCTTTCGTAATATTGATTTTTGCAATGCTAAAAAATGTCGCTTAGCTAGGGAGTAACTGTTGTTTTGTCCATCCTGTTTTGCACGCGATGGAATCATACAAAATTATTAATTGTTAATATAAGCTTTGGCTAGCTTCTGAAACCAACGTTTTTAAATACCATAATATGTATTATTTTTAAATTATGAATTAATATTGTTTAAATCAGTGGTTCCCAACCTGGGGGCCATGGCCCCCTAGGGAGCCATAGGGCGTTTGTCAGGGGACGTGGGGCACGAGGATGTATATCATATTTTCTCTAGCCGAACTTTTATTTAACCTTTGGTCAAAAGCATCCGAGGCACAAGACAACAGCCCTTGCGCTATAGGCTTTAGTTTGGAATTGAACAGGGGGCCAGGCCCTGAAAGTTTTGTGAATTCGGGCCACGGCTTGAAAAAGGTTGGGAACTGAATGAATGATAATCGTATGATTAAACCAGTGATTTTTCAGTCCCAGAAATCTAACTTTGCACCAAGAAATCTCCATGAAATTTGATGTCCATAATTTCAAAAAATTCAGTGTTCGATAAAAAAAATCGTATGGACAAAAACAAAATTGAAACCAGGCTGAAAATGCGAAAATGTAATTATCGTTTTTAAATTGTAATGTAAAATTTGAATGAGGCTCTTTTAATCTTTAAAATGTATATAGATAAGAAAACGTTTCAAACATGAGCACTGTTCCTCAAATATTTCCCAATTTAAAGAAAAGGTTGAAAATGTACTAAGAGTATGAATTTTTAATAATAAAATTTTTCAACACTTTATGATACATTGATATGTTAAGTCATTCGATTTAAACAATATTTATTCAGAACTTACAAATAATACAAATGATATATATAAACTTTGGTTTCAGAAGCTAGCCGAAGCTTATATCAAAAATGAATAATTTTGTATGATTCCATCCCGTTTCTTCAATCGGAATAAACAGAATAAAATTTCGCCGAGCGACGACATTAAGATAGCTTTCTTCGTCTCTTCGGATACTTATTACGTGCGGACAACCCATGCTTTGCAAATTTTAGGGAGCGCACGCCCGCCACGCCCCACCTAAATCCGCCCCTGTCAATTGTTAAAAAAACATATATTATATCAATTTACAACCGTTATCTTACTTACGATATATCTAAGAATCCTTTAATATTTCCTTACAGATCGTAACTGACGTACGGATAGTCAGAAATATTCCACTGATCTAAACAAGATTGTTTATTGAAATACTTCTGGGGTTTTTGCACCTTCGATAAGACGTCATCACCAAAGAAACAAACCTTTTTTATGTAGCAAATTTCTCCAACTCTAAGCTTAACAATGGAATCAAAGACAGGAGTTAAATATTCATGATGTCAACGTGTTTCAGAATGTGTCTTAATGACTTCCTGAAGCGAAACGATGTCTGTGAATGCAGTCATCCAAACTGATTGTGTCGATTCTCTGGAGATTTTATTATTTTTTTCAAAAATTCTGACGTTGAACAATCCCAATTAATATAAAATATTAATAATTTATATCAGCATAGTCATGATTCCAATAGCGATTGGTTCTTAAAGGTATTCTAACGAGGTTTTCTAAACTGTGTATGTTTATCGGGGACACTGACAGCATCAATTTGCGCCATTCCAATTTACATTCCGACGTCTGTGGTTCTAACGCGTTTTATGACGTCACTTCCAGTGATCTACAGGAAGCTAGGCTACTATTGATATCTATATAGATCACTGTTCATTAAACGCGTTAGTTTTAGTGGAATTACAAGAACCACAGATGCTATGTAAAATCACTTTACAATCCCTTTAAATAAATTGTAGTCACAATGATTCCAGTGACGATTAGTTAAAAGGGATGTTCATTATCCGTTCAATCAATGAATTCTAGTCTCAGAACCTTGAAAAGTTTGACTTAACTTATCCTATCCGTAATAATATCCACAACTCATTTTAGAAATAAAGCATTTTAATCCCTGTGTTTCAATAATTATAAGCATTTCAAATTAAAAAATACGACTCATTTCATTGAGACTATATGAAAAACACAAATATACAGGACATGAACGATATATGTTTTGAGTATAATTGAAGGATAGTACCTCTGGAGGATTTATACATATATTCAAAACCATAATCGACCGTCGAAAATGCTGAACATTCCCCTTTAAAAGGAAATAATAAAAACTTAATAAGTTGATGAAGAAAATTAAAAATCATGTTCTTTATAAGTGGCAAATAAAACCAGACAATAATAACAAAAAGTACCCTTTTCAACCCATCGAGACAATTAAATTAACAAGGATGTTATAGTAGGCTAATGAAATGATGTACGGTGGCTCGTTTAGGTGTAAAAAATAAATGATTATTGAATAAGACATTGTTGAAATGAAATGTAATGAAAAAGTGCTCGACGATTCGTTCAGTGCACATACATAATTATTTTCATGTGAACTAAATATTTTGACGATGTAATTTTTTTTTATCATTTTCGTTTACTATTAAAATTCCAAAATCAAGAACTATAATCACTAAATTTAAATCAGAATTAAAACAACACATGATAATTTATAATAAAAAATTCGATCAACAGAATGCTTTTTAAAAAAATATGTACATATGTATCTTTGGGAACGATACTAAATATGTTCATGTGTATGTTTTTGGACGTTTCTAAATATGTTTATGTTTATGTTTTTGAACGTTTCTAAATATGTTCATGTGTATGTTTGGTAATGTTTCTAAATATGTTTTTGTGTATGTTTTGGACGTTTCTAAATATGTTCATGTTTATGGTTTTGAACGTTTCTAAATATGTTCATGTGTATGTTTTTGAACGTTTCTAAATATGTTCATGTGTATGTTTTTGAACGTTTCTAAATATGTTCATGTTTATGGTTTTTAACGTTTCTAAATATGTTCATGTTTATGTTTGGTAATGTTTCTAAATATGCTCATGTGTACATTTTGGAACGTTCATGTTTGTTTTTGGGAAGGCTTCTAAAATATGTTCTTGTTTGTGGTTTTGAACGTTTCTAAAATAAGTTCATGTGTATGTTTGGTAATGATTCTAAAATATGTTCATGTGTATGTGAAGTACCATCAGGTGTTTCGAAAAGAGTAAGCATGTTCTGCTTCGCGCGCGACATCCGCCACGTGACAACCCTTTAGGAATAGAACCATAGACTTTCAGGTTGACGAGCTAGTCCGAAACTTGCTGACTCTATTCTCGGCCACTGATAACTATTTGTACAGATATGGCAGGGGGATTTCCATTTTGAAATTAAAATATACGACGAATTTTATTGAAATTATTTTTGTATATTTGAAAAGATTATGTAATTGTCGTTCAGTTCTCTTGCCTATTACGCTTTGTGCACATATCCCAGTCTAATTAAAATCAGACCCTAATTTCGTTCGTTCTTTTTAAATCCGGTTTTTTAATTAGGGTCTGATTTTAATTAGACTGGGACATATCCAAGACTCAAATCGACCCTCCTTTTATATACAGGGTTCATACAGATCATCTGAGCAAATTTTCCCTGACATTTCAATGACTTTCCAGACAGTTATTAGTCATTTTCCATTCCTTTTTTAAAATTCCCTGATTTTTCAGGTTTTCCATGACCTGTGCGAACCCTGTATATTACTTATATTTGAGATAAAATAAATATAACTAAAACTATGAATCGTCATACGTAGTAGGAGACCCTTTTCTCAATAAAAGAGGACAATAAGTACATTAAGAATATGAAAAATGTGATTTTCGGATAAATCTTTCAAAAGTTTAATCTGCCAAACAATACAGAAAATATATGTTTTATAAAAACAGTTTATAAAAACAAATTATTAGAAAATATATGGCGCTAGAGCAAACAAAATTCATACCATTACATCTATCTTGTGTCTGCGATTCAAACAATTCATTGAAACAAAACATTTCTTGCGCAATTTAAATTTTTACATCCTTAACTAACTGCTTTTATAAAATGAATGACAATAATATGAAATAACAATAATAAAGATCGAAACAATAACAATCGATGACGAATAACTTGTAAAAATATGAAATAACAAAAATTACTTTTGCTTAATCAAACAATGTCTTTTAGAAGTAATTTACTTAAAGTTAAAGTTATCGTTAAAAGGCTGAACAATAGATTTCCAATACTATAGGCTTTTTTTTACGTGCACTGTAAAGTGCACAGTTTGCAGTCTTCGGGACCATTAAATGCCTTATCTAAACTAGTAAATGACTTTACCATGACAGCGTCGCAATAAAGCAACTGATTTACGCTGTACTAGGCCTTAAAGGGGGATGTTCAGTATTTTCGAGGATAGATTTGGGCCTTGAATTCATGTGAATAGCCTTCAGATTTACGGTATATGTATGTTCTATATACGGCATAGTCTTAGGCTATTTCAAAAGCTGATATTTATTGATACATAAGTATTAGAAGAACTTGAATTTGTAGGGAGAGTTTGGAACATTATTAAGGATTAGATTAGCTATAAAATTCCAGGTTCTAACACTAAAAGTTTTTTGCTGCTCGAACAGTTAGGGAATATATTCCTTTAAATGCACCAGGGCTTATTGTTAGAGTTAGGCAATAAAACAATAAGAAATCTCAGGTGTGGTTGTTTAGTTTTAATATGTAAATTGTCTCACTCAAAACTTTCTTCAAAAATCAATAATTACCCTTGTTCTTTATAAACAATTGTTTTGCATGATTATTTTACAATAGCAACGTCTGTATGTTTCTAAGAAAATAACTTTTTCTAAAGATTTATTTTGTTTGAATCTGGTTTTCCTGAATAATAGGATGTGCTAACACATGCCTGGACCTCTATCATCATCTAGTCCTCAGATGTGGCGATTCACATAAACACAAGCTCAACATTCAGTCAGACCCTAACTAGTTCCTCACTCAAGCTTGACCTAGTCCCTCAAATTTTATAAACAGGGTATGCTTACTCTTCTAGACACCTGATACCACTTTTCATTATGAAATACTTACTCATGTATGTTTGATATAATTCCTCATGTGAAAAGTTCATAAGCTGTTACCTATGTATCTCAAAATGTCTTCTTGGATTTCGAGTTTCGTTTTGCGGTTCGGATCGTTAGTACTTGGTTACTATATATACAAGTATATAAAGACAGGCCCGGCAAACTAGCCCTATTTTTTCAATTTCAAAAATATTTTTTCAAGTAGAAATTAAAAAATGTATTTGAGCTTCATAATCTCTGTCTATATTTAATCACAGTATCAAAATAAAATTTGTTACAATAAAACATATTCATTTATAAATTTGCTTTTATTTGAGGATATACATCTCTGGTTCTTTCAATTATTTTATGAGCAGAGTCAAAATGGGGATTTAGTTTTTCCCGAACTCGTTCCATCCATGCCAGTACTGTAGGATTATCAGTGTATAGATATTCTTCGTGTACTGCTCTTAGTTGCATCAATTCACAAGCACCCAGGATATCAGCTATAGAAATAGTATCACCACAAAGATAGGGCTTCCCATTCAAATAATAACTGTCTAGAAAGGAAACGGTTTCTTTTACACCTTTTTTGAATTTGTTAAGTTGTTTGTCATCCACGCCTCTGCCTGTTAATTTAGGTAATATCAACTGAAATAGAAATATGTAGTAATAATAAAAATCCGTACAAGCAAAACTATTCCGTTAATCAAAAATTTCGTCCAGAGCATGACAAAATCGGGGTCAAAATCAAGAGGTGCAACCAGATCAATTCATGCCTGACTAAACAAATCTGCATTCATTCTTTATACATAATTGTATCAAAAGCAACATTTATTCTAATATAATATAGTTTTAAGTTTGCTTTTCTGCACCTATATGGGCTAATTGAGGATGGCTAATGCCATGAAGTGTGAAATGAGGGAAGTTTTGTCAGGAAAGCGGCTTTAGCCGTTTCTTATTTTCGATTTCCAACTGTCAAAGGGATCTTTTAATAACATGCATAGTCTGTAGTACACATGGTCTCTGTTTATTGTCCCATCCGAACACTAGACACTTTGTCAGCCTTTTCACCTGTATCATTGACAGGGGAAACTGGGTTGAAAAACACATCTCAGGATCTCAACCCATGCCAGGATTGAAATCTGGTGTTAACTTGGCTGCTTGCTGAGAATGATGTTGGCTCCTGATTTTTAATATTTGAAGGTTTAAATTTCGAGAGAGAAATTGTGATAGAACATTAATACGGTTTAGTGTAGCTAAAAAAATTCAGATTCTCAGGAAAAGACATCAAGACCATGGCTCTGAAAGATTGCTATATAGGTCACATGGCCTCCAGATTCACACCGCCTTCCTTCAAGTTAGATTTTACTGGTATTGATTGATATTGAAACGTTGTTTATCATGTTTATGATTCTTTTTCACATTTTTTGCTCTCCAATATTGAATATTTATGTTTTTAAAAAAGCTATTAATGTCAGAACTACCAAAATTATGATCTGACTCACGTCAATAATTTTGCCATATGGTCTCAAAAATTTATTACCTGTGGAAAAACAATATCACCATATGTTTGTGTAAAAATACATTAAATTTGATATATCATCTGAATTGAAATAAGTAAAAAACTGTTTTTCAGAAATAAAATTCACTTTTTATCACTTAATATTGAGATGCTGAATATGACCATGTTACCTTTGTGTTTTGTGCATGGGGCCTAATACTGAACTATGTAAAATAAAGAGTTTGATTTTGATTTCTATTTTTTACTAATTTTAATCAGACTTTTCAAGCACTATTACATAAAATTTTGCAGCTCTTCTTCATTTTTAATTTTGGTGGCTTTTGCAATTTATTTTAAAAGTTTTCATGTGTGTATCAACATAACAAACAGAAAATAATTTCAAGATATTTGAAACATCTCTTTTTGCAATATGTTAGAATTTTTCATTTCCAAAAACTCATTACAACGCTTTCATATAAAACATCTTTTTCCCTTCAATTTTACAATTGCTATTTTCTAAGATAGCCTCGTACAGTACAGTACAATTGCGACAGTTTGTATAATTTATGAAAAATTGTTGTACCGTATAATTCCGAATATAGTGCACACTTTTTTACCCTGAAAAGTATCCGTCAAACAAGGGGTGCGCATTATACATGGTGACTTAAAAAAATTGAATTTTTCACCAGTGATTCCCAAGTCAATATTGTCTGGATGCCATTTTGTAATTGATCGCTGATGGATGAAGGTATACAATCTTTAAAATAAATTGGCACCATTTTGACCAATCAGAAATGAGGTACAACAAAAAATCTTTTTCTAATACCTCTTAAAATGATCAACATAGCCGTAGGAGACAGGGGGGCAGAAATTTTATGTTTTCGGGCCAAAAATCCAAGAAATCAGGCAATATATCATGAAAATTCGGGCAATAAGTCGGTCTGCCCCCTTGTTTAGTCTTGGGCTCCTACGGCTATGATGATCAAAACAATCTAAATGTTCTAAATTGGTCAATAAGAGTAAATATTCATCAGTGGTGTAGAATCAGAATCTAACAGATCCATCAAACTAAATAATTATCCATAAAATTTTAAGTTATTATTGAAAAACACTTAAAACTTTGTGTCAGCTTTTTTCAATTATTATATATAGGGTATAGTTTTCTGTATTTATCAGATTATACTAGTAATCTGTTGTATAGTTATGATACCAAAAAAATTTTTTTTTTATGAATACATAATCATGTTGTTATTGACCAAGTTTGAATTTTTTTTTTTTTTGTTCATTCTAAGAGTATTCCTTTAAAGAAACATGGATTCACTTATAGAAGCCATTTTTAATTGAATACTGAATTTGTCTTTTATAACTTTCTGCGAAAAACAAAAACATCTTTCACTATAAATGTAATCTTAAATTTGGATACCTGTTAAAGATCTCTAAAAATGGGTAAGTATTTGCATAAATATTCCCAACAAATCAAAACTACTAAAACAATTACCGGTAGTGCTTTGGCTGAACATTGGAAAGATTTTGAATATTGCGATGCTTTTGATGAAAATGATAAAAATTAACTGGTCATATCGCTTTAACAACAATTTCATCCAAGTGGTATAACATGATTTACAAACCAATGAAAATCCGTACAGCAAAACAATTCCATTAATCAAAATCGCATCGTAAATATTTATTTACGAGAATAAAATACTATATAATATCAGAATTTATCTGACTAATCACAGTGTATTCTGAACATAATTTAAATATGTTGTTATACACAGTGTTTCTTATCTTGCCATGGCAATTGGTTACTGTACAGGGGATGAGTAAGTATATAGACTTTAATGCAAAGGGGCAGTCTGACTTTTCACGAACAAAACATGGGGCCTATTTCTCAAAAACTTAACTTACAATGATTTAAGTGTTTCATACATCTGATTGGACAATCACTAAAATTGATTTTAAATATAGCTATATTATCCAATCAGATAACTGTATTTCTAAAATCTGGATTTTATCTTAGTTAAGTTTTTGAGAATAAGGCTCCAGGGTGACAATGATACTTGAAAAGATTTCTAAAATATTATTTATGTTAGAAACTAAAAGGAGTGCTAATACTCATAGTTTAGGGGGGGGGGGGGGGCGGGTGAGGGGGAAGGGGGGGTTTAGGGTGATATTATTCAAGGGGGAAGTCAGATATTTTTCTAGGTCAAAATGTTTTTTTTTACCTCATTTGAGATATGTGCTTTATAATATTGTTATTAGCTAAAAATATTGAAAAACATTACGTTAGGTCTTTAAGTTTGTTAGAAAACTATTGTACGGATTTCAGCATAATAAACGCCTAATTGTAAATATCTCTCCTACGAATACTAAAGGTTTCACATAATAATATCAAGCAATTATTAAGACAAATAACTAAAATAGATCAAAATGCTTAATTAACAATTAGAACTCTGTTTTTAATAAATTCAGTTTGATCAAGAAGATACGTAAATATATAACAAACATACTTGAGAAATTTGCAATTCCAGGAAAACTAATGCGTTTTATGACGTCACTGACAGCGTTCTACCAGAATCTACTATTGACATCTATGCGGATCATAATTGGAATGGCACAAAATTGATGCTATCAGTGTTCTTGATACACATACAAAGTTTAGAAAATCACTTTACAATCCCTAATTGTTGTTTTTTTTATTAATTTGATTCTAACACTGCTCTTTTTTCTCAAAAGGTAGTTGTTCAGACAACCCATGTCAAAATGGGGAAAATTGTCATCCTATTCCAACAGCACCCTTTTATTTATGTAAGCCTATATGCCAACCAGGTACCGTCAGTGGCAGTGGGGAGTGTGAAATTGGTATGTATATTATGACATTTAGGAATTAAACATTGGTCTCATTAGCTTTATTGGTGTGTAAATGCTAGGGCTGCCACGGTTCACATATTTTTCGGTTCGGTTCGGTTCACTAAAGCTCGGTTTTCGTTTTTTTCGGTTCGGTTGGGTTCGGTTCGAATGGTAAAAAAGATTTAATGTGAACGAACAAGATGTTTTAATAAATGAATGAATGACCATGTTCTATGTTTGTTGTAAAGTCTTACTAAAGTGCATTGTGATTGGATAACACAAAGCAAATAACCAATCAGATTCTCCGTTATATTAAAAACCAACGGTAAGGGAATTAACTCTGTTATACGCGAGCACGGTAACTTCCTTCATGATCAATCTTCGCTATGAATATTACGTGACCGTGCTTTTATTTCAAGTTTTTAGATAAAATCAAAAAAATAAAATTAGTAACGGGCGCTGCAATATCAAACCGAACCGAACAGAAATTGAGGAAGGGCGATCCGAACCGAACCGTATGATTTTGAACCGCGGTTAACACGAAATTTCGGTTAACCGTGGCAGCCCTAGTAAATGCAATTGATCATGTGACAAACTGAATAAATGATGAAGTCATTTATGTATGATTTTGGCGTGATCTTTTGAGTTCACATACCAAAAATGCTAATGAGACCAATGTTTAATTCTCATATTTATATTCAGATACTTTATAAATCAAATTTTCACTTATTATAATAATTTGTTTGAATTTGCCACAAATCTTTGATTGCGTCATGGTTATGCTTTGATGGCGTCATGGTTATGCTTTGATGACGTCATAGTGTCACGTGACCTTAGCGTCTCAGAAACTTGAATTTTTTTTAGCTTTTTCACAGCTCAGCATTGAAAAATGAGCCTTTAAATCCATGTGTTTCCATGACTATGTTTGAAAGTTTGAAGAAACCTATTAATATATTTTTAAGACCCAAATCAACCTCAGAAAATGATAATGGTTTCAATTATCTTTAAAATTATTAATGTACTTGATGATTAAAGATAGCAAACTAATTGAGTAATTGTTGTTTTTAATAAATTTGATTCTAAAACTGTTCTTTTATTGTTTCAAAAGATGCCTGTACAGACAACCCATGTGAAAATGAAGGAACATGTTCTCTTGCACCTTGGCAAGAGCCTCCTTATGTTTGTAATTGCACAGAAAGTTTCAGTGGTGACAGATGTGAAATAGGTATGATTCTAACTTAGTTACAAATTTTGTGAAACTGAGACCAGCTGGTTAAATTGAGTTTTTTATTGTTTAAGTATTATAAACAAAATACCTGAATCAGTGAATGATTGACCTATATAGTAGTCAAAGGTGTTACACGCGAATCAGATCATTCAAATGTATTTCCATAACTATGTTCAGGGTTCATACAGATCTTCTGAGCAAATTTTCCCTGACATTTCCATGACTTTCCAGACAGTATTTAGTCATTTTCCATGACCAATTTTATAAAAATCATGGACAGAAGGGGGTTAACTTGAGACTATTCTGGATCATGATTTTTTTATTTCATATTGCAAAAATAGGAGAACGGTATGAAATATCATTTTTCCAGGTTATTTTGACAATTTTCCAGAATAATCATGATTTTCCCTGATATTCCATGTCTGGAAAAGCTTTTTCAAAATTCCCTGATTTTCCATGATCTGTACGAACCCTGTATGTTTGAAAGTTTGAAGAAACCTATATATTTTTAAGACCCAAATCAACCTCAGAAAATGATAATGGTTATTTAATTATCTTAAATAACAACAATATATATTGAAACGTAGCTTGTAATAAAGACAGTAATTGCAATCCATAAAACAGCGCCTTATTTATAATTCACAACAATTACTAAATGTCATTTATAGAAAACAATATATCTACAATTGAGTAATTGTTGTTTTTAATAAATTTGATTCTAAAACTGTTCTTTTATTGTTTCAAAAGATGCCTGTACAGACAACCCATGTGAAAATGAAGGAACGTGTTCTCTTGCACCTTGGCAAGAGCCTCCTTATGTTTGTAATTGCACAGAAAGTTTCAGTGGTGACAGATGTGAAATAGGTATGATTCTAACTTAGTTACAAATTTTGTGAAACTGAGACCAGCTGGTTAAATTGAGTTTTTTATTGTTTAAGTATTATAAACAAAATACCTGAATCAGTGAATGATTGACCTATATAGTAGTCGAAGGTGTTACACGCGAATCAGATCATTCAAATGTATTTCCATAACTATGTTCAGGGTTCATACAGATCTTCTGAGCAAATTTTCCCTGACATTTCCATGACTTTCCAGACAGTATTTAGTCATTTACCATGACCAATTTTATAAAAATCATGGACAGAAGGGGGTTAACTTGAGACTATTCTGGATCATGATTTTTTTTATTTCATATTGCAAAAATAGGAGAACGGTATGAAATATCATTTTTCCTGGTTATTTTGACAATTTTCCAGAATAATCATGATTTTCCCTGATATTCCATGTCTGGAAAAGCTTTTTCAAAATTCCCTGATTTTCCAGGTTTTCCATGACCTGTACGAACCCTGTATGTTTGAAAGTTTGAAGAAACCTATATATTTTTAAGACCCAAATCAACCTCAGAAAATGATAATGGTTATTTAATTATCTTAAATAACAACAATATATATTGAAACGTAGCTTGTTATAAAGACAGTAATTGCAATCCATAAAACAGCGCCTTATTTATAATTCACAACAATTACTAAATGCCATTTAAAGAAAACAATATATGTACTTGATGATTTAAGATAGCAAACTAATTGAGTAATTGTTGTTTTTAATAAATTGGATTCTAAAACTGTTCTTTTATTATTTCAAAAGATCCTTGTACAGACAACCCATGTGAAAATGAAGGAGTGTGTACTGTTACATTTATGGGAGTACTTCCTTATGTTTGTAATTGCACAGAAAGTTTCAGTGGTGACAACTGTGAAATTGGTATGTATATTATGTTATTTCTAAAATATAGTCTCAGAAACTTGAATTTTTTAAGCTTTTACATCACTTACGATTGAAATATGAGCATTAAAGGGATATGTTCACTAACTATTTGACCAATACAATTTTAGTCTCAGAACCTAAAAGTTTTTTAACTCTTCTAATCTATAATAATGTTCACAACTCTCCCTCGAAATGTAAGCCTTCAAAGCCCTGCATAGCCATAATTATCAGCATTTGAAAAAAAATTACGACTCGTCACTAAGTAAGACTATGTGTTATATAGAAAACACAAATACACAAAATAAAAGATAAATGTTTTGGAAGGGATGTATAATTGAAGGGATTATGCGATTTTTGTGCAGTTCTAGTACTTCTAAAGGGTATATATACATATATTCAACGCCCAAATCAACCCTCGAAAATTCTGAACATTTCCCTTTTAAGATAGCAAACTAATTGAGTAATTGTTGTTTTTAATAAATTTGATTCTAACACTGTTTTCTTATTGTTTCAAAAGATGCTTGTACAGACAACCCATGTGAAAATGAAGGAACGTGTTCTCTTGCAATTGGTGAAGAAACTCCTTATGTTTGTAATTGCACAGAAGGTTTCAGTGGTGACAACTGTGAAATTGGTATGTATATTATGTTATCTTTATATTAAATAATTATTATTATATACTAATTGGTTATATAAATAAAAATCTGTACAAGAAAAACATTTCCGTTTATCAAAATCACATCCAAAATCATGGCAAAATCAAGAGCAATAGTTATATAGTAGTGGACTACTCCTAAGAGAAGTACCATCAGGTGTTTCAAAAAAAGTAAGCATGGTCTGCTTCACGTGCGACACCTGCCACTACTATATTGGTCAATATCAATGGATACAATCAGATCAATTCATGCCAGACTAAACAAATGAGTGAAGATGCAAGTTTTCTATAACGACCATAAAATTTCCCTCATGAAGTTTAAAGTAATAACTACCACAACCACCATTGGCTGGCTAACCAACTAACCAACTGTAATATATTATCAATGATCAGTTTTTGATTTCAGTTGATTATTGTGAGCCAAACCCGTGTCAGAACGAGGGAATTTGTATCAATGATCCAGAACAGTGTAACGACGAAAATGCAAACTTCACTTGTAACTGTACTGAAGGTTTCACTGGTAATACTTGTGAAATACGTAAGTATATTTACCGGTTAATATTTTCAATCTATAAATAGTTTCATCAACCACAAAGCAAACCATGCTTACTCTTTTCGTAACACTTGATGGTACTTCTCTTTAGAGTAGTCTGCTAATATATAACTATTGCTCTTGATTTTGCCATGTTTTTGGATTTGGAATTATTTTGCTTGTACAGATTTTTATTTCATCGTCAGTTTCTCACAATCTTAAAATAAAATTTGTGTTTCAGTCAGGCCATGAAGACCAAGCTACATTAACTAGTATACGGTCACTGGTTAAACTTATTATTACATATAATTAATATATAAATATTCTGTAACTTTTTAATTCAGTGGTTTGTCCTGAAGATGATACACACGAAGATGATGACAATACATCTGATGATGATAAACATAATCCTAAACCCCGTCGACATCACCATCGACGTCACCATCGTCATCACGGTCACTATCCTCGTGGACATCGACATGGTCAAAGACTTGTCAAGAAACTTATCAAAAAAGTCGTCAAAGAAAAGAAAGCCTTGAAGAAAGTAGCAAAGAGGGTCGTGAAAAAGGTCAACAAACTTTTGTCCAAACCTAAACGTCTTCTCAAGAAAATTCAAAAGAAAATTCAAAAGAAAAACAAGTTGAACAACAAAAGAATCTTGAAAGAGAAAAGAAACTTGAACAAGTATAGAAAAAACTTGAACAAGAAAGATAAGAGGTTGAACAAGAAAAGAAACAAATTGAACAACCAACGAAAAAAGTTCTTCAGGAAAAAAAACAAATTCCACAAGATGATGAAACACAATTAGGTCAAAAAATACCCAAGTGAATTCTTAGAGTTTGATCAGACTTGAGGCAGAGTAGGGCGGTTCGGAGCAGGGCGGCTCGGAGCAGCATTAATGTACAGATGGTTTAAAATGTACAGACGCATGGCTGTTTACATTGCAAGCGGAACGACTCAGCACTGTGAAGAGCACCGCAAAGCAATACGCTTCACCGCTCTGCCCTGCTCTGCCTGTAATGTGATTAAACCCTAAGACTTTGTCTGTTGCTAGAGAATGCTTGAATGCCAGGATTTTGACCATTAATTCTGAAAGTTATCTCTTCCTCTGCTACGAAATAAGAATTACCAAAACTTGATGATACAAAATACAAAAAGCTTCTCTACAATGTTGTCAAACATAAAGTTCACTTGGAGTTATATGAAATTAGACCAAATTGATTATGTTTTAAGCTCTCTTTCTTTCTTTCTCTTTCTTTCTTTCTTTCCCTTTGTGTTCCCCACTTTTCCCTATTCCTAAAGTCACTATCAGCAACAATGTTAAAGTATGTTATCATTGTGATTCAGTCTGTTCTTTGAAATGTGTGATAATTCATTCAAATTCAAATATCTTTAACCATGGCACTTAACAACATGAATTTTCATATCTTTGCAATTGATAAAAGCAACACTTTGCAGCACAGTGCATCATTCTGAAACTTTGCTTAATATCTGAATGAAATAAAGAGATCTTTATGTGTCTTTATCTTTATGAGATGTGTCAGATCTGTATCCTATTTGCCAAGAACTGGTCAACTTTATATTGATAAACAATGTTTGCATGTAGTGGCTTTAAATGCTTAAAATGGGAGAAATGCCTCTGCTCCAGAATTACAAAAAATATTATGTAAATACGCACATACTCCCATTTTAATGTCTGTTTTGCTCTTGCTTTCCTATCAATAAATATACCCTTGCATTTAAACTTCTGGTTTTTTATTTATTGTTGTTAACATGTGCCTCTTATTTTTGCAAATTGGAGGGGGGATGGCTCAATGAGGAAGGCGCTTATGGTACCCTGAAGATTAAGGGTTCAATCCCAGCATAGGTCAAGATGATACCTCCAGATTTTTAACCCCGTTTCCCCCAGTCATTGATGCAAATCCAAAGGGCTGACATGAAACAATAAACAGAGGACCTGTGTACTGCAGGCTGCGCAAGTTAAAGATCCCCCGACAGTTTGAAATTGAAAATAAGATTAGGCTTATCTTTCTGTCTTGGCAAAATTTCCCTCATAGCAAACTGCATGGTGGTTGCTGTCCTAATTAGACAAGAGGTGCAGAAAAACGTAATACACTATTTCATTTAAATTTTTTGGCGAATTATTCAATACTGATACAGCTTGTCTAGAAAGTTGGTACTCCAAAGTGATCTACCGGAAGTTATCTATGCAGATCACTGTCAATGACGTCATAAAATGTGTACGTTTTAGTGGAATTGCAAGAACCACAGACGTCGGAATGGTGCAAATTGATGCTATCAGTGTCCCCGATACACATACAAAGTTTAGAAATATGCTTTACAATCCCTTTAAGGGAAAATTGTTACCAATATTACTGGTTAGCTAAGCAAAAACGATTTCCAATTTCTGACACTAATGTATGATTGGTCGAAGGGATAGTGAACGTGATTGTTTAATGTTTTTACTTACCAGATGTTGGAAGACTAATGCAGCGTTTAGTCTGGTATTGGTGTGCTGCCAATTTAAATATTCATCCACCCTAGCTACCTTCTTAACATCAGTCTGTGGATACCAGTGATCGTTCAGTTTATATTTACTACATAAATACTTCAATATAGCAACACTGAAAATATATAGCAAATACTGTATATTGGGCGTCTCAAAGAAAACGACATCACCAAGATTGTCAGGAAGTATCTCAGCTGCTGATGAACCAATCTCTTTCAAAATTCTCAAAGATTTACTTTAACATGTCCTAATCAGACCTTAAAAATATAAATGTCATCTGATAAACATTGTACAAGTACCGCCCCAAACAAAATAGTATATTTCAACCTGTATTTATTGTGCCTTCACCACTTAACTCACCTCTCTGTTAAAATGAAACCATTATCATCCACAAAAGGAACTTTCGACATCGGATTAAGTTTTTTAAAATCATCAGTGAAATGTTCACCTGTACAAACAGAAAATGGAAGAATTAATTACTTGCTTGCTTATTTTGATTCTTTTGAACCTAAGATAAATCTGAAGATATTAATCCACTTGAAATTGTCAATTACCAATTTGTTGTCTGGTTTTGGCAAATAGTCAACCTTCACTACGGGACTTCAGAACTAATACACCAATCTCTCATGAACCCCGAAAAATCGCAAGTTTTTGGAGCCTAATTTTTCTGACTATCTCCCAGCCATATCCATCAAAATACCCAACAAAGGTCAAAGGCTGTGGTAATATAGTTTCAGCAAGTTTCGGACAATGGGAAATGTAAACATAAGTCATAAGTCAGGAGTCATTCATACAATAATATCAGTGGCCATTATGAACTGATAAATGGCTTTTTATGCCTATATTACACAAATGGAAGTCTTCTTTATTTTCTTCCTATTGCCTCTATTTTAGTCAAGGTCAAGGGCCTGTTTCTGTGGACTTTGCTTTTAATTATACACACGGGGCTTTATCTGACTAACGGGGCTTATGATTAGGGCTCTCCTACAGAATGACACTTGACAAAGTTTTGCTATTTTCTTAACCTTTTCTTAAAGCAACAGGTTTTTCTTGGAAGGGAATTTTATTTGCCTTCAGAAAGATGTACACGGCTCTTGAAGGCTGCGACATCAAATCATAATAATATTTCAGCTGAGCCATTTTGTTGTTTTGTTGTGGTCAAAGGTCAAATTTCTTCAGCGACTAATCTCAAGCAAAACATGATTGAATTTTATTAGTCCTCTGGGTGATGTATCCTTGTTTTTTGAAAGAATTTAATTTATCGTACTGAAGAATCTTTATTAATAAGCCAATTATTATCAATATATTTTGTTGATAGCTAATCAAACGGAAATACTGTTCCATTAGTCAATATTAGCTCGACATTCTGATTGGTTGATTGATTCAGTATGGCGGCGATTAGAAAAATCTGAAAGAAAAAGAAGAAAATGAATAAAGTTGACTGTCTTTGTGAGATCGCTTTGTTTCAATGATTTGTCTGATTAGAAATCAAGGATGGTATGTTGACTGATGTCCTTTGTAGGCCTATTGTTTTTTGAATAAAACTCGCACCCTGATCCACCAAAACGTTGAAAATAAGCGCAACTCAACATTGTTGTTGTTACGAGTTATGAGTTGAGTGTGAGACCAACGTCCAACGATTAACAAATCACAGACACAATGACTCAGTGAGGTCGAGGGGCTGAAGTGAATTAACTAATGAAGTCATGTCACTGACTTTGGATTGGTAAACACGACTCATGATTGAACTTACTGATCAGTTTCAAGAATGACAGCCAATTTGTAACAGGTGTATACATTTCAGATGATTGCATCCTTGTTACTGTTTTAACCGTGAAATCTTGTTACTGTTTTAACCGTGAAATCTTGTTACTGTTTTCGTAGACCTGTTACCGTTTTAACTTTATTTTTTTGTTACCGTTTTAACTTGTTACCGTTCTAACTGGCATTCGACAACTGTTGTCACTGTTTAACCCTTGTGGCTTGTTTGAGTGAAGAGTAGGCATTAAGGTTAAAGGAGAGAGTGAAAAGGATTCAGATTTAAATCAGTGAATTTTATTGAGAATAATTCAGTAAAGCTGCAGTGAGAATCAACTCACTGACTAAACTCACCCCTTGATGAATTATTTGAGCCAATTAGATTAAAGACCTGCTTATTTTGTACCAGTAGGCTACTTGTAGATTGTTTGATCAGAAGGCCTACTACTACTATTCAGAAAACTCTATTTCATTTTATTTTAGGATAAAACACCAAAGAGAAATAGGAAGAATGATCTACAGTCTACCAAAAACTGTGTTGATAAATTGTCAAAGTCAGGTGAAACACAGGAAGAAGTCTACAGCCAGGTACTACAAACACTCTTGTTTATAATTTCAAATCTGTTTACTGTAGGCTTACTTTGTAGAAAAAGAATCTTAAGTCTGTTGTGGGATTATGTTACACTAATAAAATGTGAATTCTGCGGAGTAAAAGTCCATCGGAAATGAGCATTCATCATGTTATTTACATTGCATGTTTTGATTTTGGCTAGTGTAATTTGTCAGTAGAGAGATAAGGTCAGGGCAATGGTATTTTGGAATTGGTCAACTTTCAAGGTCAACTCAACAAACTTGCTCTGTACACCCCTTGTCGTAAGAAGTTAAAATTTTCAAGATCCTCATATTTCATCCATACCAGCAACTACATAAAAGAAGAAAAAAATCAAAGGGGGTGTGTGGTGCAAGTTTGTTAAGTTGAGCTGGAAAGTTAGCTGTTTGTCTTTAAAACAAAGTCTAAACTAAAGGGAGTGAGGAAAATGTTTTGTTTCATAACGTCATGAATCTCTATTAGGCCTATATCTATATCTATGGAATGGTGTTGATGTATTTCAGACCCAGGCTGTATATTGTTATGATGAGAAGGAAGTTTGGGTTCCAGCCACAATACAAACTATAGAGGGAGATAGGGTAACACTGATACTATCTTCCAATAAACAGGTATTATATAACACTCATACAAGCTAGACCAATCCGTCCAGAGGATGGCAAATCAAGAGCAACAGTTGTATAGAAGTGGACTCCTTAAGTGAAATTATATACGGTGTAATCATAGACTACTTATACACAATACAAGCAAGACCAATCTGTTAAATAAATATTACTTCCAAAGGATTGCAAAATTGACAGCAATAGTTGTATCAGGTTTTTCATATTTGGAATCATCGATTGATAAAAAAGGTTTGATTTCCAATTATTCCAATTTTTAGATAGTAAAATGTAAAAGAGAAGAGATA
Organism: Lottia scabra; assembly: GCA_029955415.1. Taxonomy (NCBI): domain Eukaryota; kingdom Metazoa; phylum Mollusca; class Gastropoda; family Lottiidae; genus Lottia; species Lottia scabra. The sequence continues at coordinate 3,213,611 of JARJEI010000003.1, read as the reverse complement.
TTATTGAGATCAGAGTCAAATGTTGGTCAGGTAGAAACATTAACCAGTCTTACACCTTTAAACGAAGCTACAGGTATGATTACATTGGGCTCAACCTTCTTCTTCCATGTAATGACTCGGCCATGATAGGCTGCCATCTTGCCCGGTAAATGATCAAGAAAAAAAAACTCTTGTATGTAGAATGCATTTGATTGGCTGTTTTTACTGCGAAAGAAGACAACACTCTCTGAAAAATTATTATGATTGGCTGAACTATAATTTTTCAATATGGCAACCTGCGTATGGTATACAAGGTTATCTGGCCACTAATCTAATTCTGATGTAGATACGAGTGGTATATGATTAAACAATAGTTTGTATATAACCTATCTAGGGCAATAAGGATGTCATGAAACCCCTTGTTTTAGAGGATTTGCAAGATGAGTTGCTGATAATAAAAATGATGTTTATAAATGATATCCAAAATACATAAAAGAATTAATGAAAGTTTTTTACAATCCCTGAATTGATAAATACTAAATTTGTTAAACACTTCATTATATATTTCAGTATTATGCTGTTTGAACAGTAGATATAACAATAATCTATTTTATACATCTACTGGTTCTACTGTTATAGCCTTAAATCCTTTTACTGCTGTAGATTATTTATATACAGATCAGAATATACATACATATCATACTGTAGCCCAGGTAAGTTGATACAACAACTATATCTACAAGGATGGCCATCCTAAGAAGAAGCTTTCCAACAGACAGTTCTGGACCAATTCTTTTTTGGATTTTCTGTGCACGTTTACAGCTGGGTCAACTAAAAACAAAAATCATGTTTATTAGCTAGGTCTTGGTTAAATCTTTTGCACTAATTTTCAACAGGAAAAATGAGAATCCTGTCTACCAGCTGCTCTTTGACCATACCTTAAGAAATATGACTTGTTCAAGGTCACCGAATTTAATGAGTAACATGAGATTTTAGATAGCACTCAAAGATTTGGGCACTATTGGGTTTAAATATTACTGAACACAAGTTATCATAAGAGGTCATTAATAGAGAGTGTACTGACCCATTTTAAAAAACAATGTGGAACAAAACATTGAAATTTGTGTTTTCATTAGGTTATTTCATATTCCTCATATGACTCTATGAGGAGAATCTAAAAACCCTGCTCCTTTTGAATCAAGTTATTTTATATCCCTCATATTTCAGGGCAACCAGCCACATATCTATGAGATCAGTGAGCGTTGTTATAGTAATATAATACAAGAATTAGGACTGATCAATCAGAGTATTATAGTCAGTGGTGAGAGTGGAGCGGGTAAGGTTAGTATCCCTGGTGGGGAGCGGGTAAGGTTAGTATCCCTGGTGGGGAGAGTGGAGCGGGTAAGGTTAGTATCCCTGGTGGGGAGAGTGGAGCGGGTAAGGTTAGTATCCCTGGTGGGAAGAGTGGAGCGGGTGAGGTCACTTTCCCTGGTGGAGCGGGTAAGGTTAGTATCCCTGGTGGGGATAGTGGAGCGGGTAAGGTCAGTATCCCTGGTGGGGAGCGGGTAAGGTTAGTATCCCTGGTGGGGAGAGTGGAGCGGGTAAGGTTAGTATCCCTGGTGGGGAGAGTGGAGCGGGTAAGCTTAGTATCCCTGGTGGGGAGAGTGGAGTGGGTAAGGTTAGTATCCCTGGTGGGGAGCGGGTAAGGTTAGTATCCCTGGTGGGGAGAGTGGAGCGGGTAAGGTTAGTATCCCTGGTGGGGAGAGTGGAGCGGGTAAGGTCAGTATCCCTGGTGGGTAGAATGGAGCGGGTAAGGTTAGTATCCCTGGTGGGGAGAGTGGAGCGGGTAAGGTCAGTATCCCTGGTGGTGAGCGGGTAAGGTTAGTATCCCTGGTGGGGAGAGTGGAGCGGGTAAGGTTAGTATCCCTGGTGGGGAGAGTGGAGCGGGTAAGGTTAGTATCCCTGGTGGGGAGAGTGGAGCGGGTAAGGTTAGTATCCCTGGTGGGTAGAGCGGAGCGGGTAGGGTTAGTATCCCTGGTGGGGAGAGTGGAGCGGGTAAGGTTAGTATCCCTGGTGGGTAGAGCGGAGCGGGTAGGGTTAGTATCCCTGGTGGCGAGAGTGGAGCGGGTAAGGTTAGTATCCCTGGTGGGGAGAGTGGAGCGGGTAAGGTTAGTATCCCTGGTGGGAAGAGTGGAGCGGGTGAGGTCACTTTCCCTGGTGGAGCGGGTAAGGTTAGTATCCCTGGTGGGGATAGTGGAGCGGGTAAGGTCAGTATCCCTGGTGGGGAGCGGGTAAGGTTAGTATCCCTGGTGGGGAGAGTGGAGCGGGTAAGGTTAGTATCCCTGGTGGGGAGAGTGGAGCGGGAAAGGTTAGTATCCCTGGTGGGGATAGTGGAGTGGGTAAGGTTAGTATCCCTGGTGGGGAGAGTGGAGCGGGTAAGGTTAGTATCCCTGGTGGGGAGAGTGGAGCGGGTAAGGTCAGTATCCCTGGTGGGGAGAGTGGAGCGGGTAAGGTTAGTATCCCTGGTGGGGAGCGGGTAAGGTTAGTATCCCTGGTGGGGAGAGTGGAGCGGGTAAGGTTAGTATCCCTGGTGGGGAGAGTGGAGCGGGTAAGGTTAGTATTCCTGGTGGGGAGAGTGGAGCGGGTAAGGTTAGTATTCCTTGGTGTGGAGCAGGTAAGGTCAGTATCCCTGGTGGGGAGAGTGGAGCGGGTAAGGTTAGTATCCCTGGTGGGGAGAGTGGAGCGGGTAAGGTCAGTATTCCTAGTGATGAGCGGGTTAGGTTAGGGTAAGGTTAGTATAATGATTCCATGATTTAAAGTCTCGTTGTGTGGCTTTTTTGAAGGGATGTAGATTTTTGAGCTTCTGATAATTTCAGCTATCAGTACTTTCCAAAAATAAAAGTGAAGAAATTACAACTGCTGATAAAAAAAGGATCAAATAGCAGAATAATAGCTTTACCTGCTGAAAGCTCCTTTTCATCTGCTCAAATAAATCATAACTGACCATGAGGATAGTTGATAGTGGCGATGAAGTTTATCACTTTACAAATGGGTTTTGCATAGTTAATATTGTATGGTATTTTTATGGTTTAATTGTTGTGTTCTTAAAGGGATTGTAAAGAGTTTTTTATGATTATCGAGGACACTGATTTGTAATATTGGGAATATTGTTATATATTTCAGACTGTGTCAGCCAAACATCTACTAAGATATCTTACTAAAGTTTCTAATGTTAACTCTGTCAATGATAAAACTAAAACAGGGGACATAATCCAGAATAAAATACTAGACTCTAATCCTATTCTAGAGGCATTTGGTAAGTTACAAAATTATTTTCAGAGATACGTGTAGACATTTGCTAGGTGATCGGATCCTGATGATTGAATGAATACAGTTTGAGCGCTGAAAGTTGAATTGGCCTGCAATAAACTTGGTGAAGTGGGTGTATGTCCATGAAGGGAAGAAGTTATTTTTTGTTTTTATTTTCAGTTATTAAAGGAATTGCAAACATGTTTTCTAAACTTTGTATGTGTATCGGGGACACTGAAAGCATCAATTTGCGCAAATCCAATACACATACAAAGTTTATAAAATCACTTTACAATCCCTTTAACTAATTTTATGGTTTTGCTATAGGTAATGCTGCCACTCCCAGAAATTCCAACAGTTCCAGATTTGGTAAATTTATACAACTACAATTTACTAGAGGTGGGGCGATACAAGGTGGTGCGATACAGACATATTTACTCGAAAAAACTAGAACAGTTCATCAAAATAACGGAGAATATAATTTTCATATCTTTTATCAGGTAATGTTATTGAAATAAAAAATATGTTGCCCATCGTTGCACATTACCCATGTTTGATTTTATCCAAATTATGAAATCATTTGGATTTTAAGTTCTTTTTATATGATTAATGCCCAGAAACCTTCCTATGAACACGATAAAAATGTGTGAGCCGCTACCGCTAAAATGCTTTTGATCTGAAACTTGATGATATTATAATGTATCCCTAACTATATAGCCATAGCGTGTAGGACAAGCCAATCTATCATTTAAGCCATATCAATAAACCATTGCGTTAATAATGGGGAAAATTTGATTAACTGAGTTGATTTTTTTCTTGTAGTTATTAAAAGAATGTAGTAATATACCAGAATGGTTGAGTGATATACAATCTGATATTATAGATGTTATATTTCATACAGCACTACACAATAATACTGGTACGATCTTTATTATATTGTCAATTTTATAGTCTATGAAGGGGCCACAGTGGTACTGTAAAGAGGTTTTCTAAACTTTGTATGCGTCAGGGAAACTGACAGCATCAATTTGCACCATTCTAATTTCCATTCCGACGTCTGTGGTTCTTGCAATTCCTCAAAAACTAACGCGTTTTATGACAACACTGGAATGGCGCAAATTGATGCTACCAGGGTCCCCAATACACATACAAAGTTTAGAAAGCCTCTTTACAGTCTCTTTAAGTAAGACACATGCTTGCTAAACTAAAGGTCTAGGGTTCAATCCTTGCATGTGTTTAGATGATACATTTGGAACATTAAATCCAGTTTTCCTGTCAGTGATGCAGGTTTTAGGGGATGACATTTGGATGGGTCAATAAACCAAGGCCCTGTGTGCTACAGGCTTTGCACTTTTAAGATCCCTAGACAGTTGGAAATCGATAGTAAGAGTAGGCTTATGCCCCTGTCCTGACAAATTTCTCCCATTGCACACTGAATGGCGTTCGCTTATCCTTATTAGCCCATACAGGAGCAGAAAAACTTAATGTCATTTGAATTATATTCCATGATATGGGTGGTTTACACCTTTAGAATCCCTTGAATAATGTTGATAACTGCTAACAAAGTGTTATTGTATTGTATGTATATTTGCTAACAAAGTTTTATTGTATTGTATGTATATTTGCTAACAAAGTTTTATTGTATTGTATGTATATTTGTAGCTATAAATGAACATGGAAGGTTATTAGAAACTATTACAGCTATGAAAGATATTGGTATGACACAAATACAACAAACTTCAGTCTTTCAGGTAATTACACTGGTTTTTTTATTTGTGTTTCTGACTGGTAGACAGAGTATGTAGTCTTGTTTATCACTCTTAATAGGATGTAAAATTCCATTTATTGTCACTCTTTGTCAATTATTGGGTTTGGTCGAAGGAGAGTTGTCTGTTCCTACTTTTAAATTGCTAGTAAGATTCAAAAAGTTTTTGCTCTTGTCCATTTAACAGGCTATGTCCTTCATATCCAAGCCTAAATGTTGAACTTGTGCAGAATGTAGGACTTCTTGTATTATGAATCTGAATTGTTGAGGCCAATATGAGACATACAATACATTCAGGTCCAAAAAGAAGGAGTTATGGTCTTCTCTTAAATTGGTGAAGGAGGTTTTTATCCTTAAAATAGTCCGATCTTTGAATTTCTATTTTTGTGTTTTCTTTTTCTGGTTAATGTGTTTCGTATATTTTATTTTTGGAGTTGAGGTTTGGCTATATAGCCACCTCAGATGATCCCACATTATATGATACCATCGTACCATGCCAGAGTGCTCAAACTAGCACGCTAGTGGGCTACGCATAACGCTAACGACACTGGTACACTCCAGATAGACTGCTCAACAAGTTATGAACCAAGGAACTTATGTAACTGCAAGCAGTACTGTTTTGGCCTTTAGTATATTTGACTATATATAAAGCGTTTCTGTTTATTTCAGATATTAACAGCTATACTGTATCTAGGTAATATAGATTTTACTCCTAGTGATGATGATACTGATATATCTAATAATCTAGGTATGTTTTATATGCTTACTCTTACTACCGGTATTTATACAATAATAAAACACAGGCATTAATGATCTTAACCATAAAACAAATCTCGATATTCATATATTGGCAATATATTGGTAGCAGCTATTAGACTTTTCAAAGTGGTATCAGGTGTCTAGAAGAGTCGGCATGCCCTATTCAAATAGTGAATGACAAAAACAAGGATTTGACACATCTAGATATTGCAAGGATTACTTAGATTCTTGCAGACTTGATTAGAGCTGGGTTTAGTCCAAGTCTAATGGCTTTGATGGTACAAATTGCAACGATAGTGGTTTCATCAAGAGACTCCATGTTTCACAATAAGCCCAAGCTCTTGTGGATAATGTCTATAACTTGTTCAAAACCCTCTGAATGGATTGGATTCTGTACGGTACTATTTTAAAATTGGTTGACACTGTTCCATGATAAACCATGTTGGTCCTATCCTATTGTTTTGAACAACTCTTAGACCAAACTCTGGTTGTTTTCTGTATAGATAATACCAGATTATCAGAGAAGTCTTATATTGATATCACAGGTACAAATATTACAACTTTTATTCAGTTTATTTTAGTAGACATAGACAATCTTTTTGCTTTTTATACGCCCACACATTAATGTGGGCGTATATTGTAGTCGCCCCTGTCTGTCTGTCCGTCTGTCTGTCTGTCTGTCTGTCCGTCTGTCTGTCTGCCTGTCCACAACTGTTGTGGACACGATAGAGAGCTGGTTTCTTGATGGATTTTGATGAAACTTGCTATGTGTGTTTGTTATCACCCAAGGATGAACCCTATTGAAAATCAGACGAATCGAAAAATATTTCATGGGTTATTGCCCTTGTTTTGAAAATATCTTGTGGACACCATAGAGAGCTGGTTTCTTGATGGATTTTGATGAAACTTGGTATGAGTGTTTGTATTCACATTGGGATAAACCCTATTGAATATCAGAAACATCGAAATAATATTTGATGAGTTATTGCCCTTGTTCTTTAAAACGCGTTAATTTTTCAACCGTTACACTCTCAAAGTTGTGGACACAATAGAGAGCTGGTTTCTTGGTGGATTTTTATGAAATTTGCTGTGAGTGTTTGTAATCACCCAAGGATGAACCCTATTGATAATAAGACGAATCGAAAAATATTTACTGGGTTATTGCCCTTGCTTTTGAAAATATGTTGTGGACACCATAGAGAGCTGGTTTCTTGATGGAATTTGATGAAACTTGGTATGAGTGTTTGTACTGACATTAGGATAAACCCTATTGAATATCAGAAACATCGAAAACATATTTCATGAGTTATTGCCCTTGTTCTTTAAAACACGTTAATTTTTCAGCCGTTACACTCTCAAAGTTGTGGACACCATAGAGAGCTGGTTTCTTGGTGGATTTTTATGAAACTTGCTGTGAGTGTTTGTAATCACCCAAGGATGAACCCTATTGAAAATCAGACGAATCGAAAAATATTTCATGGGTTATTGCCCTTGCTTTTGAAAATATCTTGTGGACACCATAGAGAGCTCGTTTCTTGATGTATTTTGATGAAACTTGCTGTGAGTGTTTGTTATCACCCAAGGATGAACCCTATTGAACATCAGACGAATCGAAAAATATTTCATGGGTTATTGCCCTTGCTTTTGAAAATATCTTGTGGACACCATAGAAAGCTCGTTTCTTGATGGATTTTGATGAAACTTGGTATGAGTGTTTGTATTGACATTAGGATAAACCCTATTGAAAATCAGAAACATCGAAATAATATTTGATGAGTTATTGCCCTTGTTCTTTAAAACGCGTTAATTTTTCAGCCCTTAACAAAGTTGTGGTCACGTTAGAGAGCTGGTTTCTTGATGGATTTTTATGAAACTTGCTGTGAGTGTTTGTAATCACCCAAGGATGAACCCTATTGAAAATCAGACGAGTCGACAAATATTTCCTGGGTTATTGCCCTTGCTTTTGAAAGTATGTTGTGGACACCATAGAGAGCTGGTTTCTTGATGGATTTTGATGAAACTTGGTATGAGTGTTTGTATTGACATTAGGATAAACCCTATTGAATATCAGAAACCTCGAAAAAATATTTATGAGTTATTGCCCTTGTTCTTTAAAACACGTTAATTTTTCAGCCCGTTACTCTTTCAAAGTTGTGGACACGATAGAGAGCTGGTTTTTTGGTGGATTTTTATGCTGTGATTGTTTGTAATCACCCAAGGATGAACCCTTTTGAAAATCAGATGAATTGAAAACTATTTCATGGGTTATTGCCCTTGTTAACTTGTAGTTGTAAACACTAAAAAATCGTTCAATTTTGTAAACATTCTTGATGGCACGGTTTTCGACAGATGTTTCATTTACTGATAGTTCTTGTCGACCTCCCGGACGCCTTGGCTGCCATTACAAAAGTGGGCGTATTACGATGGGGCATCGCTATTTTATTATATTGCTGTTGCCTTTAAAATATTTTGAATTGTTTTTTTATTTATTTTACCCTTTAACCTTTTTTTGTTATATTTTCGTAGATTTTGAAATGTGATATCAATTTTCAGAAATCGTACTCAGAATTGTAATTTTTGTATTTTTTTTTTATATAAATAATGTTTTAATGATACATTATAAAACAATTCCTTGACGGTTACATGATTTGATAATAAAATAATTTGAATGGAAAAAAAAATCCTAATTGCTGCAAACAGTACTGTTTCGGTTTTCTGGGCCTCATCAGTGCAGTGCTGATACAGGAACCAATCTTGAATAGATCGTAATGTTTGGTATTCTTCTTTTGTAGTGAGTTTAACGGCAATGGATAAAGCAGCTAGTATACTAGGTATTGAATACAGTGATGACTTAGAGAAAGTATTTCTATATCGTAATATACAGTCCAGTAAACGTCGTAGTGTCTTTATAAAACCTGTATCTATAGTAGAAGCTAAAACTAGAAGAGATTGTCTAGCTATGTTGTTGTATTCAAGGTAATTAACTGCGTATAAATTCGCACATATTTCTTTGAGTAATGCACCGGTACTTGCATGTTGTAATCAGTTCTCAAAAATTCATTCATGTTTCTGCTTGTTAGTATATTTACATCTGACAGAATCATATCCTGTGAAATCAGATACAGTCAAACTTGGTCAATTGTATTCAGCACCCCCCTTTAGTGAACTGCTTGTTTAATATAAGTTTGACTGTATTTGTATGCAAAGTGGTATCAGGTTTTTACGGAAGTGGAGTAATTATCTTGTTCCTTGCTAATTCAGATTGATTAAGTCCTACATAAGTCACAAAAACTACTTTGAACCGGGTTTAACTGGCTCCTATCTGGCCAAACACGTCGTGTTGTATGCTCCACGATCATTAATTTCGCACCTGCATGACCCTTGGAACTGTCTCTTGAGACAATCACTGGAACTATAATGGAATTGCAATGCAGGGTTTGACAATATTCCTATTTGGCACCAACCCTGAGCCTAAATAGCTTGTGTTAACAAACCTTGTGTTTTGTGTATTGTAGATTATTTGAGTGGATTGTTAGTTTTATTAATAATGTTATAGAATCCAAACAGTTTTACAGTACTATAGGTAAGATAGAACTATTCACAGTAGATGATAGGTTGTGAGTTATTGCCCTTGACTTAACAAAAACGCGTCAAAAATTGTTTGTGAATAGAATCTACAGTTTAAATCTGTTTAAAATGAAACTTAGTGTGTCATTTGTAATGATGAGATCATAGTTACGTCATAAAACACATTAGTTTTAGTGAAATTGCAAGAACCTTAGACGTCGGAATGGAAATTGGAATGGTGCAAATTGATGCTATCAGTATCCACGATACATACAAAGTTTAGAAAACCACTTTACAATCCCTTTAATATAATGAAAATTTATCATGGAAGTTGAAGTAGGCTCCTAAGCAATCCCTCTGTGTTTATATTTCTAGGTTTGTTAGATATATACGGGTTTGAAATATTTGAAACGAACAGTCTAGAACAACTGTGTATAAACTATGCCAATGAAAAAATACAACAACTTTACGTTTCACATTTTATGAAAGATTTACAGGTAAATCAGTATCTTTTTCTAAATTTTGGGTTGAAATATGGATAGATTTTGTTCAAAAATTATCAAATCAGCATCTTTGATCAATTATTTTGTGAAGCTCTTGAGTTTGAGATGTATTTTGCTCGTGCTGTACTAGAGGTTTGGGGACAAGATTTACGAAAAACTTAATTCATGATGATTTTAGGGCTGTAATCACCTGATTGGTCAATCAATAAAAATTCTTCGTAATTTAGTTATCAACCAATCAGAACACTGGATGCAACATTGGAAAAATGTCTCACATTATTATCTACCCCAATTTTTGATTGTCAATGACGTAGGTTAAAAAGCTGGTATAAAAAAAAATCTCCACATGACATTAATGTGTTCCTGTGAACTTCAAATTTCCCCCGTCATACACTGCATGACTATGTTACACATTATGATTAACTGATATTTTCAGAATGAGTATGAGATAGAGAGAATAGAATGGACTAATATAGACTATACTGATAATCAACATTGTTTAGATGTTCTAGAGGGTACACATAGTGTCTTTGGTCTTCTCAATGAGGTATGACAACAGTTTTTGATTTTTTAAGAACTTTTTCATATGTTTACTATAACCATATTTGTTTTTTTTTTCATAAAAATCTTAATATTAACTTCTGTTATAATAATGTTGGACAATTTTTGACTTAACTTGTGTGCTACAGATTGTACATTTTGGAATTCATGAATTTAGGCTGCTGTTCTATCAAAATGTCCCTCATTGCACACTGCATGATGTTCCACTAGCCAGTTATTGTTCACAACCGTAGCCACTGGGGCTTCGGAGGGTTTGTAAAAACCCCTTTAAAAAAAATAAGTACTGTTCAAGTCAACATTCTGTTTGAATTGTTACTGTTAAAGTTGAGTAGGTTGCTTCATGAGTCTATGTAACCTCCCCACATCCATAGCCACTTGGTCTTAGGAGGGTTCGTACAAGCCCCTTCTTGAAAAAAAATAAGTACTGTTCAAGTCAACATTCTGTTTGAATTGTTACTGTTAAAGTTGAGTAGGTTGCTTCGTGGGACCATGTAACCCCCCTGAAAATTCCTAGCTACGGGCCCGTTATTCATGTATTCCATGTTTATTATGTATTATTCAGGAGGTGTTTTTAAACCGGAAGTGTAATATCCAGATTCTAACAGAGCGTTTATTAGATATTGGTGGTAATAAACATACCCCTGTTATAAAGAAACCCAGTAAATTCTCTTCTGACCCTGGTTTTATTGTACATCATTACGCAGGAGAAGTTCGATACTCAGTCGATCAACTAGTCATCAAAAATAAGGTAGGTCTGGAAACAACTTGCATTGGTTTGTATTGTAGCCTATGCTACACATTAGAATGGAAAAAAGCATGCACTGACACATTTTTAAGGGTTGAGTTAAAAGTTATAATAATTTTTTGGATTATGTAAGATCTCTTTAAAAGGTCAGACATGGAAAAAGTATCTAGTTGTATGACAAAGGCCCAATGTGCAACAGGCTGTACACATTAAAGAACGACGCTGATGGGGAGCAATGTAACTGCATCAGTTTTTTATACGAGTGTCTGTTTTTGACGACTATTATATTTTCTAAATGTGCTACAGGACAGGTCCCTCCTATGCTGTTATGCATATATTTATTTGCTCTGATATTTTTTAGGATAATATACCAGTGGAACTGATTAGGTTATTAAAAACTAGTTCCAATGATTTTATACAAGAATTGTTCTATGATTATAAACTCACAGATTCCCCAGGCAAGAAGAAAAAAACAGTTCTCTCCAAATTTAAGGTATGTTTTCCCTACTTTCTTCTTGTAACAAAACACAAGACAATATTATGGAATATAACACACTTCTTTAATAACATAACAAAACACAAGACAATATCATGGAATATAACACACTTCTTTAATAAAATAACAAAACACAAGACAATATTATGGAATATAACACGCTTCTTTAATAAAATAACAAAACACAAGACAATATTATGGAATATAACACACTTCTTTAATAAAATAACAAAACACAAGACAATATTATGGAATATAACACAATTCTTTAATAAAATAACAAAACACAAGACAATATGGAGACAATATTATGGAATATAACACAATTCTTTAAAAAAATAAAAAAACACAAGACAATATCATGGAATATAACACACTTCTTTAATAAAATAACAAAACACAAGACAATATTATGGAATATAACACAATTCTTTAATAAAATAACAAAACACAAGACAATATGGAGACAATATTATGGAATATAACACAATTCTTTAAAAAAATAAAAAAACACAAGACAATATCATGGAATATAACAGACTTCTTTAATAAAATAACAAAACACAAGACAATATTATGGAATATTACACACTTCTTTAATAAATAACAAAACACAAGACAAAATTATGGAATATAACACACTTCTTTAATAAAAATAACAAAACACAAGACAATATTATGGAACATAACACACTTCTTTAATAAAATAACAAAACACAAGACAATATTATGGAACATAACACACTTCTTTAATAAAATAACAAAACAGAAGACAATGTTATGGACTATTACACACTTCTTTAATAAAATAACAAAACACAAGACAATATTATGGAATATAACACACTTCTTTAATAGAATTAGGCACATAACGTTTCAACACAATATACATGTGTTGTCATCAGATGTAATGGTAAGAGAATAAAACAAAACATAAAACTTTCCTCTTGTGTAAATTTGACATTTTGACATCAAAAGGGACATTTTCAGGCATAGTAAAACCAATATTTTATGGGGATATCTGCATTTTTTACTGAAGAGATGAACTGAACATATACAATTATTTGCCAAATTATGACCCAAGTTTAAATACATATTTTAGTTGAATGAAATGAGATAAAAGTTTTGTTGGTCCTATTTCCTACATTTTTGTTGTGAGTTCTGAGTGTGTTTTTGTGCCCCTGGACTTGTTTTGAAAGCTTTGATGAACTTCCTTGGTGAAAAGTGTTTTGTTTTATTACAGAGCTCTCTAGATGAATTAATAACCACCCTACAACAATCTGATGTTTACTATATACGATGTATTAAACCTAACTCTAGTAATTTACCGTGATTATTATATATTATATTACAGAGTTCTCTAGATGAATTGATGACAACCCTACAACAATCTGATGTTTACTATATACGATGTATTAAACCTAACTCTAGTAATTTACCTAGATTATTATATATTATATTACAGAGTTCTCTAGATGAATTAATGACAACTCTACAACAATCTGATGTTTACTATATACGATGTATTAAACCTAACTCTAGTAATTTACCTAGATTATTATATATTATATTACAGAGTTCTCTAGATGAATTAATGACAACCCTACAACAATCTGATGTTTACTATATACAATGTATTAAACCTAACTCTAGTAATTTACCTAGATTATTATATATTATATTACAGAGTTCTCTAGATGAATTAATGACAACCCTACTACAATCTGATGTTTACTATATACGATGTATTAAACCTAACTCTAGTAATTTACCTAGATTATTATATATTATATTACAGAGTTCTCTAGATGAATTAATGACAACTCTACAACAATCTGATGTTTACTATATACAATGTATTAAACCTAACTCTAGTAATTTACCTAGATTATTATATATTATATTACAGAGTTCTCTAGATGAATTGATGACAACCCTACAACAATCTGATGTTTACTATATACGATGTATTAATCCTAACTCTAGTAATTTACCTAGGTTATTATATATTATATTACAGAGTTCTCTAGATGAATTAATGACAACCCTACTACAATCTGATGTTTACTATATACGATGTATTAATCCTAACTCTAGTAATTTACCTAGATTATTATATATTATATTACAGAGTTCTCTAGATGAATTAATGACAACCCTACTACAATCTGATGTTTACTATATACGATGTATTAAACCTAACTCTAGTAATTTACCTAGATTATTATATATTATATTACAGAGTTCTCTAGATGAATTAATGACAACCCTACTACAATCTGATGTTTACTATATACGATGTATTAATCCTAACTCTAGTAATTTACCTAGATTATTATATATTATATTACAGAGTTCTCTAGATGAATTAATGACAACCCTACTACAATCTGATGTTTACTATATACGATGTATTAAACCTAACTCTAGTAATTTACCTAGATTATTATATATTATATTACAGAGTTCTCTAGATGAATTGATGACAACTCTACAACAATCTGATGTTTACTATATACGATGTATTAAACCTAACTCTAGTAATTTACCTAGATTATTATATATTATATTACAGAGTTCTCTAGATGAATTAATGACAACCCTACAACAATCTGATGTTTACTATATACGATGTATTAAACCTAACTCTAGTAATTTACCTTGATTATTATATATTATATTACAGAGTTCTCTAGACGAATTAATGACAACCCTACAACAATCTGATGTTTACTATATACGATGTATTAAACCTAACTCTAGTAATTTACCTAGATTATTATATATTATATTACAGAGTTCTCTAGATGAATTGATGACAACCCTACAACAATCTGATGTTTACTATATACGATGTATTAAACCTAACTCTAGTAATTTACCTCGGTTATTATATATTATATTACAGAGTTCTCTAGATGAATTGATGACAACTCTACAACAATCTGATGTTTACTATATACGATGTATTAAACCTAACTCTAGTAATTTACCTAGATTATTATATATTATATTACAGAGTTCTCTAGATGAATTGATGACAACCCTACAACAATCTGATGTTTACTATATACGATGTATTAAACCTAACTCTAGTAATTTACCTAGATTATTATATATTATATTACAGAGTTCTCTAGACGAATTGATGACAACCCTACAACAATCTGATGTTTACTATATACGATGTATTAAACCTAACTCTAGTAATTTACCTAGGTTATTATATATTATATTACACCATGATCTAAATGTCGCACTTGATAAAAACTGTTGTGCCGTACTTATTATGCTGGATTTATCAGCGGCTTTCGATACTATCGATCACACCATCCTTCTGACGCGACTTGAACACTCGTTTGGAATAACAGATTCTGCACTGTCGTGGTTTGCATCTTACTTACAAGGGAGGACTCAGAGCGTAGCGATTGGCTCTACGCATTCTGATACGGTCAAACTTAATTTCGGTGTTCCACAGGGCTCGGTTTTGGGACCTCGACTGTACTGTATGTTTTCAAAACCCATTGGCGAAATATGCAAAAAACATAACATGTTGTATCATTGCTATGCGGACGATTCCCAAGTATACTTAGTAATAGAACCGCTAAACAACTGGATCGACATCGCTGGTAGACTAGAGACTTGCGTCACTGATATAAGCTCATGGATGAAAACAAACTTATTAAAACTCCATCAGGAAAAAACTGAGCTAATCATTTTTGCTCCGAAAAATCGAGTGAATAACTTTTGTAACAGCAAACTTGTTCTTGATGGAAACATAGTGACGGACGTGGCACAAGTACGAAATCTTGGTGTAATTTTAGACAAAACTCTTACTATGGACCAACACATTGCCGCCGTCTCAAGATCCTGTTTCAATCAAATACGAATCATTGGTAAGATCCGATCGTACATAAACGATAGTGCTTGTAAGACACTTGTATGTTCACTGATAACAGCTAGACGTACTGGACTATGGAAATGCTCTTTTGTACGGAGTCAATTCAACATCACTAGCTAAACTTCAAAGAGTGCAAAATGCCGCTGCTAGGTTAATAGTTCGCTGTAAAAAATATGAACATATTACTCCAGTATTAATAAATCTTCACTGGTTACCCGTAGCTTTTCGTTGCCAGTACAAACTTTTAGTATACGCTTTTAAAACAATTCATGGTATAGCCCCAGCATATCTCCAGGAACTACTAACTGTGTATAAGCCTTCAAGATCACTGCGGTCGGAAAACACGGTGCTACTTCAGATCCCCAGAGTGAAGACAAAAACCTATGGTACTTGGAGATTCGACATGGCAACTGCTAGTCTGTGGAACAACTTACCTCACCAATTGAGGATTGTAGATACTGTTGATCATTTTAAATCTGTGCTGAAAACTCATCTTTTTAGACAAGCCTTTTCTGATTTTTTATAATTATTCAATGATTTATTAAAAAACCTATTTTGTTCTAATTTTACTTTTTAATATCCTTTTTCAATTTTTATCATACATTTTGTTTAATATATTTATATATTTTAATTATTTCATTTTTAGAAACTATGTATATCTGTGTAATTTATGTATGTATTTTTAGTGTAAAGCGCTTAGGGTGATTTTTAATTAGTTAAGCGCTATACAAGTGTTGTAAATAATAATAATAATAATTACAGAGTTCTCTAGATGAATTAATGATAACCCTACAACAATCTGATGTTTACTATATACGATGTATTAAACCTAACTCTAGTAATCTACCTAGATTATTATATATTATATTACAGAGTTCTCTAGATGAATTGATGACAACCCTTCAACAATCTGATGTTTACTATATACGATGTATTAAACCTAACTCTAGTAATTTACCTAGATTATTATATATTATATTACAGAGTTCTCTAGACGAATTGATGACAACCCTACAACAATCTGATGTTTACTATATACGATGTATTAAACCTAACTCTAGTAATTTACCTAGATTATTATATATTATATTACAGAGTTCTCTAGATGAATTGATGACAACCCTTCAACAATCTGATGTTTACTATATACGATGTATTAAACCTAACTCAAGTAATCGACCTAGGTTATTATATATTATATTACAGAGTTCTCTAGATGAATTGATGACAACTCTACAACAATCTGATGTTTACTATATACGATGTATTAAACCTAACTCTAGTAATTTACCTAGATTATTATATATTATATTACAGAGTTCTCTAGACGAATTGATGACAACCCTACAACAATCTGATGTTTACTATATACGATGTATTAAACCTAACTCTAGTAATTTACCTAGATTATTATATATATTACAGAGTTCTCTAGATGAATTGATGACAACCCTACAACAATCTGATGTTTACTATATACGATGTATTAAACCTAACTCTAGTAATTTACCTAGGTTATTATATATTATATTACAGAGTTCTCTAGATGAATTGATGACAACCCTACAACAATCTGATGTTTACTATATACGATGTATTAAACCTAACTCTAGTAATTTACCTAGATTATTATATATTATATTACAGAGTTCTCTAGATGAATTGATGACAACCCTACAACAATCTGATGTTTACTATATACGATGTATTAAACCTAACTCTAGTAATTTACCTAGATTATTATATATTATATTACAGAGTTCTCTAGACGAATTAATGACAACCCTACAACAATCTGATGTTTACTATATACGATGTATTAAACCTAACTCTAGTAATTTACCTAGATTATTATATATTATATTACAGAGTTCTCTAGATGAATTAATGACAACCCTACAACAATCTGATGTTTACTATATACGATGTATTAAACCTAACTCTAGTAATTTACCTAGATTATTATATATTATATTACAGAGTTCTCTAGATGAATTGATGACAACCCTACAACAATCTGATGTTTACTATATACGATGTATTAAACCTAACTCTAGTAATTTACCTCGATTATTATATATTATATTACAGAGTTCTCTAGATGAATTGATGACAACCCTACAACAATCTGATGTTTACTATATACGATGTATTAAACCTAACTCTAGTAATTTACTTAGATTATTATATATTATATTACAGAGTTCTCTAGATGAATTAATGACAACCCTACAACAATCTGATGTTTACTTTATACGATGTATTAAACCTAACTCTAGTAATTTACCTAGATTATTATATATTATATTACAGAGTTCTCTAGATGAATTAATGACAACCTTACAACAATCTGATGTTTACTATATACCATGTATTAAACCTAACTCTAGTAATTTACCTAGATTATTATATATTATATTACAGAGTTCTCTAGATGAATTAATGACAACCTTACAACAATCTGATGTTTACTATATACCATGTATTAAACCTAACTCTAGTAATTTACCTAGATTATTATATATTATATTACAGAGTTCTCTAGATGAATTGATGACAACCCTACAACAATGTGATGTTTACTATATACGATGTATTAAACCTAACTCTAGTAATTTACCTAGATTATTATATATTATATTACAGAGTTCTCTAGATGAATTAATGACAACCTTACAACAATCTGATGTTTACTATATACGATGTATTAAACCTAACTCTAGTTCTCTAGACGAATTAATGACAACTCTACAACAATCTGATGTTTACTATATACGATGTATTAAACCTAACTCTAGTAATTTACCTAGATTATTATATATTATATTACAGAGTTCTCTAGATGAATTGATGACAACCCTACAACAATCTGATGTTTACTATATACCATGTATTAAACCTAACTCTAGTAATTTACCTAGGTTATTATATATTATATTACAGAGTTCTCTAGATGAATTGATGACAACCCTACAACAATGTGATGTTTACTATATACGATGTATTAAACCTAACTCTAGTAATTTACCTAGATTATTATATATTATATTACAGAGTTCTCTAGATGAATTGATGACAACCCTACAACAATCTGATGTTTACTATATACGATGTATTAAACCTAACTCTAGTAATTTACCTAGATTATTATATATTATATTACAGAGTTCTCTAGATGAATTGATGACAACCCTTCAACAATCTGATGTTTACTATATACGATGTATTAAACCTAACTCTAGTAATTTACCTAGGTTATTATATATTATATTACAGAGTTCTCTAGATGAATTGATGACAACTCTACAACAATCTGATGTTTACTATATACGATGTATTAAACCTAACTCTAGTAATTTACCTAGATTATTATATATTATATTACAGAGTTCTCTAGACGAATTGATGACAACCCTACAACAATCTGATGTTTACTATATACGATGTATTAAACCTAACTCTAGTAATTTACCTAGATTATTATATATATTACAGAGTTCTCTAGATGAATTGATGACAACCCTACAACAATCTGATGTTTACTATATACGATGTATTAAACCTAACTCTAGTAATTTACCTAGGTTATTATATATTATATTACAGAGTTCTCTAGATGAATTGATGACAACCCTACAACAATCTGATGTTTACTATATACGATGTATTAAACCTAACTCTAGTAATTTACCTAGATTATTATATATTATATTACAGAGTTCTCTAGATGAATTGATGACAACCCTACAACAATCTGATGTTTACTATATACGATGTATTAAACCTAACTCTAGTAATTTACCTAGATTATTATATATTATATTACAGAGTTCTCTAGACGAATTAATGACAACCCTACAACAATCTGATGTTTACTATATACGATGTATTAAACCTAACTCTAGTAATTTACCTAGATTATTATATATTATATTACAGAGTTCTCTAGATGAATTAATGACAACCCTACAACAATCTGATGTTTACTATATACGATGTATTAAACCTAACTCTAGTAATTTACCTAGATTATTATATATTATATTACAGAGTTCTCTAGATGAATTGATGACAACCCTACAACAATCTGATGTTTACTATATACGATGTATTAAACCTAACTCTAGTAATTTACCTAGATTATTATATATTATATTACAGAGTTCTCTAGATGAATTGATGACAACCCTACAACAATCTGATGTTTACTATATACGATGTATTAAACCTAACTCTAGTAATTTACTTAGATTATTATATATTATATTACAGAGTTCTCTAGATGAATTAATGACAACCCTACAACAATCTGATGTTTACTTTATACGATGTATTAAACCTAACTCTAGTAATTTACCTAGATTATTATATATTATATTACAGAGTTCTCTAGATGAATTAATGACAACCTTACAACAATCTGATGTTTACTATATACCATGTATTAAACCTAACTCTAGTAATTTACCTAGATTATTATATATTATATTACAGAGTTCTCTAGATGAATTGATGACAACCCTACAACAATCTGATGTTTACTATATACGATGTATTAATCCTAACTCTAGTAATTTACCTAGATTATTATATATTATATTACAGAGTTCTCTAGATGAATTAATGACAACCTTACAACAATCTGATGTTTACTATATACGATGTATTAAACCTAACTCTAGTTCTCTAGACGAATTAATGACAACTCTACAACAATCTGATGTTTACTATATACGATGTATTAAACCTAACTCTAGTAATTTACCTAGATTATTATATATTATATTACAGAGTTCTCTAGATGAATTGATGACAACCCTACAACAATCTGATGTTTACTATATACCATGTATTAAACCTAACTCTAGTAATTTACCTAGGTTATTATATATTATATTACAGAGTTCTCTAGATGAATTGATGACAACCCTACAACAATGTGATGTTTACTATATACGATGTATTAAACCTAACTCTAGTAATTTACCTAGATTATTATATATTATATTACAGAGTTCTCTAGATGAATTGATGACAACCCTACAACAATCTGATGTTTACTATATACGATGTATTAAACCTAACTCTAGTAATTTACCTAGATTATTATATATTATATTACAGAGTTCTCTAGATGAATTGATGACAACCCTACAACAATCTGATGTTTACTATATACGATGTATTAAACCTAACTCTAGTAATTTACCTTGATTATTATATATTATATTACAGAGTTCTCTAGATGAATTAATGACAACTCTACAACAATCTGATGTTTACTATATACGATGTATTAAACCTAACTCTAGTAATTTACCTAGATTATTATATATTATATTACAGAGTTCTCTAGATGAATTGATGACAACTCTACAACAATCTGATGTTTACTATATACGATGTATTAAACCTAACTCTAGTAATTTACCTAGATTATTATATATTATATTACAGAGTTCTCTAGATGAATTGATGACAACCCTACAACAATCTGATGTTTACTATATACGATGTATTAAACCTAACTCTAGTAATTTACCTAGATTATTATATATTATATTACAGAGTTCTCTAGACGAATTGATGACAACCCTACAACAATCTGATGTTTACTATATACGATGTATTAAACCTAACTCTAGTAATTTACCTAGATTATTATATATTATATTACAGAGTTCTCTAGATGAATTGATGACAACCCTACAACAATCTGATGTTTACTATATACGATGTATTAAACCTAACTCTAGTAATTTACCTCGATTATTATATATTATATTACAGAGTTCTCTAGATGAATTGATGACAACCCTACAACAATCTGATGTTTACTATATACGATGTATTAAACCTAACTCTAGTAATTTACCTAGATTATTATATATTATATTACAGAGTTCTCTAGACGAATTGATGACAACCCTACAACAATCTGATGTTTACTATATACGATGTATTAAACCTAACTCTAGTAATTTACCTAGATTATTATATATTATATTACAGAGTTCTCTAGATGAATTGATGACAACTCTACAACAATCTGATGTTTACTATATACGATGTATTAAACCTAACTCTAGTAATTTACCTAGATTATTATATATTATATTACAGAGTTCTCTAGACGAATTGATGACAACCCTACAACAATCTGATGTTTACTATATACGATGTATTAAACCTAACTCTAGTAATTTACCTCGATTATTATATATTATATTACAGAGTTCTCTAGATGAATTGATGACAACTCTACAACAATCTGATGTTTACTATATACGATGTATTAAACCTAACTCTAGTAATTTACCTAGATTATTATATATTATATTACAGAGTTCTCTAGACGAATTGATGACAACCCTACAACAATCTGATGTTTACTATATACGATGTATTAAACCTAACTCTAGTAATTTACCTAGATTATTATATATTATATTACAGAGTTCTCTAGATGAATTGATGACAACCCTACAACAATCTGATGTTTACTATATACGATGTATTAAACCTAACTCTAGTAATTTACCTCGATTATTATATATTATATTACAGAGTTCTCTAGATGAATTGATGACAACTCTACAACAATCTGATGTTTACTATATACGATGTATTAAACCTAACTCTAGTAATTTACCTAGATTATTATATATTATATTACAGAGTTCTCTAGATGAATTGATGACAACCCTACAACAATCTGATGTTTACTATATACGATGTATTAAACCTAACTCTAGTAATTTACCTAGATTATTATATATTATATTACAGAGTTCTCTAGATGAATTGATGACAACTCTACAACAATCTGATGTTTACTATATACGATGTATTAAACCTAACTCTAGTAATTTACCTAGATTATTATATATTATATTACAGAGTTCTCTAGATGAATTGATGACAACCCTACAACAATCTGATGTTTACTATATACGATGTATTAAACCTAACTCTAGTAATTTACCTAGATTATTATATATTATATTACAGAGTTCTCTAGATGAATTAATGACAACCCTACAACAATCTGATGTTTACTATATACGATGTATTAAACCTAACTCTAGTAATTTACCTAGATTATTATATATTATATTACAGAGTTCTCTAGATGAATTAATGACAACTCTACAACAATCTGATGTTTACTATATACGATGTATTAAACCTAACTCTAGTAATTTACCTAGGTTATTTGATAGACAATATGTTATTCATCAACTAAGAGCGAGTGGTATCATAGAAACAGTAGAAATTTGTAAACAAGGCTATCCCTCTAGGTATGTGTTACATATGAATACTTCCTCCTCATCACTCAGTGTCTGCCATTTTGTCAATGTTTTGCATTTAGCCAGAGATTGAAAAAATTGGACTGTTTGTGGGTTGTTTGACTTCCTGCCACAAAAGGTTCTACATTACAATAGGAAACCATTGTACACCAATCAGAGTGACCGGGCCTTTGTGTAGGCTATGGTATACCTAGTGCTTCAAGCAGATCAATGTTCTTCAGATGGGATAAAAAGCATTGTGTTTGCTACAAGACATTGAAGATCCCTTTACTTATGGAGCAGAAAAGAGTAGACTGATGCAGCTGTCCTGGCAAATTTTGCCTCATATGCCCTTTTTTGGTGTTGTCCATCTTCATACAAGCCAATATGAGTTAAAAATACAGATATAAACTTCCATTTTATATGGATCACAGTCCAGCTGTTTTTGTAGTCTACTCACGTATGATTTGCAAAAAACCAGCATATGTACAAATATTTTTGCTCAACAATATGAAACAGTCACATGCATAATAATGTGATTTGATACTAAATCAGGGCAGTTAATCAAGATATTCTTGTCAAATAATGCTTCATTACACTTTGTCTTCGTATCAATAACTGCGTTTCCACTGACAGAAAAACCTGAACCATTACGGAGATCGTCTGCTGTCTATAATGTGTGACTTTATGATTGAGACTAAAGTCGTTCGGGAACCAGTAAACCAGTGTTCGGCAATAATGCTAGTTCTAGGCGTTTCGCGGTTTATGTTTTATCAATTGATTGTGTATATTATAGAGTAGAGTATATGGAGTTTTTAAAGAGATATGGTATGTTAATATCTGAAGGTATACAGAATAAAACAGAGAGTTCTACTGACTCGTCCGGTCCTGAAACTGATTATAACTACCTAGATCCTCTTGATGTTTTATTGAAACGTCAACTTGATTTACCCGACGCCCCTAAACGTACACCAACTCCTAAAAAAACATTACGCAGGAGAACAGGTAGGCTATTTTATTATATTAACATTTGGGTTGTTTTCAGTGTACTAACACTTTTGCTGTGTATTTTGCGATAAAAGCCATTGCTGGCCATGTAACCTAACTTGTTGTCATATTACATATGTGGATTATTGTTTTTTAGGTTTATCACCAGGAGACCATGCTAGAAAATGTTGTGCTGCTGTATTAAGAAATGTATTTGGTTTGGCAGAAATGTCTCAATTTACTAAACAATTTGGTAAAACTAAACTTTTCTTGAAACAAGCTCAGGTAAGGATAATAGACAACTAATTTTATTTTATTCTTCTGGGGTTCTATAGCACAGTTGGTTAGTACGTTGTTCTTTGAAAACATATGGAAGTTGTCGTGGATGAGAGTTCTGTTCTTGATCAGGAGTGAAAGTTTGATGACCTTGAATAAGTCATATTCACTCATAATTCCAGTCAACCCATCTGTAAATGGGTACGGATAATCCAGGAAAGATCAATGCCAAAAGATTTGGCCAAGGATCAGCTGTATGTTCCATTATTAATTGTTTGTTAAAATGAATATTCTGTTTTCACAGTTGGAGAAGCTAGAGTCTGTAAGAGCCGAGATCTTAACAAAACATATCATAGTATTACAATGGGCAGTCAGACGTTTCCTCATCAAATCACGATGGCATCGGACATTCTGTGCCAGGAAGATCTGGAAATGTTGGGTGAACTATAGAAAAAGACGAAGAAGAAAAATCAGGAACATTGCTGCCAGTATGATACAAAGAGGTCTGTTGCTTTTTATGCTCTCAGGTCACACTGGGTAAGGTCAAATCTTGTGTTAGCGTTCCGTGTTAGTGTTAACATGAATTTAACATGACATTTGAACTCATTTTTCGTGTTAATATAGTACTTTTTGGGAGTAAACACGCGAAACCAGTATATCTTTTACATAATTAAGTGTTTCAATATCAATCAAATAAGGTAATATTTGCATTTGACCCAGTCCAAATTCTGTATAAACACCAGTGTTAACACTAACACGGAATTTGACCTCACCCATTGGCTCAGAGAGTAATAATAATTAGGGTCTAATAATTATCGATGCTAAGCATTATTTATTTCGATTATCGATTATCAAATTTCATAATCGATTAAAATTCATAGTCAATTTGTTTTTTAATATTATCTGCTACACGCTTATCAGAGAAGTCACAACCCATTTTATCATGATAATCATACAAAATTCTGGACATTACTTCAGTTTTATTTGTCTTCGATACCCGATATTGATAAATAACAAACATTCAGGTACAAGAACGTACACGAACATAAATTATGAAGATTACCCAAATTAGAATATTTTGATTATTGATCGGTAACCTGCCTTTGATAATCGATCACAATTTGGTAATCGATACCCAGCATAACATTGCTGCCAGTATGATACAAAGAGGTCTGTTGCTTCTTATTCTCTGAGGGCTGCGTTGGCTCAGTGAGTTAGACTCTAGAGTAGAGTAGGTTATGCTGCTGTCCTGGCAAAATTTCTTGCAAGAATAGCAATAGATTTGGTCAGTGTTAAAAATGTGTACAGATTTCTAACCACAAATTTTGGACAAGATCATATTTGAGTACAATTCTACAACTATTTCTGAACCATCTTTTATTTTGGCTAAAACGTCATATACCCTGAATTCCCAGCAATATTTCTTCAAGTGGATTACGTTAACGTTGTATGACGTCACTTGACAACAACCGGTATACCAGCTTTTAGGGATGAAAGGATTAAAAATGCAATATTTGTTATCTGCCCATTTCCATTGCAGCTTTCAGAAACTACAACTTACAACAGAAATTAACCAAACTGGTGAAAGAGAAAAGAGAATCTCAGTTATTTCAATCCAGACGGAATGTTAATCACTCCAACTGTGTCCCTTATCACAATGACAATATCGCACCAGGATTAGGTTTATCACTGCTTAACTCATGTTCGACTCCACAACAAGCCAGAAGTGTTAAAATCCCCGGCTCGGTCGAGCTGTCAAGCTATGCCTATACCGTGTCCCCTGAGAAAGGGATTAAAAAACGTCTAATGGAGACCAGTATAACAGATGAGGACTCTGAAAATGAAGAACCACCAGTTAAAAAACTGAAAACTGTGTGTAAAGATTATAAAAATCTCAAACATTTAAAAGTTGCTGATGGAATTTTAACTAGAAGACATTTACCTAAGGTAGGTATAGAAATTACTCAGATGGGACAATAAACCAGAGTCCTGTGTGCTATTTTCTGTTAAAGATCCCTCGACAGTTGGAAATCGAAAATAAGATCACGGTAATGCTGCTGTCCTGGCAAAATTTCCCTCATTGCACACTGCATGTCGTTTACCCGTCCTCATTTAGCCCTTATAGGTGCAAAAAAGCAGGACGTAAAACTCATTTCATTTCCTTAATTCTGTGTCATTGAAGCAGATATAAAAAATGGCCTCCATTGAACTTTCCGCCACCTGGATTCCTTAAGAGTTTTGATATGTTATAAAGGATATATTTCTGGGTATACGTCAGTCAACAGACTTTCTGTTGCAATTTGTGTGAGGTTGGCCCCTTTTTTTTCACGAAATGCCTGGACTAATAGGGATTTAGTTCATTTTCCAAAATACATGTATATTTAACATCAGACATCTGGAGTTCCTGCTATTCCACTTAAGCTAATGACTTTATAAATTTAAAAATTCTTGTAGATAGCTTTTGCCATAGCTTTGTCATAAAAGTCTTTGTTTTAGCTGCATTGCAAGAACTACAGACATCTGACTGAAAATTGGAATGGTACAAATGGTCTGAATTACTCTTATCAAAATAATTTTCGTTCCACACTCAAATTTCATATCTAATTATCTTTTGTAGACTGATATGAGGTTCCATACCCGAGCCAGTGTGTTGAAGAATGCTCATATAGCTCCTATAGTAGAGGTACAATGTTCATTAGTTGATAGTTTGAGAACAGAAGATGGTAATACACCAGCCACCCCTCCATACAAGAAAACAAGAACTAGAATGATATCAACACCCTTGTCTAGACATCCTAAATTATCTTAGCCCCTTACAGTTATCCGTGCCCCTACTTATACTCTATCCCCTCTACAGTTATCCTAGCCCCCACAGTTATCCTATAGTTTTCCTAGCCTCCTAAAGTTAATCTTGCCCCTGGACTTATCCTAGCCTCTATAGTTATCCTAGCCTCTACAATTATCCTAGCCCATATAGTTATCCTAGCCACAACAGTTATCCTAGTCCCTATAGTTATCCTAGCCCCGAAAGTTATCCTAGCCCCTTCAGTTATCCTTGCCCCTATAGTTATCCTAGCCTCTATAGTTATCCGTGCCCCTACAGTTATCCTAGCCCTTACAGTTATCATAGCCCCTACAGTTATCCTAGCCTCTACAGTTATCCTAGCCTCTATAGTTATCCTAGCTCCTACAGTTATCCTAGCTCCTACCGTTATCCTAGCCTCTACAGTTATTCTAGCCTCTACAGTTAACCTAGTCTCTATAGTTATCCTTGCCCCTATAGTTAACCTAACCTCTATAGTTATCCTAGCCTCTACAGTTATCCTAGCCTCTACAGTTATCCTTGCCCCTATAGTTATCCTAGCCCCTATAGTTAACCTAACCTCTATAGTTATCCTTGCCCCTAAAGTTATCCTAGCCCCTTCAGTTATCCTTGCCCCTATAGTTATCCTAGCCTCTATAGTTATCCGTGCCCCTACAGTTATCTTAGCCCTTACAGTTATCCTAGCCTCTATAGTTATCCTAGCCCCTACAGTTATCCTAGCCTCTACAGTTATCCTAGCCTCTATAGTTATCCTAGCCTCTACAGTTATCTTAGCCCCTACAGTTATCCTAGCCCCTACAGTTATCCTAGCCCCTACAGTTATCCTAGCCTCTACAGTTATCCTAGCCTCTACAGTTATCCTAGCCTCTATAGTTATCCTAGCCTCTACAGTTATCTTAGCCCCTACAGTTATCCTAGCCCCTAAAGTTATCCTAGCCCCTTCAGTTATCCTTGCCCCTATAGTTATCCTAGCCTCTATAGTTATCCGTGCCCCTACAGTTATCTTAGCCCTTACAGTTATCCTAGCCTCTATAGTTATCCTAGCCCCTACAGTTATCCTAGCCTCTACAGTTATCCTAGCCTCTACAGTTATCCTAGCCTCTATAGTTATCCTAGCCTCTACAGTTATCTTAGCCCCTACAGTTATCCTAGCCCCTACAGTTATCCTAGCCTCTACAGTTATCCTAGCCTCTACAGTTATCCTAGCCTCTATAGTTATCCTAGCTCCTACAGTTATCCTAGCCTCTACAGTTATCCTAGCCTCTACAGTTATCATAGCCCATATAGTTATCCTAGCTCCTACAGTTATCCTAGCTCCTACAGTTATCCTAGCCTCTACAGTTATCCTAGCCTATGTAGTTTTCCTAGCACTAATATCAAATTTAACCCCTTTATGAAATATTTAGCATCTGTTCTTCCTTGCTTTCATTATTGACATTCACATCCATTCCTAAAATGAATTTTTCAATATTAAGAACTCCAATACATTGAAAGAAATAACAAGACCCCGTTAAATAATCTGATGCATGCCCTATAAATAAGTTATGTATATAATTGTTATTGTGTTAATTGATATTTGTTAATCATGTTCCTTTTGCAATGATAAGATCAGGAAGATCGTATACCATTGCTAAAGAACATGCTTGTTAATGTAACTTTTATTGGCACTCTTTCCCTTTTATTTTTAAATGAATTTTGGGAATCATTCGCCTCAGCCCTTGCACTCAGTTGAGCACAAACTATAGTTAGAACTTAACCAATTCTTTCGTTGAAACAACATTTTAGATCTGCAATGAAGTGGCTGACTTGTTCATGATGCTTCTCTAGCTCCGTCGTTCACTTCTTAATCATATCTTATGCAATATTTACCAAATACTTTACTTTATTTGGTAAATTATTAATACTTTTGAGGTCGATACTCTTCTGAAAAATTTGAAGCGGCAGGAATTTTCAAGTACTAAACAGATAAATATGTTATGACTAGTATGTTGTGTTTGATTGTTCAATTTTTAAATTGTTTCCAATGATAATTTAACAACAGTTTATGATGAATTGTTATATTTTAATTTCTGTTTGTTTGTTTGTTTGGAAGATAAATATATTTTTAATAAAATTTAAGATTTTATAACAGAAATTGCTTTATGTAAAATAGATTTGCCCCCCTTCTATTTCTTTCGTCAAATATATTATTGCGATAGTAGATATTCCTATGTATTACGGAACTTTATTGTTGTTTCAAATGATCATACAGCCAGTATTTCACATGATCATACAGAAAGCACTGTTTCACATGATCATATAGACAGCGTTGTTTCACATGATCATACAGCTAACGTTGTTTCACATGATCATACAGCTAACGTTGTTTCACATTATCACACAGACAACGTAGTTCCACAATATCATACAAACAGCGCTGTTTCACATAATCACACAGCCAGCGCTGTTTGACAGGGTCATACAAGCAGCTTGTTTCACATGATCATACAGCTAACGTTGCTTCACATGATCATACAACCAGCATTGTTTTGCATGATAATACAATCTGTGTTGTTTCACATGATCATACAGAAAGTGTTTTTTCACAAGATCATACAGACAGCTTTGTTTCACATGATCATACAGACAGCTTTGTTTCACATGTTCATATAGACAGCGCTGTTTCACATGATCGTCTAGCGTTGTTTCACATGATTATATAGCCAGCGTTGTTTCACATGATCATACAGACTTTGTTCTTTATCATGATCATACAGCTAACGTTTCACATGGTCATACAGCCAGCATTGTTTCACATGATAATACAATTTGTGTTGTTTCACATGATCATACAGAAAGTGTTTTTTCACAAGATCATACAGGTGGCGTTGTTTTACAAGATCATACAGACTGCTTGTTGTACATGATCATTCATCTAGAGATTATTCAGATGATCATGAATCTGAATTAGGGTATCAATATATTTATGTAAATGGTTTACCAAATGGTGATTTCAGTGTCAAAAATTATGTTGACGTAGTCAAATTAAGTCTCTCATCAAATGTTACAGAAGGTGATCTTGACCTGTCCGGTTTAAGAAATATTGTCCTTTTACGTCCTTGAAATCGATGTAAGTCTCTGATTTTCAACATAATTCTTACATTAAATCTGAAAGGCGAGAAATTTGCGCTGAAGAATTGTCCAGACAAGTATGTTGTGAATGGTTATTTAATGATCACAGTTGGTCTTGTTATTGTCCATGTTATTATCATTAATCATTCTAGTAGACACTAATCTTAGACGACCACGCAGACTCCTGGTTTTCTAAGGTACCTCTTTTCTTGGTGTTTAATGGATATACTCCTCATTCTAGTAGACACTAATCTTAGACGACCACAGACTCCTTGTTTTCTAAGGTACCTCTTTTCTTGGTGTTTAATGGATATACTCCTCATTCCAGTAGACAACAATTTTAGACGCCACAGACTCTTGGTTTGTCAGGGTAGATAAAGATAGGCGTTACTAACTTTTTAAAGAGGTTTGGTATGTGTATCGGGGACACAGATAGTATCAATTTGCGCCATTCCAATTTCCATTCCGACGTCTGTGGTTATTGCAATTCCACTAAAACTAAAGCGTTTTATGACGTTACTACCAGTGATCTACATAGATATGTGTAGCATCAATTTGTGACATTCCAATTTCCATTCCGACGTCTGTGGTTCTTGCAATTCCACTAAAACTAACGCGTTTTATGACGTCACTGACAGTGATCAACGCCCTATTTTCTGTAGCTGTTCCGTGCTTCGGAAGGCATGTTGTAAACATATTTCGCCAAATAAGGCCGTAACGGATAAATAAACTGCTCTTTGAAGAAGTCTAAGGAAATTATGTCGGAAATTTGGTTGAATAAGACGACTGCTCGTTTTAAAAACAATATTTGTCGAAACGAAGACGAACCTAATGAAAATAAAACAGCATCGAATGACCGTGTTCTTTGAAGAAGTTAAGGAAGAAGGAAATTCTGTCGGAATTTGGGTTGAATTAAGAGAAAAATTGTTTAAAAAGGTTCTAATTTCCTATGTATTTAAGAGAAAGTGTTATTTTATGATTAGAAAACATGTTTTAAAGAAATCCCAATCAATATTATGTTTCTAGTCTCAATTTTTCCTACAGCAATTTTCCGATTAAATTTATCACTAGATAAAGATGCTTTATTCAAACTTCAAAGAAGTTCTTTCGGCTTTTTCTTCGTTTACAAATTTATAAGAACATTCTTAAATTCTTTGATGTTTTCCGACACTGAGAAATTCTGTCGACTTTTATGATTTATTATAGACTAAAATCTTTCAATAATTGTATCTTTTATTTAGTTCTTCCCTTCGGAGGTTAGCTTTCCCTCTATATTTTTATAATAAATAATATTTTGCAGTCTTCAAAGACAAAAATCTGAAAAAAAAGAATGCGACCCATCTATTCTCCTTGAATCCAAAATGTATTTTAGGATTAATAAATAAAGTAGGCCTTTCGGGAAATAATGATTTATAGGCCTATCAAATGTGTGGACACCAAATATAGATTCTTTACTTTGTTGACTCTTCAAAATTGACAAACTCGATTTAAAATCTGGTGTCCTAGAATAGTAAGAATATCCGACTCTCTAAAAACATCAAAACATTCGTCTGTAGATCTTAAACATTTTTGGTCATTAAACCCAAACTCTTCCGAATAATTCTTCAAATGTTCACCAAATTAAAGACAACAAGAAATTTCATATATTTGTTGCATCCAGCCACAAGTGTCTGATCAAGTAGAAGCTATTCTTAGATTACAACAGATTTTACATTATCAAATTCCGAATGCATGAAAATTCCAGAGCGGTGGCCTCCTGTCCATTTCCAAACTAGGCATTTTTTAGAGACGATTTTCCCCCTAAGTTGGCAAGCACTGTATTAGCATAGGGTTCATCCGAACCTTTCCCATAAAATAAAGTTTCTGATGCCCCAGGTATCCTACGCCTGTTTCTATATGGTGCTTTCACATTAAGCCGGGGCGGATTCAAGAGGAGGCTCCACCGGCTCGAGACCCCTTTCCCCCTATTTTTGGCCGATTGATGCCAGGATCCTTTAAAAATTTGCCGCTCGCGTTACCATTAATTTTGAAGCATGTTATATTTCAGAGCCTCCCACCCCCTCCTTCTCTAAATCCTGGATCCGCCCCTGTCAAGGACAAACATTGATGTAAAAGATACGACAAGAATAAGATGTTAAACCTATTTGATATCCAACTTTCTTTCAATATGCTGGCTTCTATTCGACTATTATTCACAGTAAAGCTATTTCTACCATTTCATTCAATTGAAATCGCAGATAAAGATTGTTTACGTCTGAGATTCTTGTCTTTTTTTCTATCACCTTATTTCTTACAGATTAACATGTTTAATTTAGTTCTTTCTCATGTTATTCAAATCTCTGTGACTTAACAGGTTAGTCCGAAAGTTCGCAACTCTTTAGGGCTTTTAAAGTTATAGTTCTTGTGTTTACAGTGGAATGTTTCTATTTCTATTATATAAGCTACAATTTATATAAAAGAAATTAATCAGGGACCATTTTGACTTTTATTTTTTTGGCCATTTTGACCAATGAATTGGTTGAAATCGAGGAGTAAATTAAGGGACCATTTTGACCAAAATAGGGACCATGGTGACTAGCCATTCTGGCCAGATTTCAATTTTATGGCCATTTTGACTAGGGACCATTTTGGATAGGGGCCCAATTGACTATAACCCAAAACAGGTTATAGTCAATTGGGCCTCCATCCAAAATGGCCCCTCGTTTGGTCAAAATGGTCCCTGATAAATGGTCAAAATGGTCTTCAAAAAAAGTCAAAATGGTCCTTCCAAAAAGTCAAAATGGTCTCAAAATAATATTTTTATTTATGATGTTACAAATTAACAAAACATAAAGCGCTAAATAATATATTTTTTATATAATCTTTGAGAACTGGAACTGGAACTTCAAATTAATATTGTAAGTCTTAGAATGTCTTTGCTTTGATGAAAATATAAATTGGAACACAATTTATGTCTTCAAAATTTGTTGTAACAGAGTACAATTTTCAGTCAAAATTAGTGACCTTTTTTAGGGTTAAAATAGCTTCCAATTATTCCTTTGATTATCATCATATAAGCTACAATTTATAAAAAAAAAATCAGGGAACATCTTGACTTTATTTTTGTGGCCATTTTAACCAATGAATTGGTTGAAATCAAAAGAGAAATTCAGAGGCCATTTTGACCAAAATAGGGGCCATGGTGACTGGCCATTTTGACCAAACCATTTTGACTAATAGCCGATTAGGACAGGGGCCCAATTAACTATGACAAGATTAAACATTTACTTTTTATTGCAACGGATTAGCGCAGACGCGTTGCCAGTTAAATAATTTATTGCTGTCTGCTAGATAGTCCATCACTACAGATTATGTACTCTGACTAATTTGTTTATGACATATAATAAGCTTAGCAGACGACAAAAACAAAATTGGAATTGGGTGTTACAGAAGATACTCTCCTATAGAAACACTAGTCAAGGTCACAAGAAGAGAGCATACATTTCAATTATCAATTCAAATGATAACAATTAGAACTAGGGGCCATTTTGTATAGGGGATATGCCCCCTTCCCCAACATTCGAACTGTGTAAACGTCAATATTTTCCTTTAATGCTGAGTTGAAATACTGTCTTTTGTTTCAATGGATTGGAGCAGACAGTAGCCAGTTGAATTGATGTATGTTAGTCAATTAAGTGCCGTGGGTAAGAATTACCCTCAAAATAAGAAAAAATCTGATATTATATCAAACATAGCAAACACTCGTAAAAACATGTTAATTTTATAAAGTTAAAACAATATGTAATGAGATTAATTTATTTTTGACCTATAATAATCTTAGCAGACGATAAAAAACAGTTTGAGCACTTACTTTTTATTGCAACGGATTAGCGCAGATGCGTAAACAGTTAAATTGCAGTCTGCTAGAGTCCAGCCCTAGAGTTAAAAGATTATGTAGTCTGACTAATTTGTTTATGACCTTTAATAACCTTAGCAGACGACAAAAAGAAAATTGGTGTGTATCTTGTAGAAAGAGTTCTGTCAATGGTAGAAAAAAAATTCGAACAGGTTAATGTATCAAAAATTCACTGCTCTAAATGATTGTATGTAAAATTAATGTAAGTGAAAATTTTGCAAAAAAAATGAATAAATTTTATATATTTTTTAGAGTGTTAAAAGATTACATAATCAGATTAATCTGTTTATGACCTAAAATACTTCACACCTCCATGTGAAAAGTTCACATGGATAGTTTTATTACTGTATTATATAACCTGCTATAACCCGTGTCAATCATTTTAATCCTCTCTATTTCTATTTTTCTCAGATTACTCAGGGTACTCTATGCCTATTTTCACTTTAATGGATTTTGTATTAAACTAATCATGTCATATATCATTGAAAAGAGAAAATTGTGTACATCATCATTAAACAATCGATATTGCTATTAGATAATTACATTGTAAGTTAGAACTCTCAGTCGAAAAAACGCAATATTTTGAAAACATATTTTAATGTATTATCGTCATATATCGTTAAAAAGATAATTAAATCAGCATTACAAAATTGAAATATATAATTCTTTGTGTTAATTAGAGAAGGTGATAAAGCCGTCCAAAGTTGTCAAAAGTGTCAATTTTTGAATGTCTATAAAACCGGAAGTTAATATTTTTCAACTAAAATCAAAACACCTATGGATAGCTGAGGTCAAGGACATTCTACATTGAAAATTTCAGGGTCATTGAAGGTCAAGGTCACATGGTATGGCCTTTTGAATTTTCAAAAAATTCAAACCAAAATAAAAACACTTCAAATTCGAAATTCAAAATTATGTGCCTACAAGTTTTAGATAAAGTTACAATGTTTTGATAGACATCAAAATCATAAAAATCGGATAAAAAATGGAGGACGAATTAATTTTTTGCTGAAATGTGTCAGTCTGTGACGACAGCTTATGTATCACTTCCGGTTTGAATTTTTTCTGCTAAGTACCTTCTAATTATGCCTGACATACAATATTTATGGTTTTAGCCAACATCTGAAATTTACACCGGAAGTGGGGTCGCCAGTCTTAATTTTGAAAAACCGGAAGTCTTCACGCCAAAACCGGAAGTGATAGAAATATTTTAATTATTTTGTATTATTTGTATCGACATTCTGTTTATGTCCTGTGAATTTCAGATCAATCGGATAATTAGCGGCTGAGAAAAAAATTTTGATTTTTTTTGAAAATTTTGGTTTCAAATTATTTTTACAAAAATATTTAAAAATTGAAAATTTTGAAAATGCTCCAGATACTTCTTTTAACAATTAACGTAATAAAGGAAATTTCAGGTAAATCGGTTCATAAATAAGTCCTACAGACTCGATGAAAAAATATTGCACATTATGTAATAGCCCACTTCTGGTTCCGCAAAAATGTGCCGTTTCATATTTAAGGGAAAATTTCCCTCGAGTGAAACTAGCCGATCAAACCAGAATTTCTATACCATTTCCAGTTTTCTCTACAGACGCTGACCAGAATTTGGAAAAAAAAAAAAAAAAAAAAAAAAAAAAAATAATCATAACGAAAACAAAGCGTGACAAATCGATAGATTTGCCACGCAATAAATAAATTTTTGAGGGTTAAAAAATTGCATAATCAGATTAATGAGTTCTCTGGCACAATGCCAAGGTTAAAAGTTCATGTCAATAGTTTTATTATCAATGTAGTGTAACTCCTTTTATAACACCTGTCAATCATTTTTATCCTCTCTACATCTGTTTTCTCTCAGAAAGGGGTATTCTATGCCTATTATCACAAATTGATTTTTGTATTAAACTACTCATGTCATATATCGTTGAAAAGAGAAAAACTAGAATCGTGAGACGATACTGGGCAGTGCGCATCAGGTTTCGTCTGTGGGTGAAAAGTGACGTTTTCAATCCATACTGTGAAATTTACAGAACATAAACATCGGCATATAAATTGTTTATATTTGGGAGTGAAATGTAGAATAACCAGTTCACGTTCGGTGAAAAATGGAATAACCGGCGTATGTTCGGTAGTGAAAAGTCATGTGATTAAAAAGTCGTTGTTTAAATTTATGCATATATTTATACATCATTGGAAGTAGAATTGTTAAAGAATATTTATTAATATTTTTCATGTGCAATATCATACACATGAAAGAAATGAAATGAATGGAGTTGTACGTCCTAATTTTCTGAACCTATATGGGCTAACTGAGGACGGGAAAACGCCATGCAGTGTGCAATGAGGGAAATTTTGCCAGGACAGCGGCATAAGCCTACTCTTATTTTCGAATTCCAACTGTCGAGGGATCTTTAACGTGCACAGTCAATAGCACACGGGACTTCGATTTATTGTCCTATATGAACGCCTAAACGCTTTTTCCATGTCAGTACCACCGACTTGCATCACTGACATCGTGAAACCGGACGGAAAATTCATATCGTCCCAGGATTTTACCCTGGGCTTTCAGGTTAGTAACCAAGCGATTACCTCACTGAGTCACCGCGGTCACTACATATGAAAGAGCTAAGTCTCATGACCTCAGAATACTGTGTGCTAACTTCCTTACACTGAAGTTCACAGTATAGCTCGCACAATGTCATTTTAATAAAAATGAGCCAAAAATCTGTTTTATTATCTTTTTTTAAAAACATTTTAATGGTCAACGTTTTTAGACACGCAATATTTTTTGAATAAAT
Source organism: Lottia scabra (assembly GCA_029955415.1). Classification (NCBI taxonomy): domain Eukaryota; kingdom Metazoa; phylum Mollusca; class Gastropoda; family Lottiidae; genus Lottia; species Lottia scabra. The sequence goes on along the minus strand of JARJEI010000003.1, from coordinate 3,176,846 downwards.
GACAGAACCAGATTTTTAGAACAGATTTTCTTCTTTTGGCATTGGATCGTTATCTACTACATTAATTATTAGATATTTTTAAACTTTTTTACTACATAATTTAAAACGTTAAAAATGCAAGTTACTATGTAAGAAAGTCATGTTAGTGCAATTGTCAGTTGAAGGGAGTGAACTGAATTTAAACATACAGACAACAAACATTTGTCAGTTGAAGGGAGAGAACTGCGTTTAAATATGCAAAACATTGACCAGTGAGAAGCGTTAAAGGAAACAATATGGTAAATTGTAACTTTCTAGTAATTGCTAAACAGAGTTTGAATTATATGATGTGCTGTGGGAAAGAAACGTTGTAATTCTACAACGAAGACTCTCGCATATTATCAGATATAGTAGCATAGATTGATCTTATTGAGGTGTGTAACACTTAAATGAAGGATAAATGCGTACTAGTCATTTCAACTAATAAATGTAGAGATTGAAGTCTTGAAAGTTTCGGTCATTACTAAAGTTCTTGTTCCAAAACTATATAGAAATCGAAATTAAAAAATCAGTTGTCATAAGGTTGTTGGCCGTCGACTAAGGATTTCATACACACCGATATTATGCAAATCCGATTATCACCTAAAGTCCCATTTTGAGTTTTATTAGTCACAACAACATAGCACCTGACATAGTACTTCCGGGTCGGATTTTATCATTTATATCTTTTATGATGACCATTTCTAACATAATCCCCAAAAAAAAAAAAAAATCCAAAATAACTCCATAAATTAAAATTTCAAGTTTATAAACAAATGACGTCAAAACCGGAAGTGATATCATTATCAAATTGTCTATCTACTTGTAAGTTTTCAGATCGATCAAAGTAAAATTTCCATAAAACACGCACAGTTACAATGAACTTTGGCACAAAATTTGCAAGTTTTAAAAAGCGCAATTTTGATTCAAATATATTGTGTTATATATCATTTGAAAGAGCACATTTAGCATAGTAAAAATGAAATAGAATTTGTGACGTATGTAAATTAGGTCACGTGACAGAACTCTTTAAAGTTAAAAAGTGCAATTTTCAAATGGCGATAAAACCGGAAGTAAACATCAGAAATCGGAAATGAATATATCATCTGATGGATCTCGTCAAGGGCAATAATTTTTGTACAGGTCAAGAGGTCATCAAAGGTCAAGGTCACTAGATATGAGCCTTGAAAGTTTCGATCATTACTGAAATTCTTGTTCCGGAAATATAAAGAAATTGAAATCGAAATTCAAAAATCTACAACCTACATTTTTTTGGCAATCGACTGCAGAAATCGTAGATTTCAAAATTAAAAAAATCCGATTAAAACTCGGTTCTGAATTAAAATTTTAAGAAACATAGGTCAGTTCAAGATGGCGGCTGATCCCTTGCACCTGGATAAAATTTCATCATTTTATTTTTTATGTATGACCAAATCTATGATAACACAAAAAAATTTTTCAAATATCTTCAATATTCCGGAAGTTGAAATTGAAAGTTTAGAAGGAAATGACGTCTAAACCGGAAGTGATATCGAAACTTTGAAAATTGATTTTCTTTGGAAATTCATATGTCTATGTTATTGGAAGGTTTCAGATCGATCGAAATAAAATTGCAAAAGTTAAAAAAAAATCCTTTAAAAAGTGCTCCAAAAGTCAGCTACAAAAGTCAAAATATGAATTTTTCAAAATTGCAATTTGTAGCTATTGGGTTAAACAAATGAACCAAAAAAGATCGATCACAATCTGTTGGAAAAATGAGTTGAAAATGGAAAAACCCTGAAATACAACTTTTTAATATACGTCATTTCCGGTCAGGCAAAAATGCGCCATTTTACATTTAAGCAACAACGAGCAGTTAATCATCGCAGGAAATGATGTCAAGTTATGTGTGGTATGTGCAGTTTTGGCTGGAGAGCGTGACCAGAAATAGACAAAAAAAAAAAAAACTAGAATCGTGAGACGATACTGGGCAGTGCGCATCAGGTTTCGTCTGTGGGTGAAAAGTGACGTTTTCAATCCATACTGTGAAATTTACAGAACATAAACATCGGCATATAAATTGGTTATATTCGGGAGTGTAGAATAACCAGTTCACGTTAGGTAGTGAAAAATGGAATAACCGGCGTATGTTCGGTAGTGAAAAGTCATGTGATTAAAAAGTCGTTGTTTTTATTTATGCACATATTTATACATCATTGGAAGTAGAATTGTTAAAGAATATTTATGAATATTTTTCATGTGCAATATCATACACATGAAAGAAATGAAATGAATGGAGTTGTACGTCCTAATTTTCTGAACCTATATGGGCTAACTGAGGACGGGAAAACGCCATGCAGTGTGCAATGAGGGAAATTTTGCCAGGACAGCGGCATAAGCCTACTCTTATTTTCGATTTCCAACTGTCGAGGGATCTTTAACGTGCACAGTCAATAGCACACGGGACCTCGATTTATTGTCCTATATGAACGCCTAAACGCTTTTTCCATGTCAGTCCCACCGACTTGCATCACTGACATCGTGAAACCGGAAGGAAAATTCATATCGTCTCAGGATTTTACCCTGGGCTTTCAGGTTAGTAAACAAGCGATTACCTCACTGAGTCACCGCTGTCACTACATATGAAAGCTAAGTCTCTTGACATCAGAATACTGTGTGCTAACTTCCTTACACTGAAGTTCACAGTATAGCTCGTACAATGTCATTTTAATAAAAAATTAGCCAAAAATCTGTTTTATTATCTTTTTTTAAAAACATTTTAATGGTCAACGTTTTTAGACACGCAATATTTTTTGACAGAACCAGATTTTTAGAACAGATTTTCTTCTTTTGGCATTGGATCGTTATCTACTACATTAATTATTAGATATTTTTAAACTTTTTTACTACATAATTTAAAACGTTAAAAATGCAAGTTACTATGTAAGAAAGTCATGTTAGTGCAATTGTCAGTTGAAGGGAGTGAACTGAATTGAAACATACAGACAACAAACATTTGTCAGTTGAAGGGAGAGAACTGCGTTTAAATATGCAAACATTGACCAGTGAGAAGCGTTAAAGGAAACAATATGGTAAATTGTAACTTTCTAGTAATTATTAAACTGAGCTTGAATTAAATGATATGCTGTGGGAAAGAAACGTTGTAATTCTACAACAAAGACTCTCGCATGTTATCAGATATAGTAGTATAGATTGATCTTATTGAGGTGTGTAACACTTAAATGAAGGTTCAATGATAACTAGTCAATTCAACTGATAAATGTAGAGATAGAAGTCTTGAAAGTTTCGGTCATTACTAAAGTTCTTGTTCCAAAACTATATAGAAATAGAAATCGAAATTAAAAAATCAGTTGTCATAAGGTTGTTGGCCGTCGACTAAGGATTTCATACACACCGATATTATGCAAATCCGATTATCACCTAAAGTCCCATTTTGAGTTTTATTAGTCACAACAACATAGCACCTGACATAGTACTTCCGGGTCGGATTTTATCATTTATATCTTTTATGATGACCATTTCTAACATAATCCAAAAAAAAAAAAAAAAAATCCAAAATAACTCCATAATTTAAAATTTCAAGTTTATAAACAAATGACGTCAAAAGCGGAAGTGATATCATTATCAAATTGTCTATCTACTTGTAAGTTTTCAGATCGATCAAAGTCAAATTTCCATAAAACACGCACAGTTACAATGAACTTTGGCACAAAATTTGCAAGTTTTAAAAAGCGCAATTTTGATTCAAATATATTGTGTTATATATCATTTGAAAGAGCAGATTTGGCATAGTAATAATGAAATACAATTTGTGACGTATGTAAATTAGGTCACGTGACGGAGCTCTTTAAAGTTAAAAATTGCTATTTTCAAATGGCGATAAAACCGGAAGTAAACATCATAAATCGGAAATGAATATATCATCTGATAGATTTCGTCAAGGGCAATAATTTTTGTACAGGTCAAGTGGTCATCAAAGGTCAAGGTCACTAGATATGAGCCTTGAAAGTTTCGGTCATTACTGAAATTCTTGTTCCGGAAATGTAAAGAAATTGAAATCGAAATTCAAAAATCGACAACCTACATTTTTTTTGCAATCGATTGCAGAAGTCGTAGATTTCAAAATTAATAAAATCCGATTAACCCTCGGTTCTGAATTAAAATTTTAATAAACATAGGTCAGTTCAAGATGGCGGCTGATCCCTTACACCTGGATAAAATTTCATCATTTTATTTTTTATGTATGACCAAATCTATGATAACACAAAACATTTTTTTAAAATATCTTCAATATTCCGGAAGTTGAAATTGAAAGTTTAGAAGCAAATGACGTCAAAACCGGAAGTGATATCGAAACTTTGAAAATTTATTTTCTTTGGAACTTCATATGTCTATGTTATTGAAAGGTTTCAGATCGATTGAAATAAAATTGCAAAAGTTAAAAAAAATCCTTTAAAACGTGCTCCAAAAGTCAGCTACAAAAGTCAAAATATGAATTTTTTCAAAATTGCAATTTGTAGCTATTGGGTTAAACAAATGAACCAAAAAAGACCGATCACAATCTGTTGGAAAAATGAGTAGAAAATGGAAAAACCCTGAAATACGACTTTTTAATATACGTCATTTCCGGTTAGGCAAAAATGCGCCATTTTACATTTAAGCAACACCGAGCAGTTAATCATCGCAGGAAATGATGTCAAGTTATGTGTGATATGTGCAGTTTTGGCTGGGGAGCGTGACCAGAAATAGACAAAAAAAAAAAAATAGTCAATTGCAAACCAAAGCAGTGCGTTCGACAAATCGAACGCACTGCAAAAAATAGTCAATTGCAAACCAATGCAGTGCGTTCGAGAATCGAACGCACTGCAATTAGTACTTCCTGATTAAACAACCATATCACTATGAGATAATTACATTGTAAGTAAGAACTCTCAGTAGAAAAAAAGCGCAATATTTTGAAAACATATTTTAAGGTATTATCGTCATATATCGTTAAAAAGATAATTAAATCAGCATTACAAAATTGAAATATATAATTCTTTGTGTTAATTAGAGAAGGTGATACAGCCGTCCAAAGTTGTCAAAAATGTCAATTTTTGAATGTCTATAAAACCGGAAGTTAATATTTTTCAACTAAAATCAAAACACCTATTGATAGCTGAGGTCAAGGACATTCTACATTGAAAATGTCAAGGTCATTGAAGGTCAAGGTCACATGATATGGCCTTTTGAATTTTTCAAAAAATTCAAACCAAAATAAAAACACTTCAAATTCGAAATTCAAAATTATGTGCCTACAAGTTTTAGATAAAGTTACAATGTTTTGATAGACATCAAAATCATAAAAATCGGATAAAAAATGGAGGACTAATTAATTTTTTGCTGAAATGTGTCAGTCTGTGACGACAGCTTATGTATCACTTCCGGTTTGGATTTTTTCTGCTAAGTACCTTCTAATTATGCCTGACATACAATATATATGGTTTTAGCCAACATCTGAAATTTACACCGGAAGTGGGGTCGCCAGACGTAATTTTGAAAAACCGGAAGTCTTCACGCCAAAACCGGAAGTGATAGAAATATTTTAATTATCTTGTATTATTTGTATCGACATTCTGTTTATGTCCTGTCAATTTCAGATCAATGGGATAATTAGCAGCTGAGAAAAAAATTTTGATTTTTTTTGAAAATTTTGGTTTCCAATTTTTTTTACAAAAATATTTAAAAATTGAAATTTTTGAAGATGCACCAGATACTTCTTTTAACAATTAACGTAATAAAGGAAATTTCAGGTAAATCGGTTCATAAATAAGTCCTACAGACTCGATGAAAAAATATTGCACATTATGTAATAGCCCACTTCTGGTTCCGCAAAAATGTGCCGTTTTATATTTAAGGGAAAATTTCCCTCGAGTGAAACTAGCTGATCAAACCAGAATTTCTATACCATTTTCAGTTTTCTCTACAGACGCTGACCAGAATTTGGAAAGAAAAAAAAAAGAAAAAAAAAAATAATCATAACGAAAACAAAGCGTGACAAATCGATAGATTTGCCACGCAATAATGATGAATACTCGTTCAATTATTGTCATTTACGAGCCAAAAAACATGTGATTATACTTCAGATACTAGTGTTATATTATACTTCAGATACTAGTGTTATATTGATGAATGTTGTATTCATTGGAATAAATATCAGCTTTGGAGTTCAGAATTGATTTCCCTGGAACCTGTTTTATTGCAGGATCTCATGGAACCATTATTATCACTGCAGTGTCTTGGGAGCCGCGGTGGCTCAGTGAGTTAGACGCTTGCTCGCTAACCTGGAGGTCCAGGGTTCAATCCCGGCATGGGTCGAGATGATACCTTCGGATTTTTCAACCCGGTTTCCCCCTGTCAGTGATGCAGGTCGGAGGGGCTGACATGGAAAAGCGTCTAGTCGTTCGGATGGGACAATAAACCGAGGCCCCGTGTGCTATTGGCTGTGCACGTTAAAGATCCCTCGACAGTTGGAAATCGAAAATAAGAGCAGGCTAATGCCGCTGTCCTGGTAAAATTTCCCTCATTGCACACTGCATGGCGTTTGCCCGTCCTCAATTAGCCCATATAGGTGCAGAAAGTAGGACGTAAAACTCCATTCATTTCATTTCATTTACTGCAGTGTCTTGGAGTATCATTGGAAATAAAATTATAGGATAATTGAATTCCAGGAATGCATACATTTGATTTTATTCCACATTTATTTATACATGTCATGTTATTATGTTAAAATAAAATAAAACTTTCCTGTATAATTCAATAAATCTTTAAAACTAAAAGTAACTAGAGCTGTGAACAGCACTGAGCGTGGCCCTTGATACTTTGCCTGATAGCTGTAAGACTTTTTGAACTTCAAACCCCTAAAGTCTGGTGTTCACTCCCTCATTTTTAGCAAAAAGTTTTGTGAAAGGGTAGATTCAATATTATATCAATATTACTTATAGTATGGTAATTTTTATAGCTTCTTGGTAGCTATAATATACAGGTATGTGTGAAATGTGAACATTATGTGACGGAATTCCTTTACTGATATAAATATGATCTATAAGTGTTTCACCTTCATTAGTATAATGCTGAACAAGTTGTTGAAAACCAAATTTTTGAAAATAATTATGTATAGACAAATGACCCTCCAAGATATTTTGATTGAAATCTCCCATAATAACATACACCAGATTCTTGTAATTCAACTGGTGATCTTTGTAACATTGGGAGAAATAATTCTAATCGATAAACAGGTGGTTTATGGATAACAATTACGTTAATATTCTTATCCAGAATATCCAAAGCCATGTGTTCTATTTCTAAAACTCCCAAATTTAAGATATTGACATTTTTTTCTTCTTTAAAATATATTCCTAATCCTCAATGCCCCTTTTCTTTTAAAAAATTGAAATCTTTAGTGTCATCATAGCTGCTGCTTCGAGGATGGCGGTAAAGGCGGAAACGATTTAGCTTGAGTTTTGTTGGAGTCATTGAATCATTTAGCCACGTTGTTAAACCAATGATATTATCTAGCATTTTAGTGTGTTTCTGTAGATCTCGTATGTGAATAGATGTAAACCCTGAACATTGTGTAAAATTATATTAGTATCAGTCGATATGGTCCTACTTTCAGGCTGTAATTGCTCCTAATGCTGATTATATTTTTTCATCACATATATGTTTTTTTCCTTAAAATCTTGTATTGTATGACCCTGTAATGTTTTAACTCTGCTTAACGCAACATAGGCTTGACCAGCTTGAAATATTTTACGGAGAGATATTACGCCTCTATCGACCAGACGATAAAAACGGGTTATAGTCAATTGGGCCCCTATCCAAAATGGCCCCTCGTTTGGTCAAAATGGTCCCTGATAAATGGTCAAAATGGTACTCAAAAAAGGTCAAAATGGTCCTTCCAAAAAGTCAAAATGGTCTCAAAATAATATTTTTATTACATTATACATAATATATTTTTTTTATAATCTTTTTGAGAACTGGAACTGGAACTTCAAATTAATATTGTAAGTCTTAGAATGTCTTTGCTTTGATGAAAATATAAATAGGAACACAATTTATGTCTTCAAAATTTGTTGTTACAGAGTACAATTTTCAGTCAAAATTAGTGACTTTTGTTAGGGTTAAAAAAGCTTCCAACTATTCCTTTGATTATCATTATATAAGCTACAATTTATAAAAAAAAAATCAGGGACCATTTTGACTTTTATTATTTTGGCCATTTTGACCATTTTGTCCTCAAAAGGTCATTTTGACCAAAGAATTGGTTGAAATCAAAGAATAAATACAGAGTCCATTTTGACCAAAATAGGGGCCATGGTGACCGGTCCATTTTGACCAAAATAGGGGCCATGGTGAATAGCCATTTTGACCAAATTTAACTGTTATGGCCATTTTGACTAGGGGCCATTTTGTATAGGGGATATACCCCCTTCCCCAACATTCGAACTGTGTAAACGTCAATATTTTCCTTTAATGCTGAGTTGAAATACTGTCTTTTGTTTCAATGGATTGGAGCAGTCAATAGCCAGTTGAATTGATGTATGTTAGTCAATTAAGTGTCGTGGGTAAGAAGCACCCTCAAAATAAGAAAAAATCTGATATTATATCAAATATAGCAAACACTCGAAAAACATGTTAATTTTTATAAAGTTAACACAATGTGAAATGAGATTAATTTATTTTTGACCTATAATAATCTTAGCAGACGATAAAAAACAGTTTGAGCGCTTACTTTTTTATTGCAACGGATTAGCGCAGACGCGTAAACAGCCCCTAGAGTTAAAAGATTATGTAGTCTGACTAATTTGTTTATGACCTTTAATAACCTTAGCAGACGACAAAAAGAAAATTGGTCTTGTAGAAAGAGTTCTATCAATGGTAGAGGAAAAATTCGAACAGGTTAATGTATCAAAAATTCACTGCTCTAATTGATTGTATGTAAAATTAATATAAGTGAAAATTTTGCAAAAAAATGAATACATTTTTGATACTTTTTAGAGTGTTAAAAGATTACATAATCAGATTAATCTGTTTATGACCTAAAATACTTCACACCTCCATGTGAAAAGTTCATGTCAATAGTTTTATTACCATATTATATAACCTGCTATAACCCTGTCAATCATTTTAATCCTCTCTACTAGGGCCTACTTTATTCTCAGAAAAGGGGTATCCTATGCCTATTTTCACTTTAATGGATTTTGTATTAAACTGCTCATGTCATATATCGTTGAAAAGAGAAAATTTAGTACATACTGACTATACACACCATATTGATATGAGATAATTGCTTTGTAAGTTTGAACCCTCAGTCGAAAAAAACCGCAATATTTTGAAAAAATATTTTAATGGGTTATTGTCATATATCGTTTAAAAGATAATCAAATCGGCATTACAAAATTGAAAAATTTAATTCTCTGCGTTGATTAGACAATGCAATATAGATGTCCAAAGTTGACAAATTTTGGAAAAAATTTATCATCATACGAACGACCCCAAGGAGAGTACTCGATTCCGTAGGCAACGGGAAGAATATTGGATCAGGTTATTAGGTACTGCAAAACCTTATGGATGCAACGATAATTTGTCTACAGTGGGAAATCTCTCTAGTCCCGCTTGTGCTTCTGTTAATGTTATGGTCTTGTTTTCACCTGGTTCTCGTAGAAAAAGAAGCCATGGCCATCGACATTATACATCGCCACGTATGCATGACATTTCTGTTACCGGCTTAACTAGTCATCTGCAGCATCCACTTGGTATGCACTATATTCGTACTAAACTTTTTTCTATACCTCTAGTTAAATTAAAATCTCTTCGGGACGATAGTTTGAAACAAAATTTCGGAACAGGTACTGAGTTTTCTCCTGAATACAGGATTCAATGTATAATTGCTGATATTGCTGACATTAGACTGTCAAAGAAAGATGTTACTAACGAACCACCACAAGTGAGTAAATCCTTTCTAAAGATCAAGTTTGAAAACAAAGGCATAGATGTTATCAATATAAGTAATATTTTACATCACAAAAATGTTAAATCGAAAATTCCACCTTATTTTTAAAATATTGCTATACCTAGGATTTCCTACTCTTATACAAAGTCAGTTGCATCTAAATTATTCAATTATAAAGAAGAACATTATAGCTCAAGATATCGTTACCAACCCTCCTTCTTGTTCATGCTCTGAATCTAAATTCTTATACCAGCCCGCTGGACATGTTGTTACCGGTGACCTTAACATAGTTTCGAATAGTAAACTAAGACACATGTTGTCAAAAGGTCCCAAATACCGGGAACCCCAGCCTTTCACATGGAAACAAAATTTCAAACTTGTGATGGATGCGGTTGAAGTGTATGCCAAAGATTGGGCTAAACATGAGGGAGAACAGGTTGATGTCTTGTCAGAATGGGTAAAAGCTATCAGGAGGCTTATAAAACGTAGACTTTATATCATTAGTACATGCAATTCTATTGATACTAAGCCTATGTCTATTTTTAGCGATTCTAATGTCGCTGAAAATCTCAAGCAACTCCACGACAAATATGTTATCGTTCCAACAGATAAAGCCTCAAATAACATTGTTTTTGTTTGTAAGTCATACTATTATAGTCGATTAATTTCAGAACTCGGCATTGGGACTTCTTGTTGTAATCCAACTTACAAACATACAACATTAAGTAAGAACGAAATCCTCTCTAACCACAGGTCAGTCCTCACTTCATTCAAAATCCCATCTGGGAAAACGGATTTTGATCTGCCGGCTCTTTATTGGATTCCCAAACTACACAAAACCCCTTACAAACAACGTTTCATTGCCGGATCTTCTAAATGTTCCACTAAACAACTTTCTAAATTATTAACATCTATTTTAACCACTGTAAAGGAAGGCCTTCAAAAATATTGTGATACTGTTTATTCACGTAACGGTATTAATCAAATGTGGATATTAAAAAATTCCAAAGAACTTCTGGACTATTTTCAACATCATTCACTTTCAACAATTCACTCAATTAAGACTTATGACTTTTCAACGCTGTATACTACAATACCCCATTCTAAATTGAAATCCAGATTAAAAGATATTATATATCAGGCCTTCTTATCCAAAACCGGTAACAGAAGATATAAATATATTGTTGTAAATTATAATTACACCTATTTCGTCAAAAATCACTCTGACGCTATAAACAAATACACAGAGGAGGATGTTGTGAAAATGTTGGATTTTTTGATAGATAATATATTTGTCGAATTTGGCGGAGAAATATTTCAGCAGGTTATTGGTATTCCTATGGGTACTAATTGTGCTCCTTTGCTTGCTGACATATTTCTCTATTCTTATGAGGCAGAATTTATTCAAGGCCTCCAAAGCAAGGGCAATAAACAACTAGCTCGTTCTTTCAATTCCACTTTCCGATACATAGATGACGTATTGTCACTGAATAACTCCGCTTTTGGAGACTACGTAGATATAATCTACCCAGGTGAGTTGGAAATTAAAGACACTACTGATTCTAAGACTAAAGCATCCTATTTGGATTTGCTTCTCGAAATTGAAAACAACCATGATCTTTGTGTCAGATTGTATGACAAACGTGACGACTTTGATTTTCCTATTGTTAATTTTCCATTCATGTGCAGTAACATACCACAATCGCCTGCTTATGGCACGTACATTTCACAACTGATCCGCTATGCTAGAGCTTGTTCTTTTTATAAGGACTTTCTTGCAAGGGGTCGAATATTAACCGTGAAATTACTGAAACAAGGTTACTTGACACACAAACTTAAAATTTCTTTTAGAAAATTTTATGGTCGTTATGGAGAACTCCTTATCAAATACGACAAATCTGTTACTTGCATTTTGGCAGATTTGTTTAGTCAGACATGAATTGATCTCGTTGCACCTCATGATTTTGACCGATATAGTAGTGGCGGGTGTCGCGCGCGAAACAGACCATGCTTACTCTTTTCGAAACACCTGATGGTACTTCTCGTATGGGAAGTCCACTACTATATAATTATTTCACTCGATTTTGTCATGCTCTGGACGAGATTTTTGATTAACGGAATTGTTTTGCTTGTACGGATTTTTATTATTCAAATGTCCATAAAACCAGAAGTTAATATTTTACAATTAATATCAGCATACCTATGGATATCTGAGGTCAAGGACATCCTTCATTGGAATTTTCAAGATCATCAAAGGTCAAGGTCACATAATGTGGCCTTTTGAATTTTCCAAAAATTAAAACGAACATAAAAAAATTTCAAATTCGAAATTCAAAATTCTGTTCCAACAAACTGTAGACAAGGTTACAAGGTTTTGATAGACACCAAAATCATAAAAATCGGATAACAAATAGAGGACTTATTGATTTTTTGCTGAAATGTGTCAGTCTGTGACGGCAGCTTATGCAACACTTCCGGTTTGGATTTTTTATGCTAAGTGCATTCTAATTATGACTGACAGACAATATATGTAGTTTTTGTCAATATCTGAAATTTATACCGGAAGTGAGGCTGCTAGGCGATATTTTGAAAAACCGGAAGTTCTTACGTCAAAACCGGAAGTGATGAAAAAATTTTGATTGAGTAGTTTTATTTCTATGGACATTCTGTATAAGTCCTGTAAATTTCCGGTCGATCGGATAATTAGCGGCTGAGTTAGAAATTTTGAGCTTTTTTGAAAATTTTGGTTTCAAATTTTTTGGACAAAAATATTTAAAAATTGAAATTTGTGTAGTCCCACCTGATACTTCTTTTTACAATGAAGATATTAAAGAAAATTTCAGCCAAATCGGTCCATAAATAAACCCTACAGACTAAGTGCAAAATAATTGCATATTATGCAATAGCCCACTCCTGGTTCAGCAAAAATTGAGTTTCAGACATTCATTTTTGATTCCAGGTCATTTAATAATGTTTGGTGGATACAATTATGCTACACCATTTTCGATTTTCTCTAAAAAGTTTCCCAAAAAAAAAAAAAAAAAAAAAAAAAAAAAAACTAGAACCGTGATAACGGTACTGAGCAGTGCGCAATTTAAACATCCTTGAACGGTTGCATTTTAGTCCTGCATATAAATTAGGTCATGTGACAGAGCTGTTTATAGTTAAAAATCTCAATTTTCAATCGGCTATTAAACCGGAAGTAAACATCGGAAAACACAAAGTAAAACATCATTTGATAGATTTTATCGAGGGCAATAGCTTTGGTTCAGATCAAAAGGTCATCAAACGTCAAGGTCACGAGTTTTGAGCTTTGAAAGTGTTTGCTATTGCTGAATTTCTTTAACCGGAAATAGACAAAACTTTTAATCGAAATTAGGAAATCGGCTGTCACCATTTTGTTAGTAATATATTGAAGATGCCATAGACATCAACATTATGTAAATCGGATGATATCCTGATCACTTATATCAATTTAAAGAAAAGTTGGTCATTTCAAGATGGTGGTCTACTAGTTACCTCCAGGTCCAATTTTATCCCTTTTTTCTATGAATGTTATGTCATTTTATATCTTCAAAAGAATGTGTCGACTCTCTTTAAAAATCCACAATTTAGGAACCACGTGTTTTTTCGCGCCAAAAAGGCCACGCAGTTAGCCTACTTTAGAACAATGAACAAAATTTCCAAATTAAAAAAAAAGCAAATTGATTTAAATATCTACTATTATATATCAAGAGGAGATAAAGCATAATAAGAAAAGACGATTTTTTGTGACGTACATGAATTAGGTTCAAACTGACAATTTTCAAATGGCTATAAAACAAGAAGTAAATATTGGACAACAAAAATTAATTCACCATTGGATAGATCTCATTTTGGGCAATAACTTTTGTTTGGATCATAAGGTCAACAAATGGCAAGGTCACAGGTTATGAGCTTTAAAAGTGTTACAATAATTGCTGAATATTTTATACCGGAAATAGACAAACACCATAATCGAAATTAGCAATTCAGCTGCCCTCATTTTGTTGGCAATAGATTGAAAATGCCATAAACATCAAAATTATATAAATCGGATGTCGATTTAAAGAAACATGTTCATTTCAAGATAGTGGCCAACGTGTTACTTCCGGTTACGATTTTGTCATATTTTTTTCTTTGTTAGTCATGTTCTTTCATATCTTAAGAAGAAATTGTTACCTATCTTATGAAATCCGTAATTCAGATAACACGTGTTTTTTTTCCCGCCAAAAAACCACGCAGAGTTACTATAGAACAAAGAACAAAATTCCAAATAGCAATTTTGATCAAAATATCTAGTGTTATATATCACTAGAAAGAGGAGATAAAGCGTAATGAGAAAAAAAAAGATATTTTGTAACGTGACGTCACGTGACAGCTGTTCAAAGTTCAAACTAACAATTTTTAAATGGCTGTAAAACCGGAAATAAATATTGGACAACAAAAATGAATACACCGTTGGGTATATCTCATCATTGGCAATGACTTTTGTTCAGGTCATAAGGTCACCCAAATCCAAGGTAACGTGTAATGAGCTTTGAAAATTTTGGCCATTTCTGAATATCTTTTACCGGAAATAGGCAAATATCATAATCGAAATTAGCAAATTGGCTGTCATCATTTTGTTGGCCATAGATTGAAAATGCCCTAGACATCAATATTATACAAATCGGATGATACCCTGTTCACTTCT